>CM053622.1:554299748-554331279 GCA_028646595.1 Phalanger gymnotis
ACTGAATCTGGGTGTGTTTTCGATGCCTGGCCATATTCCCCTCCAACTTAATTAACCTTTGAATTTTTCAACGGGGCGTGGCTGCTTAAAGACTAAAGAGTTCTATGTTCCTTGCTTGGGTGGATGTGCTGCCTTATCAGCTACACTCCTCCTGCCCCAAAAGCCCCTGCCACGGATGGCTTAAATCAGCCACTAAATTCCTCCCATCAGGTGGGCCTGGGGCCAGAAGCAGCTGCAGCCTAGTTCTAAAGCTGCCCCACCTCTGCTGCCCCAGGGGCAAATGGCCGGAACCACAAACTCAGTCACACAGCTTTTCCCACTAACCTTCTCTGATGTCTTTGCTCTTTGTGGGTTGAGAGGTCTGGTACATGCCACAGCTCAGTATTTCGGGATGCCAGGCCACTTTCCGCTCGCCTCCTGGTCTGGTAGGTCCGCATCTGGTCTGTTCGCGCCGTGTGCTGGGCTCAGCTTCGCTCCCCTCGGCTGGGGGCTGGGAGGTCTGTGTGGGACCGACCTTACCCAGAGACCATCCAGGCTGTCCTGGGGTGGGGCCCTGCTTCTCTCTGCCACTTTGTGGGTTCTGCAGCTCTAGAATTGGTTCAGAGCCATTTTTTTATAGGTTTTTGGAGGGATTTGGTGGGGAGCTCACGCCAGTTACTGCTTTCTGGTCGCCATCTTGGCTCCGCCCCCTAAATACCACATCAAAACTTTTCAAGGAAAAATTAAGTGAATGGGGAACTTTAACCTTCCCCACTCAGAATTAGAGAAATCTAACAAAAATAATAAAGAAGTATAGAATTTTAGATAAGCTAATGATAGTTATCTAGAGAGAACTGAATGGGAATAGGAAGGAAGACAATTTTTTTTTCCTCAGATGTACCACAAAAAGTGGTACATTTACAAAAATTGTCCATATATAATAGGGCAAAAAAACCTTATAGTTAAATACAGAAAAGCAGAAATATTAAATGTTTTTCAGATCACAATGCAAAAAAAATTACATTCAATAAGGGACCATGGAAACAGATTAAAAATTAATTGGAAACTAAACAATCTAATCTTAAAGAATGAATGAGTTAAAGAACAAATTATAGAAATAATCAATACTTTCATTAAAGGGAATGACAATAATGAAACAACATATCAAAAACTATGGAATGGGGCAGCTAGATGGCTCAGTGAGTAGAGCACTGGCCCTGGAGTCAGGAGGACCTGAGTTCAAATCCTGCCTCAGACACTTGACACATGTACCAGCTGTGTGACCTTGGGCAAGTCACTTAACCCAATTCCCCCCCCCAAAAAAAAACTATGGAATGTAGCAAAAGCAATAACCAGAGGAAAATTTATATCTATACATGCTCATATCAATGAAATACAGAAAGAGCGAACCAATGAATTGGGCATGCAATTTTAAAAGCTAGAAAAAAAATCCCCAATTAAACCCCAAATTGGAAATCCTAGAAATTCAAGCTGAGATTAATAAAATTGAATGTAAAAAAACCGTTGAATTAATAAATAAAACTAGGAGTTGGTTTTATGAAAAAAAATAAAACACATAAACTATTGATTAATTGATTTTTAAAAAGAGAAAAGAACATCAGATCATTAGTATTAAAAGTGAAAAGGCAAATATGCCATATGCCACTAATGAAGATGAAATCAAAGCAATTATAAGGAGCTATTTTGCCCAGTTATATGCCAATACATTTAATGATTTAAGTGAAATGGAAGAATATTTACTAAAATATAACTAAAATATAAACTATATAAAATATCTAAATAAATTGAACAGGCCACAGATGAGCTTCCTAAGAAAAAAGCATCAGGACCAGATGGATTTATAAGTGAGTTCTAACACACATTTAAAGATCAACTAATCCTAATATTAAATAAGTTATTTGGAACAATAGGCAAAGAAGGAGTCTTACTAAATTCTTTTTCTGAAACAAATGTGGTACTGAGACCTAAACCAGGAAGAGCAAAAACAGAGAAAGAAAATTATTGACCAATTTCATTAATGAATATGGATGCAGAAATCCTAAATAAAATACCAGTTAGGAGACTGCAATAAATTTGATAAAATACAACACTCATTCTTATTAAAAACATTAAAAACACTTAAAGCATAGGTACAAGTGGATTTTTTTCCCTTAAAATGATAAGAAGTGTCTACCTATTATTTGTATTGGGGATAAGCTAGAAATCTTCCCAATAAAGTCAGGAGTGAAAGAAGGATGCTTGTTGTCACCAATATTATTCAATATTGTTAGAAATAATAGCAATAACAAAAAGAAATAGAAAGAACCAGAATGGGTAATGAGGTAATAAAACTATCTCCTTTTGTAGTCAATATGATGATACACTTGGAAAATCCTAAAGATTCAACTAAAAAGTTGGTTGAAACAATTAATAATTTTAGTGAAGTAACAGGGTATAAAATAAACTTGTGTGAATCATCAGCATTTCTACATATCACCAACAAAATCCTACAAGAAGAGATAGTAAGAGATATCCCATTTAAGATAACTATAGAGAGTATAAAATATCTGGGAGTATATTTTCCAAAGCAAACTCAGGAACTACATGAACATAATTACAAATACAACTAAAGTCATATTTAAATAATTGGAAAAATATTCATTGTTCATGGGTAGGCAGAGTCAATATAATAAAAATGTCAATTTTACTTAAACTACTCCATTTATTTAATATCATCCCAATTAAATTACCAAAAAAGTATTTTACTGAATAAGAAAAATAATAAAATTTATTTGGAAGAACAAAAGGTCTAGAATATCAAAGGAGCTAATAAAAAAATATAAAGGAAGGGGGTAATTTTTTCTTCCCCTTTTTCCTTTTTATTTAAAAGAAAACCTTTTATTATAAGGGATGACTCTGAAAGAATGAAGGGAAGGGATACAGGAATAAATATAGGCAATGTAAAAACAAATGTTATCAATAAAAATCTATTTTCAAAAAGAATAAATGTGATTCCCTAATAGATAAAGGGCCAAAAGATATGAGCAGGCAGCTAGGTGGCTCTGTGAATAGAGTACTAGGTACTAGGCCTAGAATCAGGAAGATTCATCTTCCTAGGTTCAAATCCAACCTCAGAAACTTACTTACTAGCTGTATGACCTGGGCAAGTCACTTAACCCTGATTGCTTCAGTTCCCTCATCTGTAAAATGAGCCGGAGAAGGAAATGGCAAACCACTCCAGTATCTCTGTCAAAAAAAAACCAAAAAGGGGTCACAGTCAGACACAGAAAAACGACTAAACAACAACAAAAATATGAACAAGCTGTTCTTAAAGAAAGAAACCCAAGCTATGAGTAATTATATATGAAAAATTTGAAATCACTAATAATGAGAGATATGACATAATGATACACTTGTGCCCTATGATGAATTGCTTGCCTTCTCAGGGAAGGTGGGTGGGGAGGGAAGAGGGGGGAGAATTTGGAACTCAAAGTTTTAAAAGACAGATGTTCAAAAATAAAAAAAAAAAAGTTTTTGCATGCAACTAGGAAATAAGATACACAGGCAATGGGGCATAGAAATTTATCTTGCCCTACAAGAAAGGAAGGGAAAAGGGGTTGGGAGGGGAATGGGGTGACAGAAGGGAGGGCTGACTGTGGAACAGGGCAACCAGAATATATGCCATCTTGGAGTGGGCAGGAGGGTAGAAATGGGGAGAAAATTCATAATTCAAACTCTTGTGAAAATCAATGCTGAAAAAATATTAAATTATTATATTATTATTATATAAAATATTAAATAAATTTAATAAATAAATTTATAAAAAGAGAGAGAGATGATAATTGAAACAACCCTGAAGTTTTACCTCACAGGCTGGCAAAAATGGCCAGGAAAAGGAAAATTACAATTATTAGAGGAGATGTGAGATAAAGCCGTAATAGCTGTAAAATGGTACAGCCATTCTGTTTATCCTTTTTATTTTTTGGCAACAATATTGCTAGTCCTCTTCTCTCTCCCATCTCCCCTTAATCACTGAAAAGAAAAGAGAAAAACAAAATCTTTTTAACAAACATGTATAATCAAGCAAAACAGATTCCCTCTTTAGCCATGCTTCAAAAATGCGCACCTTAATCTACATCTTAGCTTAATCATCTGTCAGGGAGGTGAGTGGTAGCATGTTTCATCATCAGTCCCCCAGAATCATGGTTGTTCATTGCATTAATGAGAGTTCTTAAGTTTTTCAACGCTGTTTTTCTTTACAATGTTGTTGTTACAATTTAAATTGTTCTCCCGGTTCTGCTTACCTCATTCTGCATCAGTTTATACAAGTCTTCCCAAATTTCTCTAAAACTATCCCTTTTTGTTTTTCTGGTTCAGAAACATATCATTATATTCACTTACCGTAAGTTGTTCAACTATTTCCCAGTTGATGGATATCCCCTTCATTTCCAGTTCTTCACTACAACAAAAAGAGCTACTACAAATATTACATATACCCAGGTCTTTTCACTATTTATTTGATCTTTGAGGACAATGGTATTGCTAAGCCAAATGGAAATAATGTACATTTTAGCAATATTTGGAGCATAGTTCCACATTGCTTCCCAGAATGGCTGAACTAATTTATAGCCCCACTGACAGTACAGTAATGTTCTTGTTTTCCAAAAGCTCTCCCAATATTTGTCAGTTTCTTTTTTGTCATCCTTGGCAATCTAATGAGTAAAGCCTCAGAGTTAATTAAATTTGCATTATCTAATTATTAGTGATTTGGAACATTTGTTCACATAGCTATTGATAGTTTAAATTTCTTCTCTGAAGAACTTCCTGTCCATATCCTTTGATCATTTATCAATTGGAGAATGGCTCTTGTTATAAATTTAAATCAGTTCCTTATTCAGCATGAATATCAGAGAAACCTAATGCAATTTTTTTTTCTCAGTTAAGCATTTCCCTTTTTAGTTGCATTGGTCTTTTTTGGGCTAAAGCTATTCAATTTTATATAATCAAAGTTCTCCATTTTACCTTCTCTGTCCCCCTCTTTTTTCCTGGTCCAACCATTCAGGAAAGCAATTTGAAACTATATCCCAATAGTTACTAATTTAGGCACGCTTTGACCCCATGATACCACTAGGAGATTTATACCTTTAATGAGATTAAAAAGAGAGAGAGAAAGAGGACTTTTGTTTACAAAAATATTTCTAGCACCTCTTTTTATGGTAGCAGAGAAGTGGAAAATAGGAGGATACCCATCATTTGGGAAATGACTGAACAAATTGTGGTATATGAATATAATAATATTATTATACCTTAGGAAACAATGAAAGGGATGGATTGAAAGAAACACAGGAATACATGGATGTACTGATGCATCAAAATGATCAGGATTAGGGGAACAATATATTCAGTGACTACACAATTGTAAAGAAAAACAATTTTGAAAGACTAAAATAAAACTGAACAAGTCAGTAACATACCTTGGTTCCAGAAGATAGCCATGAGGCATGCTACCCACTTCCTGGCAAAAAGGTGAAGGAAATGAGATGGAGAATGAGGTATGTATTTTAGGAAATGATTGATGTATAGATTTGTTTTTCATCATGAGACTTAATTGATATAAAGGAGAGGGTTTTTTAATTTTTATTTTGCTTTCATTATTTCTGCTTTTTATATTCAGGTTCAGCCTTTAAGAAACATAAAAACTCTAATCAATGCAATATCTAACTTTATTTTATTATATGCTTTAAAAAAAGAAGTAAGCTAATAATAGTAGAGATTAATGGTTTCATATGCAATCTTTTTTCTGTTCTTTTTGGTATGAGTAAATGCTAATGTTAATTGGTTTTTTTTAACTACAGAATAACAAAAGACAAAAAATGTTAAGATGTTCTAGAAATGCTAACTATTGCAATAAGACAGGACAAAAATTGAAGGAGCAAGCATAGGTAAAAAAAAAAAAAGAAAATTATTATTTTTGCATATTAGATTATTTACTTAGGGAGCCCTAAAGATTTAACTAAAAAATTAACTAGAACAATAATTTCAATAAAGTAGCAAGATATAAAATAAAGTCACAAAAGTAATCAAATTTTCTGTATATCAACACAACAGAAATAGAAAAAGAAATTCCATTCAGAACTATAGAATGTATAAAACATCTAGGCATCTACTTACCAAGATACACACAGGCATGACTATAGCCACAAAATGCTCTTTTCAGAAATAGAGGAACAGCTAAATAATTGTTCACAGTTGGGCCAATGCTAATTATTATAATATACTAATATAACGAAAATGACAACGTTGCCTAAATTAATATATTTATTCAATGCCACACCAAGCAAACTACCAAAGTATTACTTTATAGAACTAGGCAAAATCATAACAAAATTCATCTGGAGGAAGAAAAGGTCAGGAATCTCAAGGGAAATGAGGTGGAAGAGGGCCTAGCAGTACAGAACAATAATCATGAAAATAATCTGATACTGGCAAAAAAAAAAAAACAGTAGAAAAGTTATCAATGAAGCAGATACAAGATCCAGAAGTAATCAGACTCAGCAATGCAATGTTCAATATACTCAAGGATACCACTATGCAACAAAAATTGCTGGGAAAATTAAAAAGCAATTTGGAAAAAATTAAGCTTTTGCCAGAATCTCACACTATCTACCACGATAAGCTCCAAGTAGAAACATGAATGTCACATCATAAACAGATTATAGGAGGACAGAGCTAAAATGACAGTGTGATAGGAGGCAATGTAGTGAGCTCTTCTCCACAAACTCCTCCAGACAAATGTAGAAAATGAACGAAACCAAATTCTGCTAGGGCAATCCAGAAAAAAAAAAAGTCACATAGAGTTTTTTGTTCAGCCCAGGTCAGCATAGGAAGACAGATAGGGAGGTCTATGGGAAATGAAAACAGAGTTGGGCTAGGAGCTCACAGTACATGAGCACTCTAGCACCCAAGGAGAGGTTGTATACCAGGGCAAGAGGAGGGAACCTAGACCCAGCCACCCATAGACCCAGACCAGAGTACTGCAACAGAGATGAAATAACATACCAAAATTTCTGAGATGCAACTAAAGCAGTCCACGCAGGGAAAAAATGTATCCTTACAATCAACATTTCTATATAATAGCAAAACATCAGAAGCAATAATAGAAAGGTATGTCCCATTCCAAATAACCACAAAATGCATAAGATATCTGGGGATTGACCTCCAGAAGGAAACACAAGACTTATACAGATTCAATTATAAAGCACTACCTAATGAAATTCTAAAAACCAACCTAAATAGCTGGAGGAATATTCTGCACTTATGGTGGGCTATGCCAATATAATAAAAGATGACAATACTGCCAAAGTTAATTTACACTTTTAATGTTGTACCAATCAAATTACCAAAGGGATATTTTACAGAGCTTGATAAAATGGTGATAGAATTCATTTGGAAAAGCAAAAGATCTAGCATATCAAGGGAAATGATGAAAAGAAGTAAGGGTAAAGGAGAATAGCACTGCCAGACCTCAAACTATTTTATAAAGCAGCAATCATCAAAACCATCTGGTATTGGTTAGAATGAAAAGATAAATCAATGGAACAGAATAGACAAGGGAAATTCAGGACAATAGAACTCAATAACCCAGTACTTGATAGAGAGAAAAACACAAATTATCTAGGGAAAAACTCTCTGATTAAAAAAAAAAAAACACTGGAAAAACTGAAAAACAGTCTGGCAGAAATTAGGATTAGACCCACAGCTAACCACACTCTGTAATACATTCTAAATGCATAGAAGACCCTAACATAAAAGGTCATATTATAAAAAATTTAGAAAAGAAACAGATTATATACCTCTCACAGCTATAGATAAGAGATATATTCCTAACCAAACAAAAGATAGTGGTAATTACAAAAAATAAATTGGATAGCTTTGATTACTTGAAAATGAGAAAGCTTCTGCATGGACAACATTAATGCATCTAGGATAAGAAGGGAAGTGGTTGGGTGGAGGGAAAAAGTCTTTGTTTCAAATTTCCCTGAAAAAAAGTATTTTATATCCAAGATACATAAACAATTAATAAATATATATGACTAGTAACCATTCCCCAATAGATAAAGAATATGACCAACAGTTCTCAAAAGAACTGCAAAGTATTCACAACCACATGAAAACATGCTCCAAATGACTAGTAATAAAAGAAATGCAAATCAAAACAATCCCAAGATTTTACCTCACACCCTGAAAATTGACAGAAAATGACAAGAATGGCAAAGGTCAGTGTTGGAGGAGTTGTGGAAAGAAAGGCACACTAATACATTGTTGGTGGAGCTGTAAAATGGTACGATCATTTTGGAAAGCAATTTAGAATTATGTAAATAAAGTAACTAATATGTCCATGCCTTTTGAACCAGAGACTCCATTACTAGGTTTATACCTTAAAGAGGACTTCAATAAGAAAAAAATCCCCATATACTCCAAAATATTTAGAGCAACATTTTTCTATGATAGCTAAGAATTAGAAACATACACTTCAATTGAGAAATGGCTAAATAAATTGTGTACATGAATATAATGGAATACTACTGTGCTAAAAGAAATTATGTGTGTGATGAATACAGAGAAGCATAGAAAGATCTATATGAACTGATGGAGAGTGAAGTAAGCAGGACCAAGAAAACAACATACATTGTAACTACAATAATGTAAATGGAAAGAGCAATTACCTACCAAAAAAACAAAAGTAAATGTAACAAAATTATAAAGATCAAGTGAGATTCAAGTGAAGAGATATGACAGGAAATTCATGAGAATTCCACAACTGTTACACACTGTACATGTTTTTGGACTTTTTCAATGTGTTAATCAATTGAACTAATTTTTTTTTTGCTCTCTAAAAAATATTATATGTCATTTGGGATGGATATCTGAGAGAGTTAAGAGAGAAGGATACATGAGATATTATGACACTATAATAAAGAGAATATATCAATAAAATTTTATTCCAAAAAAATTTTTTTAGATTTTTTTTTATTTTTAGTTTACAAACACTCAGTTCCACAGGTTTTTGAGTTCCAAATTTTCTTCCCCTCCCTCCCCTCCCCCCACCTCCCTCCTCTCAAGATGGCATGGAATCCAATATATGTTCTACATATACCTTTGCATTAAAAATATTTACACAATAGTCAAGTTGTAAAGAAGAACCATGATCAATGGAGTGAATCATGAGAAAGAAGAAACAAAACCAAAAATATATATATAGAAAAAAAGAGAGCAGATAGTTTCCTTCAATCCACATTCAGACTCCATAGTTCTTTATCTGAATGTAGATAGCTCTTTCCATCATGAGACCTTTGGAGCTGTCTTTGAACCTTGTATTGCTGAGAAGAGCCAAGTCTATCAAAGTTAGTCATCAAAGAATCAATATGTCTGTGGTTGTGTACAATGTTCTCCTGGTTCTGCTCTGCTCACTCAGCATCATATGATATAGGTCTTTCCAGGTTATTATGAAGTCTGTATCTTCCCCATTTCCTATAGTACAATAGTATTCCATTACATTCATATATCACAACTTGTTTAGCCATTCCCCAATTGATGGGCATCCCTTTGATTTCCAATTCTTTGCTACCACAAAAAGAGCTTATATAAATATCAAAAAAATTTTAAAGAGAAGGAAGGCATTAGAATTAAGAGGGTTGTGAAAGACTTCTTGTAGAATGTGGTATTTTAGCTGAGACTTAGCCAGTAGGTGGAAACAAAGAGAAAGAGTATTCCAGGTATGGGAGACAGCCAGAGAAAATGCTTGGAACCAAGAGATGAGGTGTCTTGTTCATGGAACAGCAAGGAGATTAGTGTCACTGGGTCAAAGAGCATGTGGTGAGGAATAAGATATAAGAAGACTGGAAAGGTAGAAGGGGGCTAAGTTACAAATGGATTTGAACACCAAGCAGAGGATTTTGTATTTGATCCTGGAGGCAATAAGGAACCACTGGAGTTTATTGAGGAGGGAGAGGATAAGGACCTGCACTTTAGGAACATTATTTTGGTGGCTGAATAGAGGATAGATTGGAGTGGGGAGATACTTGAGGCAGGCAGACCCACCAGCTTGCTATTGTAATAATCAAGGCATTAGGTTATGGGGTGATGAATAACATTACTTTAGTCCTTATCTGCTCAGACTGCCAACATCTGTGTGATATGGGCTAGTATCCATCAAGCCCAGTTGAGAATCATCAATGATAAAACTCCACCTCTGGCACACTAATGAAAACAGCTGGATTTAGGGCTTTTCTATTTACCCTCTAATAAATGGAAAAGCCCTTTAGCTTCAGGTAGATTCTTATAATGGTCAACATGCCAGGTTATTTGGTAAGGTAGTCAAAGAGTGGACAAAAATTCAAGGCTTCAGTTCGAGGTCAGCTCCATGGCAATGTATTGCCAAACATTTCATCAAACTTGATGCAAGCTGACTGGCCCTTGTGGATCACTTTCCAAAATGCAATCCTGGCTTTCCCTCCCCATTCTTTCTCTCCAGCAGCTGTTTAAACTGTCATGCATACTTCCCTTCAATAGGGGAGCCAAAGTTGATAATGTAAGCAATTTCTGACTTCAACTTGGACAATGGCCGGCATTCTAAAGCTTTAGCAATTTGGGGCAATTTCAGCTATAGATAGTATTTCATGACAGGTGGGTAAATGCTTCAAAGTTCAGGCAATAGAAAAACAACTTAACTAACAGGCTGACTCCTACAGGAATGAATGTTTGTATAAGCTAGCTCCCTGTCCAGAGATCCATTCCAATTGCTCCTATGTAAGCAGCATCTCAGCTGCTTGGAATTCTCTGTTTGTTCTGTTTGCATCTGGGGAAACTTTGTGATAGCATCTGTGATGCAAAAGAGGTCTGTGGTATGTGGGGTGAGTCAGCCACTGTTAGAGCTGATGGGTGTCCATCGCCTTTGAGAAATCTTATTCTTCTACAAGGACTGAGAGTTATTCTGAATTGGATCAGTCTGGCCGAACTAGGATAGAATGGGAATCAAAAGCCTCACCCCGAGTGCTCTCCTAATGTCTACACAGAATGAAATCAAGCTCTGTCATGAACTTCCTATTTAAAATGACTGTTTATGAGAAGCTAGGAGTGTCCCTCTCTCTTTACTTAATATCTGCATTCTTTCAAAGTTCATAAAATAAAAATTTTGCAAATTAGACTCTACTTTAAATGCACAACAGGAGTTCACTATTTACAATGATCCATTAGTAAATGTTTTTGTAAAGAGATGACACTCAACTAAATACATAGCATCTCATGGTAAAGACTTACAAAGGGTTATTAACAAGGATAAGGGGGAGGGAGGGAGGGAGAAGGATCAAGGAAGGCTTCATGGAAGAGGTAATATTCCAGTTGAGCTTTTTTAGGAATTCAACAAATGAATAGGCATTCCTGACATACAGATAAGATAGCATCAGTAAAGCGTTTAAATAGCTGTACAGAGGGTAGGCAGGGGACATGATGCAAGAGGGGTCAAAAATAGAAAAATTTGTTATTAGCTGATTACACAAAAATGCATATATATGTATATATATATATATATACATATATATATATAAATCAATAAATAAGCATTAAGTACTTACTACGTGCCATGTACTATGCTAAGCACTGGAAATATGAATACAAGAAGACCATCCCTGCCCTCAAGGAGCGTACAATCTAATGGGGGAAGACCATACACAAAAGAAAGCTAAAAAGTAGGACAGATAGTGGTGCACCTGATGGTGCAGGGGGCATGGTGGAGAAGTCAGTCAGAGAAGTCCCAAAGTAGGGTAGTCAGGTAAAGAAATGAAATCTCTGAGCTGAGCTTTCTCCTTAAAAATGAAGATTTGGAGTTCACGGTCCCAGCCTTCAATCACAGAGGCAGAGGGTAGGGATGAGGTGGAGTACCAAGGCAGATGAGATCTTATAGCATAATAAGATTATCCTAATAAAGAGCTCCCCAGGGCTTGTTGGAGAACTCAGAAAAATATTGTCCTAAAAACAATTTTGAATAACTAAGTCATTTTGAGTATTATAAATATTCAAATCAATAACAAAAGACCTGTGAAGGAAGATGTTATCCACATTCAGAGAAAGAACTGTTAAATAGAAGTATGTATAGGATGGTTTCAGGTATATATGTATGTATTTGTGTCTAAAGGGAGGAAGAAAAAATAAACAAAAGTACATAGCAGAGAATAAAAGAAAACTTAGAAGGAAGCACAGAAAAGCAAGGCAGCTTTGAAAATGATGTGTACATAATTTTGCATAGTTTTTCAAAAAAAAAGAAAACAGTGTGAAATGAAAATTTATGGCTTTATATTGAATCCTCTTCTTATATTGTGCTATGTACATAGAAATACTCTTTTTTGTCTTTTTATATTTAAACTCAAAATGAATTTAAAAAATTAAGTTAAAGTGCCAAAGTAGTGTAGCCAGGTGAGAAATATACATACACACACACACACACACACACACACACACACACATATATATATATACACACATATATATACGTAAAACCAAAACACTATATGTAGTAGAAGCTCATAATATGGTCTTCTTCCCTGTTTTTGAGATGTTTGTAATTATTAATGATTGCTATATTCTTAATAAAAAAAGAAAATTTAAAAAGAAATATGGCATGGCAGTAAAAAATAAAATAAAATAAAAGTCATTGCTATCCTGAACTTCATTAAGAGTGGACTATCCAGAATGACAGATACAGTTGTTACACTAAACTCTTCCCTGGTACCCAACTCTCATTGCCCACAATTTCTCCAACCTTCACCTTATATGAGATTTATTCTTTCTAGGCTCTTATTTGCCACCAAGGTTTCTCCATGTTTAGTCTAGTGCAAGGGTTATTAATGTGTGTGTGTGTGTGTGTGTGTGTGTGAGAGAGAGAGAGAGAGAGAGAGAGAGAGAGAGAGAGAGAGAGAGAGAGATGGACCCCTTTGTCAGTCTAGTGAAGCCTATAGATCAGAGGTGTGCTAGTAAATATTTAATAATCAGCTATACATTAACATTTTCTCCATCACTTTCTTAAATTTTGACAATCAACAAAACAGCAAATCAAGCCCTGATTTGTAGCTTTTGTCAATAGCTTTTTGTCAATAAATTCAACTATCAGTTCTCTCAAGAACCAGTTCAGACTACCTCCAGCTTACTCCCCCCACTATGAACCTCTTCTCAGAGTAATGTTTTTAAAGGCATAAAATAAAATACATAGGATTGTAAAGGAAATCAATCATATTGAAATATAGTCAATCAATCAATCTATATATATATATGTATACATACATATATATATATATGTATGCATGTATTTGAATTCACAAAACCTAGGTTACAAACACTTGGTCTAGAAGATAATTAGGATTTAGATTTACATACTCTCCTGTTCATGAGAATTCAGATAGGTTTCTTTATAGACCTCCCCTCCCCTCCCAACTTGTGCTAAAAGGGATAATATCTCCCTTCTCTTTACAGGGTTAATACAACTTTTCAAATCACCATCTGCTGATAACATTAATAGCACAAACAAGAATTTTGGTAGCCACAAAATTTTCCATTTATCAATACATGGACAGCCATCAGGGATATAGTCAGGCAGTAAAAGACAAGAGCACTTGGCTTCTTTTGGCTAGCAGACCAAGAAGGACAGATCCCTATCTTTTCTTCAATCTCTTCCCTGAACTGAGCAGGAAAAGGAGCGGAGACATTATCAGGCACCCCACCATTCATCTGGGAATGAGAGGGCTTTGAGCTAACCCCTTTTAGTGAACAGAGAGAAGCACAGCAAACAGGCAGCCCAACCTCAACAGTTCAAATCTCAGCAACTCACTCATCAAATCCACCATCCTGCAATAGCAGTCTACACTAGGGGCCATAGGGTAGGGGAAAGGAGCCCAAGTCAATATGAATCACCTCTTAACACTAGCCTAGCATAGCAGCCTTCCCTGAGGGTCACAGGTGGGAGAAGAAAGTCCATGCCAGCATGAGCCCGTCCAGCACCCCAGCCTGGGCCCAGGCTTCCATGTGTTTCTCAAGCTGGAATCTCTTGCTCCCTATCCTTTCCAGACGTCTCACAAGAACAAAGTTCCTTCCTGAGTCTCTATGGAAACACTGCTAATGCTGACACTATAACTAATTACTTTAAATACATATATACATGTATGTATATATGTATGTATATATATATAACTTAATATATAATTCCCTCTTGTCAACAGGAAATTACAACTTCACAAAACTTATCTGAAAACTAGGTTTATTACAAGAGAAATGAACATGCATGTGGAACCCAAAGAGTTTACCGTTCATACAGAAGTTTGCATTTTTATAACAGCAGGACAAAGGAAGGAGGAGACACAAATCCACACCTAAAGGGGCATGGCCTGGGAGGGGGAAAGGTACAGTAAAGGTGGAAAAAGGATGAAACCCCTCCTGAAAGGGAGGGACAAAGCCAAGGCAAAAACCACATTCTTTTCCCTTGGGAACTGCTAGACTATGAAGCTAGGAGGGCTTGCTTATCTACATGGATCCTAGGGGCATAGGCAGCTTCTCAGACTAGCTCAGACAGACTGGTACCTGTCTGGATTCCCAAGGACACACAAGGAGTATAGTTTGGGATGCAAACAACAAATTATGTCAGCTGGGGTGGGGTGGGGGGCAGACGGGGTGGGCTTTGTCTTTAACACATTCAAGGCCTCCTGCATGCTCTGGGTCTGCTGTTTCTGGAAAATATAGCAACTCAAAAAGAAAAGTTCAGGGGACTCCTTAACAATCCTTAACATTCTTTATCTAGTCCAGGGTTTCTTAGCCTTTTTATGTCATGGACCTCTTTCCCAATCTAGTGACTGACTGACTGAATGAATGAATGAAAAAACTGAAAAAAAAAATGAATTAAACACTGACTATATGCAAAGCATTGTGCTATGTACTCAGGACATACATTAAAAGGCAAAATAGTCCCTGCTCTCAAGGAGCGCACATTCCATCTAATATGGTGATACAGTACATAGAGGTGGTTTCAGCTTTAAGTCAAGTGGAAAGGCCCACTGGTCCCAGCAGCAAAGCAATTAGTAATTCATCATCTTTAATACCATTTCCACTGATAAAATTATATATTTTTTTTATGTTGAGCCACTTGCTGGTGTGAAGGACTTAGTTGATAGAAATGTCTTTTCTGGGTCTTTAATAGCTACAAGAAAGCCCATTAACCTTTTTCTCTAATGCATAAAATAAAATGCAAATGATTAAAAAGAAACCAATACTTAGTGAAAATAAAGAATTCATTTTCTTTCCTGTCGAAGTTCATGGTGCCCCTGAAAACTGAACACAAGGTCCATGAAACCCAAGTTAGGAACCTCTGATGTAGCTAATTCCCTTTGAATAAAGTATACCATTCTAGATCCATACTATGAGTTCCATTTTATCAAGTCTCAATGATAAATGTGAGGTCAAATCTGCTCCCTTGCATTAAGGTATCTAATTCTACCTATTTGTTACTCATTGTTGTCGATCGGTTGTTTTCAGATGTGTCCAACTCTTCCTAACCATATTTGGAGTTTTCTTGGTAAAGATATTAGAATGGTTTTCCATTTCCTTCTCCAAATCATTTTACAGATGAGTAACTGAGGCAAACAGGGGTAAATGACTTGTCCAGGATCACACAGCTGGTAGGTTTCTGAGGCTAGATTTGAACTCATGAGGATGAGTCTTCCTGACTCCAGGCCCAGCACTCTACCCACTGCACCAGCTAGCTGCCCTACTTATTACCCATACTTTGTGCATTTGTATACAGAGATATGGAACTATGGCTTTTATTCATATCCCTCCCTTAGATTTTGTCTCCCAAGAATTGCTGTCCTCTTTTCTACTATTCTTGTAGTGTTCTACCTGCTACTCTCTATAATAGTGACTTGGACGATCTATGTAGATATTTTTTCTGCTTCTCCTCCTTTTTCTGTCCAAAGCCCTCTTAATCAGATGTGCTAAACACCAAGAAAATACAGTTTACCAGCCCTCATCAGGTATACTCCATCCCAGGCCAATTGGCCATCATTCTTATATTTTAATCTTTGGTCTAGAAACCTAAATCCTATTCTCAATTATCTTCTTTGACAGCTGTTCACTTCCAAAACCTGCCTTTCTCTTCTGAATTCCTTTCCTTCCATCAGAATTAATGATGAAAAAGTTCTTTGTCTTCTTTTGGTCCTCAGTTTTTCCCTTGGGACTTCAAATTCTTAGCAAAGCTTTCTAAGTTTCTTCTCTCAGTATCATTTATCACCACATGAATCACAAGAGTGTGTAGCAACTGTCAAGCCTGACAGATCTCAGGGGGTGTCTCCATCATCTGTTTACTTCCAAAATCCACCTTTTTCCTTGTGAATCCCCTACCTTCAATCAGCATTAATGATGAATAGATCCCTTATGATCTTAAAGTCTTCAAGTTTTTCTCTGTAGGATTTCATCATCCTTAATAATGCTATCTGCATCCCTTCTGGGGCTATTATTTATGATTAATCACCAGGAATGGATAGTCGGTGTTAGGACTGGCTTTTCTCCTGACTGTGATTCTCTTAAGGTAGCCAAACATCTTGTCACCTAACTAGTGATTCACATGAATGAATAAGGCTTGACATATCTCAGAAGGTATTTCTTTATGGCCCAGATGCATACTTTGGGAAAAGATCAAACCATTTCCCTCCTTGTTTATATTAGGTCAGCATATTGCCACCTCAGTATCCACCTCCAAAGGGAGTCACTGGCCATCACTACTTCTTTCTTTTCCCTCTTACTGTTAATGAATGACTCTTTACCTAATAGCAATCTGAGAGAAATGATTCATTGAGGACCCATATGCAAACTGTAATCAGTATTAGTCAGTTCATTATGATTTTATAAAGGGTAATGTTTGTTAGTAATTATTTTATATTCATCTAGTAATAGATATCTAGTCAATTACCTAATAATAGATATAAGAAGCAATGTATTAATCCATATTTTGTATAAATCATATAGATTCTAATTAGAGGGAATCATGGATGCTTTAATAAAGTGCCATTGGCTCAGAGCTTTGCCTCAGTCTCTTTTATTGTAGTTGGACAATTTTAACCCCCACAAATCCATAATATCATTCCTTGGAGGAGTTTTCTCATCAGATGGACCAGATCCCCCTCTACAGAAGAAAATTCATACGTATTGGAGGGGAAGAAGAGAATAAGCATTTATATAGCATCTACTCTGTGCCAGGCACACTTAAATATTATCTCATTACTAAAATACAAGTGCTTTTCTTTCCCTTCTCTTTGGCAACCTTCTGCTCCCAACCTCATGATACAGGCTAGAAGTTCCTCTGCTTCTTCACATTCTTTTTCTTATTTTTAGCTTGAAGCTCTTCTTTCTTTCAAGGACCACTCCATTCTCTCTGATAACCTGTAAATTACAGAAATATTTTCTCAAATGAAAACCTAATCTCCTAGGACAGAGCCCAACTTTTACTTTGCAGATACATAGGTGTTCATTGGTACTAACGAAAGCACAAACATTATGGGTCAATGAAGAATTCTTAGGAAAACAGATTTAGATCTGGAAGGAATCTTAAAAGTCATCTAGTCCAAACTTCTCATTTTACAGATGAAGAAACAGTCAGCTAGTTGAAATGACTTGCCTAGGGTCATTCAGCTAATAAGTAACAAATGTGGGATTCAAACCCAGATCCTCTGCTCTCAATTCCAGCGCCCCTTCCACTATACCACACAACCTCTCTTCTTGCCCACTATTCATGCTTGAATCCATATCATAAATATCCAGATCATAAGTCCTTTTTTTAGTAGCTCTCTTGGGGAACCCTTCTGGCTAACTAAATGCTTTCTGCTACCATTTTCTCCTTCACACCTGTTCTCACAGGAGGAGGTGTCCCTTCTTGCCAAGGCAAATCCTTCTACATGCATGATTGAACCCATTCCATCTCGTCTTCTCCAGAAGATTGTCCTCTCTTTCACTAATCTTCAGTTTCTCCCTGTCTACTTGGATGTTCCCCTACTACCTAGAAACATGTCTCCTCTACCCTCAGAAAACCCTCACTTGATCTGTCTACTCCCAGTAACTATCATCTTATATCTCCCTTCCTCCCTTTGGTGGCTAAAGTCTTTAAGAAAGCTGTCTACAATCAGTGCCTCCTCTTTCTCTCATTTCATTCTCTTCTTAATCCTCCAAAGTCTGAACTCAGACCTCATCATTCAACTGAAACCATCCCTTCCAAAGTTATCAGCAACCTCTTACTTGCCAAGTCTAATGGCTTTTTCTCCATTCAAATTCTTCTTAATCTCCTGAACCTGTTGATCATACTCTTCTCCTCGATATTCTCTTCTCTCTAAGCTTTCATGACACTGATGTCTCTGGTTCTTCTCCTACCCCTCTGACCACTTTCTCAGTCTTTTGCAGGTCACACCCACTCACAGTGGGTAACTTCCAAGATTCTATCCTGGGTGGGCAGGCAGACAACAAGCATATATTAGACACTTGCTATGTGCTGAGTGCTGAGGATACAAATAAATACAAGCAAAAGGGAAGATATCCCTGCCCTCAAGGAGCTTCCATTCTAGGTGGGGAAGATAACACATAAGAGGAAGCTGAAAAAGGGAAGGGGAAGTACCTACACAGGGGAATGGTGATGAAGTCCAGAGTCAAGAGAACAGCTGGGAGCAGAATGAAGGATGGCTGGCCTGGATATATCCCCAAAATAAAGACCTTGGAAAGAACTCACCAATGGGATAAGGGGGCCAATGTGGTAGGGGGATATTCCAGAGTGAAAAGGCAGCTAAGTTATGGTAGCAAAATCCAGAAAGTCAGAGGTACAACCAACTTCTCTTCTCCCTCTATACTAATTTATTTATAATGAGCCATGGATTCAATTATCATCTCTATGCAGATGAATCTCAGATCAGTCAGTCAGCGAGGGTAAGGAGCTGAGGATCACACCTAAGTTGTGAGTCTAGGTGACCCCTAACTTCTCTCCTGACCTTCAGTCTTGAATCTCCAACTGCCAGCTGGACATCTCAAACTGGTTGTTCCATAGACATCTTAAATACATGTTCAAAACAGAACTCGTTACTGTAGAGGGTACCACTATCCTCCCAGTCACCCAGGCTCAAACCTAGTTGTCATCCTTGGCTCAAAAAATCAATCAAATCAATAAACATTTATTAAATGCCTACTATGTGCAAGTCATTGTGTGTGCTAAGAATACAAAAAGAGGCAAAGGATAGTCCCAGCCATTAACAAGCTTACAATCTAAGGGGGATGGAGGAGACAATACGCAACAAAGTATTTAAAAAGCAAGCTACATATAAGATAAATAGGAGATAATTAACAGAGAGAAGGCATTGGAATTAAGAGAGTTTGGAGGTGGCTTCTGGCAGAAGGTGGGATTTAGTTGGGACCCCAAGAAAGCCACAAAGGTTTTCTTTAGTCAATAGACAGAGTAGAGGAGGGAGAGCATTCCGAGCATGAGGGACAACCAAAGAAAATGCCTAGAGCCAAGAGATGGAATGTCTTGCTTGTGAAACAGCCAGGAAGCCAGTGTCCCTGGATCAAAGAGTACATGTCAGGAAGTAAGGTATAAGAAGATTGGAAAGGTAGGAGGGGACTGGGTTTTGAATGCCAAACAAAACAGTTTGTATTTTAATCTTCAAGGCAATAGGGAGCCACTGGATTTTGTTGAGTAGGGGGTAGAATGTGACATGATCAGACTTACACTTTAGGAAAATCACTTTAGTGGCTGAATGGAGGTTGGATTGGAGTGGGAAAGGAGTTGAAGCAGGAAGATCCACCAGCAGGCTATTGTGTTAGAAAGATGTGAGATGATGAGTTGATGACACTGCACTAGAGTGGTGGCAGTGTCAGAAAAGAGAAGGGAGTGTGTACAAGAGATGTTACAGAGATGAAATCAACAGGCCTTGGCAACAGCTTGGACATGGGGGTGAGAAATGATGAGGAATCCAGGATGACTCCTAGGCTGAGAGCCAGAGTATTTGGGACGATGGTATTGCCCTCTGTAGTAATAGGAAAGGTAGGAGGCAGGGAGGGATTAGGGGAAAAGATAATAAATTTCATTTTGGACTTACTGAATTTAAGATGTCAAACTGAATGTCCATTCAGTTTGAGATGTCTGAAAGGTAGTTGGAGAGGTGAGATTGGAGGTCAGTAGAGAGTTTCAGGCTAAATAAGTAGATCTGAGAATCATTAGCATAGAGAGGGTCATTAAATCAATGGGAGATGATGAGAACACCAAGTGAAGAAGTATGGAGGGAGAAAAGAAGAGGACTAGGACAAAACCCTGAAGGACATCTACAGTTCAAGGGTGTGATCTGGAAGAGGATCCAGCAAAGGAGACAGGAGGAGCAGAGAGGCTGAAGGAGAACAAGGAGAGATCGGTGTCCCAAAAACCTACAGAGAAGAGAATATCAGGTAGCAATGATAGGACTTGGCAACTGAGGACTGAGGAGTTTCTCTTTTGCTGAGAGCAGAATGTATCCTGAGAAAAGGTCACTAGGGTCTGGCTCAGCATCTTTCATCTGCTCCTAAAGAGCCACTTCTATCTGTACTACCACAAGGAATCTTACATCTCCTGCTGCCAGCCCAATCTCCCAACTGGGATGTGGAGAACCTACCGTGTAGAGAATAACCCTCCCTCTGACTTCCAGCTTCCCATCTCCTGTTACACCTGTCCTTTATGCATAGAGGACTTTCACCCTCCCATGTTTTTATGTTCTTCCTTCTATTATCCTGTGGCTGGTTCCCTAATTTTCAATTACTATGGCGTAAAAGGAAAGAATATCAAATTTGGAATTAATAGACTTGTCTTATCTTGGTCTCAGCTCACTTAACCTTTATGAATCCCTACAAAATGAATATAACGCCCCCTCCGGGGGCTGCTGTGAGGCAGCGTTATTTTTATTTTAAATAGTGTTTGTAGGTTTCCTTATCTTTAAAACAGAATAATGATAAGCCCTTCCCTGACTACCTTAATGATCTAATGATATAACAAATATAAAGCTTCTTGGGGAAAAAAAGAAATTGTGTGTATTCGGCTGATCATATAATCAATTGTCAATAAAACTTTTTGTTTAGCATCTATGTGCCAAATAATAAGTTAAGCACTTAGGATACAAAGAAAGGTATATAATAGTCCCTGCTCTCAAGGAGCTCACAATCTAATGGGGGAAGACAAGATATAAAAAAGGCCGAAAGGGGAGAAAAGGGGAAAGCCAGAAGGCCTGAAGTAAGAGGAGGGTGGGAGTAAGGGCATGACAAAAGTCATGCAGCCAGGTGTCTGCCTTGGGCTTCCTCTTTAAATGAGGAATCTGAGAAGAAATCTGCAGGACCACACTCCATCCTGTTCATTTAGAGGGAGGGAGGATCCCAAAGGACAGAAGGCACTCAGGAGGAATGAGTTTCAGAGTTGATGTGATCCAGCAAGAAAATGGGACAACAGTGAAGTCCAGGTGAATAGCCAGGTCAGAAGTGAGTTATTAATGTTATCAGCCCAAATACTGCCTGCACTTTCTTGATATGATCTGTATAAATTATGAGTGTGGCGTATAAGCATGTTATTTTTCATTCTTTGCCCATATACTTTTTTCCTTTCAAAGAGTTCTCATTTTTAAAGAGCAGCCTATTAGGGGCTAAATAGTAGCCTGTACTTGGATAAATATGTCATAACTTTTATGTTAAGTCATTCCACAGAACATTTCAGGAAATGAAGAACACAATGCGGTTTAATTTTATTGCATACCTTTGAGCTCCTTCCCTTGAAAGAAATATGTCATGCTGAGCTGAAAAAGCCACATTACAGGTTTGAATACTTAGCTTTTTGAACTCATATTTAGGGAATGAAAAGAATACACAGAATTATCACCCACCCAACTGAATAGCCTTGCAACTTCTTAATAGTGAGAAGAGAAATCAGTCACCAAGAGACAACAAACAAAAATCACCCTGGATGACACCATGTGTACTTCCTGTGCTCATTTATTGGATAGATACTTACTCCAGAGATAAGAAAAGAGCAATGCATGATGCCAACAGACAACAAGGGATATGCCCTAATGAATGCAAAGAGCCTTAGGGTGAATGGCAAATGACAGCTGACCCTTCCCATTGTGCCCATCTCAAAACTGGCAATTGTCCTCATTAATGCTTGTCTACAAGCCTTCCCATTCCTCTTAGAGTTTGTGACCTTGTGTATCTCCTTACCTAATACTTTAAAACAATATTTTTACAACTACTTCCTCACTTCCAATGCATGCTCAGACCACCCCACCTTGACTATCACATTGATTTCAATGCTCAGAATCACCTTTAGCAGGATTTTGCCAGAACAAAAGATGACAGAAGCAAAATGGTATAATAATGAACTGTGGGACTTCCCTTAACCCTCTTGCCTCTGACTTCTGGCATCTTGACACCTTGACTTTTATCTCCTCTTTCCTTGATTTCACTTCCTGTTTTCTGGATCTGCTTCCTTTGGGAAGGTAAAATAAAGCAGTTCAGCAAAACCAATTAACACTATTATGGCCAACAGTACAATATACCACACCCATAGTCCCCCACCTTTGCTAGCATGAGGGGGAGGTGCCTTTTTTTCAACTCTTCTCTGTGTCTCTCGTTTTTCCCTGTGATGCCCCACAAGAAATACCTGGAACCTGATATGCTGTTTTTGTTTCAGCAGAGGATTTATAATATCTCCCAAAGAAAATGGCTCCAGAACACTAAATTAAGAAGAAAATTAAAAAAGAATGTGCTGACATTTTTTGATGGTTTTCAGGAACAATGAATCCCACTGTCCTCTACAAATCTCTCCAGAGAGCTGTATAGAAGCACTCACTTGAGAACAACATCTGTTTAGTGATCTCCCTATATCAAATGGCTTCCTTTAAAGCAGAATGTGTGTGTGTGCACACACACACAAAGAGGGAAAAGTTTCTAGAATTTCAAGTACCACCTGAAAATACACATTCTCCCCCTCAATGATAGTCTCAGTTACCTGGCACCCTCCAGGATTTATTCGGAAAGACACAATAAAATATCATTGTCCACTGGCCTGGGAAAATCAACACCTGGTTTTAATGGGAAATAGTTGAGTCTTTTTCTCCTTCTTAAGAAAATCAACTTGGCAGAAGAATGGTTCTTTTTCTCCCAAAATGTGAACAGCTCCGAGATGTGTAGCCATAATTCCGATTAGTGCCCCCAGACCTAGGTTTTCAAATGTAGTACTTGCTTTGAATTCTTGAAGATTGAAGCTGGGGCTGTTTCTCCATAGATGAATTAAAAACATGCACATTTGCATGAAACCCAGGAATTAATGAGCAGAAGGATTCTGGCAGCTGCAATCACCTCACCATTTCCCATCAGACAAAATAAACCTCCCCAAATTAAAAAAAAATCCCAGTTTCCAAATGAAGAGATTCTAGATAACTAGGTGTTCCTACTATCACAGTGTTCCCTAGTGACCAGCATCAATTAGGGGGAAAAATACTTGAATTACGAAAGCTGTTTTCTCCTTAGCATATATATTGGATTCATTCTGATTAATCCACTGCAATCTAGTTTCCACCCCAAATACTGTACTGAAACTGCTCCTTTCAAGATCATCAATAAATCCCTTCTTACCAAATCAATGGCCTCTTCTCAGTTCTAATCCTCTTCTCCCTCTGTACAGGATTCGATACTCTTGGCTAGATCCTTCTTCTTGGATATCTGTCCTCCCTTGGCTTCTTTTAAAATCTACTATCCTGGTTACCTTTCATTGTTGATTCACAAATGTTCCTTAAAAAA
Organism: Phalanger gymnotis; assembly: GCA_028646595.1. Lineage (NCBI taxonomy): Eukaryota > Metazoa > Chordata > Mammalia > Diprotodontia > Phalangeridae > Phalanger > Phalanger gymnotis. The sequence continues at coordinate 554,323,608 of CM053622.1, forward strand.
AAAAAAATCTCTCCCAAAGACTTTCCCTCTCCTGACAATACAACCCTCCCTTGTACCAAAGAAAAAACAGTTAAGTAAAACAAATCATCTCATTAGCCTTGTCTGACAGGATATGCCTCATCCCACATTTGTAGTCTAATACCCTCTGTCTAGAGGAGAGAGATATCCATTGATCAGAGATCTAATGTCTTTCAAGGTTACATGCCTTTTCAACATTATGTAAATTGTTTCCCCACTTCTACTTACTTCAGTTTATATCAGTTCGACTAAGTCTTCCCCGGTTCCTATGAATCTATCATATTAATCATGTTTTATGGGAAAATAATATGTCATTACATTCATATGCAATGTTCACATACCAGGCATTCCCCAATCAATGGGCATAAACTTCACTTCCAGATCTTTGCTGTCACAAAAAGTTCTGCTATAAATATTTTTTGTATACACAGGACCTTCTACAGCCTTTAATGTCCTGGGAGTACATGCCTAGCAGTGGTATTAATGGATCAAAGGATATATACAGTCCACTGGCTTTTCTAGTATAGTTAGTTCCAAATGGTTTTCCAGATAGTTGGGTCATTTGACAGACCCACCAACAGTACATTAGTGTGTGTAATTCATAACCCCTTCAGCATTTGCCATTTTCATCTTTGATCATCTTTACCAATCTGATGAATATGGAGTTGTATTAGCAAGGCAATGATCACAATATAGATGATAATTGTAAATATGTCTATGAAACTCTGTAAGAGGCTCTCCATATAGAAGGTAGAAGAAGTGAACTATTTATTCAGACACCAGAAGACCAGATCCCAAAACCAGTAAATCCAATCCATCATAGCAGCAAAGAAATTAACACACATTATTACAGCAGAGAATGATTCCATCTGAAAATCCCTCCTGCCCCCTGCTGGGGCTTTGTCACCGACAAACACTCACAGTACAGTTAGCACACATCTGCTCTCTCCTCAGCTCTAACCACTCTGAACATTTCCTGCTCCACCCTTCCAGTTCCTCTGGTTCAGCAAGCTCCTCCCACCACATGAGACTTAGGCTTCTTGTGACAGAAGCAGGTCATATGGGCCTATTAATGGGTGGGAAAGATCTTAAAATTTAAATTACCATTACATTGGCCCCAAGATCTTTCTTATCCATTACAGGAGTGAAACTTCAGAATAGCTTTAATTTGTATTCCTGTTATTACTAGTTATTTGGAGCATTCTTTCATGTTTTTCATGCATTCTTTTAACAAAGTTGTAGATGTTTCACATTTCTTCTTTTGAAAACTATGCATTCATATCCTTTAACTACTTATCAATTAGAGAATGTTTCTTGTTCTATATTTAGATCAATTCCCTATATGTCTTGGATATCAGATCTTTATCAGACATATTTGCCTCAAAGAGTTTTTCCCCCTCAAATAACTTCTCTTCTTATTCTAGTTGTATTGGTTTTCTTTATGAAAAAGCTTTTCTTTCTTTTTTTTCATCTCTGTTTCAATCATGTCTGACTTTACATGACCCCATTTGGGGTTTTTTTTTGGCAAAGTTATGGGAGTGGTTTGCTATTTCCTTTTCCAGGTGATTTTATGGATGAGGAAACTGAGGCAAACAAAGTTAAGTGACAGCTAATAGGTTTCTGAGGTCAGATTTGAATTCACAAAGATAGTCTTCCTGACTCTAGGCCATGTACTCTATCCACTGCTCCACCTTAGTGCCTATAAAAACTTTTTCAATTTTATGCGATCAAAATTGTCTATTTCACCTTTTATGATCATTTCTATTCCTTGCTTAGCCAATAATTCTTCCCTTGAATATAGTCATGCTAAATCTTTCCATTCTCTTCTAATCTCACTCCTCCTCTGGTCATTCTCTCTCTTCTTTTTAGCTCTTCTTCCTAGTCCCACATCTTAAAAATAGGTATTTCACAAAACTCTCTTATTAAACCTTCTCTCATTTTTCTCTACATCATCTTCCTTGGTGTTTTCATTCACGTCCTTAACCTTAACCTATCACCTTTACCCAGATGACTCCTAAATCTCTATTTCTAGTTCCAACCTACTCTCGATTCCCCTTTCCAATCATCTGTGGATACTTCCATGTAGATGTTCCACCCTCACCTGAAATCCAATATATCCAAAATTGAACTCATCTTCCTCCCCAAATCTCTACCAGCTATTGACGTTCATCTTTCTGTTAAAGATATCACCATTCTTCTAGTCACTCAACAAAGAAGCTTTGTAGTCACACTTGCCTACCTTTTCCCTTGTCCCCATATCCAATTAGTTACTAGTACTATATAGTAAACATTTTTTAGGTATCTACTGTGTGCTGGATGCTAAAGAAGGTACAAAGTATGAAATGGTCCCTGCCCCAAAGGAACTGACTGTCTTACAGGAGAATGAGAATCTGGTACAGGCAGCTATAATGCACCAAATTATATTAGGGGGTTGATCAGGGACCCCAAGCTCTTAGACCCGTCTGTGGATAAGCAGTAGTATAACCTTTCAGTCTGAGAGATGGCAACCATGATGAGGGAGAGCTTGTGACTAAGTTGGGAGTGTTTCTGCTTCCCAGATCCTTGAATCTTACTTTCTAGAGAGAAAAGAGATAGTTTCTGGGCAATGCTAGTCTCTTGGCCACATGAGCCCCTCCTCTCCATTGTTGCCATCACTTGCATTATATATACCACTATCTCTCCATGGCTAGATTCAGGAATTAGACACCCAGAAACTCCCCTGTCTTGCCTCATGTGTGAGACACCATGCAATTGCAATGTGTCTCTACCCAAAGGCAACTTTTAGAGGCCTGATCAAGCCCCTATATGTCTCTGATGAATGGGGGTCAATTCTTCTCTATTCTATCTCCACATTTATTCTCACAATTGTCTCTTTCTTTCTACTCTGATAATTAGTTCAGACCACCCTCCCCCAAAACCCTCCCCCATGATCTATCACCAGGATTATTTCATTAAAATCTTAATTGGTCCCTCTGGCTCTAGGTTCTCTCTCCAAATTACATCTTCCTGATTGACCACCTTGATCACGCCACTCATTCATTCAGAAAATATTTATTAAATGCCTGTTACGTGCCAGGCACGGAGCTAGGGGCTGGGAATACAAAGACAAAAATTTAAGTAGTTCCTGCCCTCTAGGAGTTTGTATTCTACAAACAACATGTATATGTATAAGTAAATACAAGATACATAGAAAATAATTTTGGGAGGAAGATGCCATCAACTGGGGGATGACAAAAGGTCATATATAGGTGTGGCCCTTGAGCTGAACTTTAAAGGAAATGAGAAATTCTCAAAGGCAGAGGTAAGGAGGGAGTCCATTCCAGGCATGGAACATGGAACTTAGCTTCAGTAAAATCACATATATATGAGATAGAATATTGCATATGAGTAACAGTAAATAGTCCAGTAAGGTTGGAATGTATATAGTGTGAGATCATTTGCATGCAACGCCCCTTGAAAGGTAGGCTAAAACTATATTTTAAAGAGCTTTAAAAGCCAAAAAAAAAGGTCATACTTTATCTTAGAGGCAAAAGGGGGCCGCTGCAGCTTCTTTAATGGAGGAGCATTGTGGTCAGATCTGTGCTTTAGGAATATATCAATTATGATTACAATTAATTGTATTACAAATTTTATTATAAATTGTACCAGGAATATTATAATTGATATTACAAAGGACTCAGGATGGAAAATGCTACCCACCTCCAGAGTAAAAAACTGATGGACTTTGAATGCAGATCAAAGCATACTATTTTCACTTTCCTAAATTTTTTTGGTAGTTTTTTCCTTTTAGTCTGTTTCTTCTTTTACAACGTGACTAATATGGAAATATATTTTACATGATTGCACATATATAACTTGCACCGAATTGCTTACCATTGTAGGAAGAGGGAAAGGGAAGGAGGGAGAAAAATTTGGAACTTAAAATTTTGTAAAAATGAATGTTAAAAATTATCTTTACATATAATTGGAAAAAATAAAATACTGTATTAAAAAAGGAATATATCCATTTGGCAATCTGTGGAGGATGGATTAGAGAGAAGCAAGGCTGAGTTTGGGGAGATTAATTACAAGCTAATCATGCAGTGGTTTGGAGCCTGAATTAGGATGGTCTCCATGTGAGTGGAGGGAAGGGGCTGGATGCAAGTGATATTGTGAAGGCTGAATTGACAAAACTTGGCCACCGGCAGGATGTAGACTAGAGGATGAGCGAGAGTGATGAGATAAGGATGATGCCAAACTGGTGAATGTGTATAACTGAAAGGACAATGGTTCCCTTGATCAAAGAAAGAAAGTTAAAAAAAAGAATAGGTGAAGGGAGTGCTGTTTTGGATATATTGAATTTAAGATGCCTATGAGACATGTATGTCCAATAGTCCATTGATATTGGACTGATTCTCAGGAGAGAAATGAGGGCTGGATATACAGACCTGGGGGACATCTGTGTAGAGAGGGTTACAACCCATGAGAATGGAAGAGATCATTGAATGAGAGCCTAGAGAGAAGAGAAGAAGACCTAGAACAGAGCTTCAGGGAACACCCACAGTTAGGGGGTGAGTTATAGATGATGATTTAGCAAAGAAGACTGAGAAGAGGCTGGAGAAACAAGAGAAAAGCCAAGAGTGCAATGTCACAAAACCCCATAGAGGAGAGAATATCTAGGAGGAAGGGATAGTCAGCAGTACTGAAGGATACAGAGAAGGCAAGAGGTCACTGGTAACTTTAGTGGGAGCTATTTAGTTAAGTGATGGGTCAGAAGCCAGATTGTGTTTTGCCCTAAATAACAGCTATGAAACGGAGAGCAAATTCCTTTACCACCAGACATTCAAAGCCTTCTGTGTTCTAGTTTCAATTTACTTTGTGGACTTTATGTCTTATTACTTACCCTCATTTGCCTTACACTATAGCTATTTCACTTGCTGTAAAACATGCTGCTCACTTTCCTATCACTGAGGCTATTTTTTCTCCCTGGAATTGAGCCCTACCCCAAATCTCTGTTTAAATTCCACCCACCTTTCCAAATCTAGCTTAAATACCATCTCCTTCATTAAGTCTTCCCTAATTCTCCTAGGCAGAAATAATCTCTGCCTCCTCTGAACTCCCATCATACTTTGCTTGAACCTCTATTTTATGCTAGGATACTTGCCTCTTGGATAGATATAATTATCAATTATAGAACCTCCTTATCAATTTCTGCCTTGGTCTAGCCATTTGTATCCATGTGGTCTTTCCTTTTCTAGCATATGAGTTCTTTGAGGACCAGAATCATGTCATGTTCATGTTTGTGTCTCCTACAATATCTAGCACTGTACAGACCTTGCATATGTAACATTTCCACTCTTACAGTTCGGACAGATTTTCTATAGGATAACCCTATGAAATTTGTATGTGGATGGAGACATTGTTTCCTGATTGGTTGAGAGAATGATGAGTTGCAACCCTGTATACCTGTGCAGATGAAGGGATTTCTAGAGATAGTTAAAGGACACACTTTGAAGATGTTCAAGAGTCAGATGTGAGAGAAAAAGCACCAACTTCTGAATAGCTAACAGGAACCTTTAGAATCACAAAGACATTTAGAGCTGGGCTCCAATATGTCCCTTGATTTCCAGCGCTTGTGACCCTAGAGACTGCTGAAAGAAAACTTCCCACTAAGGAGATCTCTCTCTTCCAGTTAGAGCTGAGATCTTATCTCACTCCAAAAGAGCTTGTTGTATATTCTTTGGCCTATTCTAATCTGTATAACTTCATCATCCTCTATTTAGTATTTACTTTGATAAGGAGGCATACTAGCTATTTCTGATCTTCTTTTGTATAACCAGGTAATTGTAAATAGTCAACTTCTTCTTGAGAATGATAAGGGGAAATGTCATTGATCCTGGGGCTCTCCAAAGTGTTATACCTCCCCAGACTAAAAATATTTGAGATGTGATGGATAAGTCTAATTCTAGTCCAATACTCCTCTTAAGAATTAGGTGAGGAAAAGGACCACACTCCCAGCCATGGCCTGCCTCCTACTCTCCACAAAAGGGAAAATCACTGTCTCCTTTGGAGAAGGTTGGGCCAAATCCCAAATCAGATATCTATCCATGCCATATGTGAGCCAAGTTGTCTTTATATTTCAACAGCCACCGCAAACATATTTTACACATTTTTTACACATAGACACTCAATAAGAGGTCTGATGAACAGAACTGAAACATTAATGCAATCAAACGGCTATGGTCCATCAACTCATTGCCTTCTCATTTCTTTTACCTAGACATTGACCCCATTTAATCTTTACTCATAAGCCTAGTCTTCCTCAGACTCAAGAGAGAAGGGAAGAAATATTTAAGAAGCCATTAGCCAGTATTTTACTGACAACATTTAGCCAGTCTTAGTACTGATCACACTCTAATCGCCATACTCCAGTCTCTAGTACATTATTGTTGAGCCAATTTATAAGTGGTGTGTGTGTGTGTGTGTGTGTATGTGTGTGTGACAGAGAGAGAGAGAGAGAGAAAGAAAGACTGAGAGAGAAAGAGTGGGAGAGAAACAAAAAGAGAAATTGTGGTTAGGGGGGCATGAAATGTTTGGGTGCAGATCCCCAGAAAATCTGTGTATTTTAGGAGTCCAAGTACAGAGCATTCAGAGTGAATGAGAGGAGGAGGATGACCTATCTAAAGCAGAGCTTTACGAATAAGATACAAGGCATCCAAAATTAAGTTCTTCCAAACCTGCATGACGATCAATTTTCTACATAGTCTCAATGAGTAGGACTGGGGAATCACCATTATAGGGAACCCAAGAAAGTATTTTCTGTGATGGAAAGCTCCTCATTACCTGGGTAATAAATATGTTTGCATTAGCTTGGACAGAGCTATTTCCACTTGTTAGATGGTTTTTTTTTCCTTAATTTGTCCAAAGAAATTCTAAGAAAAAGATCAAGCTGCCACCAACTTGTATATTGTTGTTCCATTCTGTATTACTGTGCCTTTAAAAATGAAATAGATTGAGCCAAGATGGCGACTGGAAAGCAGTAACTGGCGTGAGCTCCCCACCAAGTCCCTCCAAAAACCTATAAAAAAAAGGGCTCTGAACCAATTCTAGAACTGCAGAACCCACAAAGTGGCAGAGGGAAGCAGGGCTCCAGCCCAGGACAGCCTGGATGGTCTCGGGATAAGGTCTGTCGCACACAGAACTTCCAGCTCACAGCTGAGGGGAGCGGAGCTGAGCCAAGCAGAGTCCAGCGCGCGAGGTGCAGCGCGGCAGACCGTGGACCGAGGAGACCAGGAGTGGAGCAGAGAGTGCCCCAGCACGCTGAATTACTGAGCTGTGGCATGTACCAGACCTCACAACCCACAAACAGCAAAGACTACACAGAAGGTTAGTGGGAAAAGCTGCGGGACTAGACGGAGTTTGCGGTTCGGCTTCCACCCCTGAGGCAACGGAGGCGGGGCAGCTTTAGAAATTCAGCTGCAGTTGCTTCTGGCCCCAGGCCCACCTGGTGGGAGGAATTAAGTGGCTGATCAGAGCAGGAGTGCAGAGCCTGCTGAAGATTTAAGCCCAGTCCAGGTAGGGGGTTCTTGGGGAAGGAGGAGTGCTGGTGAGGCAGCGCATCCGCCCAAGTGTGGAACATAGAACTCTTTAGTCACACCCCGTTGAAAAACTCAAG
>CM053622.1:554331779-554348715 GCA_028646595.1 Phalanger gymnotis
GGGTTATACATAATGATACGCATGTGGCTCATGTTGAATTGCTTAACTTCTTAGGGAGGGTGGATGGGAAGGGAAGAGGGGAGAGAATTTGGAACTCAAGGTTTTAAAAAAATAGATGTTCAAAAGTAAAAAAAAAATGAAATAGATTTTTGAATGACCACAGTAGGTGAAGGAATGAAAGTGTAAAGAGATGATGGGAGGAATGACTTAGTCCTCTCCTTGAAACAATACAAATGGAAGAGGCCAGAAGGAATTTCTTTCCTCCCTAAATGGACATAAAGTGCTTCAGTCCTCTGGAGCAGGTACCCTAAGTCACAGCTCACTACTTAAAATAACATATATTAATATCGACAAGTGAATTCACCAAGAATAATAAACACTTAGGGATAGGGACTAGGCCCATGATTTTATTAAGATTAGAGAACTCCTGGGTAAAAAAAAAAAACAAAACAAAACCCTCCTATCCACAAAAGTCAGCACTAAGAGTTTCCTGAAGCACTTTGAGGTTAACACAGCCAGTATGTTGAGAGGCAGAACTTGAATCCAGGTTTTTCTCATTTTAATGCTGGTTCTCTAACTACTACGCCACACTGGTTTATTGTGCTACTACTGTCTTTAAAAAAAATTTTTTTTAAATGCTAATAATGATTGAAGGCAACTAGGTGTCATGGTGGATAGAGAGAGTGCTTGGTCTAGAGTCAGGAAGACGACTTAAAATCCAGCCTCAGACACTTATTAGCTTCATGACCCTGGGCAAGTCACTTAACTGCTTTGTGCCAGTTTCCTTATCTATAAAATGGGGATCATAATAGTATTTATTTCCCAGCATTGTTATGAGGATCAAATGAGATAATGTTTGTAAAGCGCTTAGCCCAGTATCTGGCATATAATAAGTAGTATGCAAATGTTAGCTATTATTATTATCATTATTATTATTATTATTAATTATTATTATGAAGGGCCGGAATGGGTAAAGGATGATTCCAGGAATGCCTTAGCCTTCTCTCTGAAGCACCAGAAATAGGAAAGGCCAAATAGAATTTCTCTTCTCCCCAAAGATAGCTAAACAATTCTACTTCCCTGAAATGGGTACCCAATGGTAAGTCACAACTCATCGCTTATAATATTGTATTAACATCAGTGGATAAATTTGCTGAAAATAATAAATATTTAATAATGCTTATTTGCATGTTATTCATTCATTATGACTAGAAAAGGTATCCAACCAATTACTTCAACAGCAAAAGGTAGGAGAATACAAAGAGCTAGAAATAAAAACTATAGTGAGTACTGAAAGCTATTTGCTTTCACAACACATTTAAAAGTAGTGTTCCCAATCTATAAGGAAGGAAACAAGCATTTATTTAGCACCTACTGTGTGCCAGGCATTGTACTAAGTGCTTCCTTACAACACCTCTGGGTAATAGGTGCTATTATTGTCCCCAATTTACAGGTCACGAAACTGAAATAGGCAGAGTTTAAGTGGCTTGCCTAGGATCACACACCAAGTGTCTGAGGTCACATTTGAACTCAGGTCTTCCTGACCCCAGTCCAATGCTCTATCTATTCACTCAGCCACCTAGCTGTCAACCTAGACCTGGAAGGAACTACATACGTTGTCTTAGACGCTACTTTTGGTTGTAGTAGAAGACAGTTGAAGAGTGGATGGGGATCAAGAAAGGCCTACTTCATACTAAATGCTTTCCAAGATAGTAATAAGAAAGGAAAGCACTATTTCCTAGACCAGGGCTGTCCAACCTTAGGTTATCTTAGGGCTGCTTTTAAAATAAAATAATTATTCAAGGGTCACACCCAGAATAAAAAATACAGTACACTAATAGAAAGTGGGGGAATGCGCATCATCAATATGACAGGCAAAGGTGCAAAGTGCGAAAGCAAACACAAAACAACAAAGTGACAACACAACAGCATAAAGGTAGGTGCATACTGACTAGTCTACATTGTACAGAAGAAACACATCCCACAGGTGGATTGAAAATTCCTTGCAACATGTTCCACCCGCAATACTGCTTAAAAACATGAAAGAAAATTAACATCAACGGGATTATTTATTAGTGATGCAATTAAAAAATCTAATACACATTCCATGCAAATTATTATTATATTTTTTCACTCATGAAAATTAAAAACCACAGGTGGGCCGCATAAAATCACACTGTGGGCCACATGAGGCCCGCGGGCCATATTTTGGATAGCCCTGTCCTAGACTACCACGTGAATGCATTTCCTCCTTGCTTGGGAGGAAGCCTTGGATATATCCTGCCCGCTCCACATTAGGCCGTCTTTCCACTTTGCACTACCTCCACTTAGACCGATCACATTGGGAAGCATCTGGCAGAAGCCGTCACTCAGCCTATCTATCTTCCCCATCCCCATTAAAAGCATTTCATTTTAACATATTAAGCACTTAACTCTGACAAAAATTAGTTTCTATACACAATGTTGTTTCCATTACAGTTTTTATTAGTTCCTTCCTCTATATCCTTTTCCATTCTCTCTTCATGCAATTATAATGGACCTTTATAAGGCACTTTACATATATTAACTTCTATCTTCACAGCAACATTACAGAGTAGGTTACTTCCATTCTGTTATTACTAATTCACTCTAGAGGGTCGTGCTGAGTCAACAACAAACAATTATTAAACACCTACTGTGTTCAGCACAATGTGAAACACACAATATGAACTAATGATAAACTTTCTCAAGTATATTTCTCTTCATATCTCTTTTTAACATAAGAATGGAAAGAAAGGTTATTTGTCCTGAATCAAGGCAGATAATCAGGCCTGGGGTATGTAAACTCCCTTCTCCTAAACCAATTACCTTAAAAGTACAATCATTCAATAAATAAAGTATGGCTCAAATTTCTTTATAATCTTACAAAAGATCATAAAATTTATAATTACAAAAATATTTGGTCAACAAATATAAACAGCTAACAAGTAAAAGAGAATACAGTGTCTTTTTGCTGCATTTGAGTCTGGGGAAGTAAGGCGACTCCCTCAGGGTCACTGTGCTGTAAGGGGAAAGGCCTTAGAACCTTCTTTTCCTCTGAGGATATATGGACACCTCCAAAACAGAGCCCTCTTGGCTTTTTTGTTTGTTCTTTTCCATTCTGGGTGCAAAAGGTAGAGTCTGTGACCAAGGGCGAGTGAGCAACAGAAAATCTAGGAGCTGGAATTCAGGCAAGGTGTCAACAAGCCTTTACTAAACACCTACTGTGTATCAAACACTGTACTAAGTACTAGTGTTGCAGCCAGCCCAGCAATGAGGTTCTGAATCTTTGGGAGTGACCTTTGTGACTCTAATCCAATGGAAGGACTCCTTTGGATATGAACTTGGTGGGAAATGTATGTAGGAACTGAATCACATGTGGCACCTACTCCTCCAGAGACTGAGGTGATAGAGGGGAGAGTATGCACCAGAGGTATTGGGGAAAATGCTTAGTTATTTCTTGCTATATCTTTGAAGTATTTATCCCTTGTAATAGTATTGCTAAGTAGTTAAGTAGTATGCTAAGTAGTATGCTAAGCAGTTAAAATGGAACTTGGCACTAGCCATTCCTCTCCCCCAACAAATTAAGAGAAATGTAAACTCTGGGGGTTTGAGCCAATGAGAGTAGAGAGACGCCTTCCCTCATACATCATCCTAGACACCTAAGTGATATGTGGCAGGCCTAGGCCTTAGACAGTGAGACCAGAGCATACCTGGCCACATTTGTTACAAGGGGTAGATCTCTGTGTAAGAGAGTAGGAATATATTAAGTAATTAAGATGATACAAAATCAAAAGATATCTGTAACAGTTTTTATTTTTAAAGAATTAAGCAAGTCACTAAACTAATCTGGACCTCATCTATGCAGTTTGGTCACCTGTATTAGAGGGGTAGACTAGACAATCTCCAGAATATTTTCTAGTTTTCAAATTCTTTGTTGTACAATTCTTTGAGTCATGTCTGACTCTTTATGACCCCATTTGGGGTTTTCTTGGCAAAAATACAAGTGGTTTGCTATTTCTTTCTCCAACTAATTTTACGTGTGAGGAAACTGAGGCAAACAGAGTTAAGTGACTTGGCCAGAATCACACAGCTAGTAAGAGTATGAGGTCAGATTTTAACTCAGGAAGATGAGTCTTCCTGATTCTAGTCTTGGTGCTCTATCCATAGCGCCACCTAGCTTCCCTTCAAATTCTGATTCTCAATTTTTTCTTGCATCTAACCTAAATTCCTTATGGGAATTTTGCTTGATTGTGTTTATTATTTGTTGCAAGGGATTTGACTTACCTTTTTTCAATGGGGGGACAGATGGAAGGGAGAGAAAGAAATACTTGTTTAATTGAAAACAAATTTTTAAAAGAGCCTTAAGCTCGCTGATAATCACAACAATGAAAATTAAAACTTTAGGTTCCACTTTACAGCCCATATGGTACAAGAAATACATAGCAAGAAACAGAGATTGGTCAGCCATGTAGTAAGGAAGAGAGACTCACAGGTGGACAGATTATATTCTACACTTCTACAAAAGAAATTTATATTTATTTTGTCTAAAAGACCTAGAGGGAAGCTTTCAAAAAATTGAGTGGGTTTCTGTGGAAGATCCATAGAACATGAAAAAGGTCAACACAAGATGAGAAGGTATAGATGGGTTATGATCTATTCCAATAGATGGGAGGAATCATCATCATCATCAACATTTATAAAGTATATGTTAGGAAACTATTTTTATCAAACTGTAGTTTACATTATATGTGTTCTGCCTATTTCATACAACTGAGTCTGCTTCTTGGTAAAAACTCCTATTTCTTTAGCAGCTGAGATTACCAATCTCGAGCATAGGTCCAAGGTATTCCATGGTTCAATATTTTTTTTTACATACAATTTCTACTTTGGAAAAGCATCAATTGATTTTGAGAATACTGGAAACACAAGATCATAGATTTAGGGATGAAAATGACCTTAGACATCCAACTCCTTCATTTTACAAGTGAGAAAATTGAAGCTTAGGATGGTTAAGTGATCTACCCAAGTCACACAGGTAGCAGGTGACTGAGACTTGATGCCATATCCTTTGTCTCCAAATCCTATAGGTTATCCATTAGTCTCCCTGACAAAGTGCAGGTCTGATTCTCACTCTCCCCTTACTTTCCTTAATTTAAGAATTGATATTAATTTTCTCATTTTAAAAGAATAATTATTGAAAGAAAAAAATTATAATTGTAGAAAGAAAAGTTAGATAAATGGTAGGTCATCTTGCAATTATAATATAAAACATGATTTGAATATACATTAATCAAAATATATTAGTTGACATCAACTGGAAGAATTTGATTCAGTTTTATTCTGAATCTAACAGAATCTGAAGACCCAGTTGAATGTACTTTATAATCCTGAAAAAAGTGGCTAATGTTAGTAGTCTTGGCAGTTTTCTCTATTTTTTTTTTTTTTTTGGTCTTCACCTAGAAGACAGTAAGTGTTGCAATATCTTGGCAAGATAATAGCCTTGGTTCTTGTTACCATTTAAATGTGATGCTGAGTGTTGGCAGAACCTGGCATTAACAAGCTTCTTACTTAAGACCTTCAGTAATAAATTGTGGCATTTTCCTGCCCCCTAGGCCCTTTCCATTAAGAAGTCTTCTTTTAAAATTAGCTAATTAATTAAAAAAGAAGTCTTCTAGGCAAGAAAGAAGAGAAACAGTGCCAAAAGTGGCAAAACTTCAGCAAGTCTGGAAAAGGTCACAGAACAAAAATATTTTGTATGTTTGTTGTTTGTTAATTTTTTCCATTCTACCTTGTAAGGGTTAGAGTTTAGGGGCAAGATTTTACCCCTTGTTTTGTTGTGTTTTGTTTTTGTTTCTTTTCTTAAAAACCATTTTAATAATATTTTGTTTTTTTCACAATTACATGCAAAGGCAATTTTTAACATTCAGTTTTTAAAAATTTTGAGTTCCAAATTCTGTCCCTCCTTCTCTCCCTCCCCTACTGCCTCCTTGAGATAGTAAGCAATTTGATATAGGTTATACATGTGCAATCATACAAAACATATTTCCATATTTGTCATGCTGTGAAAGAAGGTATAGACAAAAAACCCCAAAAAGTAAAAAAATAGTGTCATTTTTTCCACATTCAGATTCTTATCAGTTCTTTCTCTGGATGTGGATAGCATTTTTCATCATGAGTCCTTTGGAATTGTCTTTGGAATCATTGTATTGCTGAGAAGAGCTATCATTCCCAGTTGATCATCATACAATGTGGCTATCACTGTGTACAATGTTCTCTCTAATAAAAATTACCCATTTTATATCTTGTATTGTTCTCTACCTCTTATTTAGTCATAAGTTCTTCCCTTCTCCATAGATCTGACAGGTAAACTATTACTTGCTCTCGTAACTTGTTTATGGTAACATCCTTTATGTCTAAATTGTGTACCCATCTTGACCTTATCTTAGTTCTCGGTGTAAGATGTTGGTTTATACCCAGTTTCTGCCCTATTGTTTCTGCCCTTACAGTTTTCCCAGCAGTTTTTGTCAAATTACCCCTTGTTTTGCACACTTATTTGAATATCTGATCTCATTAACTATAGATTTTTTAATTAAAAAAAGTTTTATTTTATCTTTTAAATAAAGTGGAATAGAGGAAAAACTTACATGAGGCATTGCATTTTAATGGAATGAGTGTGGGACCTGGAGCCAAGGTTCAACTCTTGCCTCAAACAGTTATAAACTCTATAAGGAAACTGAGGCCCAAGTAAATTAAGGGACCTACTGAAGGTTTCAGAGGCAGCAAATTTCAGGACTGGGATAGGCTCCAAATACCACAAGCTATCCCTAGCATAAATACAGCTCTGATTCTGACTCGATAGTCACTTGATGTATTCCATTAATTTCCACATTTATAAGAAAATAATTGTTGAAAGGTATGTTGGACAAGTCACTTGGCCTCTCTAAACCTCAATTTTCTGATCTGTAAGATGGTGATAATAGCACCTAACTCACAGGATTGTTGTGAGGATCAAATGCAATAATATCTCCAAAGGTCTTTAAGTTTTGCCAAGTGACACATAAGTGCTTGTTACTTAGTATTGTTGTTGTCGTTCAGTCATTTTCAGTTGTGTCTGACTTTTGTGACCCCATTTGGAGTTTTCTTGGCAGAAGTACTGGAGTGGTTTGCCATTTCCTTCTCTAGTTCATTTTACAGATGAGGAAACTGAGGCAAATAGGATTAAGTGACTTGCCCAGGGTCACACAGCTAGTGAGTGTCTGAGGCAGGGTTTTGAACTTCGGAAGATGAGTCCTCCTGACTCCTGACTTGGCACTCTATCCATTATGCCACCTAGCTGCCCCTAATTGCTTATTATTGCTTAGTAGTAATATGTAAAATAAAGGAGATATTTAAGACACACTAACTTTTAAGATTCTTTCCAGTCATCACCAGGCATCCTGACTTTTATCTTGCCACTGAACTTTCACGACTGTGGAGAAAAGAGTAAGGCTGACAATTTTGTGGAGTTCTGCCTCACTTACACCTGATTCACCTGCAAGTCACTGGTCCTCTTTGAGAATAAAGGATCACCACCACCACCAACAGCTTTTCCAGCTCTAAATCTACGATCCAAAGCTTCTCTCAAGACACCTCTCACTTTTCAAAGTGCAAGAAGGAGAGTTAGAGAGAAATAAATAATAAAAGTTAAATTTTAAAGATAAATTAATTAAAGACTTTTCCTTTGGACCTTGGTTACGCTATATCTATGTGTTTGACCTGAGAAAATAGGGCTGATGAAGTTTGGAAACCCAGTAGCTTCTGGTGAAACTAGAAATAAGACATAGAAGAAGGCTATATGGATTGAGCCAGGTCTGGTCTTTGGAAGTACTTACCTGATGAGAAAATGTCTGTGGGGTCCTAAACTTATTGTTAAATACATATATCCTGCTCCTAGTCTCCCAACATTTTTCTGATAATGGCCTGTGAAGGCTAGTAGAGGTTTCCTTTGAAGATTCTCCTGAAGATTACTGGATCAAAATCCTTAGTGGTGGAAGTCCCCAGCAAGGGAAGGTGTCAGGATATTCATCCCTACCTGACCTATCAGCAAGTTCCTTAAAATGGGATTTTGCTACCTAGGGGTCTGCAGGAATTAGCTGATCCTTGTGAAGGTTCTAGTAGGTTTTCCATAGAGTAGGTATGGTAGAATTGAGCTCACTTGAGATATCTAAGTAAGTCTTGCCACAAATGTGAGATTACACACATGTGCGCATACACACACACACACACACACACACACACACAGAGTTTCTAAACCAAAACTCTGAAATTCTAAACATATATTTGGCATGAGGAAGCATGAACTCCAGCAGCATAGCTCATGAAAGTAACTGGGCCTCCATCTCTCAGGTTTTGAGATATACCACAGGGTTTCAAAACAAAACTAATGTAACTTCTATAACATACAATCCTTTTTTCTCTTTTAATTTTGAGCAGAGTTTCTCAAAGTCAAAGAAGACAATAGGATGTCAAAATTCCAAAGATTTTGAAAGTAATTTCCATTCACAACATCATAGATTTAGACTAATGGGTTGGATCTTACAGGCTATTAAGTCTAACCCATCCTTACACTGTTTATACATTTTCTGGGCCAAGCCTGAAAATGTTTAGTCTTGAAGTATAGCCTAAGGATTGGAATGAAATTAGATACTCACAGACCATGTAGCATTTAGTGGTAAGTGGCTTAGTAAGTAGATAGAGAGTTGTATTTGGAGTCAGGAAGTCCTGGGTTCAGATCTTGCCTCTGACACTTGCTAGCCCTATGAACATCAGCAAGTCCATTAACCTCGCTAGACCTCAGTTTCCTCTTCTGTTGAATGGGAATAATAATAATCCCTACCTTATGTGGTTGATATTAAGATTAAATTTATATGTGTATATATATGTACATACACCCATACACATATATGAGCTTTGCAAAACTCAAAATTGGTCAAATGAAATGGTTGGGATGGGATGATCTTTAAGGTCCCTTCTAGCTCTATATGACAGATTCTGATGGCAGACAGTGAAGAAGAATTAGGAAGCCTTTTGACGAAGGTGAAAGAGGAGAACATAAAGCTGGTTTGAAGCTTGGTATGAAAAAAAAACCTAACATCTTGGCAACTGGTCTTATTACTTCCTGACAAATAGAAGGAGAAAAATGGAAGTAGTGTCAGATTTTATATACTTGGGCTCAAAGATCACTGCAGACGACAACTGTAGCCATGAAATTAAGGAAAGCAAATCCAGACAGCATACTTCTAGAGAAATCAGAGATATTGGCAGCAAAGATCTGTATAGTCAAAGCTATGATTTTTCCAGTAGAAAGGTATGGCCATGAGAGATGGACTATAAGGACAGCTGAGTACCACAGGATGGACATTTTTGAATTGTGGTGCTGGAAAAGACTTTTCAGAATCCCTTAGACAGCAAGGAGATCAAATCAGTCAATACTTAAAGAAAATAATTCACGCTGTTTATTGGAAGGTCAAATAGTAAAGTTGAAGTCTAAATGTTTTGGCCACATAATGAAAAGATGGGACTCATTAGAAAAGACCCTGATGTAGGGAAAGATTGAAGGCAAAAGGAAAAGGGGACAGCAGTGGATGAGATGGATAGATAGTATTACAGAAACAAGGAACATGCACTTGAACAGACTTCAAGAGATACTGGAGGGCCTGGCATGCTATGGTCCATGGAATCCTGAAGAGTTGGACATGACTGAACAACAACAACAAAGCTCAAAATGTCAAAAGATCTAACTAACATCAGCTACTGTCTCCATCGACACAGATTAGTAACCCAGCCGAATGCTGGAACCAAATGAGGCATTGACAGATCGCCCTTAAGAAAAAAGAAACCACAATGGTTTACCTAAACCATAACATTGGAGGGGATGGAGGGGAGGAAAGAGACAGAGACACACACATTGGGAGAATCTGGGGATGGCAATTTGCCAAAGATACAGCACTAGTTCAGGTCTGTATCCCTCCTTATCTCCATGAAACAAGGTTTAGTCATCAGGGTACATTGGACATAGTGACTCCCTTAACACTGAGACAAGTGCCAAGCCTGAAAGGCACTGACTCCTCAAGACTGCCTTGTTATGCCCAAGGTGACCGGGAAGCTGTATTAATGGCTGACCTCTAATCCTCTGGACCAATGTAGTCTCAGGGACAGCTTCCCTGCTTTTTAGGGGTAAAGCTAGCCTCACTTACCTGGCAGACATTACTGCTACCACACCACACTTTCTCATCCTATACAATTCTCTTCCATTTTCCCATAGATCCTGATGCAGACCTCCCACAGGCTGAGGGCTCTGGGTCTCTTATCATTCTTTTTTTTTCCCCCTGTGTTCAGTTTCTTTTAATGACTGGCACCTCCCTGCAGAGGAGGAAGCAGGCAGCTAGGTGGTAGCAGAGAGGATGTTCACTTGAAGATCTTGCCCTGATTGAAGGGTCTGCCCATGTGCTAGAAGGTCCCCTCCCAGGAGAAGTACTCTCGGACCATGGCCTGGGCCTTTTCACTCCAGGATCCAGTTTACGCCACGTGTAGGATTCATAATCTACCTGCCAGTCTGGACTCAGCAGGAAGACAAGTATCTGGCCCTAGAAAACCCAGACTCCAGAAACGGCGCTGCTATTGTTGATGTCAAAAAGCATGATGCTGGTAAACGCATTCTTCTTCAGCTGGTCCAGGTGCTGAAACATTCCAGTGATGAGTTTGCAGCTCAGGAAGGTCTGGCTGAGCACCTGGGGGAAGCGGTACTTGGCATACCACAGGGACCAGATGTCAAGGTCAAAGTGCTCCCAGAAGTACAGCAAGGCGACCATGGCATGACCGTCAGCATGTCCTCCTTGGGATACTTTCACTTAAACTCATCCAACACAAACTCTTGGGCAGGTGGGCAAAAGCATCCTTGACCTTAGGTTCTGCAGCCAGAACCTAGTCACACTTGTCTATCTCCTCCTCTGGCTGGGGGCTGTGGCTGCCTTCTTCTCTTCCTTCTCTCTTCCTGGGCCTTCTGTTTCTCTTCTAGCTGTCCTTTCTCCTTTCTTGGGGCCTCCTTCTTAGGCTGACTCTAAGCAAATTTTTTGGCATCAAACTGTACCATCTCCTCACAGAGCTTCACCTCTCCCAACACCTCCCAGAACAGGGGCTGGTGGGTGCAGGTGAGGAACCAGCAATTGGTGTTGGGAAAGGCCTGCCAGAAAGACGGCTCTAGGACCTGCTTATAGAGCCACAAAAGGGTGCACACAAGTGTGATGTCAGACAGAATCACACATTCTCCCACCAGAGAAGTCCGAGTCTTCAGGTGGGTGTCGGTTGAGCAGCCCCAGAACCCGCCTCACCTCCTCCTTTGTGTTCTCTGTAGCCTGTTTGTCGTGGTGCATGATGCCAAGAGTGGGGAACACCCCAGGTACTGGCTGGAGGAATAATGTCACTGTCAGCAAACTCATCTGCTGGATCACCTGGGCAGCTGAGCCTCCGTTGCTCTCATATAGGTGGCAATGGCATTGTTTTCAAACACACGGAACCCATTACCACCCTCAAACGCGGGAACTTTGCCCGCAGGAAATTTTCGGAGGAATTCGGGAGTGTGTTTGGTCTGACCAAAGTGGAAGTGGGGAGGTACCGACAGCACGCGGATCTGGCCCCACTGTACTGTGCAGCAATGAGGGCCTTGAAGGCCCGCCAGTTTTCAGGGTATGTGTACAGGGTCCCGGCAGCCGTGGTGATTCCGCAGAGAAAGGGGTGGGGGGAGGGATCTCTTATGCTTCTCTGCAATACTCCATCAGTTCTTCTATTATGCCTTCATCTTGATAGATGACTAAGCTGCCACTTTTTCTGATCACATATTTCCTGGCTAAGATCTTTTTATTCTAAAAGATAAGCTGGTCCTATAGCAAGAAAAAAAGAGATGATATGTGGGCAGCCAGGATGCCCCACTTGACACTGGAAGAAGGCAAGACAGACTTCCGGCATTTTGGATCTCTCTCTCTCTCTCTCTCTCTTTCTCTCTCTCTCTCTCTCTCTCTCTCTCTCTCTCTCTCTCTCTCTCTCTCTCTCTCTCACACACACACACACACACACACACACACACACACACCTCTCTCTTTCTCTCTCTCTCTCTCTCTCTCTCACATACACACACACACACACACACACACACACACACACACACATATTCTCGAGCTGTTAGGAGAACAAGGACAAGAATCCCCAAGAATGGACAGGCCTGCATTGATTTCATTCTGCGTTGCCAGAAAGAACTCCCAAATTAATCTGATCATAGATCCATATGAAAATCTTTTGCCCTACTTTTTTAATACAAGTTGTCATTGTTAATATGCTGTGACCCGATTATGTCCTGTGGGTCACCTACAGCTCTGATCGTTCAGAAGCAAAGAATTCCTCCTTGCAGATGTAAGGGTGGGGCCAATGAGCTCAATGAAGTTGCCCACCCCACTTAACAGAAGTATCACTAGTATTTATATAGCTTCTGCTATGGGACATGTATTGTGCCAAGTGCTTTAGAAATATCATCTTCATTGGATTCTCACAACAACTCTGGAAGGTGGGTGCTTTTATTATCCTCATTTTACTGATGAAGAAACTGAGGTAGACAGAGGTAAACTCCAAAGCTCAAAGTCACACAGCTAATAAGTGCATAAGGTTAGATTTGAACTCAAGTCTTTTGATTCCAGGCTCAGTGCTCTATCCTCTGTAAGTCTCTAACAGTCACAAATGGAAGCTTCTGTAGGATTTCTCCATCTATAGAGAATTAAAGTATATAATACAATGTCCACGATGATCGCTTTTAGGAGGCATATATCTCTCTAGTTTATGTGTTACTTAATACTGATATCAGAGAACTCTGTGGTGTACTGAACTTCTGGCATGGAGAAAGTCATTCAAAGGTTGTGAGTTAAAATCTCACCTTTTATTGGTAGATCCTTTACTCATATAATAAAATGATGAGATTTTAGTAATGGTATAATTTACATAGTGCTTTAAGGTTTACAAAGCCTTTTAGATATATTATCTCATTTTGGTCTTTTAAACAACCCTGTGAGGTAGTTGGTATTATTTTCTTCAACTTAAAAATCAGGAAATTGAAGCTTAAAAAGGCTAAATGATCTGCTCAGAATTGCAAAGCTAATAAGTGTCTAAGGCAGAATCTGAACCCAGGTCTTCATGACATGAAGGGGAATGCTCTAATTTTCACTGTCTTTAGTGAAACCAGATGGAAATCCTGTTACTTTCTTTTCTCATTTTCCTTTCTTATTACTGGTGGAAGAATAACAAGCCTGAAAAATAAAATAAAATTTTAAAAAGTTGGACAATCAGATAGTACTCCGATTTTTCTAACTCTGCTTTATCTCAAAAACATGAAGAACTGTAGACCAGGGCAAGAATTGTCAGGAGTGTGAAGTGTGTACACGAACAAGTGGACAAGAAAAGATTTTTCCTATGCCAGGGTTAGTGGCTCTTTATTACTGATCAAAGCTGACAGTGGATCTGGTCTGGATGTCAAAGATGGCTATCATCCTACAGGCTAAACGTTACCTTGTGTTTACAGAGTGAGGTGTGAAGGAAGCCAGGATAATTTCTACCTCCCTTTGGAAAAAAGATTTTTTTTCCAAAAGTGCTATCTGGTTGATCTATCAACTGCACCTGTGTTCTGAGTTCTCCCTTCTTTCTTTCATTTCCATCCATATAGGTATTGGATAGTTGGGCTTTATGTCATTCTTATTTGTCCTTTAATCCCTGTTTAGTAGGACAGCACCATGTTACAGTTGTGTGCATGTGTGTATATTATATGTGTATAGAAACATACACATGCACATGTACAATACATAACACACACATACATATACATGCATACACACATACACATACCTAAAGATATATATTCGTGTTCAGAAGACCTGGGTTCAAATCCTGCCTCATATACTTACTAGCTTTGAAACTCTGGGCAAATCATTAAGCCTTAATTACATATCTACAACTTCTGGTGAAGAGAAAGCCATTCAGTATATCCTTTACTCACATGATAAAATGACCAGATGTCAATAATGACAAAATTTACATAGTGCTTACTACATATCAAGAAACCTCTTGCTTCTCAAAGTGCAAGAATGAGAGAGATTTGAAAAGAAATAAATAATAAAGATTAAATTTAATTTTTAAAATAATAAATCAAAGACTTTTCTTCTGGATTTGGGTTACATTATATCCACGTTTGACATGTATATATGTCAAGTACATACACACATATATATATGTGTATACTGTTAAAAGGAATCTGTTGTTCCTATGACAAAAATCCCATCACTTCTGTTTTTTTTTTTTAATCCTATTCCTAGTCCAAGTCTCCCGAAGTGTTTTCAGAAAACATGATGTGGCCTAAAACATTCTTTTCACAACACAAGCAACAGTAACAATTCGATTATGTTAAGGACTCAGAGGGAATAAGAGGAGGGGAATACCAATGATAATTGCGTCTAGAGCTTTAGGATTTGGCCGGTGGTTTTAAGGGTCTCTACTCTACCCTCATGGGAGCTCTCCTTTTCCTCTCACAACAGTTAATATTCTAAAACACTCAGTGGAAGGCTCTCTCCATGCCCAGTAGGAGAGAAGCCAGGCAGCAGTCTGCTGTGGATTCCACTCTACCTGCAATGAAAAAACAACTGAGACAGAGGGGATAGTTGGGTCCCTCCGAATGCTTATAAAGACTGATTTCTGGGGCAGCTAGGTGGTGCAGTGGATAGAGCACTGGCCCTGGAGGACCTGAGATCAAATCCAGCCTCAGACACTTACTGGCTGTGTGACCCTGCGCAAGTCACTTCACCCTATTTGCTTCAGTTTCCTCATCTGTCAAATGAGCTGGAGAAGGAAATGGCAAAATACTCCAGTATCTTTGACAAGAAAACCCCAAATGGGGTCACAAAGAGTCAGACACAACTGAAAATGACTGAACAACAACAACAATACTAAGTAACAAGCACTTACGTGTCACTTTGCAAAACTTAAAGACCCTTGGAGATATTATTGCATTTGATCCTCACAACAATCCTGTGAGTTAGGTGCTATTATCACCATCTTACAGATTAGAAAATTGATGTCTAGAGAGGCTAAGTGACTTGTCCAATATGCCTTTCAACAATTATTTTCTTATAAATGTGGAAATTAATGGAATAATCAGTCAGTATTGAATCAGAATCAGAATCATTTATATGCCTTTCTAGGTTCCTCGATAATCCCAGGTCACTCCTTCTCTTCCCCTGTGCCTTCTTTCTGAGATTACCTTCATTTTACACTGCATATATCCTGTGTGGCCATGTATATTTGCATGTTTTCTCCCCATTAGACCGTGAGCACCTGGAGGAGGGGGACCAGGTTTTTGCCTTTCTTTGTATCTCCCAGGCTTAGCACAGGGCCTGACACATAGTAAGATCTTAATTCATGCACATTGGCATAGGTACAGGGAATTCACTTGTCTTGCAGAATCTCAGGTTCAGTCCCTATTTCTATTATACTACTTACTTTCCTTTAGATTGGAAACTTCTCTATTAGATTATAAGCTCCCTTAAGGAAAGAACTGTCTTGTTTGTTGTTTGTTTATTTTGCCTCTTTTTGTAATGGAATGGGAAGATCTTTCCCAGCCAGTAATAGGCCTATATGACAGGTTCAGGCCCTGCTGACTGCTGTGGTAGAGCCTGAGTCACATGGAACCTGAGTCACATGGAGCCCATGGTGGGAGGAGCTTGCCTAACAGGTAGAGCAGGAAGTGTGTGTGTGTGTGTGTGTGTGTGTGTGTGTGTGTGTGTGTGGTGTGTGAGAGAGAGAGAGCAGCTATTGGGAGTGAGAGGGAGGAATTCTGCCTAGGGGAGCTTGTTTGTGGGGAAGCCTAGATGAAGGAAGATTTCAGGATGTCAATGCTCCGTGGATTGGCAATGTGTATAAACTTCTTTGTTACCATGGTGGATTTGGTTTTCTGGTATCTGAATAAATATCTTGGTATCATCTTTGAGGAAGAGAGTTTGTTATATTTTGCGATTCAAACCTGAAAATATGTCTGCATATTTGTAGCAGCTGCTGTGCCTATCACATTGGTGTTATAGTCCCCTGAGCCTAATCATTGCTGGCACATAGTAGGCATTTAAATGTTTATTGATTGATTATCTTCACAGTTGTGAGGCTGATACAAGATCATGGAACTTTAAAGCTTAATATACGTAGCATAGGAGAATTTGGATAAAGAACACCAGTACAAAGACAGAGCTTTAACAATCTCCATAGCTATTCACGTGGAGAGAACAGCAGCTGCTAGCATGGAAAGTCTTGGTGCATGGACTCCATCTCTGAAGTGGGCAGGAGGGGGCAAGGGAGTGGTATCAGCTCTCCATTGAAAGGGCCTGGGGCCCTCCCAGTTAACAAAGTTGCAGTATAATACCAATGGTAAAGTTCCTTATTACCCATACAACCAGCAAAGTGAGGATATTTTCTAAATTAATTAAAAAGGAGCTGGGAAATATGAGTGAGGAAGGGAGAGTTAAGGAACTTAATTCCAACTTGATCCTCTCAGCCAGAGGCTGAAAAGTGGGGAAACTTATCAGTCAAACCCACGTTCCCATCTCTATAGCAATGTCAGTTATTTATTACCGGAAAGGATCCCTTTTTCAGGGCCAAGGTGGACTAGAGGGACCACCTCATCATACTGGAAGCTGTAAGTGACCACCCGGTCCCCCAAGGTCTCGCTGGTGCTGTCCTCAAGCGTCCTTCTCCGGGGCTGGGGAGGCTTGGAAAGGGTTTTCTGGGAGAAGGTGGGACTGGAGCTGGGCTGGACCGGGAGGAGGAGGGCTGATTCAGGAAGGGGCCAAACCGTTTACGT
>CM053622.1:554349215-554364259 GCA_028646595.1 Phalanger gymnotis
AAAATAGAGTACTTTCAAACTTTCTCAGTGAAAAGACCAGAGCTGAATAGAAAATTTGATGTTCAAACACAGGAATCAAGAGAAGCATGAAAAGGTAATCAAGAAAAAGAACAAGAAAAAGAAATTGCAAGGGACTTACTAAAGTTGAACTACTTACATTTCTTATAGCAATCTCCAGCTCCCCTGGAAGATAGGGTTTTTTTGGGGGGCGGGGGTGCTCATCAGCATAACCTGGATGTCTTAAGTTAAGCACTAAACAAATCTGGTCTCTAAGGCACAAGCTGGATCTCTCAGGCAGAAAGGACTAGGTTCAAATAATGCAATAAAGTTTTTTCCGCACAGCCTCTGTCATATTCCAAGTTGCAATCTTTCATTATGTTAAAAGAACATGTCTGCAAGGGTAGCTAACGATGATGTTTTTATGTAACTGCCTAAATCAGCGGCTCCCCATTGAGGAGACTGCATTTGGAAACAATTCTTCCAAATGAGGTGGAGGAGAGGAGAAGATAATCTGAAGGCACCAAAGGAGATATCTAGAATCAGTGGGTGCCCCTGTATTTTAGATCAGTCATGCAACAAAAGATAAATTTGAACTCTCAGTTTTCCTCAATGGACACTCGGTAATTCTTTCTACATATTAAACAATGGCACCCTTTCAGCTAAAAGTAAGCTTTGATCCATAATACTTTTTCATAGAGTTAGATAAATTCTTATTTCTTTTCTGAAAGTTGAGGAGTGGATCACAAACCTAATACCTGAAGTGAATAGCCAAGAGAAAATAGTAGTTCCAACAGTAAGTCTTAAGTAATTGATAAATTCGTTTACATTAAGCAATCTTATTGAAAAATTAGGGGTCTCCACTATACAAGAAAGCCAGTAAGCACAACTCTTCACAAAAACTTCAAAAACAAGATAGAAAAACCAAGTAGAGATACAAATGCACCCCCCCAAAAAGGCTAAGTAGAAACCTCCAAACCAAAACAAAAACAAGAGGAGCAGGTAAGTGCACAGTGCTCGGCCTAAAGTCAGGAAGACTCATTTTCCTGAATTTAAATCTGGCCTCAGATACTTACTAGCTGTGTGACCCTGGGTGAGTCACTTCACCGTATTTACCTCAGTTTCTTTATCTGTCAATGAACTGGAGAAGGAA
Source organism: Phalanger gymnotis (assembly GCA_028646595.1). Lineage (NCBI taxonomy): Eukaryota > Metazoa > Chordata > Mammalia > Diprotodontia > Phalangeridae > Phalanger > Phalanger gymnotis. The sequence goes on from CM053622.1 coordinate 554,350,366, forward strand.
ATGGCAAATCACTCCAGTATTTTTGCCAAGAAACCCCCCCCCATAGGATCATGAAGCATCTGCCATAACTGAACAACAACAATAAAGAAAAGAAACTAAATTACTAAAAACAAAAAATCTAAAAAAGTAGAAATTTTGAAAATGAAACACAAAAGAACAAATTAGAAAAAAATTAAAAGCTATTTTCTAAAAAATCAACAGCAATCATAGATCTACTCCTATCAGATTAAAAAACCAAATTGCTGTCTTCAGGCTCTTCACAGTCTTCCTCCTTTAAAGCAAGAGGAATACAACACACCACTCCACCAATCCCCATCTTTCCCTCCACTTCATTACTTGGAAACTCTCCACCAGCTTTCTAGAACAGCATCGGCAAGTACACAATGTCCCAAAGCACACCAGGAGAGGCTCCCCCTAGAAAATGTCAGTACTTTTGTGAACTATAAAACAACTTCAGGGTTTCCTCAAACTCCTGTCACTCCAATCTTTCAAGATGCCTTGCCCACTGGGTTACAGTTTTTCATAGCTCTGCCCCCTCGGAGCAAACAGTTTTCTCTGGCCACAGTCTCTCCCACAAATCTATAAAATTTCCTTTAAAAGATTCAGCTTTCTTCATCTTCATGGGGCTAAGAGCAGAAGTCAAAACTAGGATAAAAACAACAAAGAGAAAGGGCAGTAACTGAAAAGATTCACTTACTTTATTCGGTGTGTACTTGAGGCACCTTTTTGAAGCTCAACCTGACTTCCCCACTATCTCTGCCCATTATCAGAGCCTTGAGGAAGAAAAAAGGAGAATAAGGTAAAAAAAAAAATGGTGCAAAATATGTGATTGCTCCTCAGAAAAAAAGAACATTACAAAAAGACAATTGTATCTACAACTTAGTTACTGTTTAATCAATCAATCAGGAAATTCCAACGAAGTCTCAAAAAACAACCTGCCCTACATAGGTTCTGGAACTCATTCCTTATCTTGGGCTTTAAAATTTGCAAAATATTTTTCCTACAAAGAACCTAGGAAGGTAGTTTGTGCAAGCATTTATTTTACCTTTCTCCTTTACAAAAGAGGAACCCGTAGCTCCATTTCCTTAAGCTCAAAAATCTAGTCAATGTTGAAACTTGGACTGGGTTTTCATACTATTTTTAGGGTTCCCACCACCACTGCCACATGGAATGAGCATCCTTTAATCTACTCAAACTCTCTCTCTCCTCACTTTTGCCCATATACCCCATTTCTGCTTCTGTAAACTCAAACTCATCTGGATGATACTTCTTGATCCTCTCAACGGAAAATGATTTTTCCCTAAGCAGTTCTCTTAATGTTTTCTTTAGAATTCCTCTGCACTTGTGTTTTCTTTTATACTCTCCTTATGGATTGGGTATGATGCCCACCCCACCTCACCCCCCATGACAGGAAAAGCTCTTTGAAGTAAGGTGCCATGCTTCCTATACCTTTGTGTTCTCCCTACTCAACACCTGGAACATTCTTAACTCTTTTGGCTTAGGTTGCCAGGTCATTCTGTCCTCCTATTGACTATTAAGGTTTTGACCAGGTAGATCTGACCTAGCAAATAAGGAAGACCTTTTCCTTCATCTGTCTCCCCTCTGACCTATTCATTTGTTAGAAATAGGGTTGACACCGAAATTCAGGTATCAAGGGCAATTTGTTATTATAGAGGAATCTAAGAGAGCTGGGTTTACATTCCTGGCCCTGAGCTGGCCTCACTATTCTTTGGGAAGAGGAAGCAGGAATACAGGAGGGAGACTGGATTTATTTTGTCAGACTGACACAGATTGATGCAGCATCAGCTCAGTACCTCCCTTCAAAGAACAGATTGGGATTGGTCTGCTCTCTTCCGGATTACAATCTTCCTTACACACCCCTCACATGCAACTCCTTGGTATGTTTCCCCCCCAACATATGTCCCATGTTCAAAAATGGTGGAAAACACTTCCCTGCGGGTAAGGTAATATTCAATTAGTCAATTAAGCATGCCTGACAGCAATTTGACCCAGTTCTCCCTTCAACTTTGACTCTTATCTGGCTGGTTTCGGCTAGTTTTGCCTATATCTGGAGTTTGTAGTTTTCAAAAAGCCACTAGTTATTCCCTCTTTGGCTGGGTCCACCTACTCTAGTTAATTTTTATTCCCTTCTTTGTTCAAGCTGACACTTCATTAATTATTCTGTGGAAACTTAATTTTTTACTAATCTCTCACACATTTTTATAATTGGTTCTAATTATAAGAACAACTGAATTCCTTTAAGTACTTCACAGACTGTATTTGTCAGAATGATTCTGAAGGAATTTTAAACAGATACCATTTGATAATGGAGTCATGGAAATGATTACCTCCACAGAGAAACAAGATAAAATTATATTTCTTCTGGCTTTTGTCACATCCATCAGTATGCTATGATAATATGTGAAAGATAGCACCTATTATCCTGAAGTATTTTAAATATATTCTTTAGAAGGATGTAATTTAAATAAATATCATGACCCTGAATAAAAGAATGAAACTGATGGTATGTTTTAAATTTTATTTTAGCTACTCAATTTTGGGATACAGAAAGTTCCTTTAATCACATTTCATTAATTCTGACAATAATACTTCAAAAGTCACTTACTTTTTAAAAAAGGTTTAGGTTCTTTGGAGTTTTGGCTGATTATATGTGTGTATTGTCAACTGGGTGAAGGCCACTCCTCAAAATGCAGAAGAGTCCAAGCTGGGTTGAAAGCAGACAAGTTTTATTAAGAGGAAAATTAGACACTAGTACTGAGACCGCAAGTACAAGGTACAAGGGAGCCCATGGCCTAGGAGAGGCAGGGGAGATTTATGTTTGAAAACCACAAAGGGGAGGTTCAGGAAGGGGTTAGAAAAAAGAACGGACAGTCTTTCCCAGGAACAGGTGGACACAGAGCAAGATGTTTTGCAGAAACAATTGACTGCAAGGCTAGTTTGGACCAGTTGGGAGTGGGGGTTGTGGGTCCCACAGCTCAGCAAGGCCAGCCAGTGAACACCAGCAAAGGCATCTGGAAGTGAGCAAGACTTTGGCTCACTGCAGGCTCCTGATTGGCTCCTTTCAGCAAACAGGCTCACTCTGTGTCCAGTGCATCTGCCTGGTAAGGTAACTCATAGAAAACAGATATATTAATCTCAGGGGCACTTCCACAGTATATAGGTAAATACATATACATGTATGTGTGAATTTCTTGTTGCCTAGTTTTAGTATCTGAAAATTGATGGTCTAAATCTTTGCAATGTTAACATGGGTTCTAAGTGTTAGAACTTCCCTTTTTCAGGGAGGGGGGGGTAGTCAGAAGGGAGGGGAGAAGTAGCAAGTGGGAAGTGGTAAGATAAGGGAGGGGAATTAAGAGGGAGGGCAAACTGAAGAAGGCAGCGGTCAAAAGCAAAACTTTGTTGGGGAGTGGAAGGGGAAAGAGAGAAATAAAAGCATAAGCAGGGAGAGATAGGATAGAGAAAAAGACAGAGATAGAAATCAACTGTGAATGTGAATGGGATGAACTTTCCCATAAAACAGAAGCAGATAGCAGAATGGATTAAAAACCATAATCCTACAATGTGCTGTTTACAAGGAACACATTTGAAACAGGGTGATACACACAGGGTAAAGGTAAAAGGCTGGAGTAAAATATATTGCATGTCAGCTAAAGTAAAAAAAGCAGATATGGCAATCCTAATCTCAGACAAAGCAAAAGTAAAGATAGATTTAATTAAAAGAGATAAGGAAGGACACTACATCCTGCTAGAAGGCACCATAAACAATGAAGCAATATCATTGTTTAACATATATGCAACAAATGGTATGGCATGCAAATTCTTAGAGGAGAGGTTAAGGGAGTTGCATGAAGAAATAGACAGCAAAACTATAATATTGGGAGGCCTCACCCTCCCCCTTTCTGAACTTGATAAATCTAACCTCGAAATAAATAAGAAAGAAGTTAAGGAAATGAAAAGAATTTTAGAAAATGCAGATATGATAGACCTCTGGAGAAAACTGATTGGGGATAAAAAGGAATATACTTTCTTCTCAGCGGTACATGGCACATAATCAAAAATTGACCATGTACTAGGGCATAAAACCCTCACAATCCAGTGCAGAAAGGCAGAAGTAGTCAAAGCATACTTTTCAGATCATGATGCAATAAAAATTATTTGTAACAAAGAACCATGGAAAAATAAGCTAAAAATTAATTGGAAACTAAATAATCTAACTCTAAAGAATGAGTGGGCCAAAGAAGAAAGCAGAGAAACAATAACTTCATTCAAAAGAATGACAATAATGAGACAACATACCAAAACTTATGGGATGTAGCAAAAGCAGTTCTTAGGGGAAGTTTTATATCTCTAAATGCTTACGTGAATAAAATAAAGAAAAAGAAGATCAATGAATTGGGGATACAACTGAAAAAGCTAGAAAAAGAACAAATTGAAAATCCCCAATTAAATACCAAATTAGAAATACTGAAAATCAAAGGAGAGATTAATAAAATGGAAACCAAGAAAACCATTGAATTAATAAATAAAACAAAGAGCTGGTTTTATGAAAAAAAAAAACAATAAAATTGATAAACTTTAGGTCAATTTGATTAAAAATAAGAAAGAAGAAAATCAAATTACCAGTATCAAAAAGGAAAAGGGTGAATTCACCTCTAATGAAGAGGAAATCAAAACAATAATTAGGAATTATTTTGCCCAATTGTATGCCTATAAATTTGACAGCCTTAGAAATACGGTTGAAAATCTACAAAATTGCCCAGGTTAACAGAAGAGGAAGTAAAATTTCTAAATAACCCCATCTCAGAAAAAGAAATTGAGCAAGCCATCAATGAACTCCCTAGGAAACAATCTCCAGGGCCAGATGGTTTTACATGTGAATTCTATCAAACATTTAAAGAACAGTTAATTCCTATACTTTGTAGACTATTTGGGAAAATAGGTGATGAAGGAGTCCTACCAAATTCTTTTTATAACACAAATATTGGTCTAATACCCAAACCAGGTAGAGTCAAAACAGAGAAAGAAAATTATAGACCAATTTCCCTAATGAATATTGATGCAAATTTTTAAAATAAAATGTTAGCAAAAAGATTGCAGCAACTTATCACGACAATAATACACTATGACCAGGTAGGATTTATTCCAGGAATGCGAGGCAGGTTCAATATTAGGAAAACTAACAAAGCCCAACAGCAAGAGATAGAAAGAGAAATTCCATTCAAAGTTACTACAGACACTATAAAATATTGGGGAGTGTATCTGCCAAGACACATCCAGGGCTTATATGAGCTTAATTATGAAACACTCTCCACCGCGTGGTTTTTTTCCTCTTTCTTTTTCTTTTTAATTAGGATGGAGCTAATGGCAAGAGAAAGTTTTTTTTTTTTTTAATGCTCCAAAGAGAATTAGAAGAAGTTCAGGAGGAATATGCTTGCTGTCTCTCTCCATATATACACACATACAAACATAATACATATATAGAGGGTAGTTTTGAAATAAGTGTAAATATAGTGTATACTTTTTTAAAGAAAGCAGTATAGAATGGAGAATTTATAGTTTCATTTAGAATCCAAAATTTTTGTTTCTCCCAGATAACTAGGTAGTACTCGAATTCAAATCCAGTCTCAGACATAGTAGCTGTGTGACCCTAGGCAAATTTTATATTAGCTTGGCCTAACCATGAGCAACTGATATTATTCCATTTATTTAGATCTGACTTTATGTAGAACTCTTTGTTGCAAACTAAAAAAATGAATGCTAAAAAAAGATATGGAAGGAAAAAAAAGAACTTTCCTTTTTCATAGAGGAGTAGGACAATGACTTACACAACAACCAGCCATACCAGTGATCCAAATTTGGAGATTCCTGTATCTGCCAGAAACCACAGAACCAGCCTTGACCAGCTGAAGAGCAAACTTGAGCAGAAGATGCAGACTTGCCTCACTTGGGACTTTCTAAATATTCTGGCTTATTGTGTCTACAGACATCCCCAGCCCCTTAACCCCTGCTTCCTGCTCAAAAGCCTCCAGACACTATTAATATCTCGCCCTTTTCCACACCTCCTCTGAGCAGCTGAGAACTCTCTTTCCTTCTCTGCTCCCTTTTCTCTTTCCTACAAACTTCTTTTTCTCAGACAACAAATGCTTTTAATTGGTGATTGAACTCTGTTTTAGTTCAGGTCCCTTTATGTGCCTGGGGGTGGGGGTAGGGATGGGTGTCTTAACATATCAAAAGCAATATGATTTTTGGCTGGAAAATGGACCTAGTAAAAGTACATATAAAATGAATTTTCTTCCTCTGTAACTTCCAATGTTGACCTTTTCTTATCTGACTGGTGAAAATCCAATGTTCTGTTCCAGATTTACACTTGGCAGAAGTAGATCTCTGTGAGAAGGTCTTTTGAATTTGCTTGAACAATATTTAAATGAGTTGAAGAATCAAGTAGATAGAAGGTTCTGAAACTGCACTTCCTCATCAACCTACTGTATGTTTTGATAGGCAACAGAGCAGATCCAAAGGGCCCTAATAAGGAGCACCAGCAACCTAAACCTATTGCTCTTCATCTTCACCTTTACCACTCGGTACTTTCCGTGGCCATCACCCTTCTCTCTGGCAATATCCTTCTCCCTTCCCAACCCCAACCCCTTGGTAAACAGGCTCAACTCTATAATATCCTCTACTTTGTAATCCTTTGTTTAGTGGGTCTACTACAAATGGATATTATCTGATCTTAGAATAACTCTTCTACTGCCCCCCACAAGAATTCCCTCTTTTCCCCTCCCCTTCACTTCACTTGATTTCATATGGTGGACCTTCTTGTCAATGCCAACCCCAATTCCTTCCCTCATATCCCTTTAGGTCTTCTCCAACAGATGGTCCCAGCACTATCTCATTTTGTCTCTAATCTTCAGTTTTATCTCTGTTTTCTAATACACCAAAGTATTCTCCTACCCTTAAAATAAATAAAACCCACTCTCTAAATTTTACCAGCATGTTATATCTTTTCTCCTCTTCTTAGGCAAACTCCTTGAAAATCCAGCTACATTCCAGCCTATTTTTCAGTCATTCATTCATCTCTTCATTCACAGGTAATGGTGGAGTTCCAGTGATTGTCACCAATTTAAAGTAATTATCTTTCTTAGGTAAGTACACCTTTTAATTGAATCAAACAATCACAAGTAAACTTGAGTAGTGCTAGTTAACTTGTGTTACACTTGTAACAGTGTTACCCTAGTTAGGAGATTCTTTCAGTAACCATCGAACACCGTAGTAGATTTTCCTTTTTTTTACTCTCTTTCTCTTTTTTTTTTTTTGCCATAAATCCATGGGTAAATGATCTGCCTGCCAGATGCACATTACATATATAGCTAGTAAGTGTAGAGGGCCAGTGTCAGGATGAATTTCATCTCAGCAAAAGGAGTCTTCCTAATCTCTTATTTTACTGTCTCCTCTAAAAGTCTTCCCCTTATCTATTCATCCCATCCTCCTAGTCTTTATGTATACTCGTTTTCTCACCTCACCTCAGAAAACTTCTAAACCTTTTCAGATGCATACGTTGTTTCATCTTCAACAGAGATGAGTTCCAATATTACCAGCCCTCCACCCCCACTTGATTCCTCTGTATTGATTCTTTTCGGGCCCTATTTTTATGAGATCATTTCTCCTTTTAACCTTTTAACCTTTAATTTAACTAACTACCCAAATTTGTTTTTGAGAATCACCTCATCATACTCAACTCAGCCCCAAGCTTTCTTTCAAGCTACCTTAGTTTAAAAAGTAGGCCTGCACAACATTTGGTCTTTGGGCCACTTATGGCCTCTCAGAGAGAGGATTTCAGGAGGCCCATGAAAAATGTAGACAATGTAAACCAAGCCTGCATACCTATACCACTCACAAGCAGCTTTGGCAGTCATAAGCAACCCAAGGGTGTATGTTGCACAAGCCTGGTTTAAAGAATACTATTACTACTAATAATAACTAAGAATTATAAATATTTCCATATACCATAAGTAGGCTTACCTTAATCAGTGCTTTATAAGTAATCTTTAATAATTTCCTTATATTTCTTCTGGATCTTTTATATATAATTTTCCATTGTGTTCTGGTCTTTTTGTTACAAATAGCCAAAAGTCTTTCAGTTCATCAAATGTCTTTTTCCCCCATTCAGGATTATACTTAACTTTGATGGATGAGTTATTCTTGGATGCAGCCCAGGTCATTTGCTCTTCAAAATATAATGTTCCAAGATCTACAGTCTTTTAGTGTAGAAGCTGCTAGGCCTTGTCAAATCCTGATTGTTTTCCCACAGTATTTATTTTTTTTTTCTCTTGTTGCCAGAACTATTATCTTTAACCTGGGAATTTTGAAACTTGGCTATGACATTCATGTAAGGTTTCTTCTAGGATGTCTTTCAGGTGTCAAGTTTGACTTTTATGCTTCCTGGAATGTAGAGGATGCATCCCAAGTAGGGCATTTTCAATAGAAACTACATGGGGAAAAGGCAAAGGTTAAACGGTAAGAACTAATTGTCTAAATGTTTTCTCTGTTGCTTTGTCTTAAGTACACTTGAAGTTTGAAAATATATTACATATGTAACTGTAGTTTAAATAGCCACTCTTGATGAGGTGCGTCTGTGTGTGTGTGTGTGTGTGAGACTGAGAAAATTTTGGGGAAACAATAGTTTCACAGTCAGCTTGAAGAAACTGAGAGCACTTGAGTCTTATGTCAAGGAGAAGGTATGCTATGGAGTTTGCCATCCTGAGCAACAGTTGAGGGATAGCACCTGGGTGTTTGAGAAGTCAGTAGTTGGCAGTCATGGGGCTGGCCTAAGGTGAACTTGCTCACAGTTCTCAAGTCGTTGAAATACTTCAAGAGGTTACATTGTTCATAAATTATGTGACATTACTCTAATAAACTGGGGGTACGATACTGAAGACCAAAAGCTTATGGCAAAAGAAAAAATTGGTTTCTTCCATTTATTTACAAACCAGATTATATAAATTATATAAATTAGAACTAATTAATGAGTACCCATATATTTCAATTACTTTATGAGGAAAAAGATCAAATGATACCCCTTAGCTGCTTCAGAAGCTAGATAGAGAATTGATAAGGAAATAAGCAGGGAGCAGAAGTTAGAGGGATAAGACCTAGTGTGGTTGCACACTAGTGCTGTATGTAGCCCACCAGACCCTACCTGGCCTTCTGGCTTCCCTGTTGCTAAATTGAATTTCTATCCAAAAAAAAAAAAATGTGACCCTAAGATCCAGAACTGGTTGGTAGGCTATGAAGCAGAAGAAAGTTTGAGATTTTGATGTTACTTGAGTTCAGTGGACACCACAGTGAAGGAGAGGTGAACTTAGCTATGCCAAATATTTATTTTATAAAGCATACAAGTTACTCTGCATCTTTTAGGGCTAGGACTGTCTAGAGAGGAAGAGAGGGGGCAGAGTACAGCCCTGTCTGTCCTTATAACCTGTAATACTAGGCATAGAGAAGTTCATTGTATTGCACTGAACTGATTTGCATCTCTGGAGTTTTGGAGACTTTTTTTTTTTTACTGCAAACTGGCTAAAAACTAAATCACTTTTGCTCTGTCTTGGTTCTGTTGTTTGCCCAGAGTTGGAAAGATTACTCCAGGAGCTTTGTTTTGTCTCTGCCTAGGGAGGACAGTGAAGGAACTGGGTGTCCCCCTAACAGGAGAAAGATTACTTTATTGAAAGTGTAGAAATGGCAGGAAAGTAGCCCAAAAGCCAATACCAGGAAGCACAGGCACCAGAGCTGTTGACAGAGACGTGAAGCATGCTCAAAGGATTCCTTTTTTTTTCTTTGTGTATTTTCTTAAAAAACATCAAATAGCCTTTTCATACACACAGAAGGAATAACAATAAGCATTTAAGTGATTACCATGTATCAGGCCAGTGCTTTATAGGTATAATCTTATTTGATCCTCACAATAACCCTGGGACATAGATGCTTTTATTATCCCAGTTTTACAGTTGAGGAAACTGAAGCAGAAGTTAAGTGACTTGCCTAGGGTCACACAACTACTATGTCTGAGACTGGATTTGAATTCAGGTACTACCTAGTTATCTGGGAGAAACAAAAATTTAGGATTCTAAATGAAACTATAAATTCTCCATTCTATACTGCTTTCTTTAAAAAAGTATACACTATATTTACACTTATTTCAAAACTACCTTCTATATATGTATTATGTTTGTGTATGTGTGTATATATGGAGAGAGACAGCAAGCATATTCCTCCTGAACTTCTTCTAATTCTCTTTGGAGCATTAAAAAAAAACCCCAACTTTCTCCTGCCATTAGCTCCATCCTAATTAAAAAGAAAAAGAAAGGAAAAAAAAACCACCCTTGTAATAAATAAACACCATCAAGCAAAATGAATTTATACAGTGGCCACTTCCAAAAATGTGTATTTACTTGAGTTCCCTTTTTGCTGGTTGTCACTGCCCTTAGACTGTGAACTCCTTAATGGCATGTCTTTTGTCTCTTTTTTATTCCCAGTATTTAGCATAGTGTTTGTTGTTGGTATGTCCTCAGTCCTTTAGTGTTGCAGAACGTGCCATCCGTGGGGTTTTCTTGGCAAAGACACTGCAGTGGTTTTCCATTTACTTCATGGAGTGGATGAAGGCAAATGGAAGTTAGGAGGTGTCCAGGGTCACACAGCTAGTAAGTATCTGAGGCTGTGTTTGAAATCAGGTCTTCCTGACTTCATATTCTATCTACTGAGCTACTTAGCTGCCTCCTAACTTGTATATAGTAGGGGCTTAATAAGTGATTATTGACGGTCAGGAGGTGGAACATATTTCAAAATAGGTGCTCTAGAGACATGGTTGATCATTTGCATTGCTCAGAGTTCTTAAATCCTTCAAAGTTTTTTTTGTTTACAATGTTGCTGTTTTAAATGGATGCTCTGAAATGTCATCTATTAAAACGGTGCAAATAACACTATACCACAGTTTTTCAGCTCTTCCACAATTAGCTAACGGCAATCTAAATCCCCTCCACGCTTGGGATTTCTTTTCTTTTTCCCATTTTAATCCTTGAGGGTTAGAAAACTTGTTTTACTTTTGACTATTCCCTCTCCAGCACTATCGAATCCCCTAACAGAAATCTTACCCCCCTATTAAAGAGTAATGTCTATGTTTAATCATCCTCTAATAGAGAGATAGGGACACCTAAGTGGCTCATAAGTAGACAGATGAACTTGAAATCAGGACACTCATTTTGTTGAGATGAAATTCGTCCTGACACTTACTAGCTAGCTACACATTGTGCATCCAGCAGGCAGATATATGACTTAGCCTTGAATATGTTTTTTTTTTAAAAAAAAAGCTATTAGAAGAAAAGGCAAGTCCACTACAGTGCTCTCCAGTGTAACACAGAGCCGAAAACTAGCTTTGATGGCACGAGCCAAACCACAATCCCCGCCAAAACCTAGCCAGTTTCAAGTCCGCCCTTTAAAATTTTTAGGGTCACTATCAATTTATCTATCCTTACAAACGAGAAAAATCAGGGGAGAGTGCAAACGCAGTCCCCCGCTACCACAAATTATGCAGTCGAGTTTCCCGCATTTGTGACTTGGCCAGGGTCACAGGACTAGTAAGAGTATGGGGTCAGATTTTAACTCAGGAAGATGAGTCTTCCTGATTCTAGGCCTGGTGTTCTATCCACAGAGTCTCCTAGCTTCCCTTCAAATTCTGATTCTCAATTCTTTCTTCTGTCTAACCTAAATTCCTTATGGGAATTTGTTTTGCTTGATTTGACTTACCTTTTTTCAATGGGGGGACAGATGGAAGGGAGAGAAAGAAATACTTGTTTAATTGAAAACAAATTTTTAAAAGAGCCTTAAGCTCGCTGATAATCACAACAGTGAAAATTAAAAAAGCATCAATTGATTTTGAGAATACAGGAAACACAAGATCATAGATTTAGGGATGAAAATGACCTTAGACATCCAACTCCTTCATTTTACAAGTGAGAAAATTGAAGCTTAGGATGGTTAAGTGATCTACCCAAGTCACACAGGTAGCAGGTGACTGAGACTGGATGCCATATCCTTTGCTCCAAATCCTATAGGTTATCCATTAGTCTCCCTGACAAAGTGCAGGTCTGATTCTCACTCTCCCCTTACCTTAATTTAACAATTGATAGCAATTTTCTTATTTAAAAAAAAATTACTGAAAGAAAAAATTATAATTGTAGAAAGAAAAGTTATATAAATGGTAGGTCATCTTGCAATTATAATATAAACCGTGATTTGAATACATATTAATCAAAATATATTAGTTGACATCAGTTAGAAGAATTTGACTCAGTTTTATTCTGAATCTAACAGAATCTGAAGACCCAGTTGAATCTACTTTATAATCCTGAAAAAAGTGGCTAATGTTAGTAGTCTTGGCAGTTTTCACTATTTTTCATTTGGTCTTCACCTAGAAGACAGTAAGTGTTGCAATATTTTGGCAAGATAATAGTCTTGGTTCTTTTTATCATTTAAATGTGATACTGAGTGTTGGCAGAACCTGGCAGTAACAAGCTTCTTACTTAAGACCTTCAATAATAAATTGTGGCATTTTCCTGTCCCCAGGCCCTTTCTGTTAGGAAGTCTTCTTTTAAAATTAGCTAATTAATTAAAAAAGAAGTCTTCTAGGCAAGAAGGAAGAGAAACAGTGCCAAAAGTGGCAAAACTTCAGCAAGTCTGGAAAAGGTCACAGAACAAAAATATTTTGTGTGTTTGTTGTTTGTTAATTTTTTCCATTCCACCTTGTAAGGGTTAGAGTTTAGGGGCAAGATTTTATCCCTTGTTTTGTTTTGGCTTTTTGTTTCTCTTCTCAAAAACCATTTTAATAATATTTTGTTATTTCACAATTACATGCAAAGACAATTTTTAACATTCATTTTTTAAAAATTTTGAGTTCCAAATTCTCTCTCCTTCCTTCCCTTCCCTACCACCTCCTTGAGATGGTAAGCAATTTGACATAGGTTATACAAGTGCAATCATACAAAACTTATTTCCATATTTGTCATGTTGTGAAAGAAGATACAGATAAAAAACACCAAAATTAAAAAAGTAAAAAATAGTGTGCTTTTTTCCACATTCAGATTCTTATCAGTTCTTTCTCTGGATGTGGGGGAACTTATCAGTCAAACCCACGTTCCCATCTCTATAGCAATGTCAGTTATTTATTACCGGAAAGGATCCCTTTTTCAGGGCCAAGGTGGACTAGAGGGACCACCTCATCATACTGGAAGAGCAACGCATTCCGCGCAAGTCCCATCAACAAGCACTGACCCTGCGGCCACTCGTGTCCAAGCGTCTGAAACATACCCTATAGGGCTGGCTGGAGAATAAGAGCCTGGCTTTCCTAAACTGTGGAATGAGAGAGACTGGCAAGCCTCCAAGGTCCCTGGCGGTTCTAACTCAACGATCTTTATGACTGACCCTTTGGCACTGGGGAAGAGGGCCCAGAGATGTCAGGGGGCCTGTCCGCGGTGAAAGGGCCAGGACGTAGCTGCCGCAGCCAAGCAGAGAGACGTCTTCTAGGCCCAGGTCTGCGAGGCAGCCGGCAGGGCAAGGATCAGAGCCAGGGTGGGCTCTAGCCCAGACCCGCCAAAGCACCTGGGCCTTCGAAGAAGGCCAAGGCCCCGAAAGCTGTAAGTGACCACCCGGTCCCCCAAGGTCTCGCTGGTGCTGTCCTCAAGCGTCCTTCTCCGGGGCTGGGGAGGCTTGGAAAGGGTTTTCTGGGAGAAGGTGGGACTGGAGCTGGGCTGGACCGGGAGGAGGAGGGCTGATTCAGGAAGGGGCCAAACCGTTTACGTGGAGGTGTGAGTTCTGAGGGACTCGGTTG
>CM053622.1:554364759-554380284 GCA_028646595.1 Phalanger gymnotis
AAATGCCAGAAGATCACGAGATGTGGATGCAAATGATCCAAGTCTCAGTAATTCCCTTTCGGGTTTTCTTGGCGGAAGTTACGGGAATGTTTTCTTTTCCTTCTCCAGATCGTTTTTCTAAGTAGAACTCAGTGACTTGCCCAGGTTCATACGCTTGGTGAGTCAGCCTGAGGCCACATTTGAACTCGGCTCAGAGATGTACCTAGCTGCCCTAAGTAGTAGGGAGTAAGTAAGCATGTGAGTGGTTTCTTTCCCTTCCGAGGCTTGATATATTGTTCTTTTTTTGTTGTTGTTGTTTTTGTGTTCCCCGAAAATTGAGGTAATGAAAGAATTGTCAGCTTTTTGCCAAACTTGACTCCTGAAAGGGTATTGATAGAATTTCGTTGAAGAAAAACTACGGAATAAAATGCTATTTGTTTAGTTATCTATCCCGTCACTGGAGCAGATAAAGGGGTGCAATGGATAGAGCAGTGGGCTTGGAATCAAAAACAGCTTCCCGTGTTCAAGTCTGGCATTAGAACACTTTAAGTGAGCTGTGTGCCACTCATTTGTAAAATCAGCTGGAAAAAGAAAGGGCAAACTAGTAATTTTAGTAACTTTGCCAAGAAAACCACAAATGGGGTCCCTAAGAGTCGGGCACAACTGGAACGACTCAACAACTGCATACATGCTCATAGGAATGGAGATGTGTAGGTGATGTAACAAGAGAAGCTTGGTTAGTTGAAAATGAAATTAAAAAGAAATGCAAAAAACTTACCCACAGCTTGACAGCCAGTAGCCTTAGAAAGCCTTTCCATTTTGTTGTGTTTTGTTTTTCTTTAGGAACCACTTGAAACAGACCTTTATACCTCAGTCCAGGCCAAGTGGCTAGAGTTTTGGATATGGTCTCTAGGTCACCAGTTCCCAGAAGAGTTTCTTGCCAGTCGATTGTTCTAAATATACTGTAATATTTTGTCATCTAAAAATGTCAGCGATGTGCTGCATGGACAACAATTATATAGGCATCTGATTGAAGCATTTGGATCAGTGCCCACTGAAACAAAGAGGCCTGCATTGAAGATTCATGGAGATCCTTTGCAGACTGTACCAGGATAATGACTTTTACTCAAAACAATGTTTTACTCTGACCGTGGCTGTACATGCAGGGGTAAGTGAAGGTTGTCCACAGAATCCAAGGGCTAAACTCGTTTTGGAACTAATAAATTAGGCTGTGGCTAAGCCTAGAATGGACTTTAAGGTACATGAGGTGAGGGGTGGGGTGGAGTGGAGCAGGGAAGAGATGTCTTGGCCCACACGATCTTCCGGCCTCTTCACATTCTTGGATGCTTCAAGGGGGTGGTACTTCAATTTAATATCGACAGACTGGCAAGAAATGTTACTGTTGGTGGTCAAAGGAGTATAATTTCAGCACATATCAGATTGCATGCTGTCTTGGGGGGGGAGGGAGGAGGGGAAAATTTAAAACTTATGGAAATGAATGTTGAAAGAAAACAAATAATTATTTTTAAAAAGAGTATAATTTCCAGATTGTTTAATATCGAGGACAAATTTGTCTCACACATGACAGAGGAGAATCCTCATATGGCTATTTGGGAATGAACGCAGCGTATCATACTGCTAATGATGCCATGACAAAAATGATGGCAGAATCATACCTGATTAAGCAGCCAAGCCAAGCCTCTAGCCAAATAAATAAATAAATGAAATTACGTCTCTCCTCGAAGATCACTGTAGAGCCACTATCTCTACCCTACAAAATGGTGGTCGGGGTGCCACGATGGTAGTAACGTATGGTCATTATTTGAGATCTCTGATATCAGCCACAGGTACAGGAGCTATCATGAATAAACCCCCACGACAAAGTTTCCAGGGAATTAACGATCAATGTGTTAATTTTATGGCCAGTGGTTTCTCTCAATAACCAGAGATGATAAAAGAGATTCTGAAACATCTTAAATCACCTTGTGACAGGGAATACCCCTGACAAATGAAACTCTGAGCTAAAAGTCTTCATTCAGCTCCTTGGGCTGAGAAAGTGTGGCTTGATCACGAGACTCAGCAGCCCTAAGGCATCTGGGCTGGGGAAGTCATTTCCATCTGGACCTCTATTGGCTAGTTTTCTCCCTCATGAGCGGGGTGGCCCTAAACTCTAGTGGACGGATCAAGGACAGACAAGTCCAGAGAGAAGATCGAGCTCTGCCGAGGCTTCATTTTGTTTACAGAGTGAAAGAAAAAAAAGTAAGGGACCTTTTCAGGTAGATGCCCTGGGGCATCAAAAGCTGTAGTTTGTCTACAATAGGGTCAAGACATTGATACATAGATATGTATTATTGCAGATTTTCAAAGTGAGGCAGTTTGATAACCAGATAGGAAATATACAGCTTGAATTTTACCAAAGAAGAATTGAGTTGACGATATTGATTTATTATTTAAGGTCACATATCTTATACATCTTGACTGAAATGGCCTTATTAGTTATCTTTTATATTTTGTTAACCTTTATATCATATTATTTGTTATATTTAATCATCATCTTTTATATTTTAAATAATGATGTTACATACTTATGGCATATATTTGTCATCCTCATTTCATATCATTTTTTTTTGCTTGATCGACTTTAAAAAACTGCTTACCTACTACTGCTGTAGGTTCATGACTCATAAATTATTATTTCTGTGGCATCCCCAAATTGCATTTGCTATGTGGGACTGAGCAATAACCTGCGTTTTCCATTGCTATGCTGTTTTCATATATGTGCTCTCTAGGTTTTGCAGTTTATTCTCCTGGTTCTGCCCTTTGCTGTATCAGTGAGCTTTTATTTCATCTCTGGACCATCTAGTTCTGTAGAACCTACATCCACCTTCAGCGCCTTACCTCATTTTACCTGGCTGTGTTCTAACTTCTCTTTGACATACAGCTAGTCTTCTTTAAAGCCTTCTTGACCTTCTGGTTTTGTTTTTATTTTGGTGAACACTGATCCTGAATTGCCAGCTCTGTGATTTAACGAGTCTTAAGGAAGACGAAAACCACCTGGTTAATCGTTCTCCTCCAGAAAGGGCGGCACTTCTCCCTGACTTTGGAACTGGCTAGGTATTTTCAATGCCATATTCTAGAGAACAGCAAAGCAACAGCGTACTGGGCCAATGAAGGCCTGAAGAGTGCCAAATAGTTCCAGAGGCACTTTGACCTGACTTGGTGATTTCTAACTAGAAGACTAAAAGGAAAATAATAAACAGTTATTCTGTTCTCCCTCACTCAAGAATTTTCAACCAGGAGCCATGAGTCTGGTGGACCGCAAAAGAATTGCTCTTCTATCTGTCCCCTCCCATTATCCCCTTCCTCAGCCTTCCCTTTATGAGTTAGTGAACATGACTTTGTATTGCAGTAAGTTATTGCTGATGGGCATCATCAACAGCTTACCTGTGGACTACCTTGGGTTCATTGAGGAAATTTGCTCTTGATAGAAAATTGAAATGAGACACTTGCATATCATTCCCTGGTTAACAAAAAGGGATTTACTTAGCCAGCGCAAGAGGATGTGGAAAATGATTTTAAATCTTAGTAATCAGTATCTTAGAGACTCAGAGCTCCTCCCCCCCCTTACAAATCCAGTCTCTCCTTTAGGAGGACATTACTGATGATGAGATTGCATTGAATCTTCTTATCCTGGTCGAACTCCAAAGCAGGCCTGAATTGGTTTAATCTGCTCAGGCTTTGGTGGAGTTAGATCCTTCTGCTTAGATAGCCCAAGACTGGGAGTGGTCTGGTATAGTGGAAGGTCTGATGGAACAGGTATTTCCTCTATCCAGGAGGTAGGATGATGGCAGGTGACATCAACCCCTGTGGAAAAGGTATATAATCCTATACCCCCAAATCCCAAATTGAGCCAGTTCTGGACTGGCCCCTGAGGGGCCTCGTTCTGGACTGTAATTCCCATGCAATGCATGTGAAGTCAGCTTGAGAGAAATATAATGGTGGACCTGACCTAATAGTTTGTATCTTTCTTAGAACAAACTCTGGTTGTGGATTTTGAGGTTCACAATCAAAATTGGGGTTTGACAAGGACAATTCAATAAGGACATGTGTTGAAGACCCCCTGAGAAATGATTCGGCTGAGCAAAGCTCCCTGGCCTGACTTGCCCTTCACAATCTATCAGCCAAGCATCAGTGGGTGCCTGGAACTCTTCTGGGCTGTGTTGTCTTCAGGAGACCAGGAAGTGATATCAACAGCCTGAGCCTTTAGTTAACTGAGCAATTAAGACTCAAAGTCTTTTTCAATACCTTTTAAAGGAACAACTAGTCTAACTTGCATGGGAGGAAGGGGAAAAGAGGAAGGGGCAGGAAAAAGGTTAGGCTATTACTTGGAAGCACCACACACATGTTCATAACACCTATAAGAATATTTGCTGTTTAGGATTTTTGAAAGTGGAAGTCCCAGTCATCTTTTGTAAATGTAAACAAATCTTTATTACTTGTTAGAGAACTTATATTTACTTGTGTAGCAATATTGTAAAGCTGAGACCTCTTCTGCTGAATGTTAGAATCCTTGTAAAGTTTCTCCTCTTACCCAATTTGTGATATTTCCGCATTCCTGTGTGGAATCCCAAAGTAAAGTTATTAAATTTTGAGCAAAAACTCTTTTCCTTACCCTAAGAGCAAAGCCACTTCTACACACACTAGGCAGCAGTGGTGTTGCCAGGGTGGTGCTAACATCTGGGACTAATAGGAGAAATTATACTTCCTTTCCTTCTACCCCGACCCCTCCCTACCACTCGATCTGAGACTACTGACCTTTGAATTGCCCAGAGAGTTGGTGGCAAATCACCTTCGGTGTTGCAACACCCTTCCAAAACTCATAGGAGTTGCCTGAATTGTGGTTACATTCTGCCTCCATCCTTTTTCTTTCTATAATCTCAAATAGCGTGTGAAACTTTAACACAGGAAACTGACCTGAGGAGCAGTTTATCTCCTCTTTAGTCATCCCAAGACCTACTGTACTGGTTGCTGAGAAAAGTGATTATTTCTTATATTAATAACCAATTATTGAGATTAAGATTTTTTTCTTTCTATTTCCTTATTCACAAGTAAACCCCTGTAGGTTAATACAGCCAGTCTTTGCAGGACATTACTGACCCAGCACAACAACTTACCCCACCTAGACCATTTTATGGAATTGTTGGAATTGTTATCCTACTCAACTAGAAAACCTGACAAAGAGAATCTAATCTAGGTGACTTCCCGTGAATTGTGTTCTTCTACTCAGGCTTGGGGGGCCTGGGGGGGACGGGGTAGATCCTTTGCCCAGATTGCCGGAGGCTGGGAGTCAGAGTGACATTATCAAAGACCCTTCTTAGAATAGGTCTATCTCTCATTATAATATTCATTCTCTCATTATTTGTTAACCAGTCAGGGTTGATTGCCTCCTGTCAGCATCACCCACTCTTTCCAAGGGTATATAAGTGTCAAGAGGCCTTCAGGAAGGGTCTTTGGTTTACAAGAGCAGGCCAAGTGTTCATCTTTTTATTCAATATTCACTAGCCGTAATGAATAAAATTATTAATTACGCAGAAATTATGTCTCTCAAACTTTTTATACATCACAATAAATAAGGCCTCTTTCTTTCTTCCCTGGATGTGTGTATTAATATGATTTAATGAGGTTCGGATCCACTCCTATAAATGACGCTCTTTAACACACCAAAGAAAGTAGAAAAATAGAAATTTATTTAGAAAAAGCAAGGCACGGGTAGCTTAGATTTGCATAAGAAGCATATAATAATAAGAAGAAGAATAATCAATAATACAGTACCAATCAAGATAATTGGTAAAGGAAGAGAATACATCACCAATTCAAGGGAACCTCCGGATCAATCAATGGCTGGGAGCCCCGTTACAGCCTGCGCAACTTGAATTGTGTAAAGAGTTTTCCCCGGGCGAAGCGTCCTCCCCACGGGTGAGGCCCACCGGAGGCTTAATGGACGCAGGTTTTTATAATGTTCTAAACAAAGAAGGCTTAGGGCCAAGAAAGTTTTAGCTTGGCTCGGGCGCTATTCATGTCCAATACACATCTGGTTTAATCACGTTCCACCCGCCTGAGGCTTGGTATGTGTTCTTATCAATTCTCACTGTTGCACAAGGAGGGGGGCCACCCCTCCTGGCCGACGTGTCCTGGGAATGGCTAGTTCCTGGAATGCTAAACCAAGGACACTCAGGGGTTATGGAACGGTCATAGCCGGGATGTGAACTGAACCTATTTATTTGAATGATCTTATTAATTTAAAGGGGAATTCCCAATTTCCATTTCAATGTGTCAGTGATTGGTCACAAAAATTATTTCTTCAGAGGGTGACTTTTCAATTAATCTTTGTGAACCCGCATAATGACCCTAACTCACTCAGGGGAAAGGGCATGGCAACTCTGGATAGCTGGAAGAATAATTCTGGGATACCTGTCCAGCCTCTCTCCATGTTCTTCTCCCAAGCACAAGGCATATCTTGTCGCAAAAATGTTCTCGTTGTGCCTTTCATTGGTGTTTCTACTTAAGTGGTTTCATCCAAAATTGCTATTCTGCATTGTTCTTCAGGGATGGCTATAGTTGGAGATACTGCTATGTAGTGTTAATGGAATGGGAAGATCTGTGATGGAGCCTGAGTTACATGGAGCCCATGGTGGGAGGATTTGCTGAAAGGGTGGAGCAGGAAGTGAGAGAGTGAGGCAGAGCTGGGAGAGAGGCAGCCAGAGCTGAGGCAGAGCAGCTAGCCCGAGTGAGAGAGGGAGGATTTTGCCTAGGGGAGCTTGTTTGTGAGGAGGCCTAAGCAGGGGAAGCCTTGGAGATGTCCGTGCTCCCTGGATTGGTGATGCATGTAAACTTCTCTGTTACCATGGTGGATTTGTCTTTCTGGCATCTGAATAAATATCCTGGTTTCATCTTCGAGGAAGAGAGTTGGTTATATTTTGTGATTCAACCCTGGAAATACGTCTGCATATTCCTAGCAGCTGCTATGGGTATCGCATTGGCGATATATGCTGTGACCAGCAAAAATCAAGAAAGAAAACATAAGCGGGGCCTCTATCTTTTGCTCCTAGACTAGGTGGAGGCTATGGTCAGTGTCCTCAGGAATCAAAAAGCTGGGGCCTTGGAGCTCAGTTACTTCAATTGTCCTCCTACTGTTGTGAGTAGCTGGTATTCTGGAAAATATTTCTCCTGGGGGATATTCATCTTTCCCAGATAGGAATAATCTATCATGCTGGTAACTTATAAGTATCCAGAAATAATCAGCCAAGACTAGTGTCTTCCTAATGATGTATGATCCCTGGTGTCATGTGAATTGGCATCATGAACCTCCCTGGCACTATGTGAATTGGCATGACGAACCTTAGATCACCCTAATGTAGTTTCTGTTAGATCTCATGAGTCAGAAAACTTAGAATAGAGTTCTTTGCCCTGTCAGAAATCCTATGTTTTTTGAAAATACTGGGAGCGAGAAGCTAAAAATCCCACAAAAAGAAACAAAGAAGAGGGAGGACCCCATTGGAAGCGAATAATTTGAGGTCTGATCATGTGGTGTTATGACGACATTGTTTATGTACGGATGTATGTTTGCTTACCTCTGCAAAAAAAAAAAAATCAGTTTCTGATGCTGAGTGAAGTGAGCAGAACCAGAAAAACATTGTACACAGCAACAGCAACATTGGGTGATGATTTTCTATGACCGACTTAGACCAAAAAAAAACCAAAAACAAAAAAAAAAAAACCCAAAACAAAAAGAAACAGAAACAAAAATTGAACCCAGTCTCATGCCATTAGGATGAGGAAATGCCAAGTTGCCCATATAGTCCGGGTCATTTCCTTGTACAAGTTCCTGTGTAATAATAATGTCTCAATAGTACAATGATCCAAGACAATTCCAAAAGACTCTATGGAAACCACATCCAGAAAAAGAACTATGGAGTCCTGATACGGATCAAAGCATACTATTTTCACTTTTTTTGGGTCGTTTTTTCTTTCTCAAGGTTTTCCCCTCTTGTTCTGATTCTTCTTTCACAACATGACTAATGTGGAAGTATGTTTAACATAAGTGTACATGCATAACCCATAGCGTCTATAACCTTGGGGAGGGGGAAGAAGATAGAAGGAGGGAGAAAAATTTGGAACTCAAAATTTTACAAAAATGAATGTTGAAAACTATCTTTACATGTAACCAGAAAAAAATACTATCCAGGGAAAAAAGCCGGGGGGGGGGGGGGGGGGAAGAAAGTATTCTTGGAGTATGAGAAAAATCAGGTTCATTTACTTTCTTGTTATCCTCAAACTATAATCAATAAACCAAAAAGTATCTCTTGAGCTACTACATGTTGTACGTGACAAAGTGTACAAAAGGTACTTATATATAGAATATATACAAAATAACAAGGTAATCTTAGGAAGGAGGGTGTCCCTCCTCTTAGCAGGGGTGCGGAATGAGACATAGGTTTCCCACAGGGCCAGTGAGTAGAATGAAGGAAGCAGGAAATCGAGCTGCTTTTGTTAAAAGTAAGCTTATTTGATACAAGGGAAGGTTTGGAGGAAATGGGGGAAGCGGGTAAGGTAGAGCTAACGATTCCAGAAAGAAAGGAAAGAGAATCAATGAAACATTTCAAGGAACTGTGCTACAAAAAGAGAGGGCAGTTCCGGGGGAAGAAGAGGGGAGCAGGATAGCCTTGGAAGGAGCACGTCAAAATTGTTACATACTTAAAAGAATAAAGTGTACGGAAATTTAGTGAGTCGTGGACAATCTGCTGTCATCTCTTGTTTGCATTCATGGAAGCATTCATATTCATTGATGCTTGACAAATTTCTGATAATATACAATGCACATTTTTTAAGTGTGGGGGGTGGGGTGGGGAGTGGGGGAGTTAGGAAGCCTGTAATGGCTTTCCGTAGATGGTGCCAGAGCTGAGTCTTGAAACAAACAGGAGATGTTAAGAGTGGCAGGTAAAGAGAGAATGCACTGCAGTCACGGGAGAGAGCCCCTGCAAAGGCCCAGAGGGGAGATGGAGTATCCTGTGTGAGCAACATGAAGAAGGGAAGTTTGGCGGAAGTGTAGAGTGCAGGAAGGGCAGGAATGAGGCTTGACGAGAAAGGTAGATTAGGGCCATTTTGCGAAGGGCTTTCAACGCTAAAAAGAAGAATTTCTATTTTATCCCAGCGGTAAAAGAGCCAGTGGAGTTGACCGAGTATGGGGGTGACTCGGTCAGGAAAATCAGTTTGGCGGGTGGGGGGGAAGATGGGGTGGAGAGAGGAGAGAGGAGAGAGCTGAGGCGGGGATTCAGACCAGGAGGCGAGAGGTGATGCCCAGGCCCAGAGTTCATTGGCGAGGTCTGAAGCTGAGGTTATTTGGAAAAGGCTTCATGGAGCTGCGACAGATTGGGAAATGTCTAAAGAAGGTAGGAGAATCGAGGCAAACGGACGACTCATTTTAATATCTCTGTAAATTTTGATGGTCTCAGTTTAAAGGGGAGAGGGGAGGGAGAAACAAAAACCGAACCCAATCTCATGCTTTCAGGGTGAGGAAATCCCAAGTTGCTCATACGGTCTCGTTCATTTCCTAGTACGAGTTCCTGCGCATATACCCCGGGTTAGCTAGCCTCCTGTCTCCCGAAGGCTCAGTGGGTGACATCACGAAAGGGGAGGTGGTATGCAGATGAAGAGACTTATGGGCCCGTTTTCCCCGCCTTGAATCCGTAGATTTCCAGTGTTTGAGGATAATACTTGTGCTGTACTAGTTTTAAATTACAGATATCTCTGTGAATTTTGAGGGTTATATTTGCTCGAAGTGAAATGGAAGTGCTGTGTGAGTGTAGCCATGTGTGTAGTGTGCGTGCGTGGTGAGGGAGAGGGCGTGCATGGAAGTGTGTAGCATACTTACCTGGCAGGGGTGATTCCATGATCCCGAAGGTGGTTTCCCCAGGGCGAGGCTTATCCATTGCACTCCGGATGGGCTGACCCCTGCGATTTCCCCAAATGCGGGAAACTCGACTGCATAATTTGTGGTAGTGGGGGACTGCGTTCGCGCTTTCCCCTGATCTCGTTTGTCTGGAAAAAAAAAAAAAAAGGAGGTACTAACAGTGGTGAGGAAAAATCGGCCGGCATTTCGTGTTTTTTTTTTTGTGCGTTTGATGTTTATTTTCCGCGACTCAGAAACTGCAGCTATTGGTGCAGGAAAAAATAACAAACTTTTTCAGTAGCGTTGCGGGCGGTTACATCCTTTCTTCTGTGTTTCTTTTTTTTTTTTTTTTTGTCTTCTCAGGGAAGTTTTACTATCCTCGCCTATTCCTTGATCAAAGTTTTCTTTGCCTTTTGGCTTCAGCTAAAAACGGGAGATCGACTCTCCAGAAACAACTGGATTCGGGTTTGGGAATTCATTCTCCTAGGTTCTCAGAACTGAGCTCATTACAATGGTCTTCTTCCCCCCCCCCCCCCCCCCCGCCCCTGCCCTAGGGTATGAGAAAAACTCTTCCAGTAGAAATGCTGACTCAAGGAGAACAGAGATACGTACCCAGAAAGAAAGACACAATCGGGTACTTGAATTGTCAGAGGTGTAAGGTTTCCAGTGCTTCGTCTGTTTCCTTGGCAGGTGCCTCGAAGTATAGCGTAGAAACACACATAACAGTGTGTGTGTGTGTGTGTGTGTGTGTGTGTGTGTGTGTGTGTGTTTCTACGCTGCATGAGCACAGTATCTATCTATTGCAGGGACCTCCACAGAACTGGGAAATGTCATTTCAGTATATTTTTAAAAATTCAATCCATTTTCCCCCGGTTGGTGTTTACTGCATTCTCCACTTGTGCAGAGTATTAACTGGCATTCTCCACATCTAAGGGCAAGCTTCCAATCACAATATTTTCTTTGATATTTTGATACAACTCGCTTCTATTTGCATAAGGAAGACCTGAGTTCAAATGTGACCTCAGACACTTGAGCAAGTCTTTTAAGCGACGTTTGTCTTTGCGGTTGTTAATAGTACTTACCTCCCAGGGTTGTTGAGAGGATCCAACGAGATAATAATTGAAAAAATGCTTAGCACAGTGACTGGAGCATAGCAATTGCTAGATAAATATTATCTGTCATTATTAGTTATTAAGTTGATGTCTTCATCCAAAGCCATTAGTGAGGAGTCCGTATTACATAATCTAGTTTTTAAAATCCTAAAACCAATTTCCACTAAGCCTAACTTCTACCTAATAATCTGCCGATTTCAGTATTCTTTCCCTATTCCTAATCCTAGCACCAACTCGTAACCCTATCCCTCAAGAGAAAAAAAATCAGCTATCCCTAATATGAAGTCTATTTTTTAACCTTATTCTATTGCTAATTCCTTACTCTATTTCCTCCTTATTAGCTTTCATCTAACCATTAGTCTACATATAGTAGGAGGAATATTCATATGTCTATCAAAAATTAAAAACAATAAAATAAACAGATAGATATGAGTGAAAATATAGAGGCAGCTGTTTTTGAAGGACAGAGAGTACTGGAGTGGAGTTAGGAAGACAAGAATTCAAATCAAGCCAGAGGCACTCATGACCTCTGTAATCCTGGGCAAGTCAATTAACCTTTGTTTGCCTCAATTTCCTCAACTGTAAAATGGGGATAATCATACCTACCTCAAAAGGATGTTGTGAGGATCAAATGAGACATTCGTAAAACCACTTGGCAAAGTGCTTGGCACAAAGTAACCACTATATAAATGCTTGTTCCTTCGCTTGCTCCTCCCAAATTAGTGGATAACTTAATATATAATGCTTCAGTGGGCAGACACTAATGATACCAAATAGCTATATATCTATATGTATAAAAAAAAAAGAGCAACCATCTTTTGGACCAGAAGGAGGGGAGGGGGAACATTGAGATTTTCAAAAAGAAAGAAAGAAGGTAGAGTATAGCAGCTATTAAAAGAAGTTGTAAAAAAAAATGTTAAAATAAATGTACATATGTGTGTTTTGAAAAACAAATTTAAAAATTGCATATATACATATATTGTTCTATATAATGTTATTAATAAATATATACTATTTATATAACAGGAAGCTAGATGGTGAAGTAGATACAAAGCTGGGCCTAGAGTCAGGAAGATTCTTCTTCCTGAATTGGCTTCAGATACTTACTAGCTGTGTGACTCTAGTCAAGTCACTTAACTCTGTTTGTTCTAGGGTCCTCATGTATAAAATTAGGTGGAGAAGGAAATGGCAAACCACTACAACATCTTTGCCAAGAAAACTTCAAATGGGGTCGCAAAGAGTTGGACCTGACAGAACAATAACAACAATTTATATAATCGATATGTTTTATCATAGGGCATTATATAATACTTATATGATGCAATATAAAATGTGTATATATATATATACGTGTATGTACATATATATGTACATACATACATACACAATTTTTGAAAATTCGCCAAGCACAAGGAGTAATGATGGCGTGATGGAGTTCTAATAGAGCTGCCCCCAGCCCCCTCGACATTCCAACTTCATTATAGGCAGCAGGCCCACTGTACACCCCCCCCCATGGCCTAACTTCTTCGTATGTGCCTCACTGGTCGCTAGAACAACAGGTGTGTCCCTGATATCTTAGTTCCCACAGAAACAGCAGGTGTGTCCATGTGATGGGAACCTAGCCACTGCCCCCAGACCCATTCCACATACTTGAACAAGTGTGTTCTTGTACTCAAACTACAATCACATCATCCATCTAACCCAAGACAGGACCACAATAGCTAGCCAACTGGAGGGCAGCATGATAGGAATGTTTAACCGCTGAACCACTGAAGGGACCCCTCCTCCATTACCTAATCCCTTAACAAACTCCTCCTGCCTTTTTTGATATTAATCATATTCCTATATTCTATGTAAATCTTGATTGTGTAATCAGCATCTTTACTCTATAAAATTCCATCTTGCTTACTCTGAAGTTTCTGGTTCCTCTTGGAACTTAGTTCACTTCATGAGAGGCGTCAATTTCAATAAATGTCTATACTTGGATCAGAGGTGGTCTGACTCTGAATTCTTTGAGATAGTTCCACCACAATGCATCATGAAACCACAACAGTTTTTGGCCCTAGGTGGGTGGAGCCTGAAGTTCAACAGTAAGGTAGGTAACTTGGATTCAGAGTAGTAAAAAAAGTTCTGTAGAGGATAGATCAATATAGGTGACTTCATAGAAAAAAGGATCACAGTAGTTAGTAAAAGTAAAAGCAAATAAGAGCAGATTAAACAAGAAATATTCCACAAATCATGATTCCACTGATGGGAGAAAGGATACATTAGTCAAAATAAAAAACAAAAACTGGGAACTCGTTGACATAACAGAGAAGCCTTATTAAAATCAAGATCATCGTGGCTGGTAAAAGCAGGTGACAGAAGATTAAAACCTAGGCTTTGCGTGGATCATCATTCTTCATTACTGGTAGGTAGCATGGAAATATTACCTGGCACCCCCTACATCTAAAGTCAAGACTATTCTATATCCATGATATTCTGATATGTAAATTTAGACATTAATGCAGAATCAGGATCTCACAGATAAAACCAGCTACCTTTGAAAACACAAGAGTAAAAAATTAGACAATGAGGTAAATACACTCCATGAATAAACAAAACCTAGAGAAATACTAAGCAGTTTCATATCCAGTCTTCTTTGTATATTCAAATACTGATGATCACCAAGTTTACAATAAAAAATAAAATAAAAACTTTCAAAGTACTGGTTCATTGCCGGAATTGCAACCTCCAAGAGCCCTCATGACCAATGCATCACAATATACACTTCAAGTCTCATTGACCCTGATGCTGGATATTTGGAATTTTGACTCTTTCGACTGTCTTAGAAGCAGTTTATTTTTAAAATAAAACCATTGCATTGGTGATTGTGGCTATCAGTCTTTGGGTTGGAATTCACCAAGTCAAGTCAAAATGACTCTTTCAGGCCTGGGATAATCTGGTTAACAGGAACCTCAGGCACTGTAAAGGGCTGCACCCACACCTCCTTGTGTCTGTGCCTTAAGCCAGGGCTGTCCAACCTTAGGTTATCTTAGGGCTGCATTAAAATAAAATAATTATTCGAGGGCCACACCCAGAATAAAAAACACAGTTCACTAATAGAAAGTGGGGGAACACATGCCATCAATATGACAGGTGAAGTGAAGCGTGAAAGCAAACACGAAACAACAAAGCGACAACACAGCAGTATAAAGGTAGGTGCATACTGACTAGTCTGCATCGTACAGATGGAACGCATTCCATAGACGGATTGAAAATTCCGTGCGATAGGTTCTATCCGTAATATTTCTTAAAAACGCCAAAGAAAACTAACATCAATGAGATTATTTATTAGTGATGGAATTAAAAAACCTAATATACATTCCATGCAAATTATTATTTTATTTTTTCGCTCGTGAAAATTAAAACCCACAGGTGGGCTGCATAAAATCGCACTGTGGGCCACATGCAGCCCCAGGGCCATATTTTGGACAGCCCTGGCTTAAGCCATTGCTTAAGTGGTGATGATAGTGCCGCACACTGTACAGGAGAGGTGTCTCACTTGATGCCTTATAACTAGAACAACATTTCTCTCCTTGAACCAAAACTTCATGCATCAGTTGAAGAAAAACTGTCTAGTCTTAAACAATGCAGGAAATCCCAATTAAGCAAAAAGTGTCTCCCAAAAAGATACGAAGCCAAGGTGGCTCTTCCTTAGCCAAGCTTATTAATCCATTGTTGCCTGTACTGATGATCCATTAATTCTCGAGCTGGCCTAGCTGTAGAGTGCAGTTCATTCTTATTTATTGTCTGTCCTTTAAAAAAAATAGCAGAA
The DNA here is from genome assembly GCA_028646595.1 of Phalanger gymnotis. Classification (NCBI taxonomy): domain Eukaryota; kingdom Metazoa; phylum Chordata; class Mammalia; order Diprotodontia; family Phalangeridae; genus Phalanger; species Phalanger gymnotis. Next base: position 554,379,617 of record CM053622.1, read on the forward strand.
ATGACTCAAATCTACATATTTAATCTCAGTCCATGAACCATTTGGCTGCTGTCAGAGGCAATAGTCAAGGGCAATAAATTAACCCTTTTCATCTTCTAGGGTAAGTAGAGTTAAAAGTTTCATCTCTGGGGGATATACCTCAGGTTAAATCTCTGGGGCAGATTTAACCCTTCCTTGCCTGAATGATAGATCTAGCCTTAGAGACCACACAATTCTTTCTTTTTATTTTTTTTGTTTAAGTTTTGTTTATTTTTTTATTTAGAGATTTTTTATTTTTAGTTTATAGAACACTCAGTTCTACATGATTTTGAGTTCCAGATTTTCTTTCCCCCATCCCTCCCTCCCTCCCCAAGACGGCATGGAATCCGATATATCCTCTACGTATAACTTTGCATTGAGCTTATTTACTCTCTAGTCAAGTTGCGAAAAAGAATTATGACCAATGGAATGAAGCATGAGAAAGAAGAAACAGAACAACAACAACAAAAAAAAACCCAAAAACAAAAACAAAAGAGAGGAAAAAAAAAAAGGGAAAAAAGGAGGCGAGCATAAAGTGTGCCTCAATCTGCATTCATACTTCCTAGTTCTTTCTCTGGATGTAGATAGCATTCTCCATTGTGAGTCCTTTGGAGTTGCCTTTGTACCTTGTGTTGCTGAGAGGAGCAAAG
>CM053622.1:554380784-554414953 GCA_028646595.1 Phalanger gymnotis
GGTCCAGGCCGGAGATGATGTCCAGGGCTCGGCCTTCTTTGTCCGATCTGAGGCTGGGGAAGCTGTTGGAAAAGGCTTCGTGGAAAAGGCGCAGTTTGAGCTGGGACAGATTCGAAAATGTGCACAGAAGTGAGGCGAACAGAGAACTGGCATAATTGCAAATTAGGATGGGCGCGTTACGAAAATCAAAAATAAAACGAAACCAACCCAAGAGTAAAACGAATCTGTTCTCGCCCCCGAGGGATGATGAGATGCCTAACGTTGCACGAAGTAGCTCATTTCCTGGTCCAAGTTGCTATGAATGTTGGTTTGTTAAATGGCTGTCTCCGGGAGTATGTGACGTCACAAAAGGAAGGCAGTAATGCAGATGAGGGAACTTGCGTGCCTTTTTCCCATGCTTTCCTCTCTCTCTTGAATACGTAGATTTTGAAGGTTGGAGATTAATACATGTGCTTTTCGAGTTTGAAATGACAGCGCCCTTTGTTACTTTTGAGGCTCTTATTTGATTTAGGCGAAATGGAAGTGCTGCGGGAGTTGGCATATCTGAAATGTGTGTGTGTGTTGAGGGAGAGGGCGCGCGTGAGAGGCAGGAGCATACTTACCTGGCAGGGGTGATTCCATGATCACGAAGGTGGTTTCCCCAGGGCGAGGCTTATCCATTGCACTCCGGATGGGTTGACCCCTGCGATTTCCCCAAATGCGGGAAACTCGACTGCATAATTTGTGGTAGTGGGGGACTGCGTTCGCGCTCTCCCCTGATCAACTTGTCGTAAAAGCAGTTATCTGATGGCTTGTTTTCCCCTGTTTGCTGTGGAACGCGGGCTTTGCGATTGTGTTTTTAAGTTTCCGTATCCGGAAGTCCAAAATGCATGATTTCTGTGAGCAAATTATGCTTTGGAATTCCGTCACCTAACTCTGCGTTTGCGAGGGGATTGCCTAATACGCTTACTTTCGGTGGATTCCGCGCGTTTGGGCAGTTACTACGGCAGTCTGTATTTGTTGCGTGCGTGTAGTTTTGTAACTTTCACCCCACCGTAAAAGCAAAAAAGAGGCTTTTTGATAATGATTGTATTGCTTAGCCCTTTTGTCTTTGTCCGTTATTCTACGGTGAAACTGCCTTTTCCTTAAACTGCTCTGTTCTGTTTGCACATTTGATTTGTATGGGACAAGAAGCGACCCACTAAATCATGGACGTTAATGTCACGTTGTTGTTCCTACTGAAGCGTCCTAGTCTTGACTATTGTCTAAAGTCAAGGTCAAGCAATAAATATTTATTAAGCACTTAATGTGCAAGACACTGTGCTAAGAGAAGGGGTACAAAAGGGAGGAAAATATAGTTTCTGACTTCAAAGAGTTTACAACCCAAGGAGGGAAAAAATACAAAGCAATTCAAATAGGGGAAACTTGAGAAAAAAATTGACAAAGATTAAGAGTGGTTGAGTAAGGCTTCCTGTAAAAAGTGGGGTTTTAGTTGGGACTTTAGGGAAGTTACTGAAGTTAGCAGTCAAGCAGAGGAAGGGCATGGGGGGTGGGGGGTGGGGGGTGGGGGGTGGGAGGCGGGAGGCGGGAGGCGGTGGCAGCAGGGGTGGGGGAGAGTCGGCGACCGCCACAAATACTTGGAGTCGAGGGGGATTGTCTTGTTCCTAGCCCGGGAGGCCAATGTCACTGGATGGAAGACAGAGGTGTGAAATTGGAATGGTAGGAGGCTAGGTTAGGAAGGGCATTCAACGCCAAACAGAACATTTTATTTGCTCCTGGAGGTAATCGGAAGACACTGAATTTATTGAGGAGAGACTGAATTTGAGGAAAATCAGTTTAGTGGCTGAATAGAGGATGGATTGGAGTGGGAACAGACATGGGGCACGCAGACCCATAAACAGGGGTTGCACGACAAGTGAATGCAAACTGTCCCATTCACAGACATGTGTGTGACTGAAATGGTTTTAATAACTCCAAAATATGCCTGTCAAACACAAAATTGGACCTCTATATCAGCCCAACTTTTTAACTAAAGGAAGACTAATAGACTTCTTCTTTTTTCCTTCATAGATATGAATTTGATATAAAACCTCAGTCAGCACAGCTTGACTTTGGAGAGATTGTCTAGTCCTGGTCATTGTCGTTGACCTTGGCAAAGCCCCATCTCTTTCTTTCTATTTAAAAGTTTGATGCCCCACCTCATACATATAAAAACAACTTTTAACATTCTTTGTAAAAATAGTTTTTGACTTCAAAATGCTCTCCCTTCCTTCCTCCGTTCCCCACCCCCATATTGAGAAGGCAAGCAATTTGATATAGGTTCTACATGTGCCGTCATGCAAAACATATTTCCAAATTAGTCATACTGTGAAAGAAAACACAGACGAAAAGAAACAAGAAAAAGAGAGTAAAGAAAAAGTATGCTTCTATCTGCATTCAGACTCCATCAGTTCTTTCTCTGGAGATGGATAACATTTTTCATCATAAATCCTTCAGAATCATCTTGGATCATTGTATTGTGGAGAATAGCTAAGTCATTCACAGTTGATCATCATACCATATCGCTGTTACTGTATACAATGTTGTCCTGGTTCTGCTCATTTCACTTGCATCAGTTTGTGTAAGCCTTCCCAGGTTTTTCTGAGTATCCTACTTGTCATTTCTTATAACACCATAGTATTCCCTCACAGTCATATGCAACAATTTGTTCAGCCATTCCCCAATTGATGGATATCCCTTCAATTTCCAATTCTTTGCCACCCTAAAAGAGCTGCCATAAATGTTTTTGTCTCTCTCTCTCTCTCTGTTCCATCTTTGGTTTTTTTTTTTTTAATCTCTCTGGGAAAGAGACGTATTGGTATTGCTGGATGAAAGGGTATACATGGTTTTATAGCCCTTTGGGCATAGTTCCAAATTGCTTTACAGGATGGTTGTCTATAAGCATGGGAATACAACCAAATCGAAGTATACAACTTCACCGACAGTCGACAACGTCTCAGTTTTCCCACATCCACTCCAACATTTGCTGTTTCCCTTTTGTCATATTATTCGATCTGATAGGTGTGGGGTGGTAGCTCAGAGTTGCTTTAATTTGCCTTTCTCTAATCAATAGTGATTTAGAATGTTTTTTTTTTTCATATATCTACAGCTAGCTTTGATTTCTTCCTGTGAAAACTGCCCAATTGTATCCTTTGACCACTTACCAACTGAGGAATAGCTCGTATTTCTAGAAATTCTACTCAGTTCTCTGTATGTTTGAGCAACGAGGTCTTTATTAGAGAAACTTACTAAATATATATTTCCCTCCATCCTATTTCCCCTCTGTTTATTCTTTTTTTTTTCCTTTCACACTGTCCATCTCCAAAAGTTTTGCTCCTGACTTTTACATCCCCTTATCCACCCTCTCTTCTGTCAGCCCCCTCATCCTCTGCCCCTCTGTCTTATTACCTTCCCTTCCTGCTTTCCTCTTTGGTAAGATAGATTTTTCTACCCAACTGAGCACGTATGTTATTCCCTCTTTGAGCTAATTCCAGTAAGAGAAAGGTTCACAGTCTTACCTCCACACTCCCAGCAACCTCCCCCATCTTCCCTTGCACTGTAAAAGCTCTTTCACGCCTCTTTATGTCAGATAATTTACCCCCTTTCTACCTCTCTCTTTCCCTTTATCCCAGTGCATTCCTCTTTCTCACCCCTTAATTTTATTTTTTAAATGATCAACTCATCATATTCGATACACACCCATGCCCTCTGTCTCTGCCCTAATAATGAGAAAGTTTTTAGGCGTTACAAGTATCATTTTCCCATGGAGATGTGCAGAGTTTAATCTGATTGAATGCCTTATGATTTCTCTTTCTTGTTTGCCATTTTATGCTGCTCTGGAGTCTTGTATTTGAAAGTCACATTTTCTATTCTGCTCTGGTCTTTTCATCAGGAATGCTTGCACGTCTTTGATTTCTTTGAATATTCCTTTTTGCCCCTGAAGGATTTTACTCAGTTTTGCTGGGTAGATTATTCTTGGTTGTGGTCCGAGCTCTTTTGCCTTTTGGAATATCGCATTCCAAAGCAAAATGCTAGCCTCAGAGTATGTACACTGTTTCCAATCTAGGACTCTTGATTCAATCAAACAATCTTGATTCAAACAAAGGCAAGACTCAATCAAAGGCACTTGATTGCCTTAGTGCTGAGAGGCACACCAAAAGAAAAAATAACAAGAAGTCCCACTTTACTTGCCATTATACCCTCTGATCCTTTAATGTAGAAACGGTTAAAACTTGTGTTATCCTGACTATGCCAAATGTGGCATAAGTTAGGACGGCACTGTGGCAGTGGGATTTATGTGGCCTGCCTACAAACATAGAAATTGACAGAAATGCTTCAATAAAGGAAGCTGAGCTACCGCAGAGCTCTCACTGAAATGGCAAATCAAAATATATTGTCTATTGTTTCATTAAAAACCTAAAGTTGGACAGCCCTGAGTTAGGACATGAGGTAGGGGCTGGGTAGGTACCACGGGGCCTATAATGAAGTTAGAAAATTGGGGCTAGGGCAGCTCTATTACAACGACACCATCATCCCCTCCACCTCACGATAGCGCCCCCCCCCCCCACCCAGAGAGCTGGGACCCAAAATCATTTGGGCAAAGGGATGGGGGTCTCTGCTTCTGTAGCTTCTTCAGGCTGGCAAAGGGTATAGAGCTGTCCCTCCCTCAGTGGGTCCCAGAGGGGAGGGGGAGGATGGAAATGAACTGCACAGGAGCTGCATCCAGGTGATGGACGATCTTGACCGGGCACTCCAGTTTCTGTTGGCATTTGTCCTGTAGGGTCATCTGGAAATTGATGGAGGCCAGTCTGGAGGAGACCAATTGAGCCAAAAGATTTATGTACAAGGCCCAAATAGCATGAGGAAAAAAATAATGAGGAGGGGGGTTAGAATTTGGGAAAGAATTGACAGCAACCAAGGACTCCAGGTGGAGGTGGAGCCAGTAGAGAGTAGGTCATGGTGTAATTCCTTTGTCCATTCTACCTTCTCCCATATTTTCTTAACTCTAAGTTCAACCCGATGTGAATTATTGATGTACATATAGCAAGATGTATTGGTAACAGCACAGACTCCTCCTTCAGAGGCTAAGAGATAATCTAAAGCCATTCGATTCTTCAGGACCAAATTAGTGAGAGAATTAAGAGATTCCTGAGTGACTGAGAGGTCTCCTTGCCTAGGTCCCTGAGTGTCTGGGTAATACTGGCAAGCACAGCCTCGAGATCTATATAGGGTGCAGTAAGAGTATTAGCATTTTCAAAAACAGAGAAAATGATTGGAGGTGGCTGGTGAGAGCAAGTAGTAGAAGTTAAGAAAAAAATAAGACAATAAGGAGTGCAAGGAGAGACAGGATCCCTTAGAGGGTGTCACCTTTCTTCTTCTGCTGTCCTCTTGGGTAGCTCTTCCGGAAACAATTTCAGGTCTTCAAGCAGCTCACTGGTATAGCCAGGAGTGTCTGGAAGGTCTGGATTACCTGGGGAAGTAAAGAGGGGAGGGGTGCAGGTGTAACTTGAGACAGACAGATCCAGCTGGGGAGGCCCTCAAGTTTTACTGTGGTGAGAGTAGTGAGAATGACCCGACAGGGGCCCTTCCACTTTGTATCTAGGCATCAAGGATGGACAGAGAAAAGAGACCTTATATCTTCAGAATAATTCCCTCTTGCCTCTCCCTCCCTTGCTCAGGATGCCTATGTCAGCTAAAATTATCTTCTCTCTATATGTTAACCATAATGAGAGAAAGGAATTTTCTTAATTGGATAGGCTATAAATACAGTAAGATAGGAGAGGTGTTAACATGTCAGTTGAAATTATAGATCCGGGATATCTGTGTTTCTTCTCTCATTAACATGACGTAACATAGCATATGTCCATAAAATACCAAGATAAGAAAAGTCCCATTATTCAAGATAGTGTCTGGTTCAAGGTGCCTTGTCCTTGGTAATCATAAACAGAAGAATGTTCCTGGTCAGCTTCGTCTGGCCTTGTAGTTGCTGACACAGGAAGGAACATTTTGAGTTCGCTCAGAGAGCATAGCAAAGCATGTCTGTTATGCCAGAACATGCAAAGCATTATGGTAGGTGAAGCTCAGAGTGGGCCAAAGTGTCTCTCCTGATTGGCCCATCCGTGTTTTAGGCCGTTCTCAGGTCTTAGGGGTTCAAAATGATTTGGAGAAATGTCTACACTGGTAACACTTTTGAATTTTCTTATGTACTCTTCATATTCTATTTTGTATAATTATTTGTGTACATGTGGGTAGGCAGGAGGCACATCTTTCTATTGTTTTATCTTTCTATTGTCCACCCCACCCATCATACATACTAATTGGTCCATACTTAATGTTTTGCTGCATTAAACAGAATTACAATAAACTGTCAGATGCTGAAGATGTGCTGGTTGGTTTTCCTAACCGATTTTTAAAAAATTTATCACACAGGACGGCTTACTGGGTCAGTCAGTCTCTCCCCTCCCTCCCTTGCCTATGGTGGTAGTTGAGATATGGAGAATGAAATTCTTCCTTGCACTCTACCACATTACTCCTGCAGTTAAAGAAAGTTAAAGAAGTTGCTCCTACAGTGCTGCAAAAGAGAGCCTAAGCCTAGGTCTCTGGCTCTCTTGTAGCAAGATCAGTTTATAGAATTTCATAGAGAGGGTATGGAGGATTGTGAGAAATACTGCCTCATAAAACAGAGAGAGAATCAGGATAAAACAAAGCTATCAAAGATCCAACCAGGACCAAAGTTTAGGAAAAATTCTCTAGAGATGGTGAGGTCCTCTAGACCTCCTTTCTGCAGATGACAATGGTTGGATCCAAGCCCTGGAATTTCACAGAACCTCCTAGACAAGATCTATTATCTTTCCAAAGAGTTTGGTCTAACCATTCACATATGTAAAACCAAGTGGATAAAAAACATCTATTTCCAGGTTATGGAATATAGAAATTAGATTAGATAACCAGCATATAATAGTTGTCCATCAACGTCCAGGCTACCTGTCCCAAAAATATTAGCTTAAAAGTGAACTAAGACTTTTGGGACAAGCTGTGAGAGTGCCACTGAGATTAATATGTCTGTTTTCTGAATTACCTTACCAAGCACTGGACACAGAGTAAGCCTGTTCGATGTAAAGAGCCAATTAGGAGCCCTCAGTGAGCCAGTCTTGATCACTCCTAGATGCCCTTGCTGGTGTTTGATGGCTGATCTTGCTGAGCTGTAAACCCACCCCCTACCCCCAGCCCCCAAATTGGCCTACCCTATCCTTGAGGTCAAGTGTTCCTGCAAAACATCCTGCTTCTGTGTCACCTCCTGAACCTTCCCCTTTGTGATTTTCAAGCATAAATTGGCCTCCTGCCTCTCCTAGGCTGTGGGCTCCTTTGTACCTTGTACTGGGGGCCTGAGCACTAGGGTCTGATTTTTTTCCTAATAAAACGTTTCTGCTTTCAACTCAGCTTGGACACCTCTGCATTCTGAGGGGTGGGCTTTGCCCAGTTGATACTGCAAATGATCAATGTATTGCGACTGGACCTAAATAAGAGTAAGAGAGCAGGTTAGATAGCAATCAGGGAATTGAAAAACTCCTTTAATGGCCCTAAACTTCTTCCAGAAACAAAGGCTCATCTATTCAATAGGCACATCCTTAGTGAGGAAACTTACTCTACCAATCTAAATCTTGCCTACAGCACTCGCGATTTGAGGATCATACCCAGGTCACTTGTATCACAAGCATGACTTTAATTCATCTTCCTGACTCTAGAGCCAGCAATTCGATCCACTATACTATGTTGCCTGGGGGTGGTGCTAGCAATGAAAAAGAGAAAAAAAGAAAAAGAGCATCAAATAAACAAAAACATTCAGAAGACAGCAGAAGGAAGTTGGCAAGGTGGAATAAACAGGACAGCTTGTTAATAGTATGTTAAATTATATTTGATTTATGTACGCTTAAATTTATTTTTTTATTATATTTCATTTATGTACTTTTAAAAACCCAACCTAAATCTAAAGGGGCCCACAGTTTCAGATGCGGTCTTTTTTTTTTTTTTGTTCTTTTTTTGTAAATTGAAATGCTCATGGTCAAGTTAATTAAAAAGAAAAAACCCAACTTAAAACTCTCTCTCAATTCTTGGCAGGAGTGATGGACTACATGTGAAGAATGAGAAATATTTATTTGTCGAACAAGGAGGAGCTTCTCCAGTAAGTGGCAATTAGTGGGTAAAGATGCAACAACAACAAAAACGTATTAATAAGACATTAAAAAAATATACAGAACAAAACCAAAAAGTTCAGGAGACCAAAGTAAACTATGGAATTTCATTAATACTTTAAATTTAATATGCACTTTAAAAAAAACTATGAATACAATCCTTATTTATTTGTTTTTCTTTGTATATTCAAAGGTGAGCTGGTCATTAAGTTTTTCCAGGGGTGGGGAACCTGAGGCCTCAAGGCCACATATGGCGCTCCAAGCCCTCAAGTGTAATCCTTTGACTGAACCAAACTTCACAGAACAAATCCCTTTAATAAAAGGATTTGTTCTGTAAAACTTGGATTCCGTCAGAAGACTGCAACTAAGGATGTAGAAGACCACTTGTGGCCTCCAAGCTAAAGGTTCCCCACTCCTGGTATAGGCACTGGTGAACCCAAAAGTTTTGCCTGGGTTTGGACTAACTTTGGGGATGAGGATGGTGAACTCCAGGTTTTGTTACAGGTCACCCCTCTAGCCACCAAACTGCCTCTGACAGTTACTACTCCTGTTAAGTCGAAAATGGAAAAAACAATTTGCAAATAAGAATATTTTTGAAAAGTTACAGAAAATATGTTCTCCATTCTACAGATATTGTACCTAAGACAAGCAAAACACCTGAACAAGACATTTCCTCTCTAAATCTTAAGGCTCTGAGAAAAAAACAAAAAACCGCCACCCAAAAAAAGGCTCAAACCTATCATCCGGTTATTTCACTAACAATAACTAATATTTTATAGCCCTTTCTATGTGCCATGCACCGTATCATTTGCTTTACAATTATTATCTCATTTGATCATGTAATATTGCCTTAGACCCATCCTGCGGCCCCCGCCCCCCAAAAAAAATCGGAGGGAAAGGACCTCCATACACACTGGTATTTATCGGGGCTCTCTCCCTGAAGCCCAAAACTTGGGAAGAAGGAAAGGAGGCATCTTCCTCCTGCCCCACGAAGGACTGGACTCCTGCCGGGTGTGAATGGTGTGGATATTCTTGTGTATTAACAGATGGTGAAGTGGACGCTTGCATAGCAAAGTGGGACAGCCCTGTATGAACTAACCCAGAGCAAAATGAGGACTAGGACAGCAATTTTCACAATAACATTAGACTGAAAAGCCACTTTGAAAAGCTTGAGAATGAAGATGAGAGAGGCCTTACAAGAGGCGATGAAATTAAGATGCAGAAAGACACATATCGTTTCAGGCACGGTCAATGTAGAAAACGTTTTCCTGGATTATGGGGATAATAAGTATTGAGGGCTTTATTTTTCGAGTTTTTTTTTTTTTTAAACTGGATCGTTACGGTGAGAGAGATTCGGGGAGGGATAGTCTAACAAAAATGCTTATTAAACGAAAGGAATAAAAACTAACAAACTATTCATTTTTTTTCTTATCAGCACAGTGCCTGACACACAGTGGGCGTTTAATAATTGCTTACTGACTAGGCTTTTTTTTTTTTTCTGACTGGGCTTTTTAAAAAAAAAGGCGCACCGAGCTAGGACGTCTCACCACTTCCGGCCCCCGCGGGCCAGGGAGTCTCCCTCTCCACCACAGCCCTGGACCACGTGCTTCCCGGGATGAGGACCTAGGCAAAGTTCGATACATTTTAAAAGCCTTCTTCCCGGGCCACGTTCCCAAACATCAAAGCTTCTGAGCCCATCATCACCATGGCGACAAAGGGCAAGCGACCGCAACCAACTGTCGTAAATTGGCAAAATCCCGCCCCCGTGCGCAGCAATCGCTGCTGGTCAAGCATACGGTAAATCGCCCGACATCACCCCAACTGCACATTCGCTCCGACAAAGGCAGTCCCGGAGAAGAACGGCACCCTCAGAGTATTTCCGCACTTTCGTCAGGAGTTACAAGGCCTTCCGCCCACCCGGCTCGCTTTGCTTTGCCTCCTGGGTAACATCCACATCCGCTTCCGTTTCCGGCCGACAGGGCCAATAGCGCGGCGCTCCGGCCCTTCGGTCCTTCCTCCCCGCGAGCCTCGTGCCGGCGCACGCTGAGCTCTGCTCGGCTCCCGGCAGCTTCTTTTCTCAGCGCTCTCCTCCGCCTCTTCGTCTCCTCTCGTGTGCTTCGTGTCTCCGAGAAGCCGAAGAGAAGCCCGGCCCCGCGTGAAGCAGAGTTGGGAAGTGGTCGCCGCCTCCGCCTCCGCCTTCGCCTCCTCCTCCGCAGCTGCCGCCCCCGCCGCCGCCATGGTGAACGTGCCCAAGACCCGGCGCACCTACTGCAAGAAGTGCGGCAAGCACCAGCCTCACAAGGTGACGCAGTACAAGAAGGGCAAGGACTCTCTGTACGCGCAGGGCAAGCGGCGCTACGACCGCAAGCAGAGCGGCTACGGCGGCCAGACCAAGCCCATCTTCCGCAAGAAGGCCAAGACCACGAAGAAGATCGTGCTGAGACTCGAGTGCGTGGAGCCCAACTGCAGGTCCAAGAGGATGCTGGCCATCAAGCGCTGCAAGCATTTCGAGCTGGGAGGAGACAAGAAGCGGAAGGGACAAGTGATCCAGTTCTGAGCTGCCTCCGGCGCGCCCTCGGCTCCCAGGAGAGAAACGATTAAAATATTGAAGTTCCAGCATTTACGTGCCTCGGCCTCATGTTTGATGGGGAAGGGAATGGGACCCGGTGGGGGGGGGGCAAGCCTGGAGGGAGCCCAGCTCCGGCGGGGTGAAAGGGGGAGTGCAGAAGCGGATGTCCCCTAAGTAGTGTGGACAGGAGCTGAGGACAGATTGGAGGGGGTGAGAGAGGAAGGAGATTTGGGGTCTGGGTATCTGGGAGGTACAGGGGAGTTCCATATAGTAATGAGGGGTGTTGGGGGATCGGGTGGAGCTTGGGAAGAGAGATCAGGAGTTCAGTTTTGGGACATGCGGAGTAGGGGACTTCTGAGATAATTAGTGTTTTGTCCAAACTTCGGGAGGGAGAAGGGGGCTGGCTGTGTAGATTGGGAGAGAGGGGAGCCTCTGCGTAGAAAAAATAACTGGAACCAGGGGCTGATGAGGCCCCGAAATTAGACCCAAGAGAAGAGGTAGTAGGAGGGACCCAAGGAGGACTTGCCTAGTGTGGAAGTGGGTATGACCTGAATGAAGACCCAGCAAAGGAGACTGAGAAGTGCTTATAGATGTGAAGAGAAGAACCAGGAGGCAGAAGTGACTTGAACTTCTTTCATGAGAAAAACAATGTCGAATGCATAGTTAAGTATACCAATTTCACATTTGGGCTTTGTGGGAGGAAAAAATCTTGAATAAACCAAGCCCTTTACCGTACGAACTTATGGCAAGAAAGCTCATAGGTGCTTTTTGGGGAGGAAAGCACAGGGGTGAGGGGCAGGTGCACAGGGGGGATGTCTCCAAGGTCGAATTGACAGGACCTTGCAATATACTGGAAACACGTGGGTGGGTGACAGGGGGAGAAGACTGGGGCATCGGTACCTGAGAGGATGGTAGTACCCTCACTGGAATGAAGAGGGACGAGATACGGCTTGGGAAGAAAGGCAAGATGTTCAGGTTTTGGGCATTTGGAGTTTGAAGTATCTGTGGGGCATCCAGTATCTTGCCCAAAAGGCAACAGTTAGTGGTGGGATAGTGAAGCTCTGGAGTGAGACAAGCTTGATGTGTCTAGGTGGGAGAGGGGAAGAAATAATAATTGCATCCATGGAAGCTGATGAAGTCACCAAATGAGAGGCAAGAGAAGAGGTCTGACCTGCGTGGTGGATGTAACCTGAACAAAGATCAGCCAGAGGCTGACGAGCAATCAGAAAAGGTAGTAGAAAGACCAGGAGGCAGAAAATGCCATGAACTGCTTTCGTGGTGGTGGGGAAATGTTGGAAGTATAGATAAATTATGTTTGTCTCTCGTTTGCTGTTTGGGGGAGGGATAAGTCTTAAACCATACTGTACAAGGCTTTCTTTTTAAACTGGGACTTAACTTGGAGAAAGCACAGGACTGGACATAGTTATATTCCACTCCTGATCTACATTTAATTTAACTTAAACTTAATCTTGCTATCTGGGCTGGTTTGACACAGCATGGGTAGCCTGGTGGGGGCCCACACAGCCTGGAAGCACTCTATAGTATATGCAGACTTTATCAGGGACACACAGTTGGGTTAGCCCACTGTAGCTGGCATCCCTAAGGGAACCTCTTCCCAAGTAGAAAGAGCTAACATGTTTGCACATTTGGCTGAGTTTGCTTTTGGTGATTTCTCTAGAGATGGTAGCTGCATACTCTGAGGTGCCCTTCCACACTCCTGGGAGATTAAAGAGTAAATTAGTTTATGACATTAAGCAGAGACCTCTCTCTGTATGCTCTTGTGTTTTTATAAGTTGTATCTTGAAAGTAATTGATTGAATGTCTTTTAGGCTCATCAGGAATTCTTAACCCAGGGTCAGATTACTTTTACTTTACTTTAATATTTCAATATAATTTGTTCCTTTGTAATCCTTTGTATTTTATTTTATGCATTTAAAAATATTCTGAGGAGTTAACAGGTTTCACTAGACTGCAATGACAAAAAAGTGAAGAGCCTCTGTACTAGAGGATTTCCTCAGAACTCATTTTACTTTCAAAACCACCTGAGAGGAATTGAATAAATTGAGATTGAAAGCTATTACTCCTGAATCCCTCCCAGTAGAAAAGGACAAATGCAGAAGAATGAGAAGTGATTGGGTAAGAATTGTTTTTGAATGGCTTTTTGAACCAGCAGCTGTCTTCTGTATTATGTGCACATAGCCAATTGAGAGGAGTGGTGGGAGGACCCCAAAAGGGAGGAAATAGAAATCACAGGAGATCCTGGAATTTTGAAATTGTCTAAGAACTGTGCTGATGCATGTTTCCAGGTGGTTTTTTTATTTGGTTCTTGAGAGAGGCCAACCAGAATTGAGCCACTTAAACTTTCTGCTTCTTTAGTGCAAGTCATTTGAGAGGAAGCACTTGAAAGATTACGTACTTAATTCTCCCTGACCTGTAACCGACAACCAAATGTATGTCAATTGATTTGGCCCGGTGGGGAGTGATGCATTAGTTTAAAAGTTTTCACTCTTACTCCCAAAGCATGGATGTAACTTGCCCACTTCTTTTGGAACTTCACTGAGGGATCAGATTGCTGTGGAGCTCATGCCTCAGGCGTGATTCCCCAATCCTGGCAGTCCTAGCTACTATCAGTACATGGCGGACAGACTCTGGCTTTTTATTCTGTACCAATCTTTGTGCATAGCTAGGTGAGTCTCATTCTAGTCTTAGTGGCAGCCTTTTGAGTTTGAGATATCAAGAGTTTTAGGCTCCTCAGTTGAGGTTAACTGGCAACAGAAAGGAAGAGATTGACCATTGACAGAAGAGGAGCCCAAACCCACGTATGATGCACCTGGATTCTCTGGAGTGCCAGAGACATCCTCTGTGGCAGTTTCTGACCACCTCATTTACTCTGAGCCAGCCAGAGGGAATGATACCAACCTACCACACTGGGCCTCAGCATAGGAGGTCTGAGTCCTCGGGATAGGAACACCCACAGGCTTCTGCCAGGACAAGGTGGCTGTAGCAGTGCAGACCCAAGGCAGCCCTCTACATAGGGAGGATAGAATCAGGCCCTTCTTAATTTTAGCACCTGCCTTTTAATTAAAAGCAGCTGGTGGCAAGGGGATAGGAAAAATTGGTCCTGGAGTCAGGAAGTTCTGAGTTCAGATGTGGCCTCAGATGCTACCTGTGTGACCCTGGGCAAGTCACTTCTCTCTGTCTGCCTCCATTTCCTCATCTATAAGAAGGGGAATAATAGCACCTACTTCCCAAGGTTGTTGTGAGGATTAAAGAAGATAATTATAAAGCACTTAACACAGTACATTGAACATAGCAAGCACTCAATAAATATTAGCCATTATTATTTTCTTTTTATCCTGTATATAGCTTGCTTTGTATATATTTGCTGCATGCTGTCTCCCCCATTAAATTGTGAGCTCCTTGAGGGCAGACCCTGCTTTTGCCTTTTTTTTGTATCCCCAGTGCATAGTGCCTGGAACATCTTTGGTAGTTGCTAATAAATGTTTGTTGATTGATCATGGAGTGGGATGGGGTGAAACTTGCCCCCAACATTAGGGGCAATGCTCACCCCTAATAAAGGGAGAGAGAGTTGGGTCATAACACTCTTGAATGACCTACTGGTCTCACGTGCCAAAAGAAAAAGGTGAGCAGAAAAGTTTCCAGACTTTCTAAGATTTTCAGTTGTATCTGACTTTGATCTCACATGAGGTTTTTGTGGCAAAGATATTGGAGGGGTTTGCCTTTTCCTTCTTCAGCTCATTTTATAGATGAGGAAACTGGGTTAAGTGACTTGCCCAGGGTTACACAGCTAGTAAGTAAGTATCTGAGGCCAGATTTGAATTCAGGAAGAAGAATGTTCCTGACTACAAGCCCTATGCTTTCCCTTACTTTATTCACTGCACCACCTAGATGCCTCTTTCTAAGGATGTGATCATCCATTCTCCATCCCTGAAGTTATTGTGTTACTGACTCTTCTAAAGCCAGTCTCCTTTATCTGTTGAAGGAATTAGCCTGGCAAACACCCAAAAGCAATCGGCCTCTTCCATTCCTAGAGAGGAAATGTCTTAATGTAGTTTGAGTGAGGTTACAGATTTCAGGATGAGGTGCTGATCGTCACCAGAAAGAACATAACACAACAAGGGAGTAGCAGAAAGTAAAGCAAGCAAGCTTTATTGAGGGGGAAAACATTTGGAGAGGGTGAGGGTAGAAAGGGGGAAACACAGTCAGAGAGGCTAGAAATAGTTCAAGTCCACTGGGATCCCTGATGGAATGGGGCACCAGAACTTTTAAAGGCTAGTGGCTTTTTAAAAGCTTCTTGCCTGGATCAGGTAGGACAAGGTATTGTACAGAAGGAGTGGGGAGCCTGGGCCTGGGTGTGCAAATCAGAGTTTGGGGACTGGTGCCAATTGATGCTGGGCTGTGGGAACCCATGGGGAATTCGGGCTTTCTGTTGTAACTGAAGGCTTCATTTTGGCAGGGTAGTTAAGACAATGCAGGCTTCCTTGGCCTTATTCTGTAAGGGTGACTTGAGACTTGGGCTTCCTTGATTCATTTAGTGGAGTAGGGAGGCTACTATAAAAAAGACTGAGAAATTCCATTGAATCCTTTAGGGTAGTGGTCCAGGAAGAAATGGAATGGTGATTTTCTTACTCAGCTATTATAGGAATATTAAATAGGATTATATAGTATTAATATTATATTTGCTTCTCCCTTAGATAGTTAAGTAGAGAAAAATTGTGGAATTTGAATGCAGATACCCCCTAGAGGAACCTCTTATTCTTTCCCTTCCCTGCAAAGTGAAAGAATTTGTTGCTTTAGGCTTTGGGGAAAAGAATGATTTTGCACAATAAAGCTGAAGTCTGTTTAAATGTTTCCTCTGCTGAACTCAAGTCAGGAAGGAGCAATTACTTGCTCTTTTGAAGCCAAGCCTTATCTGGAACTTAACCTACTAGCTGGTATTCTTTTAAATTTTCTCTTTTTTAAATTACCTAGAGCAAAGGAGGCTTTGTCTCAGAAGAGGCAGCAAACATAAGAGAGGGTGAGGGAAGGGATATTTAATTTCCAGAGTTTTATTTGCTTGACCAAAAATGGTTTTCTCTGAATGATTTGGCCCAAGTAAGTTAGAAGCAAAGTTAGATAAAACAAATTAAAATATACCTTTCATTTTTGAATTATCGAGTAAGAAACCAAATTGGAAATGTTTTACTTAGCAAAGTTAGAAAATATATAAACTTTGAGGTTTCAGCTGTTAAAAGAAAAAGCAAAGTTTTGCAATGAATTTAAGATTCATAGTAATATTGTGCTAATTTGCAAAAAAGACATTCAATGGAGTAAGAGACTAGATGATAAAATAATTTGAAACATGGAAGCAGAGAAATACAAAGTTTAAAAAAACAACATTAGAAAATGAATATAAAGAAATAGAATTCTGTGATTTGAGAAGATTTGTCTGGGTTAATCAGCAATACTATTTTTTTTTTTAAGAAGTCAGGCAATAAACATTTATTAAGCAGTCATTGTGCTAAGTCTGGGGATACGAAAAGAGTCAAAAGACAGTCTCTTAACTCAAAGACCTCACAATTGAATGGGGCAGATGACATTCAAACTTATATATAAAGTAAACTCTATACTGGGTAAATAGGAAATAACAGAGAGAAGGCACTAGGGGTTAGGAAAGTCTTCCAGTAAAAGATGAGATTTTAATTGGATATTAAAGGAAGCTAGGGAAGTCAGTAGATGGAGAGGAGGAGGGAGAAGGTTTCCAGAACCACCAGGGAAAATGCCCAGAGCCAAAAGATAAAGTGTCTTGTTCTGGGAATAGCCTGGAGGTCAGTGTTATAGCATCCATGAATATGTGTTGTAAGGTATAAGAAGACTAGAAAGTAGGAGGGGTCTAGGTTAGGGAGGGCTTGGAATGACAAAGTTTTTCATTTGATCTGGAGGCAATAGGGAGCTAATGGAGTTTATTGAATGGGCTCTGTGTGTGTGTGTAAGAGAGAGAGAGAGTGAGAGTTTTGTTTTGTGATTGGACCTATTGAGTGTATGATTATGTATGACCCGACTTGCACTTTAGGAAAATCTCTTCTGTGGCTGAATGGTTTGGAGTGGGGAGAGACTCAAGGCTATTGCAGTAATCCAATGGTGAGGTGATGAGGACCTGTACCAGAATGGTGGCAGTATCAGATGAGAGGGGGATATTTGAGAGATGTTGCAGAGGTGGAATCAACAGGCCTTGGCAACAGATTGGATTGGGGGGAAGGGGTGTTGAGAGATAATGAGGAGTCCAGGATGATACCTTTCCAGGTTGAGAGTATTACGAGGCAGGGAGGATGGTATTGCCTTCTACAGTAATGAGGAAGGTAGGAGTAAGGGAGGGTTTACAAGGAAAGGTATTCCATTTTGGAATATTTAATTTTAAGATGTTTACTGGATAACCATCTTGAGATATCTGAAAGGCAATTGGAGATGTGAGATTGTTAAATTAGAGGTGTCAAAATAAAATGGAAACAGGAGCCACTAAACCCTAAGGATCCCTGTAGCCTGCAAGTTGACGTTTAAAATATATTTGTGTTTTGTATTTTCATTTATTTTGTTAAATATATTTCCTAAGTACGATATATATTTATATATATGTATGTATGTATATGTATATGTGTGTGTGTGTGTGTGTGTATGTTGTCAACAGGCCATCACAGTGTCACAAGTCTTAAGTGAAAAGCAGGTTTATTACAGGAGAAATGAACATGCATATGGAACCCAAAGTGTTTACAATCCTTATAGAATTTTATATTTGTATAATAGCAGGGCAGAGGGAGGAGGGGATACCAGGAAGGGGCATGATGTGGGAGTGGAAAATGGTGCTGCAAAGGTAAGGGAAAAAACCACTCCCCATGGAGAGGAACAAGGTGATGGCCAAAGCAAAGAAAGGAGGGTCTGCTTATCTGCAAAGGACCCCAGCTACACAAGCATTATCTCAGCCTGGCACAGATTGGCTGGTGCCTGTCTTGCCTCCCAAGGACACACAGAGAGTCCAGCTTGAGGTGCAAACAACAAATTATGTCAGCTCAGGGGGAATTTTGTCCTTGACACATTCAGGGCCTCCTGCATTCTCTGGGTCCAGTGTTTCTGGAAAAGATGGCAACTCAAAAGGACAAGTTCGGGGGACCTCTGACAGCCCTTAATAACACACATACACAAACACACAGACTCTCTCTCACTCTCATATTTATTTCTCTATTACATTTTAATCTGGTTTGGGCTGCATTCATGAATGTATATTTGATACCTCTGCTCTGTTTTATACTAATGGTGTAAACATGAAGCTTAGTTAAAAGGCAATGAATTAGTATATATGTATTCTTAAAAGAAAAGAAATGCAACTACATATAGTGGTATTAATCCATCTAGAACCCAGATGAATACTTCAACTGCTTTTTACTCACAAGATAATAGAACAAGTGATTTTTCTCTTAAATTGATCCGGAAATAAGGCTTTCATTTTTGCCACCTATCGTAATCTCCAGTACGGGCCAAAATAAAATCTCAGGATTTCTGCAAGTTTAAAGAAATATCAGACCTCATTGAGGTAAGAGAGAAGGGAAACTGCCATGCTTTTAAAGCTTAAATTTGGAGAAATACTTCTTTCCTCTACAAAGAATAGGAGGGCTTTTTGTTTTTTTTTGCTAACAATTTTCAAATTTAAAAGATTCTCATATTCTTGTGGAAAAATAGCTGGAGTTAAGGTTTTTGGTCTGTGATACATTCAGTTATTCAACAATGGAAAGCAAGATGATTTTATCTTAATTAGTGGCCATGCTTAACATGCATTTATTTAATCAGATCATTGTTCAAAAAAAATTTTTTTATGTTAGACTGTACTATGAAAATAATTCAGATATTAGTTTTTCCCTAATGTGCACTGGAATGAGGGTTTCATTTATTTATATCAAATTATATTCATTTTTTTACCGATGCATTGTTTGGATATGTATTCCCACACCATTAATTTCTGCTTCCCTACAATAAAATGTGTCTATTGCTTTTTCCCAGATGCTTGAAAAAATAAGATTGTTTCCACTTTGCATGGGCAAGCTCCCTTTCTCACTCTACTTTTTAAAATGGCAGATTATTAGGTCTGTGACTTCTTTCACAACATGACTAATACGATATGTTTTTCATGATTGAACATGTACAGTTATCCCTTTCACATCTCCGGGGTTAGAAATGCAACATCTCCTCTATCTTCATAAAATTTTTTGGCCCTCTCTTTGTACAGAGAAGTATTATGATATTAAAAGATAAAATATGTTGAAATGCTATAGTACTATATTTATGCATTTCTGCTGTGTCGTCTGCTGGCCTTTGCATGTCATCTGCAGCTTTGGCAAAACTCCCCCAAATTTCCCATTTAATTTCTTATGCTGATCCACAATATAGTAAAACTAAGATAGGAAAAGTTGTGGAAAGAATAACTGTAACCTATAACAAATTGGTTACTGTCTTAGGGAGGGAGAATGTAAAGGAGGGAGAGAAAAATTTAGAACTCAAAATTTTAAAAAATGTTCAAAATTGTATTTACAAGTAACTGGGGGAAAATAAAATATTTAAAAAGTTGAACACAGTAAAATACTAAAAAAGTAAATAATATTAAAGGATATCAGGTCTTAGATCAATGCAGTGAATCATGTTGATTCCAAAGGACCAATAATGAAATATGCTTTCTTGGTAGAGAAGTGTAGGAATAGTGGTGTGGAATGAGGCATATGCTGTCAGGCATGGTCAATGTTTGTTTTGCTTAACTGTTCTTTGTTAGAAGTAACAATTCTTTGTGGGGATAGGAGGACTGGTATTATTAAATGTCATTAAAAAAATTTTTAAAGAGAAAAACTGGCAGATTAGCAACAGCTTTTTGAATGTTTTGAATTTCTCACATGCCAAATTTCCTAGGTCTTTTCTTCCTTATTCTCAATGTTACCTGGCAAATCAAAGGTTTCATACTACTTCCTTAGATAGTTGGTATGAAGACTGTCATTAAGCCAGTGTTGAAGTGGTGAACTGTTCTTATGCAAACATGCTTATTACTGGATTAATGAATCTGCTTATCATAAATTTCACAACTAGGCATACAACCATTATTTCATTATTACTATAATTAAAATGGAAAGAAATTCCTAAATATTTTCAACCAGAAGTAGTAAGTTGCCTTTTGACAGAAAGCAACCAGCGTCACCAAATGCACCAGTAAGTATGAAGGCCAATCCAGGGACACCTTTCTCTGCATTGCCTGTCTCCCACTTCAAATGAGCTATATTCTAGTCCTATAAGTCTATGCCAATTCTGGTTTTGGATGTCCTTGTGGCTGTTTTGTACTAAAGTGACATGGAAGTGATGTCAATAGCCATAAGTATCTGAGTTAACCAAGTCTTGAGGATGGTCTCAATATCTTTAAGGAAAACTATATTAACTTTTATGAGAGCTGGAATTAGGATATTATTCCTACACTAGAGAAGATGAAGGTACCACTAAGAGGCAATTGGAAATATAGAGCTAGACTTATGGAAGAGAGGTGCAAATAGAAGCTGTGTAAGTCATCAAGGTGATGCAGCATTTAAATGCTATGAATAGGTGACATTAGCAAGGAAGAGCATATATAGAAAAGATAAGGGAACCAAGCAGAATGCTGGGGGAAACTAACATTTTGAGGATTTGGAAGAGAATGAGGAGCCACAAAGCAGAGGGGGGAGGAAGTAATGAGGCAGGAAAATCAAGAGAAGTTAGGACTATATACTAAATAGAAGGAATAGAGGTCATGAAAAGTATCAGATGCTAGAGGTCAATGGAGAATGTGAATTGCCAAGACCAATCATTGGTGACTTGAAAAAAAATTCATGATATTCAGAGAGCTCCCTTTTCACATCACTTAGAGGTCTTCGTTGGAAGCATAGGATGAAATGAGGCACCGAAGTCAAATTTAAGTTTGCTTTACAAATGCAACAAGAATACAGCTTCTCTGGACATGGCTTCCTTCATCTCTATTTGAAAGTGCATCTAGATATGGTAACCCCCATGGTCTTCGTCACCCGCCAAATCTAAACTAGACCTAGACTCCACATGGCTGGGATTTTGTTACCAAGGAAGCAGGTCAATTGGGTCTCCTGGAGAGGAGCTTTATCTTTTAGGTAAGGCTTCCCAATGTTGCCAGTGGGAGGAAAGCAGTATCAGGGAAACCGTGGTGGTATCATATAAACTGGGTCCCAGGGGCAGCTTTGTCCCCTGCCTTTTTTTTTTAAAGGCAAAGCCTCCCCAGATAATAGGGTGGGAAGAGTCTTCATCAGGGAAATGTTGATTTTTTTTCACACCCCAGGGTGTCTGTCATCCCTTTCTCAAGTGAAGAGACAATCATTTTCCTTGTCAAGAACAACCATGATCCTATTTCATCCTGTCTTTTCCTGTGCCTTTTATTAATTTGCCATTATACCCTATCAGCTTGCTGCAGACTTGTCTCTCCCATATTCTTTTAGGATCCCATATTTGATTTCATCATCCCTAATAGCTATTGTTTTATACCATTCCATTTGTTGACAAACTTTTGAAAGCTTTTAAACTGTGCCTCCATTTCTTTTCTCTTCTGAGACCCCAGCAATTTGGCTTTTGATTCAATTCAATTCTTATTCCACTACAACAGCTCTCTCCAAAGTTACCTAAGATCTCTTAATTGCCAAACCTAATGGCCTTTTTTACCTCTCCATCACTTTTACCCATTTCTGGAAACTCCTACATATAGGTTTTCCTTGACACTGTTCTCCCCTGCTTCTACTGTGTCTCATTGCTCTTTCTCAATCTTCTTTGCTTGATCTACATACAGGTCATAGACACTGTCCACCCCAGGCTAAGTTATCCTGAGACCTTTTTCTCACCAAATAATGTAATCCGCTCAATTACTAACTATGCGTGACTCCCAGATCTGTATGTCCAGTCCTGGTTTTTCTCCTTACGCTCAGTCTCCCATCAACTGCCCCTTGGATCTCTTGGATGTTCCAGAAATCTCAATCCACAGGTTTAAAACATAACTCACTGTTGTTCCTGAACCTCCCTCCCTTCCATATTTACTATTTATTACAGGCACAATCGCCTAAGCTTACCACACCTCCTCACTCTCACACCCCACCACCTATACTCAATCAGTTGGTAATCACTACTTTGGGACTTTTTGGACTGATTTCTCCATGTTTGAGGAGGCTCATTCTTGGGGCAACATCATCCAATAAGTTCTCAGCTAGGGCTAGGTGGCACAGACTCTGAAAAGCCAGGCCTGAAGTCAGTAAGGCCTGAGTTCAAATGTCACCTCGGACACTTAGTAGCTGTTCGGCCCTGGGCAAGTCATTCAACCCCGTTTGCCTCAGTTTTCTCACCTGTAAAATGAACTGGAGAAGGAATTAGCAACCACTCCAGTATCTTTGCCAAGAAAACTGAAATGGGGGCAGAGTTGGACAGAACTAAAAAGCAACAAATATCTCCTCTAGTTTCTTTCTCATCACTACCCAGTGACTTTCAGATTGGAGAGTTGGGGCCACAAGCTGGAAAACTCCGTATAAGGAGGACCAACTCAGACATTTTATTTCACACCTGGCTGCACGACTTTGGGATCCAGGACTTCTCCAGTTTTGGATACCACCTTCTCCTACCCCTTCTCTGACCTGTGAGCTCCATAAAGAAGCTGTCTGTTTTGGCAGTGCCTGGCATAGTGCAGGGACTTAATAAAATACTAACAACTCTGGCAAAGCTCTTTACAAACATTCTCGTTTTCATAACAATCCTGGATATTAAATAGCTAAATGGCTGAAGCCACATCTGAACTCGGGCTTTTATAACAGGTGCCAAGCTGCATCCTAGCTTCGAACTTGGGAAAAACAAAACACAACCTTGGTTTGGTCAAAGACTTTTCCCTTCCCAAAATTGCAAACATGAAACGAAGGTATATACTAATAACTTCAACAATAGGTTTTCATGATTTCACTGCCTTCGACTCCTATCGTTTCTAATTGCTCCTCCTTGGTCTACTTTGCTGGGTATTCATCCAGGTCATACCCACCTCCTTGGGTCCCTCCTACTACCTCTTCTCTTGGGTCTAATTTCGGGGCCTCATCAGCCCCTGGTTCCAGTTATTTTTTCTACGCAGAGGCTCCCCTCTCTCCCAATCTACACAGCCAGCCCCCTTCTCCCTCCCGAAGTTTGGACAAAACACTAATTATCTCAGAAGTCCCCTACTCCGCATGTCCCAAAACTGAACTCCTGATCTCTCTTCCCAAGCTCCACCCGATCCCCCAACACCCCTCATTACTATATGGAACTCCCCTGTACCTCCCAGATACCCAGACCCCAAATCTCCTTCCTCTCTCACCCCCTCCAATCTGTCCTCAGCTCCTGTCCACACTACTTAGGGGACATCCGCTTCTGCACTCCCCCTTTCACCCCGCCGGAGCTGGGCTCCCTCCAGGCTTGCCCCCCCCCCACCGGGTCCCATTCCCTTCCCCATCAAACATGAGGCCGAGGCACGTAAATGCTGGAACTTCAATATTTTAATCGTTTCTCTCCTGGGAGCCGAGGGCGCGCCGGAGGCAGCTCAGAACTGGATCACTTGTCCCTTCCGCTTCTTGTCTCCTCCCAGCTCGAAATGCTTGCAGCGCTTGATGGCCAGCATCCTCTTGGACCTGCAGTTGGGCTCCACGCACTCGAGTCTCAGCACGATCTTCTTCGTGGTCTTGGCCTTCTTGCGGAAGATGGGCTTGGTCTGGCCGCCGTAGCCGCTCTGCTTGCGGTCGTAGCGCCGCTTGCCCTGCGCGTACAGAGAGTCCTTGCCCTTCTTGTACTGCGTCACCTTGTGAGGCTGGTGCTTGCCGCACTTCTTGCAGTAGGTGCGCCGGGTCTTGGGCACGTTCACCATGGCGGCGGCGGGGGCGGCAGCTGCGGAGGAGGAGGCGAAGGCGGAGGCGGAGGCGGCGACCACTTCCCAACTCTGCTTCACGCGGGGCCGGGCTTCTCTTCGGCTTCTCGGAGACACGAAGCACACGAGAGGAGACGAAGAGGCGGAGGAGAGCGCTGAGAAAAGAAGCTGCCGGGAGCCGAGCAGAGCTCAGCGTGCGCCGGCACGAGGCTCGCGGGGAGGAAGGACCGAAGGGCCGGAGCGCCGCGCTATTGGCCCTGTCGGCCGGAAACGGAAGCGGATGTGGATGTTACCCAGGAGGCAAAGCAAAGCGAGCCGGGTGGGCGGAAGGCCTTGTAACTCCTGACGAAAGTGCGGAAATACTCTGAGGGTGCCGTTCTTCTCCGGGGCTGCCTTTGTCGGAGCGAATGTGCAGTTGGGGTGATGTCGGGCGATTTACCGTATGCTTGACCAGCAGCGATTGCTGCGCACGGGGGCGGGATTTTGCCAATTTACGACAGTTGGTTGCGGTCGCTTGCCCTTTGTCGCCATGGTGATGATGGGCTCAGAAGCTTTGATGTTTGGGAACGTGGCCCGGGAAGAAGGCTTTTAAAATGTATCGAACTTTGCCTAGGTCCTCATCCCGGGAAGCACGTGGTCCAGGGCTGTGGTGGAGAGGGAGACTCCCTGGCCCGCGGGGGCCGGAAGTGGTGAGACGTCCTAGCTCGGTGCGCCTTTTTTTTTAAAAAGCCCAGTCAGAAAAAAAAAAAAAGCCTAGTCAGTAAGCAATTATTAAACGCCCACTGTGTGTCAGGCACTGTGCT
This sequence comes from Phalanger gymnotis, assembly GCA_028646595.1. Taxonomy (NCBI): domain Eukaryota; kingdom Metazoa; phylum Chordata; class Mammalia; order Diprotodontia; family Phalangeridae; genus Phalanger; species Phalanger gymnotis. The sequence continues at coordinate 554,405,310 of CM053622.1, forward strand.
GATAAGAAAAAAAATGAATAGTTTGTTAGTTTTTATTCCTTTCGTTTAATAAGCATTTTTGTTAGACTATCCCTCCCCGAATCTCTCTCACCGTAACGATCCAGTTTAAAAAAAAAAAAAACTCGAAAAATAAAGCCCTCAATACTTATTATCCCCATAATCCAGGAAAACGTTTTCTACATTGACCGTGCCTGAAACGATATGTGTCTTTCTGCATCTTAATTTCATCGCCTCTTGTAAGGCCTCTCTCATCTTCATTCTCAAGCTTTTCAAAGTGGCTTTTCAGTCTAATGTTATTGTGAAAATTGCTGTCCTAGTCCTCATTTTGCTCTGGGTTAGTTCATACAGGGCTGTCCCACTTTGCTATGCAAGCGTCCACTTCACCATCTGTTAATACACAAGAATATCCACACCATTCACACCCGGCAGGAGTCCAGTCCTTCGTGGGGCAGGAGGAAGATGCCTCCTTTCCTTCTTCCCAAGTTTTGGGCTTCAGGGAGAGAGCCCCGATAAATACCAGTGTGTATGGAGGTCCTTTCCCTCCGATTTTTTTTGGGGGGCGGGGGCCGCAGGATGGGTCTAAGGCAATATTACATGATCAAATGAGATAATAATTGTAAAGCAAATGATACGGTGCATGGCACATAGAAAGGGCTATAAAATATTAGTTATTGTTAGTGAAATAACCGGATGATAGGTTTGAGCCTTTTTTTGGGTGGCGGTTTTTTGTTTTTTTCTCAGAGCCTTAAGATTTAGAGAGGAAATGTCTTGTTCAGGTGTTTTGCTTGTCTTAGGTACAATATCTGTAGAATGGAGAACATATTTTCTGTAACTTTTCAAAAATATTCTTATTTGCAAATTGTTTTTTCCATTTTCGACTTAACAGGAGTAGTAACTGTCAGAGGCAGTTTGGTGGCTAGAGGGGTGACCTGTAACAAAACCTGGAGTTCACCATCCTCATCCCCAAAGTTAGTCCAAACCCAGGCAAAACTTTTGGGTTCACCAGTGCCTATACCAGGAGTGGGGAACCTTTAGCTTGGAGGCCACAAGTGGTCTTCTACATCCTTAGTTGCAGTCTTCTGACGGAATCCAAGTTTTACAGAACAAATCCTTTTATTAAAGGGATTTGTTCTGTGAAGTTTGGTTCAGTCAAAGGATTACACTTGAGGGCTTGGAGCGCCATATGTGGCCTTGAGGCCTCAGGTTCCCCACCCCTGGAAAAACTTAATGACCAGCTCACCTTTGAATATACAAAGAAAAACAAATAAATAAGGATTGTATTCATAGTTTTTTTTAAAGTGCATATTAAATTTAAAGTATTAATGAAATTCCATAGTTTACTTTGGTCTCCTGAACTTTTTGGTTTTGTTCTGTATATTTTTTTAATGTCTTATTAATACGTTTTTGTTGTTGTTGCATCTTTACCCACTAATTGCCACTTACTGGAGAAGCTCCTCCTTGTTCGACAAATAAATATTTCTCATTCTTCACATGTAGTCCATCACTCCTGCCAAGAATTGAGAGAGAGTTTTAAGTTGGGTTTTTTCTTTTTAATTAACTTGACCATGAGCATTTCAATTTACAAAAAAAGAACAAAAAAAAAAAAAAGACCGCATCTGAAACTGTGGGCCCCTTTAGATTTAGGTTGGGTTTTTAAAAGTACATAAATGAAATATAATAAAAAAATAAATTTAAGCGTACATAAATCAAATATAATTTAACATACTATTAACAAGCTGTCCTGTTTATTCCACCTTGCCAACTTCCTTCTGCTGTCTTCTGAATGTTTTTGTTTATTTGATGCTCTTTTTCTTTTTTTCTCTTTTTCATTGCTAGCACCACCCCCAGGCAACATAGTATAGTGGATCGAATTGCTGGCTCTAGAGTCAGGAAGATGAATTAAAGTCATGCTTGTGATACAAGTGACCTGGGTATGATCCTCAAATCGCGAGTGCTGTAGGCAAGATTTAGATTGGTAGAGTAAGTTTCCTCACTAAGGATGTGCCTATTGAATAGATGAGCCTTTGTTTCTGGAAGAAGTTTAGGGCCATTAAAGGAGTTTTTCAATTCCCTGATTGCTATCTAACCTGCTCTCTTACTCTTATTTAGGTCCAGTCGCAATACATTGATCATTTGCAGTATCAACTGGGCAAAGCCCACCCCTCAGAATGCAGAGGTGTCCAAGCTGAGTTGAAAGCAGAAACGTTTTATTAGGAAAAAAATCAGACCCTAGTGCTCAGGCCCCCAGTACAAGGTACAAAGGAGCCCACAGCCTAGGAGAGGCAGGAGGCCAATTTATGCTTGAAAATCACAAAGGGGAAGGTTCAGGAGGTGACACAGAAGCAGGATGTTTTGCAGGAACACTTGACCTCAAGGATAGGGTAGGCCAATTTGGGGGCTGGGGGTAGGGGGTGGGTTTACAGCTCAGCAAGATCAGCCATCAAACACCAGCAAGGGCATCTAGGAGTGATCAAGACTGGCTCACTGAGGGCTCCTAATTGGCTCTTTACATCGAACAGGCTTACTCTGTGTCCAGTGCTTGGTAAGGTAATTCAGAAAACAGACATATTAATCTCAGTGGCACTCTCACAGCTTGTCCCAAAAGTCTTAGTTCACTTTTAAGCTAATATTTTTGGGACAGGTAGCCTGGACGTTGATGGACAACTATTATATGCTGGTTATCTAATCTAATTTCTATATTCCATAACCTGGAAATAGATGTTTTTTATCCACTTGGTTTTACATATGTGAATGGTTAGACCAAACTCTTTGGAAAGATAATAGATCTTGTCTAGGAGGTTCTGTGAAATTCCAGGGCTTGGATCCAACCATTGTCATCTGCAGAAAGGAGGTCTAGAGGACCTCACCATCTCTAGAGAATTTTTCCTAAACTTTGGTCCTGGTTGGATCTTTGATAGCTTTGTTTTATCCTGATTCTCTCTCTGTTTTATGAGGCAGTATTTCTCACAATCCTCCATACCCTCTCTATGAAATTCTATAAACTGATCTTGCTACAAGAGAGCCAGAGACCTAGGCTTAGGCTCTCTTTTGCAGCACTGTAGGAGCAACTTCTTTAACTTTCTTTAACTGCAGGAGTAATGTGGTAGAGTGCAAGGAAGAATTTCATTCTCCATATCTCAACTACCACCATAGGCAAGGGAGGGAGGGGAGAGACTGACTGACCCAGTAAGCCGTCCTGTGTGATAAATTTTTTAAAAATCGGTTAGGAAAACCAACCAGCACATCTTCAGCATCTGACAGTTTATTGTAATTCTGTTTAATGCAGCAAAACATTAAGTATGGACCAATTAGTATGTATGATGGGTGGGGTGGACAATAGAAAGATAAAACAATAGAAAGATGTGCCTCCTGCCTACCCACATGTACACAAATAATTATACAAAATAGAATATGAAGAGTACATAAGAAAATTCAAAAGTGTTACCAGTGTAGACATTTCTCCAAATCATTTTGAACCCCTAAGACCTGAGAACGGCCTAAAACACGGATGGGCCAATCAGGAGAGACACTTTGGCCCACTCTGAGCTTCACCTACCATAATGCTTTGCATGTTCTGGCATAACAGACATGCTTTGCTATGCTCTCTGAGCGAACTCAAAATGTTCCTTCCTGTGTCAGCAACTACAAGGCCAGACGAAGCTGACCAGGAACATTCTTCTGTTTATGATTACCAAGGACAAGGCACCTTGAACCAGACACTATCTTGAATAATGGGACTTTTCTTATCTTGGTATTTTATGGACATATGCTATGTTACGTCATGTTAATGAGAGAAGAAACACAGATATCCCGGATCTATAATTTCAACTGACATGTTAACACCTCTCCTATCTTACTGTATTTATAGCCTATCCAATTAAGAAAATTCCTTTCTCTCATTATGGTTAACATATAGAGAGAAGATAATTTTAGCTGACATAGGCATCCTGAGCAAGGGAGGGAGAGGCAAGAGGGAATTATTCTGAAGATATAAGGTCTCTTTTCTCTGTCCATCCTTGATGCCTAGATACAAAGTGGAAGGGCCCCTGTCGGGTCATTCTCACTACTCTCACCACAGTAAAACTTGAGGGCCTCCCCAGCTGGATCTGTCTGTCTCAAGTTACACCTGCACCCCTCCCCTCTTTACTTCCCCAGGTAATCCAGACCTTCCAGACACTCCTGGCTATACCAGTGAGCTGCTTGAAGACCTGAAATTGTTTCCGGAAGAGCTACCCAAGAGGACAGCAGAAGAAGAAAGGTGACACCCTCTAAGGGATCCTGTCTCTCCTTGCACTCCTTATTGTCTTATTTTTTTCTTAACTTCTACTACTTGCTCTCACCAGCCACCTCCAATCATTTTCTCTGTTTTTGAAAATGCTAATACTCTTACTGCACCCTATATAGATCTCGAGGCTGTGCTTGCCAGTATTACCCAGACACTCAGGGACCTAGGCAAGGAGACCTCTCAGTCACTCAGGAATCTCTTAATTCTCTCACTAATTTGGTCCTGAAGAATCGAATGGCTTTAGATTATCTCTTAGCCTCTGAAGGAGGAGTCTGTGCTGTTACCAATACATCTTGCTATATGTACATCAATAATTCACATCGGGTTGAACTTAGAGTTAAGAAAATATGGGAGAAGGTAGAATGGACAAAGGAATTACACCATGACCTACTCTCTACTGGCTCCACCTCCACCTGGAGTCCTTGGTTGCTGTCAATTCTTTCCCAAATTCTAACCCCCCTCCTCATTATTTTTTTCCTCATGCTATTTGGGCCTTGTACATAAATCTTTTGGCTCAATTGGTCTCCTCCAGACTGGCCTCCATCAATTTCCAGATGACCCTACAGGACAAATGCCAACAGAAACTGGAGTGCCCGGTCAAGATCGTCCATCACCTGGATGCAGCTCCTGTGCAGTTCATTTCCATCCTCCCCCTCCCCTCTGGGACCCACTGAGGGAGGGACAGCTCTATACCCTTTGCCAGCCTGAAGAAGCTACAGAAGCAGAGACCCCCATCCCTTTGCCCAAATGATTTTGGGTCCCAGCTCTCTGGGTGGGGGGGGGGGGCGCTATCGTGAGGTGGAGGGGATGATGGTGTCGTTGTAATAGAGCTGCCCTAGCCCCAATTTTCTAACTTCATTATAGGCCCCGTGGTACCTACCCAGCCCCTACCTCATGTCCTAACTCAGGGCTGTCCAACTTTAGGTTTTTAATGAAACAATAGACAATATATTTTGATTTGCCATTTCAGTGAGAGCTCTGCGGTAGCTCAGCTTCCTTTATTGAAGCATTTCTGTCAATTTCTATGTTTGTAGGCAGGCCACATAAATCCCACTGCCACAGTGCCGTCCTAACTTATGCCACATTTGGCATAGTCAGGATAACACAAGTTTTAACCGTTTCTACATTAAAGGATCAGAGGGTATAATGGCAAGTAAAGTGGGACTTCTTGTTATTTTTTCTTTTGGTGTGCCTCTCAGCACTAAGGCAATCAAGTGCCTTTGATTGAGTCTTGCCTTTGTTTGAATCAAGATTGTTTGATTGAATCAAGAGTCCTAGATTGGAAACAGTGTACATACTCTGAGGCTAGCATTTTGCTTTGGAATGCGATATTCCAAAAGGCAAAAGAGCTCGGACCACAACCAAGAATAATCTACCCAGCAAAACTGAGTAAAATCCTTCAGGGGCAAAAAGGAATATTCAAAGAAATCAAAGACGTGCAAGCATTCCTGATGAAAAGACCAGAGCAGAATAGAAAATGTGACTTTCAAATACAAGACTCCAGAGCAGCATAAAATGGCAAACAAGAAAGAGAAATCATAAGGCATTCAATCAGATTAAACTCTGCACATCTCCATGGGAAAATGATACTTGTAACGCCTAAAAACTTTCTCATTATTAGGGCAGAGACAGAGGGCATGGGTGTGTATCGAATATGATGAGTTGATCATTTAAAAAATAAAATTAAGGGGTGAGAAAGAGGAATGCACTGGGATAAAGGGAAAGAGAGAGGTAGAAAGGGGGTAAATTATCTGACATAAAGAGGCGTGAAAGAGCTTTTACAGTGCAAGGGAAGATGGGGGAGGTTGCTGGGAGTGTGGAGGTAAGACTGTGAACCTTTCTCTTACTGGAATTAGCTCAAAGAGGGAATAACATACGTGCTCAGTTGGGTAGAAAAATCTATCTTACCAAAGAGGAAAGCAGGAAGGGAAGGTAATAAGACAGAGGGGCAGAGGATGAGGGGGCTGACAGAAGAGAGGGTGGATAAGGGGATGTAAAAGTCAGGAGCAAAACTTTTGGAGATGGACAGTGTGAAAGGAAAAAAAAAAGAATAAACAGAGGGGAAATAGGATGGAGGGAAATATATATTTAGTAAGTTTCTCTAATAAAGACCTCGTTGCTCAAACATACAGAGAACTGAGTAGAATTTCTAGAAATACGAGCTATTCCTCAGTTGGTAAGTGGTCAAAGGATACAATTGGGCAGTTTTCACAGGAAGAAATCAAAGCTAGCTGTAGATATATGAAAAAAAAAAACATTCTAAATCACTATTGATTAGAGAAAGGCAAATTAAAGCAACTCTGAGCTACCACCCCACACCTATCAGATCGAATAATATGACAAAAGGGAAACAGCAAATGTTGGAGTGGATGTGGGAAAACTGAGACGTTGTCGACTGTCGGTGAAGTTGTATACTTCGATTTGGTTGTATTCCCATGCTTATAGACAACCATCCTGTAAAGCAATTTGGAACTATGCCCAAAGGGCTATAAAACCATGTATACCCTTTCATCCAGCAATACCAATACGTCTCTTTCCCAGAGAGATTAAAAAAAAAAAAACCAAAGATGGAACAGAGAGAGAGAGAGAGACAAAAACATTTATGGCAGCTCTTTTAGGGTGGCAAAGAATTGGAAATTGAAGGGATATCCATCAATTGGGGAATGGCTGAACAAATTGTTGCATATGACTGTGAGGGAATACTATGGTGTTATAAGAAATGACAAGTAGGATACTCAGAAAAACCTGGGAAGGCTTACACAAACTGATGCAAGTGAAATGAGCAGAACCAGGACAACATTGTATACAGTAACAGCGATATGGTATGATGATCAACTGTGAATGACTTAGCTATTCTCCACAATACAATGATCCAAGATGATTCTGAAGGATTTATGATGAAAAATGTTATCCATCTCCAGAGAAAGAACTGATGGAGTCTGAATGCAGATAGAAGCATACTTTTTCTTTACTCTCTTTTTCTTGTTTCTTTTCGTCTGTGTTTTCTTTCACAGTATGACTAATTTGGAAATATGTTTTGCATGACGGCACATGTAGAACCTATATCAAATTGCTTGCCTTCTCAATATGGGGGTGGGGAACGGAGGAAGGAAGGGAGAGCATTTTGAAGTCAAAAACTATTTTTACAAAGAATGTTAAAAGTTGTTTTTATATGTATGAGGTGGGGCATCAAACTTTTAAATAGAAAGAAAGAGATGGGGCTTTGCCAAGGTCAACGACAATGACCAGGACTAGACAATCTCTCCAAAGTCAAGCTGTGCTGACTGAGGTTTTATATCAAATTCATATCTATGAAGGAAAAAAGAAGAAGTCTATTAGTCTTCCTTTAGTTAAAAAGTTGGGCTGATATAGAGGTCCAATTTTGTGTTTGACAGGCATATTTTGGAGTTATTAAAACCATTTCAGTCACACACATGTCTGTGAATGGGACAGTTTGCATTCACTTGTCGTGCAACCCCTGTTTATGGGTCTGCGTGCCCCATGTCTGTTCCCACTCCAATCCATCCTCTATTCAGCCACTAAACTGATTTTCCTCAAATTCAGTCTCTCCTCAATAAATTCAGTGTCTTCCGATTACCTCCAGGAGCAAATAAAATGTTCTGTTTGGCGTTGAATGCCCTTCCTAACCTAGCCTCCTACCATTCCAATTTCACACCTCTGTCTTCCATCCAGTGACATTGGCCTCCCGGGCTAGGAACAAGACAATCCCCCTCGACTCCAAGTATTTGTGGCGGTCGCCGACTCTCCCCCACCCCTGCTGCCACCGCCTCCCGCCTCCCGCCTCCCACCCCCCACCCCCCACCCCCCACCCCCCATGCCCTTCCTCTGCTTGACTGCTAACTTCAGTAACTTCCCTAAAGTCCCAACTAAAACCCCACTTTTTACAGGAAGCCTTACTCAACCACTCTTAATCTTTGTCAATTTTTTTCTCAAGTTTCCCCTATTTGAATTGCTTTGTATTTTTTCCCTCCTTGGGTTGTAAACTCTTTGAAGTCAGAAACTATATTTTCCTCCCTTTTGTACCCCTTCTCTTAGCACAGTGTCTTGCACATTAAGTGCTTAATAAATATTTATTGCTTGACCTTGACTTTAGACAATAGTCAAGACTAGGACGCTTCAGTAGGAACAACAACGTGACATTAACGTCCATGATTTAGTGGGTCGCTTCTTGTCCCATACAAATCAAATGTGCAAACAGAACAGAGCAGTTTAAGGAAAAGGCAGTTTCACCGTAGAATAACGGACAAAGACAAAAGGGCTAAGCAATACAATCATTATCAAAAAGCCTCTTTTTTGCTTTTACGGTGGGGGTGAAAGTTACAAAACTACACGCACGCAACAAATACAGACTGCCGTAGTAACTGCCCAAACGCGCGGAATCCACCGAAAGTAAGCGTATTAGGCAATCCCCTCGCAAACGCAGAGTTAGGTGACGGAATTCCAAAGCATAATTTGCTCACAGAAATCATGCATTTTGGACTTCCGGATACGGAAACTTAAAAACACAATCGCAAAGCCCGCGTTCCACAGCAAACAGGGGAAAACAAGCCATCAGATAACTGCTTTTACGACAAGTTGATCAGGGGAGAGCGCGAACGCAGTCCCCCACTACCACAAATTATGCAGTCGAGTTTCCCGCATTTGGGGAAATCGCAGGGGTCAACCCATCCGGAGTGCAATGGATAAGCCTCGCCCTGGGGAAACCACCTTCGTGATCATGGAATCACCCCTGCCAGGTAAGTATGCTCCTGCCTCTCACGCGCGCCCTCTCCCTCAACACACACACACATTTCAGATATGCCAACTCCCGCAGCACTTCCATTTCGCCTAAATCAAATAAGAGCCTCAAAAGTAACAAAGGGCGCTGTCATTTCAAACTCGAAAAGCACATGTATTAATCTCCAACCTTCAAAATCTACGTATTCAAGAGAGAGAGGAAAGCATGGGAAAAAGGCACGCAAGTTCCCTCATCTGCATTACTGCCTTCCTTTTGTGACGTCACATACTCCCGGAGACAGCCATTTAACAAACCAACATTCATAGCAACTTGGACCAGGAAATGAGCTACTTCGTGCAACGTTAGGCATCTCATCATCCCTCGGGGGCGAGAACAGATTCGTTTTACTCTTGGGTTGGTTTCGTTTTATTTTTGATTTTCGTAACGCGCCCATCCTAATTTGCAATTATGCCAGTTCTCTGTTCGCCTCACTTCTGTGCACATTTTCGAATCTGTCCCAGCTCAAACTGCGCCTTTTCCACGAAGCCTTTTCCAACAGCTTCCCCAGCCTCAGATCGGACAAAGAAGGCCGAGCCCTGGACATCATCTCCGGCCTGGACC
>CM053622.1:554415453-554432612 GCA_028646595.1 Phalanger gymnotis
CGTTTTATTTTTGATTTTCGTAACGCGCCCATCCTAATTTGCAATTATGCCAGTTCTCTGTTCGCCTCACTTCTGTGCACATTTTCGAATCTGTCCCAGCTCAAACTGCGCCTTTTCCACGAAGCCTTTTCCAACAGCTTCCCCAGCCTCAGATCGGACAAAGAAGGCCGAGCCCTGGACATCATCTCCGGCCTGGACCATTGCAATCGTCTCCTGCTTAGTCTCCCTGACTTAGCTCAGACATCATCACCTTCTACCTACATAAAGCTTTTCTAGATTTCACATCCCTCCAAAAATTATTTTTATTCTAATTTTATATAAACATACAAATTATATAAAAAAATATAATTTTGTGTAAACTTGATAAACTTCAACGAACAGGATCATTTCCATATACAAAAAAATGACAGAGAGGCTTGCCTATGAATTGGGGAGCCTTTATTGCAGTCCGCCTTTTGTTTTTTAAGTTCATAACAAAATTCAACGCATCGTTTGTGTCTGTACCTTCCAATGGAAGGACACTCTGTTAATTTACAATTTTTGGCTGCCAGGAAAATAATTATGATAAATATTTTTGCATATTTCGGTCTTTTGGGAAAAGGTTTTTTGCTTCGTTTTGGAATTTTGAGGGAGGCGATCTTGTTAAGCTTTTCCCGGGACTTAGAATTGCTTTATGCGAAGTCCATATTTCCTGTCTCTCTATTTAAATTAGTTAAATTTATTTAAGATGCTTTATTTAAAAATGTTTTTCAGGGTGGATTTAACGCAAGTAGCGTCAGAGGCAGTGTGGAAAAGCCAAGGAGATTTTGGAATTTACTACCCCCAGGACACCACCCCCAACCCCACCCCACCCACTTGTCTGGGTCCTGACTTGCTTTGGTAGAGACAGTTGCCTTCCAGGCAAGTTACCTGTACAAATGAAACAAGTTCAAGTCTCTCTCCTCACAACTTAAACAGCAATAAACTGGAACATACAAGAAAAATTAAAACGAGAAAGGGTCATGTATTTATTTTTAAAGTATATGTTAAATATAACAAGAGAGGAACTAAACTGTGCAATATATTTGTATCTTAACTTTTTGTTTTGTATTTTTAATGTTTTGTATTTTTAATTCTAATTTTATTAACTTATCTTGCTAGAAGATATGGCTAGGCCCCAGAGTACCAGCTTTAGGCTTACTTCAATATTTCTGACTGGAAGCCAAGCAGGAGTAGCTTCTATAACTGCATGGGTGGGCTGTGGAGGAGAGGGAGAATTAACTCCCTCTACCCAGGGAAGACTGAGAGAGTTTCAAGAATAAAGTTAAGGAGAGAGCAAAAAGAGAATAAGAACAGAAATTGTCTTTATTTTTTTAAGGCTACAGAGTGGCTACAGCTCCTTTTGGTTCAATGGCCAATTCTCTGAAACAAACCCTTCCCTTTGACCAAGGGATTGCTGTGTCATCTCATATAACTCCAAGTCTGTCAGCACCGAGATTTGTTTGTATATTCATATCAATTCCAAAAATTTTCTAATCCCCCTCTCATACACTGTAAGCCATGATGTGTAACAAAGATTTAAAAAAAAAGTATAGGAAAATGAACCAACATACCTTCAGCATCTGGCAGTACATTGCAGTTAGTTCTGTTAAATGAAGCAAACATTTATTTAGTATGGAACAAGTGCTTTACAAAGTATGTATGGTGGGTGGAACAGACAACAGAAAGCTAATAAGATGTGGTCCCTGCCTTTCAAGAACTTTATAACCTAATGGGGGGGGTGCCACCACACTTTTACGTAGTATATAATAGAATATGAAGAATGCCTAAGAAAATTCAAAAGTATTACTAGAGAATTACTAGAAAATTACAGGAAATATTTTTCCTTTTCATTTAGAGGTTTCATCTAGAATTTTAGGAATTGTACTGCCTAGGCATGCCATAAATAAAGCCTTGTTGAGGTTCATGACAGGAAGGCAACAAATTGATCAACTATGGAAAATCAGGCCCTGATTGACTTGCTTTAAAACATTTTTAATGGAATTTTTAAGATATGGCATAAAAGTGGGTCTTAGCAGCTAGTTTGGATTTCAGTAGATGAAAATGGGGAACAAAAGGTGTATGGGCAAAAGAGAATGATATGGAAAAATGGATATTGTAGATTAATTACATAACCAGTGGTGTTAATTGTAGTACAATGCCTAGCATATGTAGTAGATACTTAAACTTTTAACTAGGTAACATAACAAACAGAAATAAATACTTCACAAATATATAAGATATATATGTTCTAAGTTTCAGGTTGGCAAGACCCTTCTTAAAACAGAACGAAAAATTACCCGGAAAACCATTAATTTGCATTCTATTATTGGGACAGATTTATCAGGGAAGAGCGCAAATGCAGTTCCCCACTATCACAAATTAAGCAGTGGAGTTTTCCATGTCAGAGAAAATCGAAGGGGTCAACCCAACCTGAGTACCATGGATAATCCTCGCTCTGAGGAAACCACCTTCGTAATTAAAAAATCACCTCTGCCAGGTAAATATGACAGCAGATTCCACACTTGCCCTCTCCCTCAATACATTCACATATTTAATAAACGGTCACTAACACAACAGTTTGATATCCCACATAGCAGGCTCCAGGCAGGCAAACTACAGAAATCTCAAAGCATTTTAAACATTGCAACGTAGTTCCAACTCTCTGACCCTCAGATATGGAGTAACTGGTTGGAGAACATGGCCCCAAATAGTCAACTGCATATTGCCTGCCCTTTTTTGACATCATTCACCAAGGCTGCTGGAGACCACCTTCTAACTGGAAGTAGGGGAAACCTGGGATAAGGAAAAGAGTTGGACTGTGCATGATTAAGCATTTTCTGCTCTTAATGGGATGAAACCAGCATGTTTTTTTCTTTGATTTGATTTTTACTTCTTATTCATTCATTCATTGGTTCATTGGTTCATTCATTCATTTTGCTGAGCCCATCAGAATCTGCAGAGCCAAACGAGTTGTCCAGTTTTCTCGATTCTCCTCCCTTCTCTCCACATTGCCGAAACTGTCCCAGCTCGTCATCCTTCTTCCAGGAAGCTCTTTCCATTCTTACCCTCACTCCAGTGCCCCAGAACCTGACAATGAAGTCCGAGACCCGGACATTACCATTCGCCTGGACTATTGTAGTAGCTTCCTGATTGTTCTCCCTGCCTCTCCTCTTTCCCTTCTCCATTCATCCTCCACCTGTAGGCCAAACTGATTTTCCTGACTATGACACTCGTCTACGTGGACAGCTCCCATGGTTCCCTTTTGCCATTGGGATAAAATAGAAATTCCTCTGTTGGCTTTGAAAGTCTTTCACAAACTGGCACCAATCTATCTTGCCAGTCATATCATATATTATTCCACTTCCAGTTATCTAAAGTTCAGCCAAATTGGCCTTCCTCCTGTTGCTTCCTCAGGACACTTGTCAGTAAGGAGGATTTTGTTAACCTTTAAGAGTTCAGTTTCTCAGGATCCATGTCAATGGCAATGTCTAGTTTCCAGGTATTAGAAAATAATTCCCAGAATAGCCTCAAGGATCCTAGATAGTAATTCCCAGAGCCTTAGTGATAGACAGTTCTACTGAGCCTTTGCTGAGGTAAGGGGTGACATAATATGGTATTTACTACACTTTCGCAGAATGATGATATTGCTAAAGTTAACCTGTGAGCTTAATGCTGGCAAGATGCCTTCTTTGTCTGTTGCCCTATAAAGCAAGTGGGCACTCATCAGTGAATGGGAAATCCACCAGGAATCCACAGGTAATGCATAGAGGAATGCATGTACTTGCCTTAATTGGTCCCCATTGAGGCTTGAGGGGATTTAGGGAAGTGCATGAGCATTGACTCCATCAAGATGTAGGGGTATTTGCCACCCCTTCTCTCAGGCACCTTCAAGAAGGGTGATTAGGGAATGTTTGATTAGGGAACACTGTAAGAGTTGATTCTTAGCAACCTTCTGAGACTAGACTAGAATAAAGCTTATTATTAACCCCTCCAAAGCTGTCTGCCTGTCTGACCAGATCAAGGGTGAACCTGTTAGAGGCTGGAGTCTGAAAACTCCAGTGCCTCCTGTGTGTTATCTGTGAAACAATACTCTATCCTCTCTCTGTGCCTGACTACCGAGCCTGGAATGCACTCCATCACCTCTCACCTGTTGAATCCTTAATTTGCTTAGAGATTCAGGTGAGATATCACCTTCTACATAAAGCCTTTTCAGATGTCAATCTGCACCTCCCTAATGCCCTCCTTCCCCCAAATTATTTTTTTATTTTAATTTTGCATTATTATAAATCTGACAAGCATCAGTGAACACAAATGTTTCCATATACAAACAAGAAACAACAAATTGCCTATGAAACTGTGAATTGCAGTACACTTTTTAAAAAAGTGTAAGAAATTCAACATGCTCCTTCCAATACTGTCTTGCTTGTCTGAATTTCCTTCTGCTCTCGTCTACTCTCCTTTTCTAAAAAGAGCGTTTTGCTAATGCTCTTTCTTTTTTGGTATCACTTTTACTAGGCTACCTGGCCCCCAAAAGCTGTTCTTTGTATCAAAAAACCTTAAACAAAAGCAAGACCTTATACATTGACCATACTTGGGCCTCTCTGCTATGAAATGGCAAGTCCTCTCTCCCAAAATAGCCTGGTAGTTATTTTTTAAAGTAAATTCTGTATGTGCTTATTTTTGTACGATGTGTCATATACAACACAGAATCACTATAAATGTTGGTTCATTGACTACAGTTTGAGTACAGCTAGAAAATAAATGAAGCCGAGTTAAAAAAAAAATCCTACATCAGAACTCGGAGATTTCAAGTCAGCGTTGCTCTTCAAAGTAGTTGCTTTGGCAATCTTCACATTTATTTAGAAGATACTTCAGTTGCCATCAAAAGTCAGTGCCATGGAGCAGAACTGAAGCCAGAAGGCACCAGGTACCAGCACTCGCTGGCTGGCTGACTCTGAGCGAGGCACCTAATTTCTCTGATCCCATTTCCTAATTTGTCAGGAGTTACAGGTTCTGCCTCTCAAAATGGGGCTTTGCTACCCTTGAATAGCCATTTAGTCCTGGGATGCTATTTTTGCTTCTAGTTCATGAGACCTAAAGGAAGATCCATCTCCATCCTTTATCATTGCATTCTCCACATTAATTTCCAATTTTAACCTGACATTTGTTGTCAGCTCCTCGACAAGCTCACTCTTTCAATAGCCTGGAATGGGGGCTAGGCAGAATAATAAGGCCCTGGTTTTCCCCACACTTCCTTCTTGTGAAATGGGTTGTATAAATTGGTGGATCAGTTTCTGTACCTTTGTATTAGCAACCACACTAGCACACAGGGTGGGCTGCTAGCACGGGTTGTTGATCTGCTTTTCTAAAGGAAAGACAGCTTCAAAGGGGTTAGTAATCTTACTTTAATTCAACAATGCAGAACAAGCAGAGAGACAGAGAGAAATTAGCACAGAGACTGATGATAGACAGGGCTCCAGAGACTGATAACAGACAGGGCTCCAACTGTTTTAGTAATCTTGCTACATACTTTAATATTTAGAAGGAGGCCTTAACAATGGCTACCCAGTCTTGTCAGGGAAATCAAAAAGACCTCGAGTGAAACATTCTTCTCATAAGTGAGTCCCCAAGGCAAAATACCAGTCTCCCTGAATATATACCGTTTCAACTGATAGGCTCAGAGCCAGAAGGTGTGAAAACCTACAGCACCTAATTGGCTCATCAGGTGAGAAAACGTATGTGACTCAGCATCTGATTGGCAAGGCAAAATACCTGGGAATAGGAGATTGTTATGGCCATGGATCCTGGAAAACTAAATGCCAAGAAGTAATAATTAAAATCCACTTACAACCCTTACAGTCATTTATTTGTTAATGTTTAATCATTAGAGCTAGGAAGGTGGCAGCCCCTGTGATGAGAGAAGGACTGTGATGGGAGCAACTTCTTGAAGCCACTATAAGAGGAAGACATTGGTCCAGTCTCTTTTTTTGAGCTTCTAACATTTATTTTATTTATTTTTTTTGGAAGGAAGAAGGCAGGACAATTGGGATTAAGTGACTTGCCCAAGATCGCACAGTTAGTAAGTGTATCAAGTGTCAGAGGTTGTATTTGAACTCAGTTCCTCCTGACTCCAGGACCAGTGCTCTACTCACTGTTCCTTTTTTTGATATTTTTGAAAACTTGAAGGTCACAACACATGCAAGATCAAGACTAATGAAGAAGCCACAGCTCCTGTTTTGACCAGCTGACATGTTCTCATCTTCCTTCTCCTGTTATTTATTTCTAGGCATGTACATCCCCTTATCTTTCCCTCTTGCTTTCTGCAAAATTCCAGTTTTCTATGCTGCTTTCATATTCACATTCTACATATGTTCTGAAATTCATGCCCTAGTCTTACTCTGACTATTTTTTGTACAGATGGGCCTGCCTGAGTGTAATAAAAATCTGCAGATAACTATCTCTGAATTGTTGATTTGGTGATTGACAGCAGTACTTAATCAATGGACACTCTGAAAATTTTTATGTCAAAGTAAACAGGCATTTATTAAGCACCTTCTATGTTTCAGGCACATAATGCCACACTTCAGGGGAAAGTTGGAATGTAGTCTCTCACTACCACAAATTATGCATCTGAATTTCCTGCATTTGAGGAAATGGAAGGGGTCAGCCCAACCAGAATGCAATTGGATAAGCTTTACCCTAGGAAAACCAGCTTTTTGCAAGACATTTTACAAGTATTATCTCGTTTAATCCTCACAACAACCCTGGTGGGCATATCATGCCCATTTAAATTGAGGAAACTGAGTCAGCAAAGCTTAAGTGACTAGCCCAGGGTCATAGAGCTAGGAAATGCCTGAGGCCAGATTTGAATGGAGGTCTTCCTGATTCCAGGCCTCATCCTTTATCCACTGTATCACCTAGCTGCTTACCTGGGAGGAGTCCTTATAAGCAAAGCTGAAAACTAGTCAAGGCTTACTGGGATTGTGAATGACCTTCCAAGTATTCAAGTGTTAATAATACCCCAGTATAAAGCCCACTCAGAAGTGCTGTTGGATGTAGAAGTCAATTGATATCGCTCCTTCAGTTTCCTGACTGTGTGGGCTGGTGACTGTAAGTACAAGCATGTCCTTAGAGTTAGGGTACCTGGCTGTAAACCCGTCTGACTTGCAAAATGAAGGGCCTACCAAGGGCAGGAAACCTGCCACCTTGAGGCCACATGTAGCCCTCTGGGTCCTCAAGTGCAACCCTTTGACAGGATCCAAACTTCACAGAACAAATCCCCTTAATAAAAGGATTTGTTCTGTAAAACTTAGATCGAGGATGTTTGTTTCTGTTTTATTTTGTTTGTTCTCAGTGATGATCTCCACTAGACCTGGGAGTTTGGGCTATAGCAATCTTGGAGCTAGGATTCCAGAAGTATCGTAGCCATCCACGACCAGCAGAGAAGCTGGGGTGCGTGGGACTCGAGATTGAGGAGAGTTTTGGCTCGGGAACAGGACTGAGCTAAGCTACGAACCTCATCCCCTTCCCCTCCCCAGAAACTGAATTGGTACAAGGGGATGGCCATGCACAGTGGCCTCTCGCTGGCCTGGATGGCTTCAACATCTTGCCAGTGTCTACAATCCACGAGTAGCTGACATTTGTTGCTACTTCTCTAAGTGCTACTTGCCTTCTTGTCCTTTTGGGTGAGTTTATAATTCCATTTGGTTTACTCTGGCAGTGCTAGAGGGACACCCTAGAGAATTTTGACATGCCTTGTGTAGAAAAGGACACTTTTTGTCCAGATCCCAATTGGATGGCCTTATGTACTGAGAGAATCATTTGAAGAGTTTCTGTCAGTGATAGTTTTCTCATCTGAGAAAAAGGTAACTTCTAGTTTCCCCAAATGCCAGTGAGGAGAGCTCTGTGTAGTATGGAAAGCTCAGGGTAGACCATATTTCCTTCTGAGACAGGAAGCCAATTTTCTTTGCTGCAATTTGTTCTTTCTTTTGCTTGTGGATTGAAAAAGTCCTGAGGCTAAAACTAAGCAAACAGACATATCTCCTGATTGTTTTTAAAATGGCACTGGAGATTTACTAGCACAAATTTATAGTGGATCCAGTTGGTGTGGTTTCACGATTTTCTCCAGTTGGGGAACAAGGATATTCTGACTCTTCCATTATGACCATTGATTGGCCAGGATAGGGAAGGTATTGAGTGAAGTTGTCAGTACTGGACTACTGTTCACTACTTGGAAAGGGTAGCAGAAAGTAGCATCATCAGATGGAGCCAGATCTAACTGGCTCAAACTCAGTGACAATTACATGTCTACCACTATAAATTCCATGACAATGGACAATTAAGGAAAGTGGCAGTGGCCTATTAAATGCTCCCACTGATAACGGGTTTGAGTAAGTCCTCAATGAGTATCAGAAGATAGGAGTGAGAATGGAAAAGGTTTAAGATAAAATCAGGTTTATTAATTATGGGGCAGGCATCCCAGAGGCACAGTGGAAGAGGTGGGCAGATATGAAGTAGGATGTGGAGAGAGGGCTGAGGGGTATGGCTATGAAGGAGTAGACAGTTGGGGAGGGCGTTTGTTCTTTCTGCCTGGAGTGAATGGAGGGAGTAAGAGGGAATGGTAGAATGTTAATCATTGGGAAGCAGAGATCAAAGCAAAAAAGAAAGCAAAATAATTTTGGAATTATCATAAAATTTAAATGATCCATAATAGTCTCCTTCAACAAGTTAGCTTTTGTGTTTAGATCAAATCTCGTCATTAGCAGTGACTCTTGTGGGAAGTTCTTTTATTTCTCTTCATTGCCCTTTGGTGGAGGACGCTAGACAAGATACCACGCAGTTAATAGTTAGTATTCATTTCATTGAAGACTATGAGGAATTGGATCATGGTTTCCAGACAGCCAGAGAGTATTCAGAAATAAGGATATGTTGAAATGCCATCTACTATGTGTTGTAAAAGTCTGTGTGAGAACACAAGCTAGAGCCACAATATGTGTAAAAGACTGTGTCCAAATTAGCTATGATGCATGCAAGTTCGTAGCCATTTATATGACTAGCACTAGAGAAGTTACTTTGCTGTGTAGAAGAAGCAGATAAATGGTATACTGTGAGTTTGAAGGCGGGGGTGGGGGAGTGGGGGGGTGGAACATTTTCTCCCCAGAATCTCTGAGACCAAGAAAAGAGAACTGCAGGGTTGTATAAATAGACTCTCAGGTTGTCAAGGACAGCATAAACTTGACAGATCTTGCCTTGAAGGGAAGGCCTCTATTATGTTAGAGATTTCCTGCCCCACGGATAAGCCTAACCTTAGAGTAAAACATTATCCCACTGGGATATTTGACAACTCTTCAGACTCTAAGGATAATGCATTGGACCCCAAGGTCAATGTATTCTAACCCGAGGTTTACACATTCTCCCCAAATCACCTGACATCTTTTCCCTATTACTCAACCTCTCAGATAAGGAAAGCAGACAGAATTGTTCTCTGGGAGGATCTTTTTTTTGGGGGGGGGCAAGGCAATTGGGGTTAAGTGACTTGCCCAAGGTCACACAGCTAGTAAGTGTGTCAAGTGTGTGAGGCTGGATTTGAACTCAGTTCCTCCTGACTCCAGGGCCAGTGCTCTACTTACTGCACCACCTAGCTACCCCTTCTGGGAGGATCTTAGGACCTCTGGATAGAGGAATTCCTCAACAGCCGCAGATACTGATGTATCATTGGTATTTCATTTGTTAACTAAGTTGGCCATGAAACTCTTTTGTGCTTGAAGAATACTGATAACCCATAAATACTGGTCCATATATTTTGGGTTTATGGAATATCCCTAGGATAAAAGGGAGATTTTGGAGTAATATACTAAATAATTATTAGTAATTATACTAAAAAGTTGTTCCATGTAGGCGCGTTTTTTTTTTAATGATTAAAGTTACAGAGGGAGTATATTGCTAGAATCACAATTTTTATCATGGAATTTCTAGTCATACCCCCCCCCCCCCCCCAGCACCAGGAGAAGGGATCAGGGTTCTGCAGGCTAGTCTAGGAAATTGTGAGTTAAGACATTGTTTCCTGTAAAAATGCAAATACCCTGGAAGGGGTAGCATACTAAGTACTTTTAGCATTAATAATAACACCAGTGTGAATTAGTTTGTTTTTTTAATTGTTGACTGATATACAAGATATCTGAAGGAGGGAAAGAAATAATATACATGGGAAAATCTTTTGAAACTTTGTTAGTATTTTAAATGATGACCAAAAGAACACCAATAACTCCTAAACCTACTTTCTTATCTATACAAAATCTTATGAGTGTTAGCTATTTGGTTAGGTGGTTGGTAGTCAGTCTATAAGCATTTATTGTAAATTTGCTGTGTCCAGCCATTGTGCTAAGTACTAGTGATCTAAAGAGGCAAAAACGGTTCCTGCCCTCAGTTGATGGAAGGTAATGTCAGAGGTGAAAGCAATAGCAGCTGAGGGAGGGGAGGGAAACAGTCTCCTGCCAAGAGCAGTAGAGGAGAAGCAGCAGCAGCAGCAGCTAGGTGGCACCATAGTGCACAGGGCACTGAGCCTGGAGACCTGAGTTCACGTTGGCCGTGGGACACTTACTAGCTGTTGCCCTGGGTAAATCACTTAACCTGTGTTTGCTTTAATCCTCCAGAGAAGGAAATGGCAAACCATTCCAGTATCTTTGCCAGAACACCTCATGGAACAGTATGGTCCATGGGATTATGAAGAGTCAGAAACGACTGATCAAGAGAAGAAGCAGATAGCATGTAAAATCATAGAAAGTAAAAAAAGTTTTCCTAATTAAAAAATAAGTCAATAACAATAAGCGTTCCTAAACTGGCCTATAAAGATGGTTGTGTTGGAAGGCCGAAGAGACTCGGGTGTGATTAGGCTAATGCTTTCCTAGTTTATATCTTTCCTTGAAAAAAGTCTTGTGCCCTGAGTTGTGCTATAAGTTGACTGAGGCTTTAGGCACAAGCCTGTACCAAAGCACTGGACTATAATGACTCTGTGTCAAAAAGTCAGTGACACCACACCGCATGCCCACCACTGTGTAAATTCTATGACAGTGAAAGTGCTGCAGCTGATAGGGTTTTGGGTAAATCCACTGCAGGCAGCTAGGTGAGACAGTGGATAGAGCACTGGGCTTGGAATCAGGAAGACTCATCTTCTAGAGTTCAAATCCAGGCTCAGACACTTACTGGGTATGTGAACCTGGGCTAGTCACTTAACCCTGTTGGTTTCAGTTTCCTGATCTGTATCGTGATCTAGAGAAAGAAATGGCAAAATATTTCAGTATTCTTGCTAAGAAAACCCCAAACGGAGTCATGAAGAATCAGACACACCAGGAATGACTGAACAACAACAGCAAATCTACTGCCGAAATTTCTGTGGAATTTAAGGAAGGCAGCAATAGCACAGACACATAATATCAAAATATCAAATAATAACAGCTGATAGGTGTCTAAATGAAACAGGAGAGTGGGGTGTATGGCCAACCTTAAAACTTGCATGTTGTTCATGAGGGTAGGGACCCAAGACTCTACTGTGACTATCAGTCCCTGAACGTTGTTATGGTATGGGATTGGCTCCTTTTGGACAAGCTGCTATATTAGATGGTCTTGTTCATGAAACTTCATGTATGACTGTGGACAAGTCACTCAATTTCTTTGGGTTTCAGTTTCCTTATGTATAAGATGGTAGAATTGGAGTGGAAAATCTCTATGTAGACCTCGAGGTACAACTTTATGATACTATGTTCACAGCAGTGGTGGAGACTGGCGTAGAAGGCAAGATCCATATTTAGATTTGAAGGGAGGGTGGCAAATGGAAGACTGTTCAGATATGTCTGGGACAGTATGAGCATAGAGGCATGCCATTTACGTTTTTGCAAAGCCTTTAACAGTTGTGGTTGTTGTTTTAAACACTTTAGGAAATCAAAGTTTTTAGGATCTGCTGGAGTAGAGGATGTGGGATGACACTTTAATTTTATCCTGAGACACTTGCCAAAATCCTACGTTGGATTAAAAAAAAATCTTCTCTCTCTACAGTAGAACTTCCACTTTGGAAAACTGAAGTTCATGTAAAAGGAAGCAGAGTCTGGGGTCATGATGGAAAGGGACCAATGTGAATGGAGGCAATGCTAGATTAGGAAGTACACAGGATCACAAAGGACTGCCAATAGTTTTTTGAGTTTTGTGGGTTACTATTACTACTTTATGTCATACTTTTCAGCCCTGACTGCAGGCCACATTGATTTTCTCTGACACCTGAACATTTTGAAAATTTTACTTTACTCCAAGACTTTATTGGACTCTTGCTGCTAGGAGGGCTTCCAGGAGATTGAAAAGATAATTCAGAATGGTTCTGGGACCCATGAAAGAAAGGCTTTTGTTCTGGAAATAAATGCCTCTGACCTGGTAGGTGCTTTCTTATCCAAAGCTGGACCCTCTTGAAAGGTACTTTGGCTCTGTTTTTTTTTAAAAATTGCAGTTATGTGCACACACATACACACACAAACTGGAGTTTTATTTTTGGTGACATGTGTTTGGACAAACTTCAAGAATATCCATTAATAAACTTAAGAATCTCCAGAGGAAGGTGACCAGGATGCAGAGGTACCTGGAGATCATGCAATCCAAAGACTGATTGAAGGAACCAGGGATGTTCAACCTGGAGAAGAAGAGGCTTACAGGGTAGAGAGGGGAGAGGGATGATTTTATAGATAGATAGATGCACACATACACACACATACGTACACACACATACATCACATATATTGTATGTATGTATATATTTTTTACAACAAAATTAAAGGGATAACATAGGAAAACAGGCTAGACTTGTTCTGCTTGGTTCTAAAGGGCAGATATAGAAATAAAATTAGTAAAAGCTATAGATAAGGAAATTTGGGCTTAATGTGTTTTTAAAAATTAAACAATTAGAGATGGCTAAAAGTGG
Source organism: Phalanger gymnotis (assembly GCA_028646595.1). NCBI lineage: Eukaryota > Metazoa > Chordata > Mammalia > Diprotodontia > Phalangeridae > Phalanger > Phalanger gymnotis. The sequence goes on from CM053622.1 coordinate 554,428,436, forward strand.
AAGAGTAGTGGGTTCCTTCTCACTGGAGGTTTCCAAGTGGAGGCTGGTTGACCCTTCAGTAGAATGCAAGCACCTTGAGAGTAGGGACTGTTTTTATTTTTGTCTTTTTATATCCAGAGCATAGTGCAATAAAATAGACAATTAATTAATGCTTGTTGAATTGAATTAAAAGTTGTCAAGGATGTTATTGGAAGAATTCTTGATCAAATCGGGGTTGGACTAACTGCTGTCTGAACTTCCTCCCAAATTTGAGATTCTATGATTTTTTTGACCTTATGTGACAAACTTTCTCCCATGTCCACCCTAAGCAAGAAAATATTCTACCCATGTGACCTGATATCTCACTTCCCGTTTATGTCATGCCTCCAATTTAAGTTATGGTTTTAGATCACCCTGTTCCTCATCCTTTAGTTTAAGGCAGGGGTGGGGTACCTGCAGCCTTGAGGCCACATCTGACCTTCTAGGTCCTTGGTTACAGTCTTTTGACTGAGTCCAAGTTTTACAGAAGAAATCCTTTTATTAAGGGGATTTGTTCTGTGAAGTTTGGAATCAGTCAAAGGGCTGTACTTGAGGACCTAGAGGGCCACATGTGGCCTCAAGGCTGCAGGTTCCCCACCCCTGCCTCAAGGCTTGTTTCCACTGAGTATCATTCAGAATATCATAGCATCTCTACCACCACATTTGCTAATAATAATGATAATAATGTAATATATTACTATACATTATATTGTTTTGAGGCTTATGAAGTGCTTTTCTTACAACAATCTCATGAAGGAAGGAGTGCAGTTTTTACCATCAGCGCAGTTGGTTGGCCTTTCTGCCTACAGTGGAATTTTGCTATAAAAACTCAATCCAATTCTCTATTTTAAAGACTCTTCCATTCAAAGAATGGATTTCACCCTTGCTTCTTTCCTGCACTCATCCCATGCACTAGTGCCAGTAATAGATGTGGACTTTGTAGGGTTGGAAGTTATACAGGCCAGCTTGCAAGCTATGGTGTGGACAACTAGAGAGCTATAGAAAGTGACCAGATACACATAGGACCCCAGGGGAGCCTTGGCATGAAGGAGACCAAGTTCCACTGAGCATGTGAAACTGTCCTACAGTAAGACCTTCCAGGAAGCTGATAGATTGAGCATTAGAACACTTTCCAATATTTCAAGGAGTGATTACTTGTCCATCCACAAGGGCAAAGGATACTTCAAATGTGAGAAGTCCAGGAGTGAAGTGAACTTCCAGGGAGAAGAGGTTTTTGTGGCATGGTAGACAAAGTCCAGTGTCAGGAGTTCAGCCTGAGGAGAGAGGAAGGTAGGCTTTTTTAGAAGGTGGGTGTGGGGTGGTATGGTGAGAAACAATATTGCCACAATTGAGGAGTCTAGGGCTGCTGACCATAGTTCCAAAGAAAACACAAGCTTTGACCCACTCTGGTGTTGCTTATAGGTAAAGCAGATTGAGTTCAGGCCTCTGAATTAGCATTTCTTAAACTGCCCCTTAAGCTGAAGGAAGGAGAACAGAAGGTCATGAGACCTTGCTGTGGCATAGCTTTGTAGTTGTGGAGAATCTGGTTATCTGAGTGGCTTTCTCTGGTGTTTGTGTGGCCCAGTGTATACAGGGCCAGGCCTGGAGTCAGGAAGACATTTTCCTGAGTTCAAATCTGGCCCCAGACACTTAGTAGCTAGGCGACCCTGGGCAAGTAATTTAACCCAATTTGCCTCAGTTTCCTCATCTGTAAAATGAACTAGAGAAGGAAGGGCAAACCACTCCAGTCTATTTGCCAAGGAAATCCTAAATGGGGTCATCAAGAATCAGACTTGACTGAAAAATGACTAAATAACAGTGGCGTGATGGGTGTCAGAGAGAAAACTCTTGAGCATTTAGTTTCTACAAACTTCTTGAGGTCTTAGGCATTTAATAGACTAAAGAGCCAGGCAAGGATGACCTTGTATCATAAGGTCAGTGACTTTAGTATTCTTGTCAATATTTTTTGAGCCCTCACTATTTTTTTAGGTGTGCCTGCATCAGAGGTTGTGGGACCCTGGCCATCAGGAGCCATGGATCCTGATAATGTCGTGTGAATTGAGGGGTGCCATTAAAAAGTCTCCCTTCAATCACTGCCTCCCCCTACCCCACCCCCTGCCATCTCTCAACTCTTTAGTGACCTGTTAGAGGACCTGGTTTTTCTGAAACCATCTTCTTTTTCATTTCTTACAGCATAATAGTATCTTATCACAATCATATACCACAATTTATTCAGCCATTCTTCAATTAATGGGCATCCCCTCAAATTTCAATTCTTTGTCAACATAAAAAAAAAGCTGCTATAAATATTTTTGTATATATAGGTCCTTTTCTTTTTTCTTTGATCTCTTTGTGATACAGACCTAGTAGTGGTATTGCTGGGTCAAAGGGTGTGAACAATCTGATTGCCCTTTGGGCAGTTCCACATTGTTCTCCAGAATGTCTAGACAGTTTACAACAGTACATTGATGTATCTGTTTTTCCTCATCCCTTCCAACATTTCCTTTTCTGTCACAGTAGCAGATCTGATAGGTATGAGGTGGTATCTCAGAGTTATTTTCATTTGTATTTCTCTAATCAATAGTGATTTAAAGCATCTTTTTATAGGACTTGATAGCTTTGATTTCTTCTTCTGAAAACTGCCTGTTCATATCCTTCAACCGTTTATCAATTGAGGAATGGCTATTTTTTAAAATTATAAATTTGGCTCAGTTTTCTATATATTTGAGATATGAGACCTTTATTAGAGAAACTTTCTCCCCCCCCTTTTCCTTTTTCTTCTAATTTTGGCTGCATTGGTTTTGTTTGTGCAAATACTCTTTAATTTCATGTAGTCAAAATTGCCCATTTTTTTTTACTTCCCATGATCCTCTCTATCTCTTGTTTGGACAAAAATTCTTCCTTTATTCATAGATCTGATAGGTAAATTTTTTCATGATTCTCTAATTTACCTACGAAGTCATACTTTATGTCTAAATCATGTACGCATTTTGACCTTATGTTGGTGTATGGTGTTAGATGTTGGTCTATGCCTAGTTTCTGCAAAACTGCTTTCCAATTTGCCCAGCAATTTTTGTTGAATAATGAGTTCTTGCTGCAAAAGCTTGAATCTTTGAATTTATCACACACTAGATTACTATGGTCATTTACTATTATATAGTGTATGCCTAATCTATTCCACTGATCCACCAACTCTGTTTCTTAGTAACAAATTGTTTTGATGTTACCACTTTGTAAAATAGTTTGAAATCTGATACTGGTAGGTTGCCCTCCTTCAATTTTTTTTTTAAATCAATTCCCTTGATATTCTTAATCTTTTGTTCTTCCAAATGAATTTTGTTACTATTTTTTCTAGCTCTGCACAATAATTCTTTGGTAGTTTGATTGGTATGGCACTGAATAAGTAAATTAACTTAGGTAGAATTGTCATTTTTATTGTATTGACTCAGACTACCCATGAGCAATGACTATTTCTCCAATTGTTTAGATCTGTCTCTACTTGTCTGAAAAGTTTTTTTGTAATTGTGCTCATATAGTTCCTGGGTTTGTCTTGGCATGTAGACTCCTAAATACTTTGTATTGTCTGCAGTTATTTTAAATGGAATTGCTCTATCTCTTCCTGTGCCTTTTTGTTGGTAACATATAGAAATATTGAAGATTTATGTGGGTTTATTTTATATGCTGAAACTTTGCAAAAGTTGCTAATTGTTTCAACTAGTTTTTTTTTCTTTTTTTAATTTATTTTTAATATGTTTAGTTTTCAGCATTGATTTTCACATGCGTTTGAATTACAGATTTTCTCCCCATTTCCATCCCCCCCCACTACTCCAAGATGGCGTACACTCTGGTTGCCTTGTTCCCTAGTTTGCCCTCCCCTCCGTCCCCCCATTCCCCTCCCATCCCCCTTTCCCTTACTTTCTTGTAGGGCACGGTAGCTCTCTATGCCCCATTGCCTGTGCATCTTATTTTCTAGTTGCATGAGAGAAAAAAAAACTTTTTTACTTTTGAACATCTGTTTTTCTAAAACCTTGAGTTCCAAATTCTCTCCCCTCTTCCCTTCCCCTCCACCCTCTCTAGGAACTCAAGCAATTCAACATAAGCCACATGTGTATCCTTATGTATAACCCTTCCACAATACTCACATTGTGAAAGACTAATT
>CM053622.1:554433112-554450697 GCA_028646595.1 Phalanger gymnotis
TTGTTGCTCTGGGCCCTGAATAAATTTTTTGATGCCTTCTGCTTGGAGAATTCTGTATACCCAACGATTTTGAATCATTCAGATATTTATATGATCCTTTTTGAGATCATAAATTCGGCCTTCCTACTACAGAGGTAGTGTTTGAGCTGAGCTTTGAAGAAAATTAAAGATTCTAAGAGGCAGAGGTGAGGAGAGAGTGAATTCTAGGCAGGGGAGACAGATGCTGCAAAGGCATGATGATAGCATATGGAATGTCCTTTGTGAGAAACGAAAAGCCTGGATCAGTGAAGAGCCCAGGAGAAGCCATTCTAAGTGAATAACATTTTACAAATATGTTCTCATCATTTTTAGAGGACAATGAGTCTATCCTTCTGGCAAAAGTAAAAGGCCCTCCTGAGAAGGGGTGTGAAATAAATCTGAGAAGACAGGTTGGGCCAGGATTTTGAAGGGCCTAGACAGGGATTAGGAACCTGCAGCCTCAAGGCCACATGTGGCCCTCTAGGTCTCAAGTACAGCTCCTTTGATTGAATCCAAACTTCACCGAACAAATCCCCTTAATAAAGGATTTGTTCTGTAAAACTTGGACTTAGTCAAAAGGTTGCACTCAAGGATCTAGATGACCACATGTGACCTTGAGGCTGAAGGTTCCCCACCCCTTGCCTAGAATGTTTAGGTTGCAGGGGTTTTGATTTGATCTCTTTCTGACCTCTATCAGGGAGTTGAAGGTTTTTGAGTGAGGGAATGATATGATGAAAATGGTATTTTAGGAAAATTAACCTGGGATTGCAGAATGGAGAAGCAAAGGGGTAGAGGCAGTCATTTCAAATAGCTATCCAGTTTGATACCAAATTCACTGAAACCAGGTATTGGGTATGTAAAGCACTGACTTACAAAAGTAAACAAACTATTGTTGGACTGGATTTTTCACTTCTCACCTTTTGTTAGTGGCAAGTCAACCTCACCTTAGTCTTACATTAACCAGTCATGTGATCACAACCAGGAGCTATTAGCTGCTGCATTAGTTCAATGGAAAATATTAAGAAATAGATATTTTTCCAGCTTAAAATCTTTTCTGAACTTAAATCTACTTAGGAAAATGCATAGGATGTTAAGAATAAAAAATGCAGACCTGGAGTGAGGGTTGGCAAATGGATGAAGTAAACTTAGAAGAAAAAATCTTAGAAGAAAAACATGCTTTTTATCTAGCATCTAGAAAATTTTGTCTCCTTATTCCCTGAAGGAATTAGTGCAGCTGAGTATACTACATCTGTTCATCCAATTTCCTTGTTCTTGCCCCTTTGTTCCTGCCATAACCAGGCTACCTGTGTTTACAAGGTAAATGTTAACAAATGGGGTGCCAGGACATTTGGACAAATTGATCTTTTTCTTGGGTGGAGATGATGCATCTGAAGTATGTAACAAAAGGGGCAGATCCCATGACCAGGGTGTTATTTGGAACACTGACAGTCCAGAGAAATAAACATGGAAGAGGCAGCGATAAGACCAAGTAGGAGCTGAGGCATCGTAGAAGTGGATCGGGTCAACCCACAGCAAGAGGTATCCAAAACAAAAGCCAATTCCGGGACTTGTCAGAAAATAAGGGGGTTCAGGAAGCTAAGGGAAAATAAAACAGACTTTTATGGCAGATTTATATTTAGTAGCCAGAATTTTTTTTCAAAGAGAAGTGCTGTTAGATGTTTAGAGACAGCTAGTGCAGTTGCTAGAAACTGGGCCCAGACTCAAGAAGGTGAGTTCAAATCCAGGCTTAAACACTTGCCAGTTACATGACCTTGGGTGAGTCACTTAATCTCTGTTTGCCTCAGTTTCTTCAACTGTAAAATGGGGATAATAATAGCACTTATTTCCTAGGATTGTTGTTGTTGTTTATCCTTTGTTCTGAAAGAAGACCATGACACCAGGGAAGTGATGTCATGACATGCAAGTGAATTGGATTTAAGTGAGGGAGGGCTGTGCAAAGCCACCAGCTTCTCTTTCTCCTCTGTAGGGTTGTTGCGAGGAACAAATGAAATAATATTTGTAAAGAACTTAGCACAGTGCCTGATACACAGTGGGGTGCTATATACATAATGATGAGGATGATAGGTCCTGTATACTTCCTAACTTTTGTCCTGGTTCTGGTCCTTGTCATGTTTGGGAACCCTAGAAAAGAGGCCACTCAGTGAGGCAAATTCCCAGTTGCTGGAGGATAGATGAGATAAATAGAAGCTTATACTTTAGACAAGTAAAAGCAGAGAGAATGCATGGAACCATAGGAATCAGGAACAATGATTTAATGGATTTACCTCCAGTATAAAAAGTACCATCTATTTATACAAGATGTGTGTATGGTTACTCTCCTTCTCTGCCCTGTCTGTTTAATATGACATAGCTATGTTAGGAGCCATGTTTGACAGCTCTGATTTACAGCCCGGTCATACATCCTCCACTACCCAAAAGTGACACTTAAAACATTTGTTCTCAAGGATCTGAAACTCTTTCACACAAAAGTACAAGTGAGTGATGACAGCCTTCTAGGATAGTTTCTTCCATGGGTATCTGCATTTTTAACCAATGGAAAAGCTTTAAGTTTTTCCAGCATGCGTATGCTGGAACCAGCTCTGAGCACATCCCTAAAGTGATTGTTCACTTTTCATTGTGAGCATTTACACCTTGGGAACTGGCAAATCAATTCACAGGTAGCTTGGTTATAACGGGAACAAAGGAGCAGATGAACAAGGTGATTGGATGGACAGATATAGAACATATCAGCTGCACCCATTTGGGGAATGGGAAAAACAATGTTCTAAATGCTAGATTAGTATTCTTTCTTCTAAGTTTGGTTACTACCCTCAGTCCTACTACCCTCAATTTCTCAACCCTCATCCTAGGTCTTAATTTTTTCATTCTTAACTTTCTATTCCCCACCCCTGGCCTAGAATGTTTAGGTTGTAGGGTTTTGATTTTCTTCCATTGGAGGAGGGAAACTAGACACATATGTGATGCCCCCTCCCCTGTAGGAGACCCATTTTAGTGTGGACAAATTTCAATCCACTTTCCTAAGTGGAAAAACTCTGAAAGGATTTTAAGGTAGAAGAACAGTTACTTCTTAATATTTTTAGGTGAACTAAAAAGGTTTTAAATGTATTTTGATATCTTGTAGCAAATCAGAACTCTATTTATTGTTTTGTTGATTGCCTACACTTAAGAAAGTGATTGAAAAATTGTTGTTAGGATCCCCATGCCAAGACCACCCCTTTCTTTTCACTCCTCTCTTTTTACTATTAAGAGACATCCTGTTTTCCAAAACTAACACCCAACAAGCAAACTGTGCCCTGAGCCTGGCATAACAATATTCCTTTGCACGTACCCTCTGGATGAACTCAGCCAAAGCAAAATCTCAAAATTATTTCACACCAGCATCAGGTGGTCTCTGAGCTTGGATAAGCACCTGTAGTATCCATGTTCCAGTCATAAAGTCCTGCCACGAATCAAATTTGTCTCGTTGTTAGCCCTCACTGTCAGGGTTACAACTCATTGAGTAGCCATTGGTATAAGTATTGAGATTTGTCCACACTAAAATGGGTCTCCTATAGGCGACGGGGTGTCACGTATGTGTCTAATTTCCCTCTTCCAATGGAAGAAAGCTTTCTGCTTATGAGCTTTATTAGCTCTTTGGGTTTATTTTGTTTTGTTTTTAGAGTTAACTGTGGTTTTTTAATCTGCTTGAGCTCTCTTTTTTTTTTTAAGAGGTAGCAGCAGTTGCAGAGCTGCTGTGGCTTTTTGGTTAGGATTGACACTATTAATAATGCAGATTAAATTTAGAAGTGTATTATATACAGACAGTTCTTGCTTTCTGCACACCTTTAGTAAAGTGATTTTTACATAATGCGATTTGGCCACTGATGATGTGGGGAAGGGAAGGAGGCAGGAAGGAGGCCAAGGTGTGTGTGGGGGTGTCACACAGTTCCAGGACACATGGGGGCCAGGGACAGAGGAGCCACAGCTGGAGGAGGACCCTGCCAGTCTGGCCACGTTTGGACCAGAACATACATGAACTCGGAGAAGACACAAGGCCCAAGGCCCATCTACACTGGTAAAAGAACTTTCCCCAAAAGGAGTTTCCTATACCTATGAAATCACAGGTATGACCTCAAATCAAATACACCTACCTCTCTCCCTTCAAAAATTGGCACAAAAAATTCTCTTGGACATGTGCTTATGAGGATTGGTCAGTAGCTTGAGTAGAGTGCTGCCTGGTAGGCAATTCATTTAATTAACTCAGCCCATTAAACCTCCTTGCTTGATAATTAGAATAGTGGCAAGCTGTCTCTCACAGACTTAAGGAAGGTTACCATATAGTGTGATACAAAGGATAGTATGAGAAGTGGAAAAGGCAAGGAAGAGATCCCTTTCAGTTAGATGGAGAGGTGGCATGGGAAGCAGTGAACTGCTTCATAGAGGCAGTGGCACCTGAATTGGACCTTGAAGGAATGGAAGCAGTTCAAGTCATGAAGAAGTGAAGAGAGTTGGTGGCCCCAAAAGTAGTCACAGAATTGTACAGCTAGTCACACCAATAGCAGCAGAGGGAGTACAGCAGACCATTGGAATGTATGTAAATATTTTTTTATCTTGGGATTGTAGGTAAAATCGGGACATTTGTTGTGGGAAACTCTGGGATGCTACAAACCTTCAATTTATTGTGATTAGCATATTTAAGTATATATGATGGCAGTGGATTTTGCTTTTCTTTACATAAAACTTCTTTCTGACAAATTTTGGTCATTTATTTTTGAAAGTTGAAAAGTTGGCACCAGTTTACCAGGCTGTCCTTTGGAGAGATTTTTCATTGTGGTAGCAAAATATTGGAAATTGGGGGGGATATCCATCAATTGGGAAATGGCTGAATAAGCTGTGGTATATGAATGTGATGGAATACCATTGTGCTAAGGAAATGATGAGCAGGCAGACTTCAGAAAAACCTGGAAAGACTTGTATGAACTGATGCAGAGTGAAATGAACAGAACCAGGAGAACACTGTACACAGTATTAGCAACTATGAATGACTCAGCTCTTCTCAACAACACAATGATCCAAGACAAGTACAAAGGACTCATGAAGGAAAATACTTCCACATACAGTTAAAGAACTGAGGGACTCTGAATGCAGATTGAAGCATCTTTTTTTCACTTACTCTTTTTCATGATTTTTTTTTCCTTTTGATCTGTTTCTTTTTTCACAACTGTGACTAATATGGAAATATGCTTTACATGATAGGACATGTATAACCTATATTTCCCTTTTTAATGATCTCTTTGGGATACAGATCTGGTAGTAGTATTGCTGGATCAAAGAGTATGACTAGTTGTATAGCACTTTGGGCATAGTTCCAAATTGCTCTCCAGAATGGTTGGATCAGTTCACAATTACATTACGTGATAGGACATGTATAACCTATATAACATGTATAACCTATATCAAATTTCCTACCATTTTCAGAAGAGGGGAGGGGAGGGAGAAAAATTCAAAAGTCAAAATCTTGTAGAAATGAATGCTAAAAATTGTCTTGACACGCAATTGAGAAAAATAAATACTGTTATAAAGAAATGCTTGTCAATTGATTTGATTTCCCTTGATTACCACTGACCTTTACCTCAAGGCAAGAGCCAATGATAATATTTTAGTTTAACTGATATCCAGCTTAGACATAAATGTAGCACTCAATGGAAGATAAATATATTTTAAGAAAACTGTAATGGAAACGCATTGTAGAAACTTCTATATTAATTAGATAGCTAAACATTTTTCTGAACTTAGTCAACTCTGTCACCTGGTTCATGTACTATTCATTATGAACTTAAATCAAGGCCCAAGGGTAATTCGTGCCAACATAATTCACAGTGGCAAGCAAAGGGCATTAATGACTTGGTTTGAACTGTGATGGCTGGTTTGAGCAGTTATTGATGCCCTGGTTATCACCTTGGGGTGGGAGGAGAAGACTCTTTGAACACAAGTGTTTACTAAGAAGTCTAGGCCAGGTGCAAGAAATGGGAGACAGGTATGTTTAAGAAGTAGCAGGATAAGCTGAAACAAGATCAAGTAGGATTAACAAAGACAAAAATGACTGGAGTTCTGGTTCCTGAGTCAGATGGCCAATGAGAAGCAAGGAAAAAAGTGATATGGGGCTATGAGCTTTGGGCCCAGAGATCAGAGAGGCACCCCAACTGTCCCCAACTCTCACAAAGCAGCATCAATTCATTTTTGTACCAAATAGTGCTGCAACCACTTTGTGCTGCAACCACTTCCCCTTCTCACAAGCTTCAAAGTGGTTGAGACAATTTCCAAGATTGCTATAGTTACCCAGCTGATATTGCTGAGAGCTCAGTCATGAATGTGTGGTGTGGCTTTTTCATGAAATTTCCCTGGTCATTTCAATTTTTTACCCTAGCCTTAGGCCTCAATATTTTTAAACACATAACAAACTGATAGGTACTAAAACAAACCACAAGAGTGAAAAATACCAAGTTTATCACTTTTAACCAGCTGGGAGTCTTGACAAAGAGCTAACAGGTTCATGGAATTCCCAGAACATCTGGGAGACATCAAGCTATAGTCACAGAGTGGGCCCCTAGTCCCAGGTGATCTGCTTCCTGATGCTAAGAAGAAGGGGAGGAAAACTGACCTGTAACCCAGAACACTGTCCCTTGCTATCAGATGCGCTTGGAATCACCAGAGTTCTCATGCTGGGTGAAATTGGCTTATTTCTGAACAGCAACTGATTTAAAGATGTTAAAGGAAGGGTTTATGCTAGCATAATATAATAAGGCTTACCATCTACAACACACAAGGTTAGGGAGCCACCAAATGACATGAACAGTTAAGCACAAATAGATTTAACCTTTCTCTCAAAATGGTTAGATTCTGTGACTTTAATCAGAAATCGGTGAGGATGGGATAGCTTTCCACATAAAAAACTTCCTATAAAGGTTTAAAAGGTCCATCACCTTTATTTAGTTGACCAAGAGGTATAGGAATATATGTAAATGGTACCATTAAACTTTTATTTGAATAATATTTTATTTTTTTCCAATTACATGTAAAAACAATTTTAAACATTCACTTTTAAAAATTTTGAGTCCCAAATTCTCTCCCCCTCCCTCCCCTTCCCTCTCATTGAGAAGGCAAGCAATTTGATATAAATTATACATGTGCAATCACGCAAAACACATTTCCATATTACTCATATTGTAAAGAAATCATAGACAAAAAAAACACCATGAAAAAAGAATGTGAAAAATAGTATGCTTCAGTCTTATAATCAGACTCCTCCATTAGTTCTTTTTCTGGAGGTGGATAGCATTTTTCATCATGACTCTATTGCCAATTGATTACTGTGTTGTTAAGAATAGGTCACTCACAGTTGATCATTATACACTATTGTTAGTGTGTACAATCTTTTCCAGATTCTGATCACTTTACTCTGTATCAGTTTATGCAAGTCTTCCCAGGTTTTTCTAAAATCATCTTGCTTGTCATTTCTTATGGCACAATAATATTCTATTACAATCATATACCACAACTTGTTCATCCATTCCCCAATTGATAGATAATTGATAGACAATTTCTAGTTCTTTGCCACCACAAAAAGAGCTACTATAAATATTTTTGTACAAATAGGTTCTTTTCCCTTTTTAATGATCTCTTTGGGATCAAGACCTAGTGGAGGTATTGCTGGATCAAAGAGTATAAACAGTTGTATAGCCCTTTGGGCATAGTTCCAAATTGCTCTCCAGAATGGTTGGATCAGTTCACAACTTCACTAACATTGTATTAGTGCCCCAATTTTCCCACATCCTCTTCAACATGTATCATTTTCCTTTTCTGTCATATTAGCCAATCTGATAGGTGTGAGGTGGTACCTCAGAGTTGTTTTAATCAATATTGACTTGAAGCATTTTTCATCTGACTATAGATAGCTTTGATTTCTTTATCTGAAAACTACATGTTCATATTCTTTAGCCATTTATCAATCAGAGAATGACTTGTATTCTTACAAACTTGACTCAATTCTCTATATATTTGAGAAATGAGGCCTTTATCAGAGATTCTTCCTATAAAACTTGTTTCCTAATTTTCTGCTTTTTAATCCTGGTTGCATTGGCTTTGTTTCTTCCCTTATTCAAAGATCTGACAGGCAACCTATACTATGCCCCCCTAATTTGCTTATAGTATGACCCTTTATGTCTAAATCACGTACCCGTTTTGACCTAATCTTGGTACAGAGTATAAGATGTTGATCTATACCTAGTTTCTGCCATACTGCTTTCTAGTTTTCCCACCAGTTTTTGTCAAATAGTAAGTTTTTGTCCCAAAATACCATTAAACTTTTGAAGAAAAAATACTACACTAATAATGTATTTTGAGATTTAGGCTCAAGTCTTCTGGAAGCAATGCTATTTTTAGTAACATAATATTGTTTTAAATATACCATTATCTAATACTATTATGTTATTCTATATCTAAGCTGTTTCTAGGAGACACACATGCACCCACGAGCACATGCGCCCATGCTTCCCCCCCCCACAGAGATAGAGACAAAGAGACACACTGAGAAACAGAGATCCAACTGTTATTGTCTCCCATGTCCTCCAATATGACTCTTCCCCAAAACAATTTGAGGTAATATTTATAGGAATTTTTGGACAAGGAAAAAAGATCATAATATTTTAAAATGAAGTTTTGGGTTAACATTCCAGAACAATCACAGCACAGTTCTTTTTTGGACTATTTTCCTTAAAGGACTAAAAAAGAGTTCCTTTTTGTGACCTTTATCTTAACTTTGAATACAAAAGAGATCAGTGCCCTAAGGTGGGTCACAGTGCAAATCACTTCAGGTGGTAGTGAAGCAACTGTATTTTCTAGACTGAGGAAGAACCATGGGACCTTAGTCTGTGGGGATCACAGGACCTCCCTAGGCAGGGTTGGACCCTGAGGAAGAACCACACGATGGCCCCTTAGTACAGTTGTGGGGATCACAAGACTTCCTAGGGTCGGACCCTGAGAAAGACCCAAATGATAACAAAACCCCTAGGGAATGTAGTGCAGACCACAGAACTCCCTGAGGAAGACCAAGTGGTAGCCCCACCTTAATCTGTAGGGACCACTGGGTTTTCTAGGCAGCATTAGACCCTGAGGAAGGCCCAAGTGATGACCCCTTAGGACAGTAGTAAAGATCACAGGGCTCCCCTGAAGAAAGACCTAAATAGTAGCCCCCTTAACAGTGTTGTAGTGATCATGAGACTCTCAAGACACAGTCAGGAAATGAGCCAAAGACTTGTTTCCACAGCTCATTGCTTTTCTGGCAGTATAACCTTAGGAAGATCCATGTGATTTGCCCATTCTCACCCAATTAACTCAGCACTGGAGTTAGATGAAAAAAACATTTATTATTTTCCTCATGAGAGAATAGGTACAAAGTTCACTAAGAATAGCCATATTAATATATATGGAGAAGTAAGGGTAACTAGTTCCTCCATACTTATTTGAGTTAGGGTTAGTTTACATTCTTTACTTTTCTACATACTTTTTTTTAACCTTCACAGGTAGGATAGTAAGGATACAGAAGCAAAAGTGAGATTAGTTCTGTCTTCCTTGCCTGAGTTAGGATTAGTCTACATTCTTTATTTTCCTACCTTTCCTCTTTAGCATATGCAAATTATGTAGATTAGTAGACCTAAACATTTGACTACGACCTGACCCTTGAACTGACATGATAAACTTGAACTGGTTCAGCAGGTTTAGCCTCTCTAGCTTCCCTGACACCAGGATGGCCATTGTCTTGGTAAGTAAACTTTAACTCAGCTATATGGATAACTTCTGTGAGAGCAAAACCAGATACCATACTATCTTTTCTTACAAATGTCTTAGCTTTTGTTCTAATTACTTTCCTGAAGGGATATTCTGGAAAGGGTTTTGGCCTAGAGAAATATTATTTCTTAAAGATTCCAGGGAAACCAAAGAAGAGGTTTTTTTAAAAAACATGCTTCCAAACAAATATAGTGAAAAATAACTTATTAATATAGCTATGAATAATGTGTGTAGGCATGTATCCTTCCTCTGGTAAGCAATATGAATTCACTTGCATTCTGGAAAGATGGCACTTGCATTTACATAACTTCTAAGTACCAAACATGTCCTGATATACATCATAATAAAGGTCATGACAATCTCAAGACAGATACTATGAAATAAATCATGGAAGTTATAGTTTAATAAGCCTTGCAACAATCTTCCCTCATGGCTGATCTCTCTGCCCAGAGAGGAGAGAGTATCCAGAGAAGGTGACTGACAGGCTCAAAGACAGGAGATAGGTCCAGAAAGATGAATATTGAGAAAAAGCCATCAGGTTTGGTAATTAAGGAATATTGCTAATTTTGAAGAGAACAGTTTCAGTTTAATGATGAGCCTGGAAACTAGATTGCAAAAGGTTTAGAATTGAGCGAGAGGAGAAGTGGTGTAGGTGCCAAGTGTTGAGGAAGTTAGGGATAACTAGGAAGTTTGGGAAAGGATCCAGGAAGTGAGAGGAAAGGTAAGGCTACTGATCTGCCAATTTGCTGAGAATTTTATGCATCAGTGTGATTCCCAGCCTGAGGACCCAAGCTCTAACCAATATAGATAATGGATTGTTGCGTTTGTCCTTCATTCTTGAGGAGGACCATGACATCAGGGAAATGATGACATGACTTGCAGTTGACTTTGATTTGAGTGAGGGAGGTCACCAGCCTCATTTTCTCCTTCAGAGCCATCTGAGTCCAGTGGCCTGATATTCACCAGGAGGACTGGAGATGACCCAGGATACATGGGGAGACCCTGGCCCTTTTAGGCTAAGGTCTTTTCAGGTTCTCAATTTGAGTGAGGTAACTCCTATTCATTGAGTAGGCCTCTTTAAGAAGTTAATCAAGGGATGTCCCCTTTAATCAAAAACTCAAAAAAAAAAAAATCAAACTGGTAAGGGAAGACCCTTAGAGTTCCTGGCCAAAAGAGAAACAGTTACTATTTAGTATTTATAGATGTATTAGTATTTTATAGATAATGGATAATGCTTAGATGTAGGATGATCCTGGACTGTGAAATGTTGATGATGGAGACAATGATGATCTTCTGTGGAAGGATTCAGAGTGAAGGAAACAGAATTTCTTTTTAAGTAAAAATATGTTTCATGGAATAATGGGGGTAAAAAAACAAGTCACACAAAAGAGATAATGGAATATTTGGAGATACTTTTGTTTACAAGCTTCAAGTGAATTAAAAACCTTGAGAAAAGAAACCTCAAAATCTCTTTGAAAAAGGAATTTGAAATTACTCAAAAAATAAAGTGATTAAAATTTCTATACTCTTTGACTCAGAATTTCCAGTTAGGCATAAGGAAAGGCTCTATAGATACCCAAATATTCGCTATCACTTTTTGTGATAGTAAAGAAAAAGTGGATCTCCATCAACTGGGGAATAGCTAAACAAATTGTGGTATGTGGACCTGATCGAATATTACTGTTCCAAAAGAAATGATGATCACAATAAATATAGAGACCTGGGAAACCTTATATGAACTGATGCAAAGTAAGTCAAGCAGAACCTGGAAAACAATATACACAATGATTGCAGTAATGTAAATGGATAGAACAATCAATAAAAAAATCAGTAAATATTAAGCACCTACTGGATGCCAGGTATTGTACTAAGAATTGAAGAACGACAAAACAACTGAAACTAAAAGCTACAAAATTATAATGACCAAGGTTGCTCCAAAAGAAAAGAGATAGGGATTGATTAGTATGAAACACTGCATATAATGTCCAGTTTTTTTATATGTTGGTTAGTTTTTTGGAACTTTTTTCCTTTCTTCCTCCTTTAAAAATATTCTTTATCACAAGGAAGAGCTTTCTAGGAAGGGTGAGAGAGAAGAATACCACAGAAATGTAAATAATAAGAAAGGACAACAATAAAATGTATATTAAAATTAAAAAAAAACCCCAACATCCTTTCTAGAAATTTCTTAGAATCTTCCAAAAGAGGCCTGAAGGAAAAAAAAAAACAGTGCTCTGTAGGGCATATGAAAGGAAATGCTACTAATTCTAATGCATAGCAACAAGGAAACAGGAGAAAATTTTATTCCTTTGTATTGGGGAAGCGGCCCCAGCATACTCATATTCTGAGGAGGGAGATCCCTCTGATTTTTCCACGTCATTCTGAAATGAACACTTTCTTTTCCCAGCCCTCTCCTCAGTTTTAGAGGTAATTATATCAATCTCAGCATGGTCCTGTAGGGAATGTCTGAGGCTGTCTTAGTTCTTTTTCTCACAGAAAAAGTTCCTTCTAATCCTCTCTGAGTCCTTCCTCAGTCATAGTTCCCTAGCCTTCCTTCTCCTTTGGGTTATATCTCATAACAATGACAGTGACAGTATCTCTTAATTCCCATGCCTTCCCTTGGCTAATTATTTCCTATGTATCCTGCATATAGCTTGTTTTGTACATGTTTGCTTGCTTGTAGGCTCCACCATTAGAATATAAACTCTCTGAGGGCAAGGGGCCTTCTTTTGCCTCTTTTTGTATCCTCAGAATTTAGCCCAGTGCCTAGTACATTGTAGGTACTTAATAAATGTTTATTGATCAATAGATCAGCCTCAAGTAAGAATGACACTGTGAGAGAGAGATGTAGTAGGAAGGCCGAATTTATGATCTCAAAAAGTATTACATATATATATATATATATCTGAATGGTTCAAAATCGTCAGGTATATAGAATTCTCTAAGAATAAGGCATCAAAACATTTATTTAGGGCCCACTGTGACAGATTCACAAACCAGCCTCCCCATTCCAATATTGTGATCACAAGCCTCCAGGCCCAATAAGCCCACCTCACAAGAGTAGCCAGGATGCCACAGAAAAACAAGATGGCATAAATCATATTCACTGGCCTCAAGTCCTTGCTCGCACTCCTGGGTTCACACACAAGTCGGCTCTGCTTCCACAACTCCTGCTTTGCCTTCAGCTGTAGTTGTCTCTTAGCTCGCCTCTCCTCGAAGCCAAGCCTCTGGTGTTCTCAAGCTCCACCTCAATGACCAGAGACCATTGGTTCTCGAGTTGGCCCCTCTTAAGTCATTAATCTACACCCACACAGGTTTCACGCCTGATAGGGCTTTGGGCCTGGGGCTTAGCACTTAACAGCTGAAAGTACTTTCAAGGTAAACAAAAGCCAAAACTCCTGATGTGCCTTTCACTCAAAGTAAGCAAAATAAACAAAAGCCAAACTCTTCAAGGGCTAAGGAGCCCATTTTGCCTTAAGGACACAAGAGAGTGTCCAGGTGGCCTTTTTTCATGAACCTTATTGCCTTATTTTGACTGTTGTAACTTAGACCTTACAGTTATTGGTGGTACTGACGTATGAATTTGTACCTGTAGAAGTGAGGCTAAGTGATGGGTTATCAGCATTATCATTCTAATTACTACTATGACTGCTGTTTATTGTCTATTTATTGAAACTTCAAGTGTAGCTTCCATTAAGCAGAGGAAAATTTATATTAAGTATGACTTGTATTTTGAGTTGACAGTTAATCTTTGAAACTTAGTCACTTGTGGTCACATAAATCTTCATGTCAAAAGTTCAATAAGCTTTTCTTTCTTTCTTTCTTTTGTAACTTCCTTAAAAAGGGTTTGTTCCTCTCTGCTCCCTGACCCTATCTACCCAACTCTAAGATAATGGTACCTTCTGTCTACTCCTTGGCCTTCCCTGCCCCCTCCCCCTCCCCACTCCCTTTCAAAGATAACAGTAAATTCTGGCTGGGTTATTCTCAAGATATTCGTTAGTACCCAAACTGAGCAGATTTCATACACTCTGTTACTTATTTTCATTGAAGATCTCCATGTCTGTAATAAAATCCTTCAATAAACCCCATTGTAATATATGTCAGTTGAGCATTAGATTTTGTTTTCAGCGTTTACTGGTGTGGAAGTAATATTTACTATGTATACAATATAGCTATAGTACATCATTGAGGCAGCATTTGGGGCAAAACGCTGAGGAATGGTAAGGAGTTCCTAACCACCTTTCCAATCCTTGGAATTAATCACTAGAACATAGGACAGTGGATCAGAAACATAAATTCCTTGCTTACTCAAAGCTAGAAGGGACCTTGGAAAGCACACGGTCCAGCCCCTTATTTTACAGGTAAAGGAGTGTGGAGTATAGATAGTTACCTTCGATTTAGAATAACCTGCCCTTTCTTGGACATTAGTGGTAGATAGTCAGGTGCCTTCCAGCGGGGTGGTCTAAAATATCTACCCAGCATGCAGTTTCCTCATAAAACACCAGGTGGTGCTCCAAACTCAAGCTACTACCCCAGGTCTCTAAACAAACAGTAGCTACCTGCCTGGATCTCTGTGCATCTACCATCTGTCCACTAAGGCCTTCCCAGGCTTCTCTTGGCTTGATGTAGGGTTTAAAATGTCAAGAAACTTATCATACAATATTTTATACACTGATCAAAATTGATTTGGTTGTTGTCCCCATCCCAGTAAGATTTGTGTCTCCTTCCCAACTTCACACAATCCAAAGGAATACGTATTCACATAATACATTAGAGTACTGAATATAATTATAATTAAATAATGGAACATAATCCTAGCCATTCTGACTTTCTGGTTTTGTCGTGGTTTCATGGTGTGTTGTGGTGGGATTGTCTCAAAGAATTCAGGGTCAGACCACCTCTAATCCAAGTATGGGCATTTATTGGGAATGACACCTTCAATAGGCTGAGTTCCAAGAGGAACCAGCAACTTAGTAAGATGACGGGCAATTTTATAGTGTAATGATGCTGATTACACAACAGAAATTATTAATATTAGAAAGGCAGGAGGGGTTTGTTAAGGGGTTAGGTAATGGGGAGGGGTCCCTTCTATGGTTCAGTGGTCAAACATCCTGGTCATGCTGCCTTCTTCTGATTGGTTAGCTGTTGTGGTCCTGTCTTGGGCTAGATGGATGATGCGGTTGTGGTTGGACACACCTGTTTAAATATGTGAATTGCATCTGAGGGCAATGGCTAGCTAGGGGCAGTAGCTATATTGAGTCTGGAGGCAGTGGCTCACTAGGGGTAGTGACTGTATTGAGTCTGGGGTCCTGTGACGTGGTTAAAGCCAGATTGTGTGGTCAAATCAGGACATGCTCGCTGTTCATTGGGGCCCATAAGGAAGTTAGAATATTGGGACTGGGGGCAGCTTTATTAGGATTCCACCAGTTCTCTGCTTCCTACTTCCCAGTCTTGAGCTGGGCATTCTCAGTATATCTGAGTGACCTTTTAGGTGAGCACATTTCTGCATTCCACTACCAAAGTCAAGAAAACAAAGAGGCAGAATTGTCTCATTAACATTCTCTCTGGCTCCCAGAGTCTTGACAAGCAGGTCATTGGGAGACAACCTATCTCAGACTTTTCCCAAGGGCAAGAACTTATCTTCCCTTTTTCCCTGCACCCCATTTCTGCTCAGCACATAGCTCTGCCTTCTCTGACTGTGCTCGGGCAAGTCTTTGTGGTGTCTCCAGCATCTAGGAGTCCTTGGCTTTCCCAGCAGCTCAAGTGCTGCCAGACTTGACATTCTCAGAAATCCTAGTTGGGGGATTGGGCTCCTAATTCCTAATTCAGAGGTAAAATTACCTCATTGGGAATCTCTAACTATCAGGCTCACTAGACACGGATATCTCTAGAGTGTAGTTGTCATAAAGTAGTCCATGCTCTTTGTTTTAAATGCAACTAGCACATTTTGCCAATTCAGTTTACACAAATAGTTCGAAGAACTTTGCTCTTAGCTCCCTGTACTTACTGTCCTTATCTGATAGATACCTAACGGATCCAGCAGGGGCCAAACTGTTTCAAATATAGCTTTAGATACAGATGCAGAAACTGGAACTCAGCAAAGTAACTTCACAAACTTTCAGAGCTGAATGGGACTCCAAGGCTTGTTGTTGTTGGGGCAGCTAGGTGGTGAAGTGGATAGAGTGCTGGGCCTAGAATCAGGATGATTTATCTTTGTGAGCACAAATTGGACTTTAGACACTTACTAGCTGTCCTTACTAGTTGACCCTGGGCAAGTCACTTCACCTTGTTTGACTCAGTTTCCTCACCTGTAAAATGAGCTGGAGAAGGAAATGGCAAACCACTCCAGTATCTTTGCCAAGAAACCCCCAAATGAGTTCATGAAGAGTCAGACAAGACTGAAAACAGAGCAACAACTTAACTGATTTTCAGAGCTGAAGGGGACTCCAGGGCTTACCTGGTCCAATTCATACTAGAATAAGAGCTAACACTTTACTTTTGCAAAGCACTTTATATATATTGTCTCTTTTCATCTTCCCAACAGCCCAGTGAGGTAAGTGCTATTATTATCCCCACTGAGCTAACAAGATTAAGAGATTAATTGCGGAGGAGGAGCCAAGATGGCGGCTGGAAAGCAGGGACTTGTGTGAGTTCCCTGCCAGGTCCCTCCAAAAACCTATAAAAAATGGCTCTGAACAAACTCTAGAACTGCAGACCTCACAAAATAGCAGAGGGAAGCAGGGATCCAGCCCAGGACAGTCTGGATGGTCACTGGATGAGGTCTATCAAGCAGGGAGCAGAGGGGAGCGGAGCCCAGCGCTGGCAGCGTCAGGACCAACCAGACCAGGAGCCAGGTGGAACAAGCCCTAGCGCCCGGAATCAGTGAGCTGTGGCAGTTACCAGACTTCTCAACCCACAAACACTAAAGACAACAGAGAAGGTTAGTGGGAAAAGCTTCTGGGGACAGGGAATTTGCGGTTTGGCCACTTCCCTGGGGGCAACGGAGGTGAGGCAGCTATAGAACTACAGCTGCAATTGCTTCTGGCCCCAGGCCCACCTGGTGGGAAGAATTAAGTGGCTGATCAGAGCAGGAGTGCAGAGCCTGCTTAAGATTTTCGTCAGGTCCGGGATGGCGGTTCTTGAGGAAGGAGGAATGCTGGTGTGGCAGAGCTGGCTGTATAGAAATAGCTCTGAAATTAACAGCGTATCCCCTCAAACTTGGAACAAAGTACTCTTCACTCTACAAGCAGTCATGCCCTGCTAAAAAACTCAAGAGTCAAGTAAGTTGGCTAGGAATATGGCCAGGCAGTGAAAACGGACACAGATTCAGTCTCAGACTTTGGAATCTTTCTTTGGTGACAAAGAAGACCAAAACATACAGCAGGAAGTCAACAAAGTCAAAGAGCCTACATCAAAAGCCTCCAAGAAAAACGTGAACTGGTCTCAGGCCATGGAAGAGCTCAAAAAGGATTTGGAAAAGCAAGTTAGAGAAGTAGAGGAAAAATTGGGATGAGAAATGAGAATGATGCAAGAAAACCATGAAAAACAAGTCAATGACTTGCTAAAAGAGAACCAAAAAAATACTGAAAAAAATATTGAAGAAAACAACACCTTAAAAAATAGACTAACTCAAATGGCAAAAGAGCTCCAAAAAGCCAATGAGGAGAAGAATGCCTTGAAAGGCAGAATTAGCTAAATGGAAAAGGAGGTGCAAAAGACCACTG
>CM053622.1:554451197-554470029 GCA_028646595.1 Phalanger gymnotis
CATCTTGGAGTGGTGGGGGGTGGAAATGGGGAGAAAATGTGTAATTCAAACGCCTGTGAAAATCAATGTTGAAAACCAAATATATTAAAAATAAATTAAAATTTAAAAAAAAAAAAGAAGTGAAACACATCATGGAATTGTAGTAGAGGATTTTTGTCTTTGCCTTCAGCTCTGCACAGTTTAAAGAACTCATTCAAGCGAGTATGTTCTGGCAAACAAGGGCCTGATTTGGGATTATCCTCCTCCTGGTCGGCATCTTTTCCTGTGAGAAGGTGTTTTAGAGGTTACCTCCTATTGGGCAACCAGCACCTAGATCTAGGAGGAGCTCTTGATTTCTTGAACTCAGAAGTTTGCCACCAAGTCTAGAAACTCTTCTTAAGATTGATATTCAGTCACCTGTGCTCAGATTCTTAAGGAAAGAAATACAAAGCTAAAAGGGCCACAAGGGGGAAGGGGAAAGAAGACAGAATAAGCCTTTATATACTACCTACTATGCCAGGCACTGTACTAAGGGCTTTACAAATATCGAATTTTATTAGATCTCACAAGAGATTTGTGCGCTCATCTCAGGTTCACTGAGACAAGAACACATACTTGCAGCCATGAACTTGCAACTGCCGTAGCTGTCATAGTGGAGGGGAAGAAAAAAAAAAACCCTTCTCTATTTATTGGAAATCTGAATCCCAAGGCTTATATTCATAAGAAAGGAAGAAGAGAACAAAAGCAGAATTTGCTTTTCCTTTTAAAATCCTTTGGTCAGAAGGGTCTTCCTGATCTGCAGTCAATCTTCTTCAATATTATGTGGAACGAGTGAAGACCTCTCTAAAAAGGGAACAAATTAGATAAATAGAAATAAGTAGGATAGTAAGTTCCATTTCTCTACTTAGATATTTTCCTTTCTGTAAGGCCATTTCTCTACGTAGATATTTTTCCTTCTGCATTCTGCAAGCTAAGCTAGTGACCATAAGGCCCCGGGGTTAGGAATCGGACACTGGATATTCCTATCCTGCGTATTTACCTAAGGGCGAGAGGCCCGAAAGAAAGAAGGTTGAGGTGAATAAGTCAGCAACCATAAAATTTTCTGAGAGTAAGGACAGGACACAGGATGCTCACCCCCTGTGCATTGACCCCAGGATGAGGGAATCTCCGCTTGGGAGAAGAATGGATGAAAAGCCGGAAAGCCAGGTGCAATGCAGACGTGCAAGACCAGTTAGGTATAAGAATGATGGGAGACAAGGTGTAAGGGTACTGGGGATATCTGTTATAGCCACAGATGTGAAGATGAGGTAACTAACAAGTAACTTCTGCCTGTCACCGATAACCGAACCGTTTGTTCGGTCGTCATTGTCATTGTCATTAAGGCAGATTTACTACCTTGAGATTGATGGTAGGATGGAATAAGAATGGTGGGAAGGTCATGTCCATCACTTGCTTGTCAAAAATAATTAAAACTTTGTTCCTTGCCATTGTCCCTGGGATAGATTTATCGCGTCCAGATCGTACCCTCAAAGCTTAAGTCTGCAAGCTGAGAGGAAGGGGGTTGGGAGGGGAAATTGCGGTTAGGGACATATATAAACACCCCAATTTTCTGTGTCCAGCGCGCTCTGACGCTGAGAGAACCACGGCGCTCCTGGTGTCCGAGTTGCCCTTTCCCGGGATCGTAATAAATTTTCCTTTCTACTTTCACTTTGAGGCGCCTCTGTTGTAATTCTTGGATTCTTAAATCCATACCACACAATATGTTCTCCTGTCATAGGGAAAAAGCAAAAGGTGGCTGACTAGAAACCTCTGGTTGCACATGTCCTTTATCAAGAGTCCAAAGCACAGACCTTGCTGGTGGTGGTTAGGCCACAGGCTCAGTACTTCATGTGGAGTGTACCTGGTAGAAATCTAGAAATCACCTCAGTGCCTGCTCAGCTTTATTTTGAAATGTTTTTCTTTATAAAAAAATAAAATTTATTTTTTAGATCTACATTCTCTCTCTCTCTCTCTCTCTCTCTCTCTCTCTCTCTCAATTCTCTTCCTTTGCCCTTTCCCCCTCCTCAACAGTGAAACTAAAAGAAACAAAATCCCTGTTACAAACACATACAGTCAAACAAAACAAATTCCCACACTGGCCATGTAAACAACAACAAAAAAAAGCTCTGAGCTCTGAGTCAGTCACCTCCCTATCAGCATGTTTCATCCCAAGTCCTCTGGAATTGTGGTTGGTCTTTGTGTTGCTCAAAGGAATGCTCAGCTTTACTGAGAGGCCTTAGCCTGGGGGCTCCTGGAAAGGGTCAGTGTATGTTTAGGCCTGTCAGTTTTGTTAAACAACTGATTTTACTTCATTCTAGATTTCAGCGGGGATTGGATTTTAAATCACAGATGGATCAAGTGACATAGTTGGAGATTCTCATCTTCATTTTCTTTTCAGCAAAGAATAGGAAAAGGCAATTTTCTGCTCCTAGAGTTTATAAAATTTCTTAATGAAAAGTAGTATTCTATTACATTTATATGTCACAGCTTTTTTTCCCCCAACTATTTCCCATTGATGGTGTCCACATTTCCCTTTAGTTATTTGCTACCACAAGGATTATTTCTATGAATATTTTAGTATATATTAGGCAACTGTTTCTGTCTGTGACCTCCTTGGGGTATATGCCCAATAGTGAGATCAATGTGTCAAAGAATATAGACGATTTGGTCACTTTTCTTGCATAATTCCAAACTGATGACCATTAAGTATTGGAATGATTTACAACTCCACCAACAATGTGTTGGTTATGTTTGTGTTCCTATAACCATTCCAACATCCACTGTTTCCATTTTTGTCATCTCTGCCAATTTGCAAGGTGCAAATTAAAACAACAAATCTCTTTTAATTTGTATTTCTCTACTATTAGTGATTTGGCAAATGTTTTCAAATGATAATAATTTGTAATTATTCTTCTGAAAACTACTTGTTCCCAATAACTTCGAATAACATAAGAACTCTGATTAAAGCAAGAAAACATGATTCCAGTGGAAGCATGAAGTGTGACTTACTTTTTGGTACAGAGGTTACAAATTCAAGATGCAGAATAAGACACGTTTTTTCAGATACAGCCATTGTGGTAATCTGTTTTGCTTGACTATACACATTTGTTACAAGGATATTGTATGTCTTTTTTCTCACATTTTGTGGGGGATTGTTAGGAGGGAGAAGGGGAGTAGGGATAGCATTGTGAAAAGAAAAGAAAAGAAAGAAAAACATTTGATTGAAATATTTAAAAAAATAAACAGAAGAGCAAGAAGGAAGGCTAGAAGGAATCACAGACAAGTAGGACAGTTTTGAAAGTTGCATTTTGAATTTATTACATTCTTAAAAAGAAAAGTAAACTGGACATAATAGATAAAATTTAATGTAAAAAACCCCCGCAGCTTGTTAAGTCAAAACAATTACGAGGTTTTACCTTATACCCAACAAATTGACAAAAATGACAAAATATTTGAATCAATGTTGAAGGAATTATGGAAAGAAGGTCATACTGATGCCCAATTGGTAGAATGAATTGTTGGTAAACCATTTGGGAAAATAATTTGGAATTATAGAAAGTGACTAAATGATCATACCATTTGATCCATAGATAGTATTCTGAGGTATGTACTCCAAGAAGGTCAAAGACAGAAAGTCAGATCCCATGTATAACAAAATATTTGTAGCAGCACTTTTTGTAGTAGCAAAGACCTGGAAACAAAGTAGATGACCATCAAATAAGAATACTAAATAAGTTGTGATACATGAATGTGATAGAATATTACTAAGCTGAAGAAATGATTAATATAATGAATACAGAAAAGCAAGAGGAGATTTGCATGAACTAAAGGGAAGTGAATTAAGCAGAACAAGGAAAACAATATATACATTGACTACAACAATGTAACTGGAAAGACTACCACCAACAAAATAATTGAAACTGAATGTGGTGAGATTAAAATGATCAAATTTGGTCCTAAAGAAAATATATGAGAAGGCACCTTCTTCCCTTCTTTGCAGAGGTGTAGAACTGTAAGTATGGACCACTGCAGATGTTAGACTTTTTTTTAATGTGTTGGTTAGTTTTATTCAATTGTTTCCCCCTCACCTTTCAAAAAATATTACAAGAGATGACTTTCTTGGAGAGGGAAGAGAAAGGGATACAGGGGCAAGTGCAGCAGATGTACAAATAGTAGATACAATAATATTTGTTTGAAAAAAGGAAATAATTTGTTCATATCTTCTGATTATATATTGAGGAATGTCTTTTATTGTGATAGATTTGTGTCAATTCTCTAGATAGCTTGGAAATCAGACTTTTATCAGTCATAATTGATACAATATTGTTCCCACTTAAATTTTTCTTATTCTGCCTCCATTGGTTTTGTCCATGGAAAAATTTTAAAATTTTGTATTTTTTATATCATTAATTATAATTACTGTTTTCCTAAGTTTGAACCATTCTGCATCCTATTATAAGTTAACTCAGTCATTGTAAAATTCTTTTTGGATATATTTTCTCTTCCTTGCAAATATTTTGTTTAAAATTTATGTAATCGTTCCTTAGTGAAATTGGTTTAAAGTTCTCTCTCTCTCTCTTTTTGCTTTGTCTCTTTCTGTTTTGGGTATCAGGATAATATTTGCCTCACAGAGAGTTTTATAGAATGCTTTCTGACTGTTTTTGAGAAAGATTTTTTAGCATAGGTAGCAACTGCTCTTAGATATGACTAATTCTTGATGAACCCATGCTGAAAGATAGGAATGACTGCTTCACTTTTTAAATGCTCAGAATTTTAGAATTTTGTCAGGAAATAAGCCAAGTTCATTGGCCTGTGGTTTGAAGAGGGCCAATGACATCAAGGAGTGATGTGTTAAATTGTGGGTGAATTGGATTTAAGTGAGGCAGAGTTGAACAAAGTAGCCTTATTCTTTCCTCCAGAGTCATCAAAGTCCAGTAGCAAGACAAACGTCAAGATGACTGATGATGGCCCATGATGTAGTAGATTACCTAGGCATCTTTGATATCTGAACAAGCTCTAAGCATTCCACAGCACCTGCTTCAGCTGCCTTCTTGGCCATTCAGAAAAACAATTCAGTTTAGCAAACTCTTATTAAGTGTATACTTTATGCAAGGCACAGTGTCAGACATGGTGGGGATAAAAAGACAAAAAAAAAATTTGCCCTTAAGGAGCTTACATTCTACCTGGGTGATACGACATATACACATAAATAACTATAATGTATAAACAAAGTAATACAAAATTATTTCAAGGGAGAGAGAGCAATAACAGCCGGGGGTGGGATCTGCAGGAGAGGGCACCTAATTTATCCTTTGAAGAAAGCTATAAAGCAGAGATGAGGAAGGAAGCACATTCTAGACCACTTGTGTAAAGATAGAAAATGGGCTATCATGGATTTGCAGAACAATTTGACTAGAATGAAGAGTGTCTTATTCTTCTTAGGCCCAAGATGACTAGGGCAATCATAATTGGCTTTTC
This sequence comes from Phalanger gymnotis, assembly GCA_028646595.1. Lineage (NCBI taxonomy): Eukaryota > Metazoa > Chordata > Mammalia > Diprotodontia > Phalangeridae > Phalanger > Phalanger gymnotis. The sequence continues at coordinate 554,456,694 of CM053622.1, forward strand.
AAATAGCAGAAAGAAAATAAATCTCTCTTTGTTTTCAGATTTTCCGTTTACCCAGGCTCATAAATATCAAAGTAATGTAGGAGGTAGGGAAGGAGCAGTGGATCTGTGGCTCTATCTGGAACAAGAGAAGTAACAGAAACTATGGATTAAATTTCCCTTTCTCCTACCAATTTCTTCCCATCTTCCCTCTCCCATGGAGAGACTTTGAAAGTGTTAAGGTGTGTAATGACAGTCCTATCCTAAAGATGTTGGGAAAATGTCATCTTGATTGTGTAAACTCACACTATTTGGTGAGAATCATAACTCTGCTCTTCTATTAATTTGTTTTGCTAAGTTGCTAGATGTCAGTGCTAATGAAGCCAAGGTCAGAGTTGTTGCCCTACTTTTCTTGCTGTTTCATAGTCTTTTGTATGATTATACTCAGTTTTACTGAGTAAATTATTCTTGGTTTTAAGTCTATATTGAATATTGTTGAGGGAGAAATGAACCCAGGAATGTAGAAATCCCAAACCAAAGTTCCCAAGGCAAGGCTGCCTGGAATGAATTCGCAGACCCAAGCATTCTTTAAGTCAAGGAGGCAAAGATTTATTACGCTTTATGTAAATAAAGTGGGCAAGAGTTCTTAGGAAACCTGCAACCATACAGGGCTACAAGGAAAGTTTAAGTACAAGATTTAGGGATGAAATCTGTCAATTAGGTGTTTTGGGGTGGGATTAGGGAGTGGTTTAGGTGTGATTACAGAGTGATCAGTTCTTAAAGGGACATGAACTTTTTGTATCTACTGCGCAAGTATCTTACCCAGAGTTCACTGGGAAATAGCCCAAGTGGGGGCTCCCCGGGGGTGTTGTTTTGACCATGAAAGGTCACTAAGTCATCAAAAGTTTATGGCTGACTGGGAATATCCAGGTGGACTCCATCACATGTCTTGTTAGATAAGATTAACGTAAGGGAGTATACATTTGACTATGCCTAGGATGTGTGTTGGACTCATTGTATCATCTGGAATCAGTCTATAATTGGGCATAGCTGCTTACTGAGGAAGAAGCAGAGACGACTTTGGGCACTCTGCCCTTTAGCTAGAGAGAGAGACTGCTAGGGCCAATGCTTTGACGCTAGGGAGAGATGTGATTTTAGAACTAGAGTTCAGGCACAGGCACCCAAGCAGAGGCTAAGGGGAAATGTGATGTTAGAATTAGGGTCCAAGCACAAGCACCCCATCAATATCATGTTGTAAACCTTCTTGTTTATCATATTCCAAACTCTCTGCTTCTTTAGAGCAGTGGATGTTAAATCATGTTTGATCCCTAGTGTGATTCCTTGGTACTTGATTTTTTTTTTTTGATTCTTGTAATATTTTTTCTTTGACCTGGAAGGTCTGGATTTTGGTTATGATGTTCCTAGGAGTTTTTATTTTGGGATTTCTTTCAGGAAGTAACCAGTAGATTTTTTCTTTTTCTTCTTTATCTTCTGATTCTGAGGGATATAAGCAATTTTCTTTTAAGATTTCTTGAAATATGATGTCTAGGGTCTTTTTGTTTTGGTTATGACTTTCAGGTGGTCTAATGACTCTTAAATTTTACTTCTTAATCTGTTTTCCAGGTTAGTTATTGTTGCTATGAGATGCTTGACATTTTTTGTCTATTTTTTTCAGTCTTTTGACTTTTAAAAATATTTTGCATTGTCTCATGGAGTCATTGGCTTCTGTTTGGTCTATTCTAATTTTCAGAGTTTGTTGCTCAGGCAAAGTTTTGAACCTCATATGCCATGCTGTTAATTCCTTTTCCAATTCTTTCTCTCATAGTTTTCATTTCCTTTCAAAATTTTTCCCTCTAACTCTCTCCTTAGTTAAAAAAAAAGTTTTAAACTCTTAAAAAAAAACTCTGCTTCAGCTCTCCCAGGAATTCTAGTTGAATTTGTATCCAAGCTGTGTTTTCCTTAGTTGCTGTGCTAGCCTTTACTAGCCCTTAGTCACTGAAAGGGTGTTGCCTCAGACAAACTGAGGCCTGGAAAAGACCTTAATTTAGAAAGGCCAATGTCTTCCATTGCATCCTGGGCAATCACCAGTCATTTTGGCTTTTGTCTTGCCACTGGACTTCCATGACTCTGAAGGAGAGAGCTAACAGTTCTGCCTTGCTTAAATCCAATTCATGTGCAAGTCAAGACATCACCCCTGTGATGTACTTGGTCCTCTTTGAGAATGAAAGATGAAAAACAACAACAACAACAAGATATTTGTAGTCATTCTTTTCTTTTGAGTTTGTGTCTTGAGCATCTCTGTTACCATAATAGTATTTTATTGTAGGATTCTTTTTTGTTTGCTCATTCTTCCAAGCTACTTCTTGATTTCACACTTGATGTTAGGGGTTGGCTTTGTGTACTTCTGAAGGAAAGGTGCTGGTCCTGTTGCTGCTTTCTTGTGGGGTATTGTATTGTTTTATTTTAGGATCTCAGGGACTGCTCAGGTTGCAGACCTTCAAGCTTTCAGTGCTCCTAAAGAGGTCTGAGTCAGGGCAATGTATGATTTCGGGCCCCCTCATCTGACCTCTGCAAGTTGTTGACCTTGGTTTAGGACTGAGCAATAGTGGACTGCTACTAGGCTTATCCCTTGTCAGCTGGGGACGGAAAGCTCTGCTGGTTCAGAGTAACAGAACTAGAGGCTTTTTTTTTAGGTCTGGGATTTTTACCCTGTATATCTCCTTGTAGCTTCAGCCTGGGCTAGAAGCTGCAATTGAGAGCCCACACTGTTCCTGGGGTATGAGCCACATTGCTACTTCTTGCTTCTAGACTTGGCTGGGCTCCATGATGACTCTCTATCCTGGAACACCATCTCTAGGCACAGGTCCCTTTCTTAGACTATTGTGGATCTGTTACCCAGAACTGAGTAGTAAGTGACAGAATTACCACCTGTTCCTGCACCCTGCATGTGGTGCCCTAGAAAGTATAGGTCTGGGACTCCTTATTCTGGTACATAGCCTCTACCTGGGCTAGTGCTCTCCCTGTTTTGTTCCTTGTCAGACCATGTTCTCAAGCTTCATAGACATCTCTGTCTGCCTCCCTATGCCAACCCTTCTGGAAAAATGACTCATTATGAATTTTTCTTGGGTTTCCTCACAAGAATTGAATCTAGTGTGTTTCTAGAACTGTTTGGAGGAGGCTTTTTTTCTTTTTTTTTTTGCAGGGAGCAATTTAGGCTATACTTCTTTCTACTCTACCATCTTTAAATGAGCATGTCTAGCTCCCAGGCACATCTACCCTAAGACAATTATTTCAGTTCCTGGAGTAACGATACTGTGCATAGTCACTCCTTATAGTCAGGTCCATTCTGCTTCATGCTACTCTACCTTTTCAAAGTCCAAGAGAGAGCACAGCTATTTGTTATGGGAATAGCAATACAAGATACTAAATAACTATAGTAAAGGAAGAATGTGGTGAATGCTATGTTCAGTTGTGCCTGACTCTTTATGACCTCATCTGGGGTTTTCTTGGAAAGATACCAGAGTGGTTTGCCATTTCCTTCTCTAACTGAGGAAACTGAGGCAAACAGGGCTAAGTGACTTGCCCACGGTCTCATAGCTAGTAAGTGTCTGAGGCTAGACTTGAACTCAGGAAGGTGAGTCTTTCTGATTCAAAGCCCACATCTATTGTGCTACCTAGCTACCCCAAATGCTATGAGGGAGATACAAAAACATTGCACTGGGGGGTTCAGTGATGTTTATTCCCACTGTTGCAGTTAAATATCATAGCTTATGTCATACTGACTGACAGTAGATCAGAAGTGCTATTCATTTTTTTGGTGAGTGATGCCCTTTCTCCTTGACCTTCAACAAAACTCCCTTTCTGCTAGGCATGTAGAACTATAACTTGGGATTCTTTTATTTGGGGAAAGAAGAGTTGATTGCAATAAGGTGGCATGATAATGGCTCAGAGAAAAATCCACCCCATGGGTGTGGCTGTACTAGAGAGGCACTGACCCATTCACTAGAGAAGCTGGCTTATACTCCCATGCAGGGTTAGAGGAAAGTGGATCCTAGGGTGTCATGGAAGTGGGATTCTAGGAGTGGCAGCCTGGGGCCAGACAAAGGAGAAAAACTTCACTATGCAGTACAGGCTAAAAAGAGGACTGTGAAGGGAAGGACTGTACAAATATCATCATAGTCTTAGAGCCGAAAGGACCTTAGACACGTTCTCATCCAACTTCCTCCTCTTAAGATGAGGAAACTGAAGCTCAGAAAGGCTAATAGACTTGTCCAAGATTACATAGTGAGTGAGTGCAGAGCCAGGGTTTGAATTCATATTCTTTGACCCCAGACTTGGTGCTCTTTTCACTGCACTACTGCTGCTTCCTACACAGACGGTTGATTCAGAAATGACTCCCACATTTCCCATCTGTTGAAACATAATCTATCTCACTTGAAAAAAAAATATTGCTAAAGGAGCATGACCATCTTAAGGAAGGAAGCGTACTCTTCTTCTCCCTCTTCCTCACCCATCTACTCACCAAATGTCACTAATTTGCATTTTGGATGATTGGTTGGTTGGATACAACAAGATTTCATAATGTTATGATGGGGTTTGGTTAAAATGTATTAATAACAGTATTGATAATTGATTTTAGTGAGGCGTCATTATGTATGTTACACTTATGCTGTGAAAGGCAAGATAAAAGGTACACAAATAGCAATACTGTAATATTTAAAAAAAAGATATCCCTAGGACTTACAAGAGTGTCTTACACATAGTAGGCACTTACATAATTAAATAAATAACAGTTTAGTACTTATATGGTGCTTTAAGGTTTGCAAAGCATTTTACAAATATTGATGCCATCCTCACAAAAACCTTAGGAGATAGGTACTATTATCATCTCCATTTTACAGATGAGGAAACTGAGGCAGATGGAAGTTAAGTTACTTGCTCAGGGTCATGCAGCAAGTGAGTATCTGAATTAGCATTTGAATTCAGATCTTCTTGACACTAAGTCCTGCACTCTATCCACTGTGTCATCAGCTGCTTCTTAATATATATTTGTTGAATTGAATCAGTCTGAGTACCATAAGGAGTTTGAGAGAAGAAAGGTGACTTAGCTGAGGGAAAGGCAGGATCAAGGAAAGCTTCGTAACACAAGCACAGGTGGCACCTATAGGAAGCTCATCACCAGAAGTTCCCTATACAACACACACACATATATACATACGTATACACATGTTACATACAGATATACATTTAGTTATATGCATATGTACCATATATGTGTCTATATATGCATATGTATGCATGCTTGTGTATGTCTCACAAATCTTACCTCTGGTTCCTGTGACTTCCTTTGCATGCTATTGACTATCAACTCCATGAAAATACAGATTAGCTTTATACCTTTCTCAGTTCCTGGCACAATGCTTCCTTACTTATGGTAATGTTAAGTCTTCCCTCAAGTTTTATTAAATTGAATTCATATCACAGAAATAACCAGCATTTACTTAGACATATAAAGATTTAAGGTTCACAAAGCATTTTGCTTTGTAAATATCTCATTTGATCTTTAGAAATGGTGGCATGAGGTACATTCTACCTGTTTTATTTTCTATATTTTATAAATGATTTAGAAATTATTACTATTATTCCTGAAATATAAATTATTTATATATTCTATTTTCTATATTTTATAAATGAAGAAACTGAGGCTCAGATGATTTAAGTGGCCTGACCTGGGCCATGAAGAAAGGGAAATATTATCCTTTATGGAGAGTAATAGATTTGAGGTTCAAAATCTAGCTTTTATATTTGTATGATGTTGGGTAAATTATGTAAACATTTAGAGCTTCAGTTTCTTCATCTTCCTCACTTATAAAATTTACTTAATTCATCAAACATTTATTAAGCCTATACTACATTCAAGGTACTAGCTGCTGAGTGGTACCTTCAGTGAGCATACATTTCGCTGTTTGGACTCTAAGGGTCCCTTCCAGTTCTAGCTCTTACATGGAGGCTAAGAAAGAAGGAATACCTTTAAGACATGCAGAGGTGGGGAATCTGTGGCCTCGTGGCTACCTCTGGCCTTCTAGGTCTTTGGGTGTGGCCCTTTGATGGAATCCAAACTTCACAGAACAAATCCCCCTAATAAAAGGATTTGTTCTATAAAACTTGGACTCAGTCCAAAGGCTTTACCCTTTTACAGCACAAATCCTTTTATCAAGGATCCCTTAAAAAGGGCTGCACCCAGGACCTAGAGGGCCACAAATACTCTTGAGACCCACAAGTTCCCCACCCCTGGGTAAGGGAAAGGCCATGGAGGAAGAAGATAATATGAGAAAGGGAGATTGAGAGTAGTCCAATGTGAAGTGAAGGAAAATGAATAGACATAAGACTTTAAAAATAGGTTGGAGACGTATTGTAAAAGACTTTGAATGCTAGTCTAATAGTTTGTAGTTTTATTCAGTAGGCAATGGGGAGGTCCTGATGTTTCTTTGGATTGTCACATGAAAAAAGCAGTGCTCTACCCTGTGAGATATTCAATCAAGCTGAGTTTAATTGAATAATTTCTGCTAGTTCTTCCATACCATATGTTTGTTCTCACATCCCCCTCTCAGGCTTGCTGGATCATAGCAGCAACCTCCCACTGCTGACTCACTCGCTGTTTCTAAAAGCTTTAGCTCTGTAGTAGGGAGGTATGGAAGCAGCAATATGACCAAGCTTCTTTTTGACTGAATAAACAACCCCTCTTCCTTGTCAAACAAGCTTCTTTTCTTCTGCCCACAATTGTATGCATAAGGATGACTTTCAAAAACTTGTATATGTAAGTATGCTTCTTTCTCTTGTACTAGAAAGTAGTTTTATATCCAGTGAAACATCCAAGAGTCACTTGTTGCCTGTTGGCCAGCCATTGCTTCCCTGGCTTCAGACATCCCGCTGAGAGTTCTGGGGCAGAGGAACACAAAAATAGCCTACCTCTTCATAAGTACCTTAGAAAGTACTTTAGAAAGTAGCCAATGATTAGTTATGATAGATGGGAACACAGGAAGAGTTAATTTAAAACAATATGTAATGGAAAAATCTTTTTTCTTTGGTTTGAGAATGTACTTTATTTAGGAGTTTGAGCTGAATGAGTGTCAATATGGTTTAACCTGGAGACTGTTGTGAAATTCCAATTTTGTTAAAAATAGATACTTCAATGGTCTAGAACATCTATAACTTCATCAACGTAGTTACTCCTAATCATGTAGAGTGTAACCTGTCTGTGCTTGTCCAGTCAGTATGATACTTGTCCAATTTCTTCTGTAAATTTACCACAGCGAATCTACTCAGCATACTAGGGGCCCTGTATCCCCTTAAAATTGCATGCATACTATGGAGCCTAAGGGCTGCCCATCTGTTATTCCTTGCTCTTGCTTCATGGTGTGTGTATGTGTGTGTTTGTGTGTGTGTGTGTGTGTGTGTACATACATAAACTATTATTATCATAAATATAGATTTAGAAGGAATATTACAAATCATTTATACCAAACTCTTAATTTTACAGATAAAGAAACTGAGGTAAAGAGAGGTCAAGTGACTTGCCTAAGGTTATACAGATATTTGAGATTTGAGCTCATGTCATCTGAGTTCACAGCAAACACTATTTCCACTATACCATCCTCTGCCTTGTCATATATACTCTGTGTATGCATGTGTATATATATGTATCTATATGCATAAAGGTGAAGTTCTGATTTGAATGTGTTTTTTGGGGAAAATGGGTGGGAATCTTTGGGTTTGGAATTTATAAGGAAAATTATTATTTGGTCTTTTGTCTTGTGGTTTAATATGGTGGGAAGTGACCTCCTTTGACTCAACAATCCCATTATTGGGCATATACTCCAAGGAAATCAAATGCAAAAAGAAAGTTCCCATGTGCCCTAAAACATTGATAGAAGCACTTTGTGGAGAGTTAAAAATTGGAAATAAAGCATATGCACATCTACTGGGGAATGGCTAAACATACTGTGGTATAAGGAGGTAATGGAAGTTTATCGTGGAGTAAGAAATGAGTACTATGAGGAATTCAAGGAAACTTGGTAAGACTTGTATAACTGACACAGAGTAAAGTAAGCAGACCTAATGAACAATGTACACAAAAATTACAGTAATGCAAATAAAAACCAACATTAAATGGCAACCAAATTAAAAATAAATGCAATGACCAATACTGATTCCAGAAGTCAGATTACTACAAAAGCTAAATGTGTCAGACATGGAGAGAATTGTTGTAATGGTTGGTTTTCCATTTTTCATTATTCCTAATAATTTTTTTGTTGTTATAAAGGAGAGCTCTGGGGTATACAGAGGGGAAAGTATATAGAGAAATAATGTTGCTATTAAAAAAAATAAAAATAAAGTGACATATCCGGGGGACTAGAGATGCCCTCTTCCACTAACGGGTACCTAATTCTTATTCACAAGTCAAGATATCACTCTCATGATGTCATTGGTCTTCTTCCAGTATGAAAAATGAACAACACCAAACAACAATTCTGAATTTGTACAGGCTTTATTCAATCCCAGAGGACCTGGATTATAAAGAAAGAGATCAGACTCTTTATCATTTTCTTCAGCTCTTTATACTCACACACTGGAACCCTGAGGAAAATTACTTAGGTTTGGCTAAAATCTAGGGTCTTCCTAAAAGGTATCAGCAGATACTCAATGTAAAATGTAAATTAGGTGTAGGATAGCTATTTATTACCTCCATGTGAAAGAAATGATTAAAATACAAAGGATTCATAAGTGTATATTTACAAAGACTTAAAACATAAAAAAGTAACACATAATTCCTTTCCTGAAGGTTGTTAACAAGCATGCCCTACATTCTAGAAAGCCTAAAAGTCTCACTATGCCATCAGCTCATGATGAGAAAACTTTCCTGATCAAATAGTTTGTTCCTTTCAAGGAGATTTCATTTTAAGGATGTGATTTATCTGGGCAAATGATCTGTTAGTAGTTCAGAGGAGAGGTCAGGACTAGAAATAAAGATTTTGGAGTCTTCTGCTTAGAGGTGATAATTAAAACTATGGGAGTGGTTACCATCAATTAAAACAGAGAATGTAGAGTGAGAAGAGGGCTGAAGTTAGAGCCTTGGAGGATACCCACACTTAGAGAACGAGAAGTCAGTGAATCAGTAAAGACTGAGAAGGCATGGTCAAATAGGATGGAGGAAGCAAATTAGCAGAGAAGAGAGGAGTCAGGGAAGTCAAGTAAAAAGATTATCTGGAAGAGTATCTGCAGAAAAATTAAGGGAAATAAAGACTAAGAAAAAACCATTATCTTTCGCATATAAGAGGTCGTTGGTGACCTTTGAGAAGAGTTTTAGTGGAGCAGTAGGGAGGGAAACCATATTATAAGAGATTGAGAAGAGAGTGGGTTATGAGGAAGTAAAGGCAGTAGATGTAGACTGTTTCACCCTTTGTCCTCAATACTCTTTATCTTGTCTGTTCTGCTTAATCTATCTCTGTCTTTCATTTCATCTTGTCTCATTTTGAGCAGCTTCGTCTTCTTATATTGGTTGAATATACTTATTGATGATAGAATGTTCAACCCAGTAAAGAACATGACAGTTTGTGGTATCTTAACTTTCCCCTATAATGGTGATGGGGATGATGACAATAACATGAGAATGAAGATGACAGTTATGAGACAAATGATGATTTATTCATTCATTCAAGAAATATTTATTAAGCATCTACTATTTACAAGGAACTGGTTCATATGCTGGTGGATTTGGAAAATAAACAGGAGTCCTCTTTAATTCATCCTCCACACAGCTTGATATTCTTAAAACATGGATCTGACCACGTCTATCTCCTAGCAAAATTTTTTCACTGGCTCCATATTTTCTGTAGTATATAACATATACTCCTCAGTCTGACTTTTACAGCTTTTTACACCCTGGCTTCCACCTATTTTTCCAGTCTTATTTAATATGATTCCCTTTCCTGAAGTCTCCATTCTAGTCAAAGGAGCTTGCTAGTTATTCTTTATAGACTTTATCTGTTGTCTTGTATAACTCCCCCCCACCCCACCGCCCCTGCCAGCCCCTTCTTCTTTCCCTTTCCCCTCAATTGGAGGTCCTTGAGGACAGGACTACTACTACTATTTCTTCCTCCTCTTCCTCCTCCTCCTGCTCCTCCTCCTCCTGCTCCTCCTCCTCCTCTCTCCCTCTTCTCCCCCTCCCCCTGCCCTTCCTATGGTGGAAGTACATGGAGCCTATAGAATAGAGGAATTAACGTGTAAGAAGGTCAGAAAGATAGGATGGGACAAAGTTGTAAAGAACTTTAAGTGCCGAACAGAGGTATTTGTATTTTATTATAGAAATATTAGGGAGTGGCTAGGGTTTATATGCTGATGGAAGACCCAGGTTAAAGTGTAGCTTCTGACATATACTGGCTGCATGACCCCTGACCACTGGCTTGGTACTTCAGGCACCTCTGTAAGATAACAAATTGTAGAGCTGGGGCCAATTTGTATCAGCATACGCCGTTTCCTCAATGGGCATTCCCTATAAAAAGCAACAATAAAATACTACCAAGGACCATTCCCTAGAACGTAAATAGACAAAAGATATTAAGTAAAAATTTCTTAAAAGAATTACAAATCGTTAACAAAATTCTGAAAAATTTGATCTAAATCACTAATAGTAAGAGAAATGAGAACCAAAGTAACTCTGAGATTTCACCTCACCCTCAACAAAGTGGCAAATATGTTCGTATTGGAGGGACTGTGGAATGCACATTAATATATATTTTGTGGAGCTATGAATTGGTAAAATTATTCTGGAGAGCAATTTGGAATTATGCTAAAAAGAAGTAACTATGTTCATATATTTTGACCCCAGATTACACTGCTGAGGATATTGTCCAAGGAGGCAGACACAAAGAAAGGTCTTGCATACACCAAAATATTTATAGCAGCCATCTTTTTCTTGTGATAGCAAAGAACTGGGAAAAAGTGGGTTGTTTACAGTTGAGAGAACAAAAAATATAAACAAATTGTGGTAGAGAAATGTAGTGGGTATAATATACAGTAAAGAATTACCAATGTGAGGAATTCAGAGAAGCATGGGAAACTATATGAACTGATGCAGAGTGAATTAAGCACAACTGGGTGAAAACATGACTACAACAATGTAAATAGAAAGAATAATAAAACCATTAAATTCTGCTTTAAAAAAAAACAACACTGAACTCAGAATCAAGAGTCCTTAGTTCTAGTCCTTCCCTTACCCTTTCAGCTGAGGATATTGCCTCATACATGACCAAGAAAATTGAGGGCATTCAACAAGAGGTTCCTCTTGTCCCCTCCTTATTTTATATTCTTTTTACATAGGAATTCTTCTTTTCTGTGTATTGGTCTCCTTTGGCAGTCTGTTTAAGCCTATGGACTTCTCATGATCATGTTTTTAAATACATAAAATAAGTTAGGATTGCAAAGGAAACCATTTATATTGAAATAATTATATATATATATATACACATATACATACACATACATATATACACACACACAGGCACAGAGTTCACAAGAGCCCAGGTTAAGAATGCTTGCTCTAAAATTATCCTCTAGTCTCTCCTCTTTCACTGGAATCTCTGATAAAGAGGTCTCCAGTCTTCTTCAACAGATTGCCTTCACTATCATTCTCTCTCTCTCTCTCATACTGTCTCTCTATATTTATTGGTTCCTTTCCTGCTACTTGCAAGTATGCCTGTGACTTCCCTATTCTTAAAAAAAAAACCCAAACCCCAAAACCTCACTGGATTCTGTCATTCTTGGTATCTGTCATTGTCTATCTCTCTTCCACTTCTCAGCTAAATTTTTTGAAGAATCCATCTACACTTGGTACTTCCATTCACTCTCCTTCTAAACTCTTTGCAATCTAGCTTCAGACCTCATCGTTCAAAAGAAATTGCTCTCTTCAAAACTACCAATGATCTCTTAATTGCCAAATCTAATGGTCTTTTCTCAGTCTTTATTCTTAACTTCTCTCCAGCATTTGACAGTAGGTTGACTGTATTCTGGATATTTTAAACTCTGAGTTTTTGTGACTTCTTTCTGTTGGGTCTTCTTCCACCTGCCTAAACATTCATCAGTCTCCTTCATTGAATCTTCATTTATTTCATACTAAGTGCAGATGAGGACCCAGGGCTCTGTCTATTCTCTCTCTCTGTCTCTTTGTCTCCCCCGCCCCCTTACTGGTAATCTCACCAGCTCCCATGGGTTCAGTTATCATCCCTCTTGCCTATGATTCCAAGATCTATACATCCAGTTCTAATCTCTCTCTCATTCCCCAGTTTTGCATCACCAACTGCTTATTGCACATTTTGAACTGGATGTCCCCTCACTTATCTATTTAGTTGCCAATTTTTTTCATTTCTTTGTCCCCTTAAATCTGTTCACAAAGGTCTGGACCCGATGACCTTTAAGGTCTCTTCCAGTCCTACCAGTCCCTGATTTTATGGTAAAACCAGGGAGCTATGCAGTCTCCAGGCTTGAAAGTGACTTTCTGACACATTTTAGTGATGAAAAAAGCAAAAGGAAAAGAAACAAAGGAGCAACGTGGCTGCAACAGCACCTGCCTCTCATTCAGAGGAGAAAGGGCCAACTCTCGATAACGAAGCAATGTTTGTGCGAGGCGGGGGAGGGGTGGCAAGAGAGCAGCAGCGGCGAATGGGAGGGAGGAGGGAAGGAGGGGAGGGGGAGAAGGCGGGGACGGCGCCGGAACCCAAATCCCGCGGTACCCGCGGCGCCGCCGGGGCCGGGTCCCAAAGAACGAGACTCCCGGAGCCGAGGCTGCACGGCGCATTGGGGCCGGCAGGGGGCGCAGTCGGGAGGTCGGCGGGCTCCCTCCTCCCTCCCTCGAGGAGGCGGGGAGCGCGCGCTGAGGAGCCGGAGCGGAGGCAGGACGGGTCGGTCCGGCAGGAGTCCGGGCCAGGGACGGGGTCATGGGAGGTGAGGGAGAGGCCGGGGCTCGGGCTGGCTCGAGGGTTCGGGACAGTGAGATGGACTGGCCCAGGGGAGAGGGGCGGGGCGGTGGGGTTTGGGGCGCCGGCCCCAGGGCTCACCCCCCCACCTCCCCCTTCAGTTTTGGGGTGCTGCGCGAGGTAGGGAGGAATGGCAGGGCTGGAAGAGAAGCGGGGCGAACGGAGGGGAGCGGGAGACCAGCTTGGGGGGAGGGCACGGGGGGGAGAAAGGGGGGCTGGCGGCGGGGGGGGGGAACCAGCTGGAGAGAGGCAAGGAGGAACGGGTCGGGGGGAGCCACATTCTTCATCCCTTCCTCGTTCTCTCTCTCCCCTCCCCATTCTCTTTGCTT
>CM053622.1:554476771-554509699 GCA_028646595.1 Phalanger gymnotis
ACAGTTTAATATCTGGTATGGCTAGACCACCTTCTCTAGCATTTCTTTTCATTATTACCCTAGATATTCTAGACCTCTTGTTCTTCCAGATGAATTTTGTTATTATTTTATCCAGCTCTGCAAAATAATTTTTTGGTAGTTCAAACATGTAAAATTTTTTTTAACATTAATTCTTTCCCCTCTTCTCCCTCTCCTTGAGAAGGCAAGCAGTTTGAAATGGTTTATACATGTGAAGTAATGCAAAACATTTTGCCTTGTTGCAAAAGAAAACACAGATCAAAAAAACCCCAAGAAAAATACAGAAATTTTTAAAAGTATGCTTCAGTTTTCATTTAGACTCAGTTCTTTCTCTGGAGGTGGATAGCATTTTTCATCCTAAGTCCTTTGAAATTAATTGTTTTGGATCATTGTATTAATCAGAATAGCTAAGTCATTCACACCTGATCATCATACAATATTGCTGTTACTATGTACAGTGTTCTGGTTCTGCTTACTTCATTTTGCATCAGCTTGTATGAGTTTTCCCAAGTTTTTCTGAAACCATACTGCTTGTCATTTCTTATAGCCCAATATTCTATTACAATCATATGCTACACCTTATTCAGCCATTCCCCAATTGATGGGCATCTCCTCAATTTCCACTTCTTTTCCTCCACAAAAGGTGTTGCTATAAATAGTTTTGTACATGTGGGTCCTTTTCCTTCAGACCTAGTAGTGGTATTACTGAGTCAAAAGACACACACAATTTTATAGCCAGGGGAGGATTTTTTGCAAATCTCTTTTACTTCTACAAAGAGGCTTTTGGGGATGAGGTGAGATGACCTCCACAATCCAGAGACTGTGTGTATGTATGTGTAAATATAGATATCTGTATAAGCATTTAATATCAATAAAAAGTCATTGTAGATTCTTTAGCAGGGGAACAAAATGATGAAAACAGCATTTTAGGAGGATGGCTTCCTGAGCAGTATGCAGGGTGTATTGGAAGGTAGAATACCTTAGGCAGGAGACACTGGAAAGGGAGTTGAGTAATCAGGCACAGAGGAAGTAAGGTCCTCGATTAGAGTGATTTTAGTGGGGATGAAGAGAAAGGTGAGAGTGAGACATCTTTAAAGAAATTACAGGACTGTGTTGACAGATCGATAATATGGGTGAAGTAGAGGTAAGAATTGAAGATGACACCAGGGTTTCTGGTTTGGGAGCCTGGAAGGACTGTAGTGCTACCAATAGAAATAACTAACTAGTTCCCCTCTTCTAGTCCCATGAGAAGTCTAGATTTTATTTGACTTCTGCAGAGCCAGAGATTAATCTTGAATGTGGAGAGAGGGGACAGGACAATTGAATAGTGAATTGGAGTCAGAATTTCATGTTTACACTTGGGAACAGCAAAGTAGTTCATTTCCTCACCTTCTTCTCTTCCATTTCTTACCTGTCAGAATATACCTCTTAAATTATGTTAGAAAACACATGATCCTCATGCAAAAGTCTACAGGGAACTGTTTAGGAATATACCTTTTAAACAAAGCAAAGGAATCTGGTGGAAATATTTTAACAAAAAAATTTCTGCATTCTTTATTTGGAGAATATGTGATTTTCTTTGCTTGTCTAGCTCTTGCGTTCTCTGAATGTTTGGTCGTTTTAGAAATGAATGGGTTGAGCTGAGATAAAAAGGAGAGAAATTGAAGCAAAGTAGGGACAGTATAATATAATGGACAAATATGTTTCCTTGAGCATATGAAATGGTAAATGGAGTCAAGGAGAAGGACATCTACAGGAATTTTATTTTGGGTCTGGATCTGTGATTTTATTGGTGTTAGGATTCCCAGTGTGAAACTGCCTGTACTTATGCGGATGGGTAAGTTACCTATAGTCTTAGAGAGCTGCCTGGAGCACTGAAACGTATTGGACCTTAAAAAAAATTGAAAGAAGTCAGATTTTACATATTGGTAGTACTTTACAGTTGTTTACACTTGGGTTTTTTGGTTACAGGGTACATGTGTAGAGTGGAAAGAACACCAGCCACAGCTTTATCAGTCAGCTAGCTGAATGACTTCACTTAGGTCACTTGACTTCTCTTGGCTTCAGTTTCCTCTTCTGTAAAATTATTAGGTTGGAATAGATAATCTCTAAGATCCCTCTCATTTTAAAAATTGTACTATTCTATGATTTTTAACTTCTTATGTTTCAGTTATTCTGTGGAAGTTGTAATAAAAACTAAACTCTAGTTTTTAAATTGCCACTTTTCCTTCTTTCCTTCACTCAGAAAAACCCTCTTACCTATTGTGGATATGCAATTAAATCCTTACTTAAACCAGCTTTTTAAATAGTGTGAAAATATTTTAGTTGGTGTGAAGAATGTTCCTTTTGTTTTGTCCATCATATTGTATCTTCTGCATTACTCTCAAAAAGCAAATAACCCCCCAAATAACCATGTTTTTGTTAGTGGCATAGTTTCATGAAAAGATGCTGGACTTGGAATAAAGTCAGAACTGGGTTCAAATAATCTCTTTATCACTAGTTGTTTATAGCCATGCTACCCTGCACCTCCCTAGCTCTTGCCTGACCTCAGAAGCTAAGCAGGGTTGGGTCTGTTTATTACTTGGATGGGAGACCACTGGGATTACATAACATTGTCAGCTTTTTCTTGTTAAATTCTGGGTCTGCTACTTACTACCTTTGTGACTCCAGGAGAAAGTTAACCTCTCTGGGCCGAAGTTTCCTCTGAAAAATGGGGAGGTTGGATTAGATGGCCTTTAAGGTCTCATCTGACTCTTAAGTCAGTGATCCAATGAAGCTGTATGACCACAAGCAAGGCTTTTAACCTCTTTGAACCTCAAATATCTTTAAAAAAAGTATTATATGTACATATACATATATATGCATATATATGTATATGTTCACACACCCACACACATATATATATACACACACGTGTATCTATTATGGAGTTGTGAGGATCAAATTAATAATGTTTATAAAGTGTTTTGTGAGTTTTAAAGGGCTACATAAATTCCAGCTACTATTGTTATCCCTGTCCGTAGGATCGCTCATTCATAATGCTATATAGCACAGTGCCTGGAATATAATAAGGACTTAATAAATGCTCCATTTCTCCTCTAGACTTCAGTGACAGCCAGGAAGATTATCTCAGTAACACAAAGCATAAAACTTGACTGCTTATTCTTCTTATGGACTTAATCAAAATATAGGTAAGTCTAAGGGCATAGCACTGAAAATTTTTCACTTTGGGAAATTTTGGAAAGTGATTCATTAGGGTGCTTGGTATCTGCTAGAGGGTGAAGGTAAGAAAATCAAGAGTAACCTCCTCATTGTCCTTCCTGCTGCTGTGATTCTCTTGTCCCTAATAGATTGAATTCTTTTTCTTTCTTGTCGTAGTCCATACTTAGACTAGTCTATAAGGTTCCCAGATTTAGGTTCCCTGGCCTGGATATTAAAAGCATGTAGGTGGCCCAGCTAGAGAGTTTATTAGCTAAGTTATTCACATGTTTCATAGGTGTTATGGCATTTTTTTTGATTTACTTTTGGAAATTGGAATGTTCTTAGACCTAAAGTTGCATGTGTAAATTACAGGTATTGCCTTTCTTTGTATCTCCAGTGTTTAGCAGAGCACATAGTAGGTGCTTAGTATATGTTTGTTGACTGACTGACTGACTGTTGGCTAGGCTACCTCTGTGGGCCATGGAAAGCTGTTGCCATTGCATTTCTTGTTTGTCCTTGGAGAGTGGTTCCAATGGGTACAGCAGCATAGGCATCCTCGCTTGCCCAGTATTCATATATGGAACTTGCCCTAATGATGGTTATTTGCATGGCTATGTCATGATTGTATGTGGAGTATCTGTAGTACTCTGTAGTCGTAAGTAGAATAATTAGTACCCATGTACTGAAAATTTTTATCTTTTCTGTTGCTTGAATTTCAAATGAATGTAATTTTACTACTTTTTGAAAATACTTATTTCCATATTCATATAAAAAAAGAAAAGACATTTTAACTTTGGTTATTCAAACCATACATTTTTGGGAGAGGCTGTATACATATAAGTTAGAGCACTGCAGTTAGTCAGGCAGACCCAGGCTGAAATACTTCTTCAGATGCTTAAATATCTGTGACCTTGTGTGAGTGATTTAATTATTACCAACCTCCTTTTCCTCATCTGTAATTTGAGGTAATACCAATCTGATTGATTTGTTGTAAATATCAAAAGCACTTTGCAAACCTTAAAGCACTATATGACTATGAGTTGTGGGTGTTATTGGAGTAGGAAGAAATTTGAAGAGGGAACATTTGGGTTTTTGTACATGGCTTAACAACTTTGAACTGTTTTCTTTGGTTCCTTTGTTTTTCTTTAATTCAGTGCCCAATTAAAACAAAGATCTGAAATGTCAAAATTTAATGCATTGTATTCAAAGGTAGGGCATAAATGGATGATTCTTGTGGATTTCCTTAAGGATGAAAAATCAGTCTCTTATTTGAGTGAGATGATTTATTATAGAGTGTGACTTGCTCAGCAGAAAAGGGAACCTAAATATTCTCTTTCCTTCTGTTCTCTTAATTTCCTGTATTCCCAAGTTAGTACATTTTCTTCTTTTACATGTCACATTCTACTACCCACTGATTAACTTGAAAAAGCTGCATTAATTGATGGATTTTAATAACTATTTACTATAAGTAATTGTGGTTTGTTAGGCTAAGTATAGTACATGCTTTTTACATGCTTTTTAGTTTTTAGTGCACGTTGACTAACTGTGCAAACACTAAAAGAAGGGAATTTTACCCACTGGGACTCATTCCTTTCTCCCTACATCTGATTTGGTTCTATTCCCAGGTAGTACTTAGGCTATAAATAGAGGCTGTCACTCGAATGCCAGCAAGTGGTTGGTGAAGAAAATGAAAACTGTCTTTACACTTTGGGGTATATGCCAGATAGTCAGAAATTCTGTGGAGCTATGAGAATGGGGTTTTTAAGCTGGTTTGAATTTTTTTTCCCTGTTAGATTTTCATCATCAACTTTGGCTATAAGTTGTAGTTTGTCTATACTTACCAAATCCATGATTGTAGCCATATTGCTATTGAATGTCACCTTTTAGGCAAGGGATAGATGGAAGGCCAATTAAAATGAAAATTTAGAGCTGAAGTTCCATTATTTGGTGTTTGCCTTTTTTAGATAATGTCCTATGCCCTCTTGTCTTTGCCTCTGATGGATCTCTTCTCTGTCTTGTTAGTTCTTTTCTATATTGTTGGACCACAGGATCAGGGATGTAACACTGGAAATACTGGCTATAGGGAGATGATGTATCATGATAGACTGAGGCCTCTAGTTAGCCCTTAGATTCATGGGTATTCATTCTTCTGTAGAGGGTTGACTCAGTCCAGGGTGTTCTAGTTGGTGTCTGCCACAATCATACCCTGAAGAAAATGGTATGCATGTGTTATATTTTTATTTTTCTGTATGTATGTTTATGTGCTTAAAACAAAATTAAAAAATTTTGAGTTCCAAATTCCCTCCCTCCCCCAAACCCCTCCATCCATTGAGAAGGCAAGCAGTATGATACCCATTACACATATGAATTCATGCAAAACATATTTCCATATTAGCCATGTTGCAAAAAACAGTAAGGAAAATAAAGTGAAAAAAAGAAAGCTTTAATTTGTACCCAGAGCTCATTAGCTCGTTCTCTGGATATGGGTAGCATTTTTCGTCTTGAGTCCTTTGGAATTGTCTTGGTTCATTATATTGATCAGAGTAGCTAAGTCTTTCACAATTGATCATTGTTACAATGTTCTCCTGGTTCTGCATGCTTCTTTTCCATCAGTTTATATAAATCTTCCCAGATTTTTCTGAAGCCATCGCCTTTGTCATTTCTTACAGCATTGTAGTTTATATCACAATCACATACTACAGTTTGTTAGCCATTCCCCTAATCGATGAGCATATGTGGATACATTTTCAACATATTCTTTACTGGTGTCTTAAGAACTATATTTCTGAGTTAGTAACTATGTGGTCAGGGCAGCTAGGTGTCATAGTGGATAGACTTATCTTCCTGAGTTCAAATCTGGCCTCAGACACTTACTTGCTGTGTGACCCTGGGCAAGTCACTTAACCCTGTTTGCATTAATTCCTCATCTGTAAAATGAGCTAGAGAAGGAAATGGCCAACTACTCTAGTATCTTTGCCAGGAAAGCCCCAAATGGGGTCACAAAGAGTCAGACGTGACTGAAATGACTGAGCAACAATAAACAATGTAGTCACAGATACATAAATGTGTGTTCAAGAGAACACACATGGAGCTTGTCCTCCTACATTCTCCTGCAACTGAGAGATGTATAAGTAGAGCACTAGACACAAATGGGATGAAAGGTACTTTTGGATCGAAGACTGCCTCAACCATTCGTTATCAGTGCAATAGAGGTCCTGCATTCTGAATTGTAACATTCCACATTCCTTAGAGCCACAATCACACTCTGAGGGAAAGGATGTATACAAATGATTTCTAAATGGTCTGGTTCATTGCAGTCCCTGCTAGGGCAGAAGCACTGGTATAATTTCTGGCAGTGTACTCCTGTTCCTTTTTCACCTTCAGGTGGGAAAACAAGCTTTCCTTGTGCTAATACTTGTAATGAGTGACAGAAAACAAGGTTTTGTTCTTTTGCTGTGCTGTTTGGAACCATGGAATAAGATTATACAACCACAGATTTAGAGCTAGAAGGGTCCTTTATAGGTCATCTAGTCTGATCTCATATAATTAAGTGGAAAAGCTTGAATTTGAACCCAGGTCCTCTGTTTTCAAATCCAGCATTCGTTCAGTCATACCATAAGACTGAGCTTATTGCTTCAGGATAATAGTTATATGACATTGTTACTTCAATAGGTATTAAATTTCTAGTGGCCTGATACAGTCTGGTATAGGTGTATCCATAAAAAAAGGGGCCATGTCATAATGGAGTTCTCTATTGTATTTGTCTTTCAGCATTTTTCATTGAACAGTGGAATTCATTCATTCACAAAATATGTGTTAAGAGCCTCTTTTGTGCATGACACTCTGCTAGGTACTCAAGGGGGTAGAAAGCTTAGGTAGTCTAGTACCTGGGATAAGATGTAAACACAGATAATTAAAGTGGCATAGTGGAAAGTTCCCTGGATTTGGGGTCAGAAGGCCTGGGTTCAAATCCTGCTTCTGTTAACTACCTATGTGACCTTTGAGCAGGTTACTTAATCTCTTTAGTGCCTCATCTTTAAAATGAGGTGTTTGGACTAGGTGACCTCTAAGGCCCCTTTCATCTTCAAAGCTATGATCCTATTACTTGAGCATATTAGATTGTTGAAGAAACAAGAAGTAAATGAGCTTTGAGAGTGGGAAGTTGGTTACTTGTGGGAACCTGGGGTGACTTCTTGGAGGGGGTGACATTTGAGTTGGGCTTTAAAAGCACGAGTAGTAATCAACAGGCAAAGCCATTGAGGGAGACACTCCTACCATTAGGAATAATGTGAAGAAAAGGACAGGGTGTGTTCTAGGATCAGATCTTGAGTTTGGAAAGAATGTGCACTGGCTAGAGGGAAGGAAATAATATAAAAATGGAAGGGTGGAGTGGACCCAGATTATAGAAGACTTCGAAGGCCAGGCAAAGTAGGTTTGAATTTTACTTGGTAGGCAATAGCAACCGAAGACTAGATGTACGGGTTGTGAATGGGCTGTTATTTCATTCATATGGGGAGCCCCCAAGAGGAAACTTCCTCTGATAATGCAGACTGGCACCTTTTTTTTTCCCTTCCAATTTATAGCCTAGGGCAGGGTTTCTTAACTTGGAAATTAAAAAAAATGGATATCTTTATTTAAATATGGTTGGTTTCCTTTGTAAGCTCATGTATTTTAATTTATTCATTTTAAAGCCATTCTGAGAAGGGGCCCATAGGCTTTACCCACCAGCCAAAGTGGTCAAAGATGAAAAAAAAGGTTAAGAATACCTGGGAATTGTGGCGTGGGAGGAGGGGAGAAGGGGAGGATTATGTGACTTGTTCAGGGTCACAAAGCGAGAACATCTTTTTTTTTTTTTTTGGAGGGGGGAAGGCAGGGCAATTGGGGTTAAATGACTTGCCCAAGATCACACAGCTAGTAAGTGTGTCAAGTGTCTTGAGGCCGCATTTGAACTCGGGTCTTCCGAAATCCGGGCTGGTGCTCTACTCACTGAGCCACCTAGCTGCCCCTAAAGCTAGTACATATCAAGGGCAGGGATGAACCCAGGTCTTCTGACTCGGATTAGAGCGCTCATCTGTTGGTCCATGCTGCTAGGTTTATAGATAAAGATTATTCTGGTTCTGCCTCTTACTTAATGTTGGGCAAGCTATTTAATCTCAGTGCCTCAGGCAACTTAGTAAAACTGAGGTACAGACAGATTGCAGATCTATATTAGTAAAGGGGAGGGCAGCCAGGATAGAAAGCCAGGCCTGGAGTGAGGAAGACTCATCTTCATGAGTTCAAATCTAGCCTCAGACACTACCTGGATGACCCTGGGCAAGTCACTTAGCCTTCTTTGCCACAGTTTCCTCTGTAAAATGAGCTGGAGAAGGAAATGGCAAACCACTTCAGAATCTTTGCCAAGAAAATCCCAAATGGGGTCACGAAGAGTTGGATACAACTAAAACGCAGCTGAACAACAACAAATCAATAAAGGGAATTTCGACACAGGTAGTTTCTAATACAGATGAAATCAATTTCTGTGCTGTCAAGGGGTAGGGTGGGGTGGGGTGGGGTGTATTCTTACTTCTTCTTGCACTGCTGCCCTACTCCCTACCCCCGGAGGGTGGGGGTGGGGTGGGGAAGGTAGGAAAGATAGAGGCAGGGAAACTTGGGCTATTGCAGTCGTTCTAGCATGTGGTTATCCACAAGAATAGGAGAGAGTCAGGGAGTGAAGTCGTTAGAAAAGTGGACCCAAAGACTTGACAACTAGTGGGATATTTGGAAGAAGGGGGCTGTGTGTGTGTGTGTGTGAGAAGTCTCAGATAAACCAAAGGGATTTTCGGTCCCATCAGCAAAAACACAGAAGAAGGGAACTGATAGCAAACTGTTTTTGACATTTTTAGGTGTTGGTCTTGTTTGAGGCATCCGTGGGTAGCTGGATGAGATTTGACCTCTGTAGAGGTCATAGAGATCTGTATAGAGGTAGATTGTAGTTGAAGCTGTGAGAATCAATGAGATTGCCAAATGAGAGTGTAGAGAGAAGAGAAAAATTCAAAAAGGAGGCAATTAAGGGCCTACGATATGTACATTCTAACAGTATTCTACAGTGCCTTCAAAGATCGTGACTTAGATTTGCTAGTTAGTCCAATTTAGTGTCCCCTTTTAAAAAAAATTTATTAAAGTTTTAAACTTCACCATAGTTGCCTTCATTATCCCTTCTAGACAGCCATCCTATATGACAAATAATATTTTTTAAAGACCAAAAAAGAAAAAAGGAAAAAAAATCAGCATAACTAGTAGATACAACAGGAAAGTCTGAAAATATGTACAATGTGCAATACTTCTGAACCTTCCACTTCTGCATAAAGGGTAAAGTGGGAATGGCTCCTCATATTTCTTTCGAGCTAGGAGTGCCTACTTTTTACAGCTACATTTTATTGTCAGCAGGAGTACTTGTTAGTAAAAACCTCTGCAGTTAAGCCTCTTGAAGTCTGTTTTGTAAATAATGACATAAAACACATGAAAAGTTAAGTTCTGATATGTGAGATAAATAACATTTAAAATACTATGTAAGAACTTGCATTATTAATTGACAAATAAATGGTCTAGATGAATAATTCCCAAACTTCAAGCTCAGGCTTGTGGGGTGGGGGTAGGACTGGAGAAGAGTGTTGTGGAATTAATGCAGAGTTCACAGATCTCTATATGTGTCAAGCATTGTAATTTTGATCTTCAGCTCTAGCAAAATATGCAATTTAGCTTAGTATAGTAAGTGAGCAAATGCACCTTCTGTGGACTGAATAAATAATTACACACTATGTTCTGTTATTTTTCAGACGTATGTGAGTGCTGTTGTGATTAATAACACATAACTTCATTTAATTGTTACTGAATTCATAGTAGCTTTTGTCATCTATTTCCTCAATCAACAGATAGTAGTTGTATAATTGTGAGTGCTGTTGTGATTAATAACACATAACTTCATTTAATTGTTACTGAATTCATAGTAGCTTTTTGTCATCTATTTCCTCATTCAACAGATAGTAGTTGTATAATTGTTATCATGTGAAAGCCAATACATTTTTTTTAATATCTTAAAGAGTATGGTACTCGGAAGGATTGTGAGCGACTGTTCTAAACCAGTGGGCCCTAAACTTTTTTGATTGCACACCTTTCTTAATATAAAAGATTTTGAGTATCTCCTACCCAGTATGTGTGTGTATAACTTATTTGTAAATTGTATGTGTGTGCTACCATACTAATGATTATGTACCTTATAAAGCTTATAGAAAATAGAAATTAAAAAAGGATGAGCTAAAGATGAAAAAATATTTGATCAATATGGAGCCACTGGAGTTTATTGAATTAGGAGAGTGATCTGGTCAGACTTGTATTATAGGAGAATTACTGGCACCTGGATAAAAGTTTTGGAGAAAGAAATTACTTGAGGCAGGGAGACCAGTTAGGAGGCTAGTGCAGTAGTCCAGGTGAGAGGTAATGAAGTGGTGGCTATATGAGTAGAGAAAGGGCAGATACAAGAGACATTGTGGAGATAGAAACAGCAATATTTGACAAGTAATTGGATATGTAGGGTGAGGGAGAGTGAGAAGTTGAAGATGACATCAAAGTTATGAGTCTGGGTGGTTGGAAGGGTGGTGGTGCTCTAAATAGAAATAAAGAAATTTAGAAGGGCAGGTTTTGAGAGGAACAATAATATAACAAGATCTGCTATGAATATTGCAACCTATCCATATCTGCTTATACTGTGAGAGGCAGAGCTCTTACTGGACACTGCCTCAAGCCAGAGCTTGCCTTCTGAAGGGTGCCTGCTGTAGCTAAAAGGTGATCTGAGGGATAGGAGACAGATATGCTGGTGGGAAGATTTTCCAGTGGCCTCTCTGGAGCTTGACTGTGAATTCTCAGTGGTTAGATTATAACTACCCTGAGAGATCAGTGCTTGGTGCAAAAGAGAGGAGGTTGAGAACTTGAACAGTTAGAGGGAGTGTGAGAATGTTGGGGGACAAGGGAGGGTGTGGTTGTGTTGGAGATAAATTCTGTAACCTGTTCCCAGACTCTGATTAGGTGATCATCTACCCTTTGGGGTCAAGCCACACCTTTTCAGGGAGACCCAGGGCCCTTCTTTGGAGATCTCTGGTCTAGACAATAGATACTATAGGGATCTGGAAGAGCGTTACTGGGTAAAGTCAGGAAGTAGAGGCAGTGGA
Source organism: Phalanger gymnotis (assembly GCA_028646595.1). Lineage (NCBI taxonomy): Eukaryota > Metazoa > Chordata > Mammalia > Diprotodontia > Phalangeridae > Phalanger > Phalanger gymnotis. The sequence continues at coordinate 554,488,195 of CM053622.1, forward strand.
TCTTAAGCCGGGGCTTGAAAGAAAGGGAGTATTTCAGTAGGCAGAAATGGGGGTGGGGTGGGGAGAATACTCTAGGACAATAGAATGTTCTGAGCTAGCAGTATGAGAGTGGGCATGCACAAAGGTTGTTTGGGAGAATGAATAGACCAGTTTTGCCAAGATGCAATTCCTTACATGTGGTCAACAAGTGAGAATGAATATTTCATGTTGATTACATGTAGCAGAGGGCCTCTATATTGAAGAATGGTGAAGCATGAAGTTGGAAAAGTTGACTGGGGTTAAGATAACTTTGAAGGCCAGCCTAAAAGGTTTTAATTTTTTTATCCTATAGAAAGTGCAGAGTTATTGAATATTTTTGAGCTATTGAAGATCATTAAAGATTGAAGAGCTATTTGAGATTTTAAGTAATCTGATCAAAGCAGTATTTTAAAAGGACCTATATTATGGCAGGTAGGTGGTTCAGTGGCTAGAGTACCAGGCCTCGAGTCAGAAAGACTCATCTTCCTGAGTTCAAATCTGGTCCCAGGCACTTATTAGCTGTGTGACCCTGGGCAAGTTTCTTAACCCTTTTTACCTTAGTTCCTCATCTGTAAAATGAGCTGGAGAAGGAGATGGCAAGCCACTCCAATATCTTTGCCAAGAAACCTCCAAATGGGGTCACGAAGAATTGGATATAACTGAACGACAGTAACAAAAATCTCTTGAATTCTTAGTGGATGTACTTGAACATGTTAATTTGTGCTTTGATAGCAAATGCAAAGTGTTGACAGTGATCATCTAAAACCTTCCATATGCTGGTGTATGTATGTGCTTATGACTCATGATCAGAATAATGTTCAACAATTGTTAGATTGGTTGGCCAAGTCTGTGTTTTGCTTTAGTTAAGTCTTTCTGGCACTGACAGTGTCTTTCTATAGTGTTTTCCTTAGCAGTACCATATTTAGCTTCTGTGTTTGCTTTGACTCTGAATGTTGCTGATAACTACCAAGACCTCAGAATGATCAACCCTTCTAAACGAATGGCAGCTTAGTTGACAGAAGTCTGTGCTATTTTCAGAAAGAGGTTATTATGAATAGAAATCAAACCAATTCTGTATGCTTTGATGCTCAACCTTTTAGTAAGTGACAGTGACATATGTTGCTGTTTTGTTACATTGACCACTTTAACATAGACTATCTGTGTAGCTTACACAAATGTGACGTTTCAGAAGAAATATAATACAATCCAGTAGTGCTTATATATATATACATATATACATACATATATACATATATATACATATATATATGTAGTAGAAAGTTCACTGGATTATGGAAGGGAAGGGGAAGGGAACAAGCGTTTATATAGCTCTTACTATGTCTCAGGCACGGTGCTAAGTACTTTACAAATATCTCATTTGATCCTTAAAACAACCCAGTGAGGTAGGTGCTATTATTTATTATATCTCATTTTATAGTTGAGGAAACTAAGGCAGACAGGGGTCAAGTGACCTGCCCAGGGTCACACAGCTAGTAAGTATCTTAGGTTGGATTTGAACTCAGTTTTTCCGGACTCCAGGCCCCATGCTCTATCCTCTGTGCCACCCACCTATCTCTTGTACATTCCATTAACTAATTGAAAAATTTTCTAAAGTCATGGAGTTTGTCTCTTTAAAGCATGATCATAGCCATGCTGTACCTTATGAACAGCATATTGCTGCATCATTCAGTTATTGAAGAGTGTAACAAACAAGTTTTAAAATGGCACAACACAGGTACAGTGATGGCAGCAGTTTTGCTATAACTCCATAGGTAATTTTGGTGGCTCTTATTCTAGATATTTTCACACGAAAAGAACAATCAGTGGGATTAGTGGTGTATTCTCTCACATATGTATATGCATTGGTATACAGTTATATAGTTGTACCATTTCAATGGAAATGATGATTTTTATAGAATGAAAGTAATGTAACATCATTTATCTGATGATTAACAGCTGCAAATATTATCTAATGTCCAACTGGTTACTGTATCTGTCAAGACCTGCAGAGGGTTCTGTCATTTAAAAAGTTATTTTAAGATGCAAGTTTCTATCTTGTGCCATGAAATTTCTATTTTTTTTACATTTTTACCAGTTTAATGCTGTTTTCTTTTCCTTTCAATTCAAGGCATTTAAAAGAACAGATTTTATTTACATAGTCAAAATAATCTGCTTTATTTAAAAAAAAACTTGTTTAAAAAAGTACATTCAATATAGTTAAATGACATATACTTTTATATCATTTTTGTTTAGGTACCTTACGTTGTTTTTGACAGCCTGAAATAGTAAAACTAATTTCAAATGCTTTCATGTAAGGCATTTGAAGAGAGAACCTGAGAATGGGGCAGGCAGGCAATTTGGACTGACATCCTCAAAAGCTAACAGGATACAACATATAAAAGTGAATATTACAACTTGATGAACCAGTAATTGAAGTCTGTTTACCTTAAAAGCAATCACTTGCCATTGTAAGTGGTATGTGTGGTTCAGTTGTGGGCCAGTGTGGTTAAAAGGCGGCCTGGGACCAATTCCTGCCACACTTGAGTGAGTTGTACCACCCATGTTCCTTAGTTGTCACCATCTTAGTTTTCACATACACTGTTTTGATTTCTATTGATACTCTTTGCACCAATTATTTCTCTTTGTTACTAATTAATTAATTCTTGAATGATTTTTGTTTTCAGAATTGTGACAAATAGATCCTTTGGCAGAATTAAAACTATTGTCAAATGAGAGAATGGACCATAGGATCATTTGGAGCCTCAGAGATCGTCTAGTCCAAGACTTCTTAACCTGGGGTCCGTGAATAGATTTAACTTGTTGGGGGGAGGTTTGATCTGTGAACTTGGATGGGAAAAAAATTACATCTTTATTCTCACCAACATCTAACAGATATTTAGGATTTCCTTCAATTACAGATTTAAAAAAATATTCTGAGAAGAGATCTATAGGTTTCACCAGACCACCAAAGGGTTCTAAGACACAAAAAAGGTCAAGAAGCCTTTATCTCATTTAATCCCCTTATTTTGCAGATCAGGAACAGAATCCTAGAGAAGTTAAATGACTTTTAGAAATAGCTTTTGCTCCCTTTCTCTCCAACAGAACTCATCCTTTTATCTTTGGATTCTGAGTCTCATGCTCCTTCTACTGTACCATCCTTTACAAAGAAAATTATTTAGTATTTTGGAGATCTAAAAACTCTGTAATCCTATAGCTTTCCATAATATGAAGTATGAAACTAAGATGTCATTACTCAGAATTTAAGTTGGTTATTTTTAGCCAAGCATCTTTGACGTTGCAGTTAAACTCCTCATTGAGATGATCTTAAAAATCAAGAGAACTACTAAGTATGTATTCATATGTGCACCTTAGTAGAACATGTTCATAGTCACTAGACTGAAATATACTGCTATTACTTGTTACTGCTTAATTATGTGTGATTAAAGCAGCATTGCTTATTTTACCTATAATTAAGGTTGTATGTGGTTTGATTGATGGACTTGAAAATGCTTGTTCCTAGCACTAGATTGCTATCATAGGGAAATTTTTCGAGGGAGTTTTATGCATTGTAAAGCACTGTAAAATTATAGGATATTTAAAACATAATCAGGAATGAAGTTCCAAAAGATCAGAAGAAAACAAGTCAGACATAATTCTCTTAGAATAGTCAGGAAAGTTAAAGTCCACTATGGGCTGAGACTTGTGATACATGTTAGTGATAATAAAAAGGCCCTTTTTAAGTTATGTTGGAGGCAAGAGAAGGAACAAGAAAGGGATAGGACTCCTGCCTGGGCTGTATAGGACAACCACCAAGAAGGTGGAAATACTCAATGCGGATTTTACATCTTTTTTCTACCAAGAACAATAATCCTGAGATTGGTTATTATAGAGGAAAAAAGTGGTTCACTAACAGTGGTTATTTTGGAAGCCCAAATAAGTGAAAAGTACCAGAGGAGCATCTTTTTTGCTTTCAAGTTTGGCAGTTGGCTCAGTCAAATGGTATCACTTAAGCTTTGATGAAAATTTATGAATAAGATGACCACAATACTTTAAGTGGTCTTTGAGGAATCATTAAGAAATGATGAGAAAAAAATTAAGAAACGATTAAGAAAAGATACGTACCATGAAAGTGGAGATAGTCCCTTTTTTTTTAAAGGGGAAAGAAATTAGCTTCTTCAAATAGGCCAGTAAACTTGATAAAGATTCTTGGAAAAACACTAGAAGAGATTATTAAAGATGTGCTTTATGAACATATTGAAGGGAAAGTAGTGATCACTGTTAGCCAGCTTCATCATCATAAAAGTTGGTAGTGCTTTAAGGGTTTCAAAGAGATTTACATATATTATCTAATTTGATCTTCACAACAACTTAGTGAGATAGATGAATTTATCCATATTTTAAGATCATAAACTTTAGGTTCAAAGAGATTAAGATTACCCAGCGTTACACAGGTAGTACACAGTAGTTTGACGTGGAATCTGAACCCAAGTCTTCCTGACTCCAAGTACTGTGCTTGAGAATGGCATCAGATTATTGAGAGCTTTGAAAGCATAGAGGAGAAATTTATCTTTGATAGGATAGATATTAGGAAGCCATTGAACACTATTGAGCAGAAAGATAATGATGAAAGTGGTGTTTTAGTAAGATTGGTTAGGTAGTAATGTGCAACATGGATTGTGGATTGGAGATGATTATTGCATATAACAGAATTTTTTTTAGTTTGGATTATCTCTATTAGACTTCCCTTTTGGTTTGTTTACTTTTGGAGGCTATTGAAGACAGAAAAAAGAGAAAGAAAAGCAAAAAAGCATGTGTTCTCTTATAAAAGTTTGCTTACAAGTCTTTGATCTGTCAAACTCTACTAAATTTAGTTATTTATAGATACTTTAGGACTACATTTAGCAAAACCCCTTCATTTTGTTGCATATCACTGTGCTATAATTGCAGAGTATTCAGCCATGCATCATTTGAAACAAAATCAGCAAATGTTGGTTTGCAGTTTCATTGGAAATGTTAATGAATGCTGTGAATTGGTACAAGCTGTTGCCTGAGGCTTTCAGTAAGCCAGTGGAGTCTGTCGGGCCTTCATTACTCAGAATTGAGGTTGGTTACCCCTAGCCCAAGCATCTTTGATGTTGCAGTTAAACACCCTTCATTGAGTTGATCTGAAAAAAAACCAAGGGGACTTGTTAAATGTATATTTATATATCCTCCTTAGTTATAGACTTAAGCTATTGTTAAAAATTATAGTATATTATAAGGATCAGAAATTTATTTTCACTTAATATTATCTTTCTGTTACCTATAGTGGTTTAAACTGGAGAGTGAAAAATAAGTGGAAACATATTTCCAGCAATTTTCTAAATGCTTGAAAACTTAAATTGACTTTTTTGAAAGGGATGCTTTATTGTATTATCTTGACTCTTTCTGGAGGTGGGTGGTGGGGAGCAGTTTCTTGGTGTTGCTAGATAGTTAGATTCCTGCCCCCTGCCCGCTGTATATCCTTATTGGAGGATCCCAGTAAACTTTTATACTTAGGACTTTGAGAGCTGCTATCAATTTGATGACAATACTGTGGATGATTCACATTTCTTTTGCACTTTAAGGCTTATAAACGGCTTTCTGCATAATGAACCAGTGATAGAGGTAGTGAATTATTTAAATTCTTAAAGGCTAAGATAATGTGCACACATAGTGATGTAGATACACTGTTACTGGGAACAAAATTGCCATAGTTGATGTTTCAGATGGCTGCTGAAACAACGGAAACATTAAAAAATGAAACTGATAGCGTATTTTAAATCATATAGCACTACCTAATAACTTTACCAATTCATGTCTGTTTGATTTTCAGAAAGAGTGAATAGAAAATTTCAAAAATTGTGAAAATGTAGATTTTCAGTACATTTTTATCAGATTTTATTAAAAGAGTATGGAAGGATTATAAATGTAATATTGGTTGGACAAGCTGTAAGTCTAAAATATTAAATCTGGCAGAAGAAGCAGCCTAGTTGCAAAGACTAGGACTAATCACCCTTTGTTCTTTTAGAGAGATAACTCATGAAGCACAACTAGCATGTCAGATATCAACAGCAATTTTATGTGAATGTTTGGACCCAGTGCTGCCTTTTACACAAACTGATAACACATTATGACATCTGTGCTGATACAGGAAATTCATTCCTGGATCTGTTCTCTTCTATTGAAATAGGGTACCGTCTGAAACACTGCAACAACATAGCCTCTGGACTAGATGGCATTAGATACTGGATTTTGAAGAAGATTGACCCAGAGGGGCATATTTTAGCAACTATTTTTTTTAACTTGTCGCATAAATTTAATTATGTCTTGAAGGAGTGGCAGCTGTCTACTACTGTTTTAATTCATAAGAAAGGCAATACAGACCTGCCTTCCATATCCCTAGGCAGTGCCTACAGTAGTAGGATCTGTCTTGTCAAAAACACTTCATGATTAGAGTATGAGGAATGGAAATATCAGCCAGAAGGGTTCATGCTTACTGATGGCTACAGTGAACATAATTTCTTGCTGTAGTCTGTCTTGGATGATGCTAAACACAAAAAGAAAATGTGTAGAGTAGCTTGGCTTGACCTGACTGATGCATTTGGCTCAGCGTCACATAGTACGGTCTGGCTGGCACTAAGATAAACTGGTTTGCATGAAGTGACTGTTAGCATTATATAAAAACTATCAGGATAGTAAGACTTCTATCCATTCTAGGGGTGGCCTTACATCAAGCATTTCTATCCAGGCAGGCATAAGGCAGGGTTGTCCTCTTAACCCCATAGTTTTTAAGCTAACCCTGAAACTAAAAATCATGCCCTGAGAAAGACAGGGTTAATCTTTAAATTGCACGGCAGGAAAATTAGTGTCCTAGCCTGCATAGATGATTTAGCCATAGTGGTTGACACCTGGACTCCCTTAGTGCAGTGTTGAATAATGTGAGTGAGGTTACCAGATAGGCAGGATTACATTTTTAATGGGGCAAAATGTGCATCCTTGTTAATTGATGGTTGAAAAAAACGTGCTCCCACTTAATATCGAATTCAAGATCAGGAGATTTCAAAAGAAAAATTACCTTTACCTTGGAATCCCTGCGGGGTTCTATACCACAAATTATGACAGGGATGTGATAATATGCCAGTGGATTTGGATCACATGTATGGTTAGGTTGAAATTGACACCCTGGCAGAAAGTAGATGCAGTAAATACTTTTATTCTGTTCTGCATTTTGTTCCATATTAAGAATGGCATGGTTCCAAGAGTACTTTCAGTCTCTCAGACAAATCAGTTAAAAAAAAGAAAGCCAAGAGATGGCTGTACCTTTCCCGAAGAGCCAGTATTGCATTCCTATATTTCCCCTATAAAATGGGTAGGTGGGGGAATGAATCTACTGCCTTTAGTCATAGCTGTAGACATTGGACAGGTGGTTCATGGGGTGAGACTACTGTCTTCATTTGATCTGGGTTGGCCTTCCCACCATTTCCTTAGTGACATGGCGAGGAATAGAATCAAGCCTGACCCTTATGCAGAAGACTTTGCCATCTATCTGAATGGTTCCATAAAAGGAGAATTTGGAATAGAGTGCGGCAGCATCAAACATTTGGTCTTGACTGCTGGTAGCCTTCTGGCAATTGTCCACAAAAATTTCGTCTGAATGGAGGACAAATAACAGTATCCTGTCCCTGTGGCTAAATGATAGACCTTTGATTCCAAGAGTGGAGAGTTTAAAACAGGCACTTAGACATTTTTATAAACAACAGCTAATTTGCAAACCTGAACAGGGTAAAGTGTACTCAGTTACCTCTATGACTCTGGCCTCTAGCTTTTTTTTTATGGGAGAAAGATCTTTTATCTGACTTATAGATTGGCATTTTATCCACAGAGCTGAACTGGTCTGCTGTCCAGGAGATTGGGCTCTGGTGATAAGCCCTATTGTCTGTGTTGGTGGAGGGCATTAAATGAAACATACCCACAAACCTCTGTCACTCTTTTCCTCATACCCCAAAGCATGACTCCATGTTAAGTAAAACTAATTAACTACTAGAGAGCTGGAAACCACTGAAGTGAGGATAAATTTGAAGGACTTGGAGAGGTACTACCACTGTCAGTATCTAGCTCAGGAAAGCTACAGAGTGCATCGCAATACACAGGTAGTTGGCGCTTTGGGAAGTTGGAATACAGCAGTGACACAGCGTTGTCTAAATTAAAAATCAGCGTCATGTATGCAGACTTAATAAGGAGACTGATGGTGTAGGACTCCATTAGGTGGAGTAGAGACATATACAGAGACCATATCACTGGGATGAGACAGTACACAGAATGAATTTTTGAGAAGAATATTTCATTTTTTGTCTTAGCAAGGACAGAAAATGCCCTTTTTAGCTAAAGAGAAGCAACTGCATTTTTATTCCACACAGAACGTTGTTATACAATATTTCCCTTTTAATATATATATATACATATATAGTTATATTTATGTAAATATATGTATACTTTTGTGTGTATACATACATATAATATATGTATATATGCATGTATTTAAAACTTATGCTTGCATGTTATGCTACTAGGTACTTAGATGTTAAAAATTCTGAAAAGAATCTTGTAACAAAAATTCCTATAAGTCCGTGCACTTTAAATGTTATCTGAATAAAAGTAAAATATCTGTATTTTACTGAGGAGGGCATTGTGCCTTAGAGAAGTAAAATGATTTATCGAGAAGCACAGATGGATTAAGTATCAGATTTGGGATTTGAGCTTTGGTCTTCTGGTTCTAAGTTCTAGACTCCTTCCATTATTGTCACTAAACCTGAGGTGTATTGGAGGCACACTCCAAGACACCAGCATCCTACATTCTATTTAGAACTTTGGGCCTTTTAGGTTCTTACAGTATGTAATTTCTGTTGACTGAGGAGTCACCCTCCTCTGTCAGCATGCCATACCACCTGTTTCCCATTGTACTTGTTGGAATCTATTTTGATGTACCTACTATTTCCTCCTGAAATTTCAAACATAATCAGATCATCTCTAGCTCATAGATATCTTGCTTAGTTTTTGTCCTAGGTCATTCTGTTCTGTCCTTTAGATCACCTGTTTTGTTATTAGCAAATTTCTCAGTGCCCTTGAACTTTTTTTTTTAATATTCCTTCCACCTTTTTTGCTTTAACTAAAATTTGGCCTTAACTTCAGAATGGAGTGGATCTCTCTTCATTGGAAACTACTTCTATTCTCTTTTTACAAAGTCTGGAACAAGAGAATTCTTGTTTCTTTTTGCTATTTCTGAGGGCAGCTAGATGGCACAGTGGATAGAGTGCCTCTTCCTGAATTCAAATGTGGCTTCAGACACTACCTGTGTCACTTTAGGCAAGTCACTTAACCTTGTTTGCCTCAGTTTCCTCATTTGTAAAATGAGCTGGAGAAGGAAATGGCAAATCACTCCAATATCTTTGCCAAAAAAATCCCAAATGGAATCACAAAGAGTATAGACCAAAATAGCAAACGACAACAACATTGCTGTTTCTAGCCCATTCTTTGATGATGACCCCCAATAACCAATCAATTAACAAGCAGAGATGCTGGGGATACAAAGACAAAAAGGAAACAATCCATGTTTTCAAGGACTTTGCATTCTTTTGAGAAAAACTGTTCTCCTTTGAAGTCGTGGCAATAAAATTATACCAGCCTCTCACCTCATCCTTGTGGTCAGGCAACAAGCATTTATTAAGCCTCTACTGTTTGTTAGACACTACAGTGATAAGTGCTTGGGATACAATTACAATAAACAAAACAATCCCTACTCTCAAGGAGGTTACATCTTAACAGCGAACCTCTGAGTCACTCTCCAAACTTCTTTAATATTAGAATCAGGTTCCTGGTTTTCTCCACCTATTTCCCTGCCATCACCCTCAGAGATGTTAGGATTTCTGTTGATTGCCTTTATAATAATACACTGTCCTCAGAATCACAGAATTTGAGAGTTCTACCCCAACTCATATAGGAAAGGAATCCTGACTAGAGCATATCAGACAAGTAGTCATCTAGCCTTTGCTTGAAGAACTTCAAGGAGATGGAAATCATCATCTGCTGGAGAAAACCATTCTATTTTTGGCCAGCTTTCATTATATAGAAGTTTTTCTGGACACTAACCCTAAATTCTTTTCTTTGCATCTTCTACCCAGTGCTGTCTCTTCCAAAATGACAAATATTTGAAAATAGCTATCATGTGTTTCTTACCTTCCCCACTCTTCCTGTTTTAGAGTGCCTGTTTTATTATTAGCAAATTAGTCTTCTATCCACCTCATGTCTCCTTTTTCCAAGCTAATCATGGAACTGGGATTCCATCAACCAATCTTCATATGATAAGAACTTAAGGCGTAGAACTGAATGTAATATTTTAGATGGCATCTTAACAGCATTTTATTGTCAAATATTTCTGTACAGATGATTTCCAAATCTGTAATTGCAACCCTGACCTCTCTCTGAAACTCTGGCTTACATTTCCAAATGCTTATAGAGCAGATTAGTCTGGACAGAACCATTTCAGGAGTCAATGAGGACGTGAGGCAAAGGATAGCTTAATAAGCCACATGATCCAGGGCCACATGGCTTTCAGAGAGGAGGGGACAGAGGTATGCTAGCTTAGGATAGCTGTTGGAGAAGCTAACTTAACCACAGAGCACACTTATCCAGAACAATTGGCCAGCAAGTTTTCCTTTAGTTAAAATAACCAGCGCAGAGAATACGGTAGGAGAGAATTTCCAGCTACCTGACCCATTGAGAGCTTTAGAGGAGGGTTCTGTATTTATGTAGGAGGCTTATAGTCATATAGATCCAGGAAGCATGGGGTAGGGACAGTATTTTAACAGACCTCATAGCCAATGAAACTGAAGGGCAAGGAGGTGGCTTAAAGCCCAGGTGAGGATGCTGTAAGGCCCAAAAAGGAAATGATTGTGCCACAAAACAGGGGTCCTTATACCTTGAGGAAATAGATTCCAGAAGCACTAGTTAACTAGTGCTTAGTTTAAATTACTTTGTCTAAGTACTTTGACTGTCCCATCTAGCCTCTATCTCTGATATTTCTGGCTGAATTCTTGGATGAAACATCAAAGAGAGGAGTTAGACAAGAAAGATGACTAAGAAAATTGAAGGTCCCCATATATTTGCAGTTAGGAATAGATTAACTTAGGACCTTCATGTTTTCCCCTTTTTGTTATTTTTAACCATTTTCTTTTTCCTGGTAGTACTTACTTGTACAACCTTGTTAGAATAGCAGAGATTCCTTGTCGTTTTTAGGCAGCAGAGTAGGATAGGAAAAAAATTTCCATTCTTCCTTGAAGTCTAGGAGTGAATGACATACTTAAACATGTATTAAGTGCTTACAGTGTGCCAGGCACTGTGAGGAGGAATGAAGGCCATCAGGAGAGTTGATGACAGTAAGAAACCAGGAAGTAAGTGAGTAAGACCAGCCCTGGCAGGTCAGCTATGTTGTCATATATTTGGAAACCAGAGTCTGTCTAGACATGTAATTTACAACTTTGGAAAGGTAAATGTGCCAAATCTTTTGATTTGGAATTGAAAACTAGTCATAGAGAGTACTTTTAAAAACATTTCTGAATTTTTACTTTTTATCATTTATTTCATAATTGATGTTTAGTTCCCTGTTAGCTAGGTGCTATCTGAAATGTTTTGTCATTCATTGTTGGATTCATTATTGCCATGGCTCTGGAGTTGAATGCAAATAAGTTGAATTGAAAAAAGCGATGCTATCAGATCTTTAAGTTTTTAACTTGTGTGCATTTATGTGGAACTGTGATTTCATTGGTAAAGGGAACCCTGATGAGAAGATTCCAGTAAAAATCAACACTTTTGTGGTTTGTAGTCTTGGAGAGTTAGGGCACTGAAAAGTTAGGTGACTTGCCCAGGGTCACTCCGCCACTGTGTGTTAGAGGTGGGACTTGGCTATGTCTTTCTGACTAAAGGATAGAAGAGCTTTCTATCCACTATACTTCCTTGTGTTTTTCAAAATAATGTAAAATAATGAAAATGAATATTCAAAACAATTGACCACATGAATTCAGCTTAGATATGATAGGTATTTATTAAATATTTTTAAATGCAAATTCTATATTACCATATTTTCAAGTGTTTTAATAAATTATTTGAAATGGCTTACTCTGATCACTACATTCATTACCAAACTTTTTTTTCATTGCTGAATAAAACATTGAGTGGAATATGCTAAAGATCATGATTTCAGTCACCCATGCTTTCAATCTTGGTGTGATTCTTGACTCTTCACTCTCACCCTACATGACCACTCACTTCCTAGATCTTGACATTTCTACCTTCACAACATCTCTCTCATGTATCCTCTTCTTTCTTCTCACAGAGCCACCACTTTAGTTCGGGCCCTTATCACCTCTCATCTGGACTCCTGCAATGGCCACCTAACTTGTCTCCCTGCTTCAGGTCTCTGCACTTCAGTCCATCTTCCACACAGCTGCCAAAATGATTTTCCTGAAGTTCAGGTCTGTCACTTTCCTAATAAATAAACTCCAGTGGCTCCCAGTCACTTTTAGGATCAAATATAAACTCCTCTCTTCAGTATTTAAAGCTCTATACAACCTGGCCCCAATTTACCTTTCCCAATTTATTTCACACTGCTTCATTTTAGACATGATAATTAGCCATTCTGTCCTAACTGTACCATCTTCATGCCTGTACATTGACTATTCCCCATACTTGGAAGATACTCTCTCCTCCCTTCATTTTAGAATTCCTAATTTCCCTCAAGGCTCAGGTTGAGAGCTTTTCCTGTTTCCCTCTTCCTCAAATTACCTTATATCTATTTTGGATGCACATGTTTTTGTCCTTGATAGAATGTAAACTCCTTGAGGGCAGGAACTATTTCAGTTTTGTCTTTGTATGTCCATTACATGATATATTGCCTTGTCCGTAGTAGATTTTTAGTATTACTTTTTTGATTCATTGATTGATACCTGGGAATTCTTAGTGATTTACCTTGAAGATAAATAAATGCATATTCTTGTTCCAAAAGCAGTAATGGTTAAGTCACTAATGGACAATTTTAATTTTCTTTTTTTAAAGTTTGTGTATTATGAGTATATTGCGTATTGCTTGTGGCTAGTAAACTTGTTCACAGATCATAGAGCATACTTTGAATGGGTTTGACTTGCTTTTTTTAAGGAGCAGCTGACTCTGGGGATATGGAACTAGGGACTTCTTTTGAGAGAATGATGGTAAAAATGGAAACATGAAAACTGATTTATAGAGGAGTTTTTATGCATTGTAAAACAATTTTACTCTACCTGGAGTGCTGACATTCCAAATTATTTACAGCTGATCAGTAGTACTAGTGGTACTGATATATTCCAATGAAAGCTTGTATATTTGACACAGAACCCAGCAATTTAAGTAGGTTGAGACACTGGTGATAATTGTTTCCTTATGGTAGAGGGAGGGAGAACATTCCAGGACAAAAACTGGAAAGAAACAGTGAAAGAAGAGGCTGAGTCAGCCCCCTGCATTGCTGCTGTAGAGGAAACTAGTAATTGTAGTGCTAGTTTAATATACTGAAGTAACTTAGGTATGCTGTCACAACCTGAAAGGCAGCCAGAGGAGTGAAGGGGATTGACAGCTATTCAGTATGTGGAAATGGAACAACTCATTCAGTTGCAACAACTTGCATAGAATTGACCAATGTATTTTAGAGAAAGGCTGGAGCCAGAGTTATAGGCCTTTCTGACATTCCAGATAGTAAAATGGGAATAGCACATGTCTCTGAGTGTTTTTTTTAAAAGATGATAATACAAATTTGAGAAATTATAAACCAAAATTCATCTTTTTCAAACCACTTCTTCCTCATTTCTAGTTCAGTTAATTGGCCCAGTCACAAAACTTTGCAATCACCTTTGACTCCTCCCTCCCACTAAATACAATAATTTGTTCTGCACTATATGTTCTATAACACTAATAACCTATATTTATGTAGTACTTTAGAATTTATAAAGTCTTTTCCTTATGACCCTTTGAGATAGGTTGACTCAGAGTAGGGAAATGAATTGTCCAGGGCCATATGTACAGTGTCATGGAGGGCAGTTTAATCCAGATCTTTTGATTCCAAGCCCAGTACTCTTTCATCTGTGCCGCCCTGTCTAAAACGTGTCTGACATCCTTTTTACTGTTCCCACAACCACTACCCTAATTCAGATCAACACCTTTCATCTGTATTGTTGTAATAGCCACCTCTTTCTCCCACCTCTTTCTCAATCTGGCCTAGATTTGTCTACTGCCACATTAATTTCCCTAAACCATAGCATCAGTCATGATATTTCCTGATTTGAATTAGTGGTTCTTCATTGTCCAAATTGGATTGGCCACCACAAAAAGACTATATTATCTGCTTGGTATTCTGCGATCTTCCTGAGGTGTCATGTCAGTAAGCATTTCTTAAACTCTCTCTTGCTCTCTCTGTATATGTAATATATATATATATATATATAGTAATGTATAATGGATATATATAATATATAGTAAGATATGTGTTATGTATGTATATACATATATTTCACTATCTGTGACAGACACAGAAATAAACTTGAATCCCTGATATTATTTTCTCAGTTCAGCTTTACTAAGCTATTACTATGGCATTGTGTAAAGAAAGGTAAAAATGATCACGGCCTTCAGGGAGCTCACATTCTAATTAGGGAGACAACTTGCAAATAACTATGTACATATAAGATATTTAGATGGTAAATTATAAATAATCTCAGAGGAAAAGCACTAGTAGTGGAGGTTAGTGGGACCAGGGAAAGACTCTTATAGAAGGTGGAATTTGAGCCAGGTCTTGAAGAAAGCTAAAGCAGTGAGGTGGAGATGAGAAAGGAGAATATTTTGGTTTATTGCCAGTAAAGACGTACTACAGCGGAGGGAGATAGAACATCCTGTGTGAGGAGTAGTAAGAAAGACACCGTCTGGATTGGAGAGTAAGTGGAAGGGAGTAAAATGTAAGAAGCTAGCTGGCTCTCACTGGATAGAGCACTGGGCCTGGAGTCTGGAAGACTTGTGTTCAAATGTGGCCTCAGACATTTAGTAGCTGTGTGACCTTGGGCAAGATACTTAACCTTGTTTGCCTCAGTTTCCTCATCTGTAAGATGAGTTGGAAAAAGAAATGGCAACTGTTCTAGTACCTACGCCAGGAAAACTCCAAGTGGGGTCATGAAGAGCTGGAGATGACCGAACATGTAATTTACCATATTTTTCCTTACTATAGTTATTCAGCATCTTGTATTGCAGTTCCCATAATAAATACCTGTGCTCTTTCTTGGACTTTGAAAAGATAGACTAGCATGAAGCAGAATGGAAGGCCAGTGTACAGTCTCCTTTTTCATTTTGCTCACAGTGGTGTAACTATGAGACTAATTTTCTTATGTAGGTCTGGAAAATGGTCTGTGAAGGTAATTTCAAAATAGAAATTCCAAAAATGTTTTGAAAATGGCAGCATTGTTGGAATAAGTTTTTAAGTCTTGTAAGGTAAATTTCTAAAGGAAGAAACACATGTCTGTGTAAGTTCTGGTATGTTTGTTTAAAAGAGCAATCTCATTCCTTTATAACCACATCCCATTCAGGATCACTTGTGAGGCAGAGGTAATGACGTGGCTCATCAAGTTAATTTCTTTAAGAAAATGATAAATTAAGATTGAAGTTCTGAATATTCTAGTTTAACTCGGAACCCAAAACTTCAGCTCTTGGTTTATATGGACTATTTTCACTCTTGATACCTCACATAAATTGCTTTCTTTAGTTTTCATCTCCATCCAAGTTTTTCCTGAGAACATCAGAATTTGGCCCATTTTGTCATTATCTGTCAACTTCCCTGGGAACATCAGAGTATATGGCTCATTTCTAAATCTCTAAGAAAAGGTAAAAAGTGCTCATGTAAGCCCCTAGAATAACATAGAGAATAGAGGAGAGGCTTTACTTTTATCTGACAGAAAGCTCAGAGCACAAAGAACTTGTACCCAAGGTCGTAAGCATCAAGACAGTTCTCTGTCCCTCTTTAGTGAAGCTCACTCCCTCCTCTCTCCCCTGAAATGTAGTCATCCAGACTTAAAATAGTTTTTTAAAGATTGAAGCTGCCTCCAAAGGGGAAAGAACTGAGAGTCCATAAAGAATCAAATACCTTCTCGTTGTACACCAGTACAGGTCCAGCTAGCCATACTCCTTCACGTTATGACTATTTTTCATGATGCTTCTGACTCCTTCTTGGTTCTTCCTGGGACTTTCTTTTATCTCCTGAAGCTTTGGTCCAGGACCTTGTCCCTTGGGTACTTCTGCCTCCAGGGAATCTGTTTGTAGTTCCTCTATCCTCTCCATTTATTCTCCTTTAAAGCACAAATCCTAGGGCTTAGCTCAGCTTTCCACAACTCTTGATTTTAGTCATCCATTCTCCTAACAGTGAATCACCTAGCATTCAAGGCAACAATTCATGTTCCATCTAGTTTCCAAATGTGGTGTCAATGAGACATTTATATAGTCAGAGGACATCAAACACTTTCAACCTTGTCTTAGTCACACTCAGGCATTAGGAAAGTAGCTTTGTTGTTAACTTAGATAATTATGTTAAGAACTCTTTGTAAACAGAAGTGGGATTAGTTTTCTGTAATTGCTAACTTAGAATTTTTCTGTAATGATTAACCCTATTTGGTTTATAAAAACAATCCTGAGCTGTTGGATGACAACTGAAACTAAGAAGATAAAATCACATAGGATGAAATGTAAAATTTATTATTTAGATTAAAAACTTAACTGCATGGGTATGAATTGGGGGAGGGGTGGTTCAATAATTTACATAAAAAAGATCCAGATTTTTGTTTGACTTGAAATTTAATATGCATCACAATGCACATTGAAGTGACAAAAGTCTTCAGTGAAAAAGAAGTATATTCTGTGGTGCTGAACAAACTCCTTCTGAACTATTCTATTAAGTTCTGAGTGCTACAGAAAAAGATGACATTTGTAACAGAAAATACAAGAGGCAAAGGACCCAGGTTTCAGTCCCAGCTCTGCCACTTAACTATCCATAGGAGCTGGAATAAATCACTTAACCTCTTTAGGCCCCTGGTTTCTAATTTGTCAAAGGAAGGTTTGGACCAGGTGATCCCTAAGTTCCCTTCCAACTCTAAATTTATGGTCCTGTTATCCTAATTTGGCTCATATGTAAAATAGTGAGGTTTTTTCACTGAATTATAAAATAACACCTTATGGGTCCACCTTCTACCATCCAGAATATGGTTCCTAAGACAGCAAATGTGTCAGACAAAAAGGCCCCTTGGTACTAATGATAGATGTTAGAGAATTCGTTCTCTAAACATCCTGTACTTTACTCAAAGGAGGATCCCTCATGGCCTCACTTGTTTTTGCTGTTGATATAGTTATAACTAGCTTAGCTATCTAATTTTTCAAAGCTTGTAAAGCAGAGTAATGAGTTGAAGAGAGGCTCACTGCCAACAAGTAGGGTGAGTGTACTTGGTACAAATAGTAAGAATAGGCTCTTTCTGGGGAGGGGCTCTTTTCTTTGTCTTTATGCTGTCCAGCAGCTGGCACAATACCTTTCACTGCAGGTACTTAATAAGTGTTTGTTAAATTGAATTGAATGAGTAGAAGTGACCCCTAATGAGGGATGCTACAGAAACATTCTAAAAGGCAGACAAATGAGCTGGAAAAGAAGCCTCTTTTAAACATCTCATTTCCCATCTGACTGCTCTCCTTTTAGACTTCTTTGACTTCTCTGGCTGTACTCATTTTGGATTTTTTTGATTTCTCTACCATGCCCCTGATTCAGAGACTTTTCCTTACCCCTCCCCTCTCCTGCTCCTTTTCCCCATTCAGATTTCTTGGGAGTACTGTCTTCTCCCTTTAGATTATAAGCTCCTTCAGGCCCAGGACTTATCTTTTTCTGAATGTTTTTTATCCTTGGCATAGAGTAAGTGTTTAATAAGTGTTTACTGACTGACCCACTAACTGGCTTTCTGTGACTATTTAGTGTAGAACAAACAGCCTTATACACTTAAGGTACCCCCTGAGGACTTCACTGCATGACATCGGTATAGATAGAGCCCTAGAATCTTGCAAGGGATCTTAGAAAATAATAAGTTTGTTCTCCTTATTTATGGATGAAGACAAGGAAACTGAGGCTAAGTGAGATTAAGTGATTTACCCAAAAATCACACAGCTGGCTAGAAGCAGAATACTTCATCATAACAAGCCTATTTCATCAAAGAAAGGTTAAATTGTGTTAATTCAGCCTTTATTAGGTACTTGATACTTGATAGGTGCTGGGGACACAGAATGTGAAAAACATCATACTCTGCCCTTAAGGAGCTCATAGAGGTTTAGAATTTATTACTTTGTTTATGGAGGCAGGAAATTGTAGAAAAAGTTAAGATTTCTGTAAGAGGGGTTAAAGATTAAAAAAAAAAATTGAATGCTGAAAAAGGAAAGTTTTGTTATCTGGAAAAAAAATGACTTGTGTAGAGTGCCTTATTCCCCTGTGATGCCAGATAAATGTAAGATTACTTCATTATTATTTATTTTCTAAGCTTTTTTGAATGGAGCAAATAAAAACAATAAAAAGATTTTTTTTGGCAGGGCAATTGGGGTTAAGGGACTTGCCTAAGGTCACACAGCGAGTAAGTGTGTCAAACATCTGAGGCCGGATTTGAACTCAGGTCCTCCTGACTCCAGGGCTGGTGCTCTACTCACTGCGCCACCTAGCTGCCCCAAATAAAAGGCTTTTTGTAGACAGGGATTAGCTCTTGCCTGCCACAGCAAAGAGTGATTGAATTTTTTTCAGTCCAACCTTTGAACATATGTTTATTGCCTCTTTTATTCTAGGGCATATTTCCAGTTTGAGGTGAAACCATGAAGAGAAAGTAGAACAAATAATAATGCTTTTCCGAAATCGTTTTTTGTTGCTGCTGGTCTTGGCTGCTTTACTAGCCTTTTTGAGCATCAGTCTACAATTCTGTAAGTATGTCATTCAGGGGATCCCTGTTTTATTTTGCCTCTGTATTGCAGAGTATCCCAGAATGGAAGAAATGATTAAGGTATTCGTTCTTTATTCTCTTAATGAATAATGAGGTGTGGTAAGTCTGAGCTCTTTGTTGTGTTTGTAATGTGAAAACGGAAAGTAAGTGAATATGTGTTTTCTAGTTTGTTTCATTTGTGTTTGTATATAGTTCATCCTCTCCTGCCCCCTCCTCCTTCTTTTGGCTAGTTGTGGTCTCTTTACTCTGCTTTCACAGGTTTACTAGGAATTTTCTCTGATTGACCCTCATCCCTTTTCCATTTTATCTGTTCCTGGGTCTGTGACTCTATTTTTGGTTGTTGACAAAACATTCTACTCTTAGTCATGAATCTTACTGTTATTTGCCCTTCAATAATTCAATTCAGTTGGGTAACCCAAACTGCTGGAATTGCACATATGGAACTTTTTTTTTTTCCACAGTGGGGAAGGCAGGGCAATTGGGGTTAAGTGACTTGCCCAAGGTCACACAGCTAGTAAATGTGTCAAGCGCCTGAGGCCGAATTTGAACACCGGTCCTCTTGACTCCAGGACTGGTGCTCTACTCACTGTGCCACCTAGCTGCCCCACATATGGAACTTTTAATGGATAGGTGCCATCCTTCTTATAATCAGCCTAGAGAAGGATTCATTGAATTATGGGAAAGAGAGCACAGTGGGATTGTGAAGGGAGCATATTCTGGGAATATGGTGTAGTTTGGGAGAAGTCAGAGTTTGGAATGAAATGACTAGGTGAGCAAATTTCTTTGTTTAAACACCAGCCTTATAATAGATGCTTAGGAAATATTATTATTGATAACAAAATTATTGAAAATATTATTTTATCTTCTTTAAAAAAGAAAAATAATGGATCTATAGTTGGTTCATGAATTTAAAAGTGTAGTACTTTAAAATGTTTGGGATGACTCAGTAGTTTGTTTATAATTTTTCATTCAAAAATTTTCCAGTCTTTGCTTAGAGTCAACTCTAGTTTTTATTTTGAAAAGTTGACAGGTACTAAAGGGTAGAAGTTAGAATAAGGGTTCATTCTATCTGCTTCATTTCTGTTTCATGAGTTGGTTTCCACGTCATTGAATTGGCTTGCTTGGTTTGCTTATATAACTCCACTGAAAGTACCTTCTGTTTTAGGACAGTCAATTTTAAGGCATACTTTTATAGGCACATTTTGCAGGGTGAATTATCCTGTGTACAAGGACTTTTTTTCTTGGATATACTGGTGATACAGAAGCATCAGAAGTTAAGACATGGATATTTTCACTTCATTTCTGCTCTTAGGTAAACTTTTATAGAAACTATTGTTTTTGTATTTCTTCCATTATTTTGGAAATTAGGTTGATCTACTTAGGTAATATTGAGGGTTATGGTATAAGAAAGTAGGTGGTGAAAGTTCAATTAAGTATATTCTCTGTATGACTTAAATTCTTTGGGTTTGCTGCTTGTTAAGATAAATTAATTTCACATCACTACTTTCTTTGACTAATATGTAGATAGTGAATTAACAACATGAATATTTTTAAGTTGTATGATCAAGTATAACATCATAGGATAATACCTCATGAAACAGTATGTTATGACAAGATATGTTATACTTGTTTTTGTGTTTTGAAATATGATATTCTTTGCTATGTTAATGGTTTTCTTTTTCTTATATTTTAAAGAGAAGTAAGTCATAATGCTTTTTAAAATACAAAAAAGTCATTCTTTGCAATAGTATTTTTCTTTTAATAAAGACACTGTTGAAATCCACTATTGAACAAACATTTTAATCATCTACGTTACAATATATTTGGTGTGTAGAGGTACAAAGAGGTGTAAGATATGCTCCATTTTTTGCAAGGTAAACTTTAAAATGTTCCCCTACTACTGATACTATGGAAATCAGATTTATTTACATATAAAATACTTAGTATTATGGTGTAAGAACATAGATGGTGAAAGTTTAAGTAGATTTTTTTGCATGAGCTAGTCTTTAAGTGTGTTATTTAAAATAAATGAATTTTGCCCCGTTGTTTTTTTTTTTATAAATTTTGTTTAATATATTTAGTTTTTAGCATTGATTTTCACAGGATTTTGAATTACAAATTTTCTCCCCATTTCTACCCTCCCCACCACTCCAAAATGGTGTATATTCTGGTTGCCCTGTTCCCCAGTCTGCTCTCCCATCTGTCACCCCATCACCCTTCCATCCTCTTTTCCCTTCTTTTCTTGTAGGGCAAGATAAGTTTCTATGCCCCATTGCCTGTGTATCTTATTTTTTTGTTGCCTGCAAAAACGTTTTTGTTTTTGAACATCTATTTTTTAAAACTTTGAGTTCCAAATTCTCTCCCCTCTTCCCTTCCCACCCAGCCTCCCTAAGAAG
>CM053622.1:554510199-554531204 GCA_028646595.1 Phalanger gymnotis
GACCTCCTTTTCCATTTGGCTAATTCTGCCTTTCAAGGCATTCTTCTCCTCATTGGCTTTTTGGAGCTCTTTAGCCATTTGAGTTAGTCTATTTTTTAAGGTGTTGTTTTCTTCAGTATATTTTTCATTATATTTTTGGTTCTCCTTTAGCAAGTCATTGACTTGTTTTTCTTGGTTTTCTCTCATCCTTCTCATTTCTGTTCCCAATTTTTCCTCTACTTCTAACTTGCTTTTCCAAATCCTTTTTGAGCTCTTCCATGGCCTGAGACCAGTTCATGTTTTTCTTGGAGGCTTTTGATGTAGCGTCTTTGACTTTTTTTTCTTTTTCTGACTGTTTGTTTTGGTCTTCTTTGTCACCAAAGAAGGTTTCCAAAGTCTGAGACTGAATCTGGGTGCGATTTCGCTGCCTGGCCATATTCCCAGACAACTTACTTGACCCTTGAGTTTTTCAGCGGGGTGTGACTGCTTGTAGACTAAAGAGTTCTATGTTCCCTGCTTGGGGGGTTGCACCAGCTCTGTCTCACCAGCACTCCTCCTTCCCCAAGAACTCCCAACCAGGACTGGACTTAGATCTTCAGCAGGCTCTTCACTCCTGTTCTGATCCACTACTTAATTCCTCCCACCAGGTGGGCCTGGGGCCAGAAGCAACTGCAGCTGTAGTTCTGTAGCTGCCCCCAGGGCGGTGGCTGAACCCAATACTCCCTGTCCCCAGCTGTTTTTCCCACCAACCTACTCTGTTGTCTTTGGTGTTTGTGGGTTGAGAAGTCTGGTAACTGCCACAGCTCACTGATTCAGGGAGCTAGGGCATGCTTTGCCCAGCTCCTGGTCTGGTTGGTCTGCCCTGCCCATACTGGGCTTTGCTCTGCTCGCAGCTCCGTGCAGGATAGACCTTACCCAGAGACCATCCAGGGTGTTCTGGGCTAGTGTCCTGCTTCCCTCTGCTGTTTTGTGGATTCTGCAGTTCTTCTCTGTTGTCTTTGGTGTTTGTGAGTTGAGAAGTCTGGCAACTGCCACAGCTCACTCAGTATTCTTTTTATTTGAGGCTGCTTCGATACTTAAGTGGATCCATTGATTTGACTGTTACCTCCAGACTGTTTCACTTCTTCCTCTTCTCGTCTTGTGTTACTCTTCTGTTTCTTTCTGTGAATCCCCCAGAGAGGATCCCTTTAACATGCTAGAAGCTTCAACCATATTGACTTTGAACATTTCCTTTAATTTTAATAATGGGGAAGATACCGAAACAAATGATCATATTATCTTTTAGTTCAGACTTACAGACTGAAGCATAATCCAGTACCTATTTATTTTTTGGGGCATTAGTAGTGAAAAATTGGTCTTGAATGGAAAATATCACCTAGAAGAGTACAAAGTACCTGAAAGCAAATACAGTGATTCAGTAAAGAGCAAATTGTGTTGAACAATCTAATGTCCTGTGGTAAAGTAATAGGAAGTACTGATATGGAGAAGCTATAGATAATCTTATCTGGATTAAAGTAAGGCTTTATTTTTATGTTCCATCTTATTATTAGCAGATTAGTAAAATGTAATCTAGTTCTATGGTTTTTTAAATATTCTGCAGTTGTATTCTGTGGAATGGAATTAATAATCTGAGAATCTAGCCCAAAAGTTAGAAAATGATGGCTAGAGGAGATCTTGTATATATCCTGTTGTTAAACCAGGACTATTTCAGCAAAGGATTCAGTTGAAGCACATCCTGTTGTTAAGCCAAATCTATTTCAGCAAAGGATTTCGGTTGAACGTGAAGTTGTGAGTGCCTAAATCTAGTGGATTTTGTTACTGTTGGGTGGGTGAATTGTGTTTAGGTGGTTAATTTTTGTGGCTTGGAATCAGTAGTATTCTCAGATATATTAGTTCTGTGACCAGTATTGTTTAATAATACACGGTTAAAAACAAAATAGCAACCTAAAAATCCAAACCAAAAGCCCCCCAAACCTCCCAAAACTTTGGTATCAGCATATCAGTGAAATGTAAGATTCAATTGAAAAAATGATGAAGATTTCCAATGAAAAAATTGACATGGAAGTGACTTCAAAAGTAATTCACTGAACTAAATGCAACATACTTCAGAAAAAAAACAAAATAGGAAATTCAGAATTACATTGTACAGTTATACCTCATATGATTACTTAATTACATTGACATTTTTTTTTTAGTCCACCTTACGCCGGTAACACCAGTCAAAAATGGGATGAATGGTAAAAATCGCAAGAGAATAATGCCTGATCCATTGACTGAACCTCCTGTGGTGGATCCTATTCATGAAGCTCGTATTTACTGCAATATTCCAAGCATTACTGAACGTAGTGCAGAAGGTAGGTTTTGCAATATTGTGTAACAAATTCGATGGCTAAAACAAAGTACTTTTTTTCTTAGAGCTGTTTTGAAGAGTCATAAGGTTAAAATTCTTGGATTTGGGAGGGTCAGAGAGGAATAATGGTAGGAATAAGTACTTAGCCTTCCTTTCATGGAAATCAGTGGGTTATAGGTAGAATTTTGCTTTGTAAACAGTTTTTTAAGGAGCACTTTTTTGTATTGAAGCATTTCTGTAAAACCTAGTATATCTTAACACTGTTCTCAAAACTAATGTTTAAATTATACATTTCTTATATGTAGGTCATGCACCTTATTATTTCAAGCTAGTATCTGTTCATGTGTTAATTCGTCATGGAGATAGATACCCACTCTATGCCATTCCTAAAACAAAGAGACCAGAAATTGACTGTACTTTGGTTGCTAACAGGTAAGTTGCTTTTAAAAAAAATATCTTTTCCATAATTATAATGATTTTTTGAAACTAACATGTTGTTTCCTTTGTTTTACATTACCAGCTGTTGTACTTTATTTATACATTTTTATTTTTAAAAATTTTAGAAGTAACATATTCAGGATCCTTTTTAAAAAATATGAATGATAATTTTGGTTCGTTTATTTTTAAAAAATAAAATTAGGCTATAAGTTCCTTGAGGTCAGAGACTCTTGTCTTATTCTTTGTATCTTTTGGATGGCAATGTAGCACAGTGGAACATATCGGTTATGGTGTCTGGAGGCCTGGGTTCATATTTTGCTTCTGAAATTTACTGCCTATGTGGCTTTGGCAGTCACTTTATCTCCCTGGGCCTCAAGTTTCCTCATCTGTAAAATGACGTTTTAGCTCTAGATTCATGATTTTGTGATGCCCAACTTAGCATGATATCTTGCATCTTTAGCAAATATTATAAATGGAGAAAACATCAAGAATAGAAAATGGAAAATATGAATATGGAAATTTTAAGATCTTAAAATTATAATGGTAGTTAACTATAAGAAAAAGTATCAAATGCTGA
The DNA here is from genome assembly GCA_028646595.1 of Phalanger gymnotis. Lineage (NCBI taxonomy): Eukaryota > Metazoa > Chordata > Mammalia > Diprotodontia > Phalangeridae > Phalanger > Phalanger gymnotis. Next base: position 554,513,544 of record CM053622.1, read on the forward strand.
GGATGTATTCAGAAATGTATAATATCCACAGGAGGTAGTGTGGTCATGTGGCTAAAGGGCTGGTCATGGTGAAGTGAAGACTTAGGTGTAAGTTCTGCCTCTGACATAAACTAGTTATCTGACTGTGACTAATCACTTAACTCCTCAGAGCCCCCCAAGACTATAAATTGCAGAGCAAGTATCATTGGTAGAGGTAATTTCCTTACCAAAAGTTACCTTAAACTAATGAGACAATAGATCTGATTTTAAAAAGTACTGACAGTGGTCTTATTTTAAGTTTAATTTATATAGTGGAAATATACTTATAACTTACCTAATCAAAACACCCGGAGAAAGGATTGTACTAGATTTGGGTCCATAGAGGGTAACAGAATTGACGTGTTATCAAATTTAGTTCCTTTGGTCACCCGCACCTGTTTAAAAACTCTTTGGCCTGAATTAGAACTTTTACCTCTCTCTAATGATGTGGCCTGAAATTTCATATAATCACCAAATTGTGTTGATCACTTCCTAGTGTCAGATTTGAGTCTGTCTGTACATTAGGTCTGGCTGTTTCAAATCAGTTCATTTTCCACATCCAAAATGCTGTAGTATAGGACTCTGTGGCTTTTTGTTATAGGGAGATTTTCCTCTTTCCACTTATCATGTCCCTATAGGACAATATCATATTAACTGTTAAAATTGTACTAAATCTGTCTGAAAAGATTATTGGTTCTGTAATGATTGGGACCTTTACTCATATGCTTATTTTGTATCCCTCAAAGTACCTAGCACTAGGCTAGATATTTAATAGATACTCATTGAATTGAATCAAATTACCTCTTGAGACTTGGATAGAAGAATATTAACTGATTTTAAGTCTTTATAGAAAAATATTTTTCAAAGTTAATAGAATGCTGATTTTCTAGTTAGATGCTTTTTACTCTTGAACAATCATTCCATGAATTTACATGCATCAGCATTGTTACTTAATTTAAATTCCAAAATAAACTATTTGAATTTACTTTCTGATAAGAATGCTACTTTTTTCTTGGTATTCTGATGAAGAACTCATTACTTATACAGTTCATGCTGCAGCATTTTTGACTTTCTAATGGGCATGCAAAATAGCTTTGAGGGCCTATATTAAGCTTTATGCATTGTTTGTGATAAATAGATACTCAAAATGAAATGAGAAAATGAGGCCAGTTCTTTGAAATCTGTAAGAATTTAGCATTTTTATTATTTTCAGTATTCAACATGCATAAGGATTTCTGATGAGGCCAAGGTCAGGTATATTTTTATTGAAGAAAAATTTTTTTCATGGATTTGACTAATAAACACCAAAACTCATAATAATTTTAATGTTTAAGCAAAAAGTGTTATGCCTGAGGATTATCCATAGAGTATATATAGTACTTAGTTTTATTAACTATTGTCCAAGAAAAGGACAATTATACAGTTAAATTAGGGCAAAATGAATTTTTATTTGTCCCTGTCTCTATCAGATTTACTAACATCAGTATAACATTAGAATTTGTATAAGAAAGCAGCTTCTTCTGATAAAGAAATACTTGTGTCCTCCAACAGAAATTCTGATTTGATATCTTATCAAAGGGTAGAGATGACCGTGTCTTCTTGTAGATTATGCTAGCAGCAGCTCTGGTAGGTTTAATACCAAGCTGGAAAGTCTTTGATTATAGTTCTGGTGATAGACTGTATGTCTTTGGTTTAGGGGCTAGCTCAGTTAAATTCAGAGAGGTTTGTCACCAGGTTGCCCACAAGTTGATTTTTTTTCTGCCTCAGCAACTCTTAAGTACTATATTTGTGGAGGGGTCAGAATCTGTATAAGTGAAAGAAGTACCCACACCAGTGAGCTCATAGATCTTTGAAATATTGAAGTAATAATTCCATAAGTGAAAATTTCTGAATATGGATTTCCTTTATGTGGAGATATCTAAGATCACAAACTACCTCTTACAGGAAAAAAAAACCTAATTGGTAATTCAGTTATTTTTAACATAAAAAAGTATTTATGAATAATCACACAGTGAAAACATGGAGAATTTAGGAAACTATTTCCTGCAACTGTCTCTATTAGCCTTGTAACTTAAATTTGATTTCCAGATTATGCCCACAGAGCTTTTGCTTAGATTCTTAATCAGAATCCAGAGATCCTGAGAAAAGCATTTTTTATATCTTGAGGGTTAACCTATAGTTTATGAAGATCTTAAAGTAGTATTAAAGTATTAAAAGCTTTGTTTTCATTTTATGAAAATGTTAATTTCCAAGATTGCAAACATTTTTGTGTATTAAGTTTTAGGAAAAAATTTGTGTTTTCTGCTCTAGTGAAAAACATAATGTACCCTGTAGTATTTAGGATAACATCATTTAGTATTATGCCAGGTTTAGCACATTATAATTTTAAGATGTACCTTTACAAAGTGAAGTTTTGAGATTTATGTTTTTTTTGTCAGGTTACTGAAATCATTTTAGCATATTTAGAACCACGATTGCATCCATTTAAAATGTCACTGTTAGTGCAGTTCACGTGGTGAGAGTTTGCTGTTAGAACAGTTTGATCTTTGTCTTTTTCCTTACTGTTGCTTGTTTTTAATCTAGCTGTTAACATCCCTCTTTCTGACACTAAGCAAACATCCGCATTTCAGTAGTCAGTTGGAAAGTGCACATAAATCTTGTTATTTCATTAATCAGGGAAAATTATTTATTACTAGATATTTTGCTTTTAAACTTAATACACTGCAAAGATTAAAACCTAAGGTTTTACGCTGGTTCTTTTTCTTTTTCTTGGCCAGCCAGTGGTTTGACTCAAGGTGCGTTTAAATGTGATATAAACATGCTGAAATGGTTTAGCTTTAATCATGGAAGTGAAGTGCTTATCATATGCTTTTATTCACTACAAGGTTAATTCTGTAAAAACTCTGCTTTCATCATCCCATACACCTGCTGAAAAACCTCTAGTTACTCAATCTAAGCTCCCTGGCATGGCATTCAATGCCCCCTACAATCTGTCCACAATGTTTCTAATTTTATTTTCCTCCACTCCACAGTTAAATCCTGTACTGTCCTCTGAACATGACTAGCACATTCCTACCTTTCAGGCTTTGCTCATGGCATTCCTGTTGTCTAGAGTAACTTCCCTGTCCTTCCCATCTATTTAAATCCTATTCATCTTGCAAGGCCTTGCTTAAATCTCATTCACCCATGAAGTTTTTCCAGACCACTCCGGCTCGAAGTCCTCTTATTCCTTTGAAATCCTATAGCAGTTTTTGTCTATACAGCTCAGTTGACAAAAGGAAACAAATGATCTTTTGTGTATATATTTTACTTTCCTAACTCGATTGTAAATTTCCTTTATAGTCCTACATGATAGGCATTCAGTTGTTTGTTGTCTGATTTATAGCAAGCTGAGTTAAATATTATCATTCTATAAAGTTGAATTTTCAACTTTATATAAGGGCAAGACACATGAAAAAATTAGGAAGTAAGAGTGTATAATAAAGTGCTAAATTATACAGTAAAATAAATATGTGAAATAGAAGTTAAAGGAAAAAATGGGTGTAGTCTGACCTTTCTAAGAAAAGCTTTAAATAGGAGGTGAAAGACTCAAGCTGGGACTGGAAGAATGACAGTTGTATTGATGAGTGTAAGTGGTCAAATAATAATTAAATTTTAATATTAAAAATCTGGTAATCAGTACATCAGTTCACGATCTTATATGACAGCACGTCACCCTTAAGTTTCTGCTTGCTTCTCTCAGAAATGGTTAGGTTCATAACCTTTTGTCCTCAGAGCCAGTTTTACCACTTGATCTTTAAATATGGTGAGAGGAAATAGTGTCAAAGTCGCAGGAGCCTACTAGACCTTGATTAGCTAACTAGCTAGCCCCAGAGAAGTTGAATTAGAAAACTATGATTAGGTCTAGAGAGGAGGCCTGGAATTTATAACAGAAGGAGATAACTCAAGATAACAGAAGGAGATACAGATAATTGGGAGCTGCTTGCATGGATGCATTTGTAGATCTAAAACTCATCATCTTAAGCGTAGACTAAAAATGTTTATGAAGAGAGACCGTAATAGGTGTGAAAAAGGATCTAACTTTGAACAATATGATTTCTTACAATAAGCCATTCAATTTTATCAATTCGTAGTTTTGTATTATTATATAAAACATTTGTTGGACTAGAATGTATTTTGGTGTGTCCTTTTTAGGAAACCAAACCATCCTAAACTTGAAGCTTTCATCAATCACATGTCAAAAGCATCTGAAGTCTTAATGGAAGGCACTCTCAGTACCCTGCCTCTTTATCCTAGTCATTCACTGTGTGAAATGGGAGAACTCACACAGACAGGCAAGTTTCCTTTTTGTTCTTTTCAATTTCCCAAGAATGGGTTTTCCTTTAGAGGTTGTTTTCTATGGTTGGAAATATTACCTGGTCATGTTTTTACTTGATTATTTTTTAAGTTATTTTATTTTGAAATCTGTTGCCTTGCGTGTAACTTTAATCTTCAAAAAGCTTGTTTGGGGACATAATGACCAAATGAGATAATGTATGTATGTTAAACACTTTGAAAACCTTAAAACTTTATATAAATGTTTGCTATCACTATGGACTATCATCAGCTTTTGCTGCATCAGTTCTAGTGTTGACTTCCTAGCATTTATTGGGAAGACATTTGACTTGAAAAGATTGACCCTATCCTCTACCACATCACTAGGACAAGTGAGGCAGTAATTAATCTTACTTTGGTACTTCAGGGATCCATTGCAATTGTTCTGGGTACTCTCCCCATGTTTTAGAGTTCTAGAGTTAGTATTTCCATGTAGATGATGAGCCTCCCCAGATTTGGCTAGACTGGTCCTCAAACCACAGAACACAGTCACTAAACTCTTAAACTAAGCTTTTCTAGTTTTGTGTGGAACCTATCATATTTGGTATTTTTTTGGGCATAACTTTTGAGAACCCAGTGTCACTTCTTTAATATGATGGTTAGAGTAGCAATTAGTCTCTAAAAAATAGAATTGTCACAGTACATCAAACCAGTAGCCTGTCTAATCTGTATTTGATTGGCTTCTGAGAAGTGTATTCAAGGTTGATGATGTAAGAGAACATAATTTTCTTTGTGAATGCAGCCTCAGTTTCAAATGTTTAGGGACATTCCCTGTACGTTTATTTCCAAGTCCCTTTAATTAATTAGAAACCAAAGAATTTTTATCAAAAATTTACTTATATAAACTTTGATCTCATTTATATTTTAAATCTGCTATACTTCTTGAGGTTCAATTCAACAGCATTAAGTGTCTTCTATGTATGATGCACTACATTAGGTTCTGGGGGATAATAAAACAAAATGGAAAACAGATCCTCTCCTATCTGGTGTTCCATTCTACCGCAAGTTCCTCAAGTTTATATTTCACTGTAAAACAGGACTTTCTTTTTTGATAGCAAAAATACTGTTTTATCTCTTTCTGGCAACAAGGAGAGACTCTCCTGTCTAATATTTTAAGATTTGATTGCATTCAATTCAGGAAACATTTATTAAATATGTGGAACACTGTACTATTCACTTGGAAAGAGGTGAAATTTAGATAAGACAGGATTCCTTTTCTCATATGGAACTTAGTCTAGTCAAAGCTATTGCATATACAAAAATAACTAAATCATAAGAAGTCCTGAGGAAAATACAAACTGATAAACAAGTCACTTTTTAACATATTTATGTTATTCTTGAGTTCATGAACTTCAGTCATATCCCCTTATTGTAGAGTGAAGAATTAGGAATTTTTTTCATCTTTTAAGAGTTCCCCCAGTTTAGTAATTTACTTTCTCTTTTCTGGACTTATTTGCATCTTCTTTGAGATTTGTATTCTGGGTGTCTTCTGTGGCTCATGGTTTTATGCAGAGGTGACAAGTGTTTTCCTCTTTGTTTTTCCCCCTTTTTGAGGATGGCTGGCATATTGTTTATCTTTTTTTGGCTGTAGTCAGCAGCACATTTTCTACTTCTTGAGCATATCAGTGACTATTGGATCTCTTCTTTTGATTGTACTTGATAGATTAAAGCCACTAATTATATAAACTTAGTTTGGATTATCTTTTCTTAAATATATTATCTTGCACATGCCTACATTAAAAATTCATCTCTTAGTTTTCTACCTAGCCATGTAGCTATATGAAATCTGTGTGCAATTTTTCATCATCAGCTTCCCATTTCACTACTTGGGATTGCTTAGTGGAGTCTACCAATTTTGAAATTTTACTGTACTCTGCCTTTTAAATATTAAGATAAAAGAGTCTTTAAGAGTTTAAATTGCTTCTCTTGAGACAATAGTTCCCACCAGCTCAGGAATGAGAAGGTCAAGTGAGATCAAAAAGGGAGATTAATGAATGAGAGAATAGTTGCAGATTAGTAGATTTTAAAAATTCATTTACATTTGATTAAAAGAATATATTGAGCAAGTTGAAGCTCCATTCTTCCCTACAAATTGAAGAATACTTGCTAATGGAGAAGAAAAAAATCATCCCTCTGTCCTTTCTAGCTATAGACTTGGCAGCCAGTTGCTTATATGTGGTAGCTGATACTTTCGTCCTCTTGGGAGGTTCCCTGAGTAACATAAAATACAGCCAGGGACTGTTCCCCAGAGAGTTTAGCGGAATTGAGTAGAAGTTATGCTCTCTAGGAGAAGCAGGTGTGGAACAAGCATTGTCACACTACTCCCGTGACTGGAGGACAGATATCTCTCTGCCATCTCTGTCATATAAATTCACATGCAATTTTCCTTCATGAATTGATGATGGTTGTCCAGCTTGCAGAGGTGAGTTGGGTTCAGATATTTGTATTTTATATTCATTTAAAAATCACAGAATTTGAGATTGATTAAACTTTTATATACTTGTTCCTCACAATATTCCCTTTTTATGCTCTCTCTATTGTATACTTTCCTTTACCTCCTACATTCAGGAAAACTTTTGTTGTCATTTTTGTTAGGTGTTGTTCAGCATTTGAAGAATGGACAGCTGTTACGAGACATTTATTTAAAGAAACACAAACTCCTTCCAAAAGACTGGACCACAAAGCATCTTTACTTAGAGACAACTGGAAAAAGTCGAACTCTCCAGAGTGGACTGGCCTTGCTCTATAGTCTTCTCCCAGATTTTGAGTGGAAGAAAATTAACTTTAGGCACCAGTGGAGCACTATCTTCTGCTCTGGAAGTTGTGATTGTCCAATGAGAAATCAATATCTAGAAAAGGAACAACGTCGCCAGTACCTATTGCGTGTTAAAAACAACCAGTTAGAGAACACTTATGTGGAAATGGCAAAAATAGTGGGGATTCCCACGAGGCAACTAAGAGCTGCTAATCCCATAGATTCCATGTTATGTCACTTTTGCCACAATGTCAGTTTTCCTTGTACCAAAAATGGCTGTATTGACATAGAGCATTTTAAAGTTATCAAGACACATCAGATAGAGGATGAGAGAGAGAGACGTGAAAGGAAACTTTATTTCAAGTATGCACTACTGGCCTCTCATCCTGTACTTAACCAGACAGTCAACCGGATGCTGCGAATTGCAGAGGGCAAGAGGGAAGAGATTTTTGTTCTTTATTCTGCTCATGATGTCACTTTGTCACCAGTTCTTAGTGCCTTGGGTATTACTGAAGCCAGGTTTCCAAGATTTGCTGCCAGATTGGTCTTTGAACTGTGGCAAGATGGAGAAAGACCTGCTGATCATTTTATCCGTATTCTTTATAATGGAGTTGATGTCACTTTCCACACCTCTTTTTGCCAGGAACACCACAAGCATTCCAGCAAGCCTATGTGCCCTCTTGAAGATTTTGTTCACTTTGTCAAAAGGGACATGTTTTCGGTCTTAAATAGTAGTAGTTATTATGATGCATGTCACAGAAAAACATTTTAAAAGAAAATTATTCTGTATTTCGTGAAATTTGTGCTGGTACAGAAGCTGACTACTTTTAGTTCTTTCTGATTCAAAAGGTACGATAGCATTGCTTTGAAAATACTTAGAAATCCCAGTTTGGGACCGTATAGGTTGATTGACTTGAATAGCAAATAATTTGCCATGATTTGGTACATGATCTAGTTCGTTAATTTGGTACGGTTCTATTTCATTGAGAAACAGAGGTACACTGCTGTAAATTGATGTTGCTTGGAATAAATGATTTTCCTTCTTATGCCAGAGTAGATAAGGCTAGGTTGCTGATTCAGAATTTTGTTCTCTTGACTGCCATGGTACTATAATATATGACCAATAAACCTCATCCACTATGTTTCTTACTCTTGTGCAGATATAAGTACTCCTTAAATGGAAGTATTCCTAAATTGGATATCCAACAACTCTCTACTGTGATATACTTGCAGAAGTAATTTGAATACCAAGAACTTTATATTGGTTCTTCCAGTTCTTTTACTAGCAACATATATCTTGGTATAATGATCTAATTATAACAGAACATGAGGAAAATGATCATTAAATCAGGATGACTCTAATAGCAAAATTATTAAGGTACTTTATGTGCAGGATGATAATACTGTGGTATAAGATCATTAAGTGTGTTTTAAATATTTGTCTGCTGTAGCGAAAGCTGGATATGCTGAAACTTTGATATGCAATTTAGTATTTTTATAGTCTAGAAAAATATTTTCTAAGACTTGTGTTAGAAATGATGTAGTACTAATCTCAACTTTCTGTATTTTCTTGATATTCAGAGATTTATGAAAAGCCAATTTTGGGTATCTTCAATGAGCATATTACCAAAAAATAGTATTAGTGGGTAATTCTCTTTGACCAATTGTGGAATTGAATACATTTTAAAACCACTTTTGTCAGTTACAAATGGGAAAATCTGATTTGATTTTTTAAGGAGATATGTGGGGTAGGACTTCGTTACCAGAATATTAAATTAATCTTTATAGTGATAGATTTTTTAATACTGTTAGAAAAGATTCTAATTTAATCTCCGATATTTGAAATAATGGTGCTAGATAAATCAGAGGAAATGTAATCTATGAGTGAGATTCTCTAGTGTTATTGGCATTTCAGACTCTTCTTTTTATTTTTTGCTCAGTGCTGCATTTGAATACACTTGTTTCTATCAATAAATTTTGGAGAAATATTTGTATATTCTGTGGTTTGCGTTATGTGTGCTGAGTACATTGGGTGTTTTTTAAGATTTATCTTGAATGCTTCTGTTCTTGCATAAAAGCTTAAGTGTTAGCACTTGCTGGCATTTTGTTGCTAATTAGATTCTTTACAACCACCCAAGATATATCCGAATAAGAACTTCTAAATGCGGCACAAATATTTAAGAATAAAGGAGTGATCCAGAAGACTTTAAAAAATCAAATTACAACTATGTAGGATAGACAGGCTATTTTGGATAATAACCAGCACCTAAGTATGGCAATGGATGTTGCCTCCCAAGACTTTGTATATAAATAAAATTAAAAGACTATGGCATTAACACATTAGTCCCAAAGTCTAATGGTTGGTTTGAAGCCATGGTATAGTAGAGAGAACACTATACAGATGTGGGAGTATCAGTTCTGTCTCTTAGCAGCAAGGTTATTTTAGGCAACTCACTTTACCATAACTATCCCCACCCCGTCTATACACACACACAGCCTCCTGGGCCCCTCAACTGGAAAAGGACAATACTGGATTAGATGATCTCCAAAGCTGTTTTTTTTCAGCTTTATGATTTTATAAAGTTTAAATTTGTGGCAGATTTTTACAAAAGTTTTATTAGCGATACATTCATGTTGGAAATTTAAGAGAACACTAGATGTATCTATGGGACAAGATGTTAAGATGTATTTGAGGAACCATATTGTTAACCAAAAACAGTATCACAAGTCCATGAGACATTGTGTTGCAACTAGGTTTATTATAAGAGAAATGAACATGCATGTGGAAACTAAGCAAGTGCATGTGTATGTAGTTGTATGTATATATGTATGTATATACATAAAATCAGTTTCCTAGTCAGTTGAACAATTACTCTTTTTCAACTCGAGAGTCTATAAATATTTTTGTTGTGATGACTATTTTTTCTCTTAAATCCATTTAAAATGATAGAAATGAACATAATAACATAACTAAAGTTATATTGATGAGTCTACAGTCATGATTCTCAAACTTTTGGTCTCAGGACTCCTTTACACTTTTAAAAATTATTGAGGATTCCCCGTAGAGTTTTTGTTATGTGGATGTTTGTGTTATGTGGGTTTTTATCAATCAATATTTACCACATTAGAAATGAAAACATCTTAGTAGTATTATGAAAATAGTTTTGACCTCATGGATTCCCTGAAAGGGACTCAGGGGCTCTTGGACTGCAGTTTGAGAACCACTGGTCTACAGCACTATAGTAGAGTCGGGCTGGCTGGAAGGATTTAGGAAATAGTGTGATTATGCAGCAGTGTACATTGGCTAAGCAATTTGTGAGCATAAAGTAGAAAACTTGACATTAAATTTTTGATTTTCATGTTGACTGATGGCAAGTCAAGTTTGTTTTTTTTTTTTCCCAGAGGCATTTGAGTTAAGTGACTTGTTCAGGATCACACAGCTAGTAAGTGTCTGAGTTTGGATTTGAGTGCAGATCCTCCTGACTGCAGGTCCGGTGCTCTATCCACTGTACAGCCTAGCAAGGCATTTTCACCAATATCTATACTAGATCATTTGATTTAAAAATTTGGGTTATGCTTTATTAATGTCCATTTGTATGGTAGCCAAAAGATTTAACAACAAAAACCAAAAAAGCAAGTCCAAATAAAGAGTGACTATAGATGATGTCTGGTTAACTAGAATGGTTCTGAAATAACTAGAATGCGTCTGTGGACCTGAACCGTTTGATTTCTCTGAGAAATCAACAGTCAAACTTTCCTGGGCCCTGTTGTTCATATATTTCCAATCAGTTCAGTTTAAATCAATAAACATTCATTAAGCTTAATTGTGCAGATCACTGTACTACATGCTGGTAGAATTCCTGAGAATTCTACTTTTAGACAACTCTACTTGTTAGCAAGTTTTTCCTCGCATGAAACCTAAATTTGTCTTTTTTGCAACTTTGACCATTACCCTTAGTTTTGCCCCTTTGGAACTACACAGAACAGATAAGGTACATCTATTATGTGATAGCCCTTCAGATACTTGAAGGCCGTTTCTCCTCCTGCCCGCCCCCCCATCTTCTCTCAAGTAGACATACCTAATTCAACTGGACTGACTATAGTATGGACTTGAGGACTTTGACCTACCTTTGTCTGGACACAAAACTAGTTAATGTACTTCTTAAAATGTGATGTGCAGAACTAAACATAGTTTTTTTTGGGGGGGCAGTAGTAAGGGGGATGCAATTGGGGTTAGGTGACTTGCCCAGGGACACACAACTAGTAAGTATCTGAGGCTGAATTTGAACTCAGGTCCTCCTGACTCCAGGGCCCATGTTCTGTCCACTGCACCACCTACCTAGCTCTCTGTACATAGTATTTCAGAAGTTGTCTGATCAGGGCAGAGAACAATGGGGTTTTTGACTCCATTCCTTGATAATATGCCTCTCAATATTGTCTAACATTGGCAGCTAAGTGGTGCCATAGTGCACAGAGCACTGGTCCTGGAGTCAGGAAGACTTGAGTTCCAATTTGGCTTCAGACACTAGCAGTGTGACCCTGAGCAAGTTACTAAACCCTTCTCAGTCTCAGTTTCCTCAGCTGTAAAGTGGAGATCATGATAGCACTCACCTTGCAGCGTTGTTATAACAACAATAATATCGGCTAGTATGTTGTACTTTCTATGTGCCAGGCACTATGCTGAGCACATTACAATGATTAGCTGATGTGATCCTCACACCAATCCTGGGACACAGGTGCTGTTATAATTCTCATTTTAGAAATGAGGAAACTGAGGCAGACAGATTAAGTGGCTTGCACAGAATCACACAGCTTAGTGTTTGAGGGTAGATTTGAACTCAGGTCTTCTGACTCTAGACCCAGCCCTCTTTCCTCTGCACCAGGATAAATGTGATAATATTTGTAAAATGCTTACTACAGTGCCTGGCACTATAATAAACAGTTATTCCCAACTCTCCCTCCCCATTAATTTTCTCAGTTCTCATATTGCTGACATTGTTGAACTTGCTGTCCACTAAAACAGCTTTTTCAGATGAACTGCCCTCTAACCATGCCTCCCTTTTATGTGTGAAGACGATATTTTGAATCTTAAGTGTAAAACTTGATTTTTATTGCTATTAAATTTGACTTGATTTTGGTACAGTACTTTAGCCTATGAAGAGCTTTTCAAATTCAGACTGCCATTCAGTCTGTTAACAATCCCTCTTAGATTTGTGTAATTTATAAATTTGACAAGCATGCATCCAGATCTTATCTAAGTTACTGATTTAAAAAAAAGATTAAACAGAACAGCCTCAGGTAGAGATTCCAGGAGGCACTGTACTGCAGTTTCCAATATGACATCAAACCATGAACGATTATCCTTTTGCACCAGCTACTTACCCAGTTCTGAATCAGTACAGTTGTGCCATTGTACAAATGTTAAACTCTGGCCAGCAAATCCAAAGACAGCTTTATAGCTAAACTCAATTCATATTTATATAGTGCTTTCTTAACAACAGCCTAATGAGTGAGGTAGTTCAGAGATTACACATACCCATTTTACAGATGAGGAAACCAGCTCACATGGGTTAAGTGACAAGCCCTATGGTGTCCCAGTAAGTTTCAGAGCCAGGATTTGATCCAGGTCTCTAGATTACCAAGTCAGTGATTTTTCTCTTGTACCATGTTGCCTTTCTAGAGCTGAACTTGGAAGGGAATCACACCACTGATCAATCACTCTAAGAGTTTCCGAGACTGAACAAAACTTGTTTATGAACAGAACACAAAATACTTTCAAACTGGCTTCCTTAGTCAGGAAAGCTCCTAGGTACGTTAGAGATTAAGACCTCAATTCAAACATTTATTAAATGCCTACTCTGAGCTAGGTTATGGGGATATAGAGACAAAGGGGAGCTCCAGCAAGATGGATGAGTGAATGGTCATGCCAAAGTCCCAGCTGCCATTTATCACCTTGAGGCAAGATAGGGGCCAAATAAAGTAAATCCAAAGGAGTAAAAGCAAAGTTTTCACATGGAAAAAATCTGCAGAAAAAAAGAGCTGAACAAATGAGTTCAGTATGCAAACAGTATGCAAAAAGGCCTAATAATACAATAAAAAGTATGGAGTAAAAGACAGGTGAAATCTCCAGGAAAAGGGAATGATGCTATGGTAACTACAAGTTGATTCCTAACAGATTGGGTCTACTAAAGCAGCCTTAGAGCCATTAGAGAGCTTAACAGAAGTTGTTAAATGTAGACATAAGGTCAAATTAGAGCTCTTAATGAACATTAAAAAAAAAGTTGACGGTTTGGAATAAAAAGGAATTACCGAGGTCTCCTGTCTATTGGCAGAGGTGGTAGGCTATATAGATAGGTATGGAATGAGGCATACATTTTTGGACATGAACAATGTATTGATTCCTTTTTATTTGTTAAAAGGGAGGTTTCTTTTGGGTGAGAGAAGAATTATTGGAGACAGTGGTATTAAAAAACAAAGCACTTAAAATGGAAAGAAAGGCTAACTGCAAAAATGAAATTAAGTAACAAAAAACAATCTAATTAGGTTAATAGCCAGAAAAATAGAAAGAATACTTGAGATCTCTAGGAGCAAAGGCAAGTGACCTTGAAGACTGAGTATAGTAAGATAACCCAAGAATTATCTTAAGATGAAACAAAAGCCTAAATACCATACACCAGGAAATCGTAACAAAAAATTGCCCAGCAATACTGAAAACGGAGAGCAAAGCACATAGAATCCATAGGGTGCTGGGAGAAGAACCCCAAATTCAGATCATTCAGAAATACAGCCATCAAGTTCCAGAGCTTTCAACATTAAACAAAAGATCTTGTAAGCAGCTTAGGAGGAAACTTGACATTTCAAAGAGAGATACTCTGAATCTCCTGACTGTTTATTCATCACCATGAGAAATGAAAGCAAAAGCTAAAATGTGACATCTTATTAAAACAAAGGAAATCAATTTCTAGCCCCTAGATAGCATTCTGTAAAACTCACAATGAAAAAAGAATTTTATGTTCAGTATAAAGAAAAAAATTGTATCATTACAAAAAAGAGATGATGTTATGTATCAGCAACTTGGTACACAAATTCAAAGAAAAGAAACAAGAATGGTAAGTAAGTCCATATATCATGACAGTACTAAGCAAAAATAAAATAAAATCAATGTTTACATGTAGCAAGGAGCCTACAAGGCTAGTGGTGCCTTTTAGAAATCTTCCCTTATCTGAGAGTCATTAAGAGAACAAAGAGAAAGCATTTACTGCAAAGCAACTGAATCAAGGTCAAAAATAATTTTTTTTGGGGGGGGGTAAAGAGATGGGAAGGGGAATATGTTAATAGGATAATGTACTTGGAGTGGGAGGGAACACTGAAGGTAGTTTGGTCCAGCTCCCTCATTTTATGGATGGGTTTGACTGAGGCCCAGGGTGGGTAGGGGACTGATGAATAGTAGAGCCTGGATTCAGATATGGGTCTTTAGGATTTAATGTTCACTTAATTACATGCTGCCTCCTTCATGAATTAATATTTCTACTAATGGGGTGTCATGGGTGAAGATGTTTTGAACAGAAGTTTGGGGTGGGTTAGGAAGGATCCCAAAATATGCAGCAGGGCTAGGTGCAGAAGGAGTCAAGGCTTGACTGAGAACTCTCAACTTAGGTGAAGATCATTGAGAGAACAAAGGACATGAATGGAAAAGGCCCATGAAGGGAAGTCAGATCCAGGCATATGCTAGAGAAGGCAAGGAGGGGGAAAGGAAGAGAACTGAATTATAATTCTGGGAAGGGGTCACCACAGTTAAATATCATTTCGGCAAAGATGTGGGACAGTAGGGAGTGGATAGCAGGGACCCAGAAGCATGCTAAACAAGGTAAATATGAAAAAGAATAATAAATACAATCAAGGAATCTGCTTGGCCTGGGTGGTTTGTGGGTGGTGAATTATTGAGCTCTGTTTCGGATATGTGGAGTTTGAGACATTCCGGACACTCAGTTGGAAATTTCTAACAGGCAATTAATTGGTAGTACAGGACTTCATGAAGCTCAGGCAAGAGATAGGGCCTGGGTAAGTTATAGATCTGGGAGGCATTGGTATACAGATGATAATTAGACCCATGGAGGCCGATGAGGTCACCAAAGGTGAAAGTGGAGAGATGAAGAGTACGAGGGGCCTAGAGCAGAGTTTTGAAGAATATCACCAGTGAGGGATGATTGGGATGACAAATTAGCAAAGGAGCCAGAGAAGGAGGAGATGAATAGGAGGAGAAGCAGGAGAGAGTGTGCCCCTAGAAGAGTGAATATTGAGAAGGCTATTTCTGTGGTTATGTCTTCCAAGGAATCTTGAAGGATTTTAATGTCCCTATGTAGAGTACCTGCGTGTCATTCCTGCATTTGATATAATGTCTTTCTTCTGGTTTTGTTTATAGCATGAATGTTGAGATTGATGTGATTCAGCTCTTCCAGCAGTATTTCCATTCATTGGTCACTGGATAAGGATCTCTCATTTAGAATAGCAATAAATGAAAGTTTATACAGTATAAGAATTTTGTGACCCTTTGCAATTTTGATCTCATTTCCTGCCATTCTGACACTGCTTTTGTAGAAGTAAAAGGGACCACGCAGGACTGAAGGCCATTTTTCTTTATTTTATGACTTACCATGGAAATTTTAAAAAAAAATGACCAACTGTCTACCCTGCTAGTGATGTGCTTCTCCATTCTTAGGTAGGTTGATGCTCAGGAAACAGACTTGGTCAGTCACCAGAAGGCTATTAAGGTTACATATTGTAATACAGTAAAAATTATAATGGATAAAGGAAATAAAAGATACAGACCTAAATGGAAACTAATGTCTTAAATGATAAACAGAACAAGGAACAAAAAGAAAAAAATATTTATATGTAAAATATTATATCTCTATAACAGAGATAATGTAAAGTTTATGAGATGAAGCTAAAGCAGACTTTAGAAAAAATTGTATATCATTAAATTGACAAAAGAGAAAAACAGGATATATGAATTGAGTATGAAATAGAAGGAAAAAATTGGGAAATTCCATTTAAAATAGCTACAAGATGCACAATATATGTGGGCCAACACACGTATTCCCCTGGAATTTGGAGATATAAATCTGAATGACATTTATTCTTTAATTTTTATAAATAAATCCCCACTTCCACTCCAGAAAAGATGCTATTCTCTCATTTCCCCATCTTTTTCTTCTTCTTTGACATCTGATTTAAAGGACGTTATTGCAATTTATTAAACTTCACCAAGTTGTCCAGATAATGCCCCGTCTGTGTAGTTTTCTGTATTTGTAGGTTGTACATCCATGCACATAGCTTTGCCATCCCTGGCTTCCCTGTTAGTCCATTCAGGAATGATTTGGGGTCGAAGGGAATGTGCGTTATGTATGCACGATTACAGAACAATGTATACAGAAGTAACAGAAGAATTAAATAATTGTAGAGAGATTTAGTGTCTACAGTTGGGCTGTACTATTACAATAAAATAGAGAGGCTGGGGCAATATAGATAGAACACCAGGCCTGGAGTCAGAAAGATCTGAGTTCAAAGCCGGTCTCAGACATTTATTAGCTGTGAGCCCCCAGGCAAGTCACTTGACCCTGTTTGCCTCAGTTTCCTCATCTGTAAAATGAGCTGAAGAAGAAAATGGCAAACCATTCCAATATCTTTGCCAAGAAAACCCCATATGGATGAAGAGTCAGACACGACTGAAACGACTGGACAACAACAATAAATTATGATAAAAATGAAGATACTATCTAAATTAATCTACAGGTTTTGTGCCCTACCAAAAGATTACATAAATTAAGGAAGAATGGATGGTTTTCTGCTTATGTTGTGGAAAGAGTCAGAAATCCAATTTGTGATGCAGCAACAGATATTGGAAGCCCTTTAGTATGATGCCTCTTCCCTATGCACCCTTGACACACCCTCCGTTGTTCAAGTATATGGGTCTCTCTACATATACCTTCTCAATTCCCTTTCACTAGATTTTCTTAATGTAGTTTGTCAATAAAAAAGCTTTCCTCTCTTCTGAATGCTTTTATTCCTTTAGTAGACTTGTCCTTACATAATAAGCTTGAACTTAAGTCATTTAATTTCTCTGACAGAGCTGGCAGAGATTCTTTCCTATGTCTTTACACTGACTGTAGTGGTGTTGCAAAATACAGATGTGCTAAGTACATGAAAGAAGGGTAGTGAAATCAAGACCACAGCATCTGTCTGCCTTCCAAAACTTAAATGGATCATTTCTCAGAGATTATAAATTGCTTGCCTACATAATGAAAAAGTAGAATTCAGTTTGCTCTAAAATCAATTCATATACAAATTCACATGTGACTTGTGTTCATTATCTTCCTTCCCTCCTTCCTTCCTTCCTTCCTTCCTTCCTTCCTTCCTTCCTTCCTTCCTTCCTTCCTTCCTTCCTTCCTTCCTTCCTTCCTTCCTTCCTTCCTTCCTTCCTTCCTTCCTTCCTTCCTTCCTTCCTTCCTTCC
>CM053622.1:554531304-554548775 GCA_028646595.1 Phalanger gymnotis
GTTGGTCAACTAGAGAGGGCCTTGGACTTGGGGTCAGAAGATCAGAATTTAAATTTTGCTTCCAACCCTGGAACTACATGAACGTAATTATAAAATGCTCTTTATACAAATGAAGTCAGATTTAAATAATTGGAGAAATATTAATTGTTCATAGGTAGGCAGAGCCAATGTAATAAAATGACAATTCTACCTAAACTATCTACTTATTCAATGCCATCCCAATTAGACTACTCAAAATTATTTTATTGAGCTAGAAAAAATCATAATAAAATTCATTTGGAAGAATAAAAAGTCAATAATATCAAAGGAATTAATAAAAAAAATGTAAAGGAAGGAGGCTTAGCAGTACCAGATCTTAAACTATATTAGAAGGCAGTAATTATTAAAACTATCTGGTACTAGCTAAGAAATAGAAATATGGATCAGTGGAACAGAGCACTGCACAGCAGTAGATGATTATAATAACTTTTTGTTTTGGACAAATGTAAAGATTTAAGCTTTTTTTAAGGTATAAGAATACAATATTTGGTAAAAATTGTTGGAAAAACTGGAATGCAGTTGGACAGAAATTGGGTATAGATCAACATCCTACACCACTCACCAAGGTAAGGTCAAAATGGATACATGATCAAGATATAAAGGGAAATATCATAAGAAAGAAGAACATGGAACATATTACCTATCAGACTTATGCACAAGAGAAGAATTTATGAATAAACAAGAGATAGCATTGTGAGGTGTAAAGTAGATAATTTTAATTACATTAAATTAAAAAAAGATTTTGTACAAATAAAACTTATGCAACCAAAATTATAAGGAAAACAGAAAATTTGGGAAAAAAATTATAGTTTCCCAGATAAAGGACTCAGATCTCAGAAATATAGAGAACTTTGTCAAATTTATAAGAATATGAATCATTCTCTAATTGACAAATGATCAAAGGATATGGACAGGAAGTTTTTTGATGAAGAAATCAAAACTATATATACAGTCATATAAAATGCTCTAAATCGTTATTGACTAGAGAAATGCAAATTAAAATAGCTTTGAGATATCCTCTCATACACCTCAGATTGGCTAAAATAATAGAAGGGGAAAAATGACAGATGTTGGAGGGGAAGTGAAAACATTGGGACACCGATATATTCTTGGTGGAACTGTGAACTGTTCCAACCATTTTGGAGAACAATCTGGAATGATACCCAAAGAGTTATAAAACTGTATATGCCCTTTGACCCAGCAATACCACTATTATGTCTGTTTCCCAAGGTGATTGGGAGAAAAGGAAAAGAGTCTATATGTTCTAAAATATTTATAGCAGCTCTCATTGTGGTAGCAAAGAACTGGAAACTGAAGGGATGCTTATCAACTGGGGAATGGCTAAACAAATTGTGTTGTGTGATTGTGATGGAATACTACTGTACTGTAAGAAATGGTGACCTTGTTGATTTTTAGAAAAACATGGAAAGACTTGCATGATATAATGAAAAGAGACAGGAACAGAACCAAGAGAATATTATATTCAGTAACAGCAATATTATTCAAAGAATAATTGTTCTGAGCACTATAAATACTTCAATCAACCATAAGGGACTTATGAAGGAAGATGTTATATACCTCCAGGTTAAGAACTGATAAACAGAAGTATGCGTAGTACGTTTTTGCATATATTTACAAATCTTCATCAAGTGATGAGCTTCTCTAGTATAGGGTGAGGAGGGAGGGGGAGAGGGAGGGAGATAGTTTGGAACTTAAAATATAACAGAAAAAAAGAAAAAAAATGCTTCCACAGCTTACTGTGTGATCTTGAGCAAATGCCCTAACATCTGAGCCTAGTTTGCCTCACTTTCAAAATGGGATCCCACTAGCCCTGCCCACCTTACAACATTACTATGGAAAACAAATTAAATAATGTATATGAAAACACTTTGAAAACTCTAATGTGCTATATAATTACAAATTATTGGTAGTATCATTAGCTCTTTAGGGGCTGGGGGAGAGAAAGGGTCTGCGGGTTCTAGGTTGAGGAGTCAAGCCATTACTTTTCCCCAAGGGCTTCATTGTATCTATGATAAAGGCTTTTGGGGGATCTTCTGCGCTAGTCTAGGACCAGAGTGCCCTCCTAACCTGTTTGCAAGATAAAGCGCCACCACATTGTTTAGCCAGGGAGTCATATCACCTGCCCTCAAAGTACTAGCTCCCTGTCTACTGAGAGGACATATGGTTCCAACTCTAGGTGTATTTTTGCAATGTTGTTTTAGGACCTGATCCCTACCCTTGGAAGCCCCCCAAACTAAGGAGGGCCACTGGAGAACTGGCTGAAAACAGGCATTTTTAAAGCGTTGCTGTAGCCAAATCTCTGTAGGGGTTTCAAAGAATTGCAGCACAAGTCAGGGAGTTTAGAGTCTAATGGGAAAGGAAGCAAATATACTTAAAAGTAATATTTTAGTATGTAATACCACATTATTACAATATTACGAATGTAAAGTAGCATATAATATGTTAAAGGAGTCATAAAAATATACAATGTCATAAAAATGTCTTTGCTTTATAGAGAAGCATGAACATGTGGCTAAGAAAGTTTATATTCTCTTCTCCTCACTTCTCAAACCTGCTTCCTCAAAAAATTCTTGGCCTCAACTCATCAAAAAACTATGTTAGCTCCAGGCACAAGGTGCCAAATCTCAATAAAAATTCAATTATGGATGAATCCCTCCTTCCCACCCATCAATCCAATCTAATAAACATTTATTAAGCATCTACAACAATGACATGCCACGCACTGTGCTAAGCATTAGGGATACTATTAATAAAAGAAAGACAGTCCCTGCCCTCAAGGAGCTTACCATTTCATGGGAAGAGACAGCACACAAACGGATGCAGGAAAGTGGGGAGCAGTGCCAAAGGATACTGAGCACAGAGGCATCTTGCTCTGTGGAGTTTCAGCCAGGAAGAGTAGCAGATGCATAGTAGAGTGAGTCAATCATTTTAGTGCTTTATAAAGGAAGGCAGTGGAAGGAGTTTGGCATTCCACTCTCCAGCCCTCCAGTCAGAGGGGAGAGGAGGCTGAGAGAAGTGGTGTCAGTTCAGACTGGAGTTAGGAATAAAGCGGTGCATTTAGATGTGACAAGCTTAACCTGAGAGGGGTGTCTTGTTCCATGGAGTTGAAGCCAGGCAGAGCTGTAGATGCTTGTTAAGTACTATGTACAAAACATGGTCCTAGGCACCAGAGATTACAAAAATAAAAATCATCTTTGCCCTCAAGATGTTTACATTCCGTTAGGGGAATGTGTACATAGATAAGTATAGCACAAGATAATTTGGGGAACCAGAGAGCACTGAGATTGGTAGGGATGGTGAATCAGGGAAGGTTTTATAGAGGAGGTGGCAACTGAGGTGAATCTTGGAGAAAGAGATTTCTGACAGATGGATGTGAGGAGCAAATGCATTCCAATCTTGAGGGAGGCTCTGTGGGAATACAGGAAGACAGGAGATGGAAATTGAGTTCCAGGAACAGCTACTAGTTCAATTTGGCTGGGAAACAGTGCATGAAAGGGAGAAAAGAATGGGAAGGTAGATGGAAGGCAGATTGTAGAGGACTTTAAAAGCCAAATTAACAATCTGTATTTTACCTTAAAGACAACAGAGAGCCACTGAGCAGGGGAGTGACAGACAGGACTATTTCTTTTTTTTTAATGTTTAAGAGCTGTTGTTATTGATAGCAATTGTTTTTATATCACCTTCATTTCCAAATATATTTCTCACTAATCTCCTATCCAGGGAGCCATCCCTTGAAACAAAGAATTAAAAAAAAACAACCAAAAACCAGTTCATTGAAACTAATGAACATATATACCATCTGACAGAAGATGCAATATTCCACACATTTAGTTCCCTTCTTCTACAAAGATAGATGTACTTTTTAAAAATTGTTCCCTAAGACCAAGCTTGGTCATTATGATGGTACAGTGTTCATTTCTTTTTCTCTTTTTGTTGTTCTTTCCACTAACATTGGTGAAGTCATTGTGTTTTTGTTTTTCTGGTTTGGATGTCTTCATTGCCTTACTTCCTCTAAAGTCTTCCCATGATTCTCTGATTTCTTCATAAATTACATTCATGGATTATCAGTTTGTCTTGCTATTCCTTAATTGATGGGCATTTACTTCGTTTCCAGTTCTTTGCTATCACAAAGAATTCTGTTATGAATATTTTGGTTCGTATTGTACTGTTATTTTTGTATTTGACCTTTTGGGGACATTTGCCTATTGGTGGGATATCTTGGTCAAAAGGTATTGATATTTCATGGTCAATTGTGTAGCACAATTCCAAATTGCTGTCCAGAATGCCTGGAACAATCCATAGCTCAATCAACAGCATATGGGTGTGCCTGTCTTTCTGGTGTCCCCATTTCCTTTTGTACTATTTCCATTTTTTGTCATCTTTGTCAATTTCCTGAAAGAGGTAAAAACCTCAGTTATTTTGATGTACATTTCTTTTGTTATGTTATAATACAATCTTTAATATGTTGTTAATTATTTACAGTTCTTCTGAGAATTATTTGTTCATATCTTCTGACCACTTATGTATTGGGGTTAGATACAGGCCTGTTTAATAGGAAGATAATTGGTGGAGGGAAGGTGTAGCTAGGTGAAGGACACATTGGAGAAAGATGAGAATAGAAGTAAGGAAACCATTTAAGAAGTTATTACAGTGGTTGAGGTAAAGGGTGTAAGGGCTGCACCAGTATAGTGGCATTATGAACAGGGAGAAGAAAACAGAAGTGAGAGATGTTGTAGAGGAGGTAGAATCAATGAGATTTAGCAAGTGATTGTATATGGTGGAATGAGGGAGAGTAAAGATTCCAAGATGGAGTTAATTATGACATCCAGTTTAGGAACCTGAGTGCCCGGGAAGTTGTTGGTCCCCTCAACAGAAATAGCAAAGTTTGGAGGAGGTAAGAAGTGAAGGGGTGTGGGGATGTTGAGTGAATCTTTAGAGACCAGTTGAATTAACGAAGGCTTTCTTGAGTACCTACTCTGTACTCAATCTTATTCCCACATAGCCCATTGTTGGTCTATGTTACCCATTTGGTTATCTTGTCACAGAAAGAAACACATTATTGTTGTTCGGTTGTTTCCAGTCCCGTCTGACTTTTTGTGACCCCATTTAGGGTTTTCTTGGCAAAGACACTGGAGTGGTTTGCCATTTCCTTCTTCAGTTCATTTTACAGATGAGGAAAGTGAGTCAAATAGGGTTAAGTGACTTGCCGAGGGCCACACAGCTAGTGTCTGAGGTCAAATTTGAACTCAGGTCTTCCTGACTCCAGGCCTGGAACTATATCTACTTCACCACCTCTGGGAGAAGTTGCCCTGGGAGAAGTATACTGTACTTTTACTAGCTGCCTTGCTATATGTAACTTCTAGGAGAAATCATATCCATACATACCAGCCTGCTAACATGCTGAACATTTAGGGCATAGGTGATGTGACTTTGGCATCTTTAGATGACTTGGTCTGATGGCCATATATCTACCATTGCTAGGTCTTGGTGCATTCTTTCTGTTTAATAACCTCTTTTCTGGGATTTTCCTTTCCTTTTCTAGTTTCCCATTTTGAAGTTCATTGAGTTCAATACAGGTTGTCTCAAAGTCTAAGTACTGTTATACCACTTAGCATGCTCTATCCAGCACTTCTTAAACTGTGGGTTGCAACCCCAAGGTTTCTGAATGCCCAATGATCAAAAATTAATTAAAAATCAAATGTGTAACAAATCCGAGGTGTTTCTGGCAGTGCTTGTCTGTGTTGCATTGTGCAGCTTCACTGCAGCCTTGGTTCTGAACACATGACAAGCACAAATGGCCCTCAGGCCATGCAACGCCAACAAATGCTGCTAAAACAGAAAAGGAGTTGTGAGTGGAAAAAGTTTAAGAAGCCCCTGCTTTAGTACTATTTCACTTGGCGATCTTGTTGGCTTCCCTGAATTTAATCACCAACTCTATGCTGATGATTCTCAAATTTGTCTATCTTGTCTTAAGCCCTCTGCTGACTTCCAATCTCATATCTCTGACTGCCTTTTAGAATCTCCAATTGGATGTCTGGTAGATATCTTAAACTCAATTATGTCCAAAACTAAACTAATCATCTTTCCCCCTAAACTTCCTCCTCCTTCTAACTTCCCTATTATTATGGAGAGTAACACTATCCTCTCAGTCTCTTCAGGTTCACAAACTAGATGTCATCTTCAAATCCTCACTATCTCTCACCTCCCATAGCTATTCTGTTACGAAGGCACATCGACTTCACCTTCATAATATTGCTCAAATGTCCCCCCTTCTCTTCCCGGATACTGCCACTATCTTGTCATCTCATATTTGGACTATTGCAATAGCGTGCTAATAATGCCTGCCTCAAGTCTCCTCCCCCTCCCCAATTCATTCAGCTGCCAAAGTGATTTTCCTAAAGCTCAAGTCTGACCACGTCACTCTCCTTCTCATTAAACTCCAATGGCTCTCTATCACTTCCAGGATCAAATACAAAACCCTCCATTTGGCATTCAAAGGCTTTCATAAAACAGCCATCACCTATCTTTCCAATCTTCTTATGTTTTACCCCCCAACACATACTCTTGGATACAGTGATGCTAGTCTCCTACCTGTTCTATGAACAAGATGCTCCATCTCTTGGCTCTGTGCATTTTCTCTGGCTATCACCCATGCCTAGAATTCTTTCCCTTCTCATTTCTACCTACTGGCTTTCTTTGAGCACCTACTAAACTACTCCTACAGGAAGCCTTTCCTAACTCTTCTTAATTTTGGGTGCCTTTCCTCTTTTAATTATTTTGCTATTCATTCTGTATATAAGCTTGTTTGTACATATTTTTTTACTCCCCCACTAAAATTGTGAGCTCCTTGAGGGCAGGGAGTGCCTTTTACCTCTTTTTTTAATCCCCACTGCTTAACACAGTGCCTGGCACATAGTAGGTGTTTAATAAATTTTTATTGATTGGTTGACTTTTAACTTTTAATCTTAAATAACAGCTTAAAACTGCACCAACACTTTTGTTATTATTTGTTATTTTGTTTGTTACTTTAAAGTTATCTACATAGTATGTTGAGCTCTGGAATGATAAAGTACTTTATAAACTCAACAAGCAAATGTTGCTTTATTTCAAATGATCATTTCTTGGTGATGATAATTATATTTGGTTATAGGATATGTTATCAACAATAGTGATTTTTCCCATACATATTAGGCCTAATGTTGACAGGAGAGAAAAACAATCAGCAGTTAGAATTAAGATTTAGGATCTTGCTTCTGCTTATACTTCTCTTATTAAGACTAATGGCTTAAGTAAAAGCTTCTGCCTTCAGGAGAGGCTTTCACAGACTGGTTTCTTTCTAGTAAATGGAGGAAGGGAACGCATCCACTTTCATTTACTGAATTTGGAGTTGATATGTATGACTGAATTTTAGAATCAGAGTATGTCAGAACTGGAAGAGACCTTAGAGATAATTATGCCCAATCTTAATTATTTAAGTTGATCAATAGACATTTGCACAGTGATGTAATGAATAGAGAGCTGGTCTTGGAGCCAGGAAGATCTGGGTTCAAGACCATCCTCTGACATAGACTGACTTTGTGACCCTGGGCAAGTCATGGTGCTCTAGGAAACTCTCCAAGACCATAAATTGCAGAGAAGGTGCTGTGCTGTATGGATAGAAGGAGTTTTTTCACTTGGAGTTCCTTATACCAATAAAATTAGAGATCTGTTCCCTATTCTATGTCAATAAGGATTAGGTACACATTTTATAGATATAGGAAATGAATTTAAAAGAAGAGGAGTAACAGCTGGTTGTTGGGTAGTCCTGTCTTTGTTGTTGTCCAGTCTTTTCAGTCATGTCTTACTCTTTGTGATACCCTTTGGACTTTTCTTGGCAGAGATATTGGAGTGGTTCGCCATTCCCTTCTCTATCTCATTTTACAGTTGAGGAAACTGAGGCAGACAGGGTTAAATGACTTGCCCAGAGTCACACAGCTAGCAAATATCTGAGGCCAGATTTGAACTCAGGAAGATGAGTCTTCCTGACTCCAGGATCAGCACTGTATCCACTACACCACCTAGCTGCCCTAGTCATGTCTAGAACCCATAAAATCATAAAGGGACGATCATTCTTCTAGTCCAGTTCCCCCTGTCCTCTTTCTTAAAATACAAATAAGGAAGCAGACTTAGAGACAGAACATGACATAGTGGAAAGAATGCTGGGACCAGAGTCAGAGGAGATGGGTTGGAATCCTGCTTTTGCCACTTTCGTGACATGTGCGATCTAGGGTGTCAGTTAATCTCTCTGGGCCTCAGTTTCCATATTTGTAAAGTGAGATAGTTGGACCAAATGACCTCTAAGGTCCCTTCCAGTTTTAAGTGGATGATGTGATTGATTTGCCCAAAGCCACTTCATGGTAAGCAGCAGAGCTGGGGATTCCAGCTGATGTTGTCAGATTCCTAATCTAATCACCTTACTTTCCTATTACACTGTCCTCTGGATGTGAAGGTTTATAATGTAACTGATTTATTTTGCATTCATACCGGTCACCGACTTCCAAAATTCTCTGAAGCATCATGTCAGTTGTAATGTGAGCTTTGTCTGTGTTTCCTGGGTGGCTTCTTTCTTTTCTCTTAATAGTGTCTAGATTGTAACTAAAGCCAGTTGTTTTTTTTTTCTGGCAGCAGAAAATACTTCAATCTCTGCCACTAGGTGGAACCACAAATCTCTCTATATTTTCCCTGTGCCCTAGGAAACATTGTGGAGGTAAAGGAGCCCCTGGACCAACTATTTCTCTAGCCTATCTTGAGTCTGACTTGCTGATGAGAACCCTCTCTCCCAACCCAACAGGTCCTTTTTTCCTCTCTTCTATTAAAATCCACTCCCAGGGAAGATGCTGAAAAGCCTGCTTTTCAACCGGTAGATGAAGTTTGATGGCTTACCTCTCTACGTGGGGGATGTTGCATTTTGGATCGGTGACAATGTCTTAAGTCACAGAAGCTAATGTTGGAAATTTAGCTGTCAACAGGCCAGGTGGAGAGAGAAGTATTTGGATGGACGAGGCAGAGTGGAGGGCGGTGTTCTTGGTGTCTCTGAAATCATACTACCTAGGACAGCCATTTTTTCCATCCATGCATGAAGCTATTTCTGAATCTAAGTAATAAGATTAGAGGTAGAATTCCAAAGAGATCCGGGCATCTCTGGCAGGGATGCATTTATCTCAGTTGGTTTGAAATTCCCAAAGAATGGAAGCTAATTTGAGAGGGATTCCCCTCTCTGCTTTGGGTGCAATATCACATCCCCTTTCTGGGCTTCAATTTCTTCATCTGTTTAGAGAGGGGTTTTGACCAGGTGATGTCTAAGGTCTTCTGCTCTAAATCTATAGTCCAATGAAGACTTTTGAAAATAAATTGGGGGAAAATCCTCTCATTTTCAATGTCTCTCCCCACTACTATTTCTATTTCCTAAAAAGGAAAATTGAGGAAAAATGTAATTTTTTTCTTCCCTATTTTTCTGAGTGATACAAGATCATAGAATATTCATAGAGTTAGAGCTGAGACTTTAGAGATCATATGGTCTAATATCCTCATTTTTACAAAGGAGGAAACTGAGGCACAGAGAGAAAGAGAAGATGTGATGACAGAAAAATATAACTAAACACACAGGAAAAGATATAGAAAAACACACAAAATAGAATCTTGCTATCCAAAGAAAAATTAAAGTTATTTGTCAGCAGATCATGTCTTTTTCCGTGAATTAAAAAATTAGAAATATTTAGAATTAGAAAAATTAATTATTCTAATTGAATTAAATTCTAATTAAAACTAGAAATATATTCCTCTTAATTTAATTAAATTCAATAAACATTTAGTAAGTGTTTAGCAGTATGCTGTGTGCTGAGGGTACAAGGACAAAACCAAAACACTCCCTATCCCCAAAGACCTTATGTTCTAGGGGGTGAATGTGTGTGGAAGGTGTAGGGGAAGGGAAGATAATGATATAACATTTTGTTGTTGTCGTTGAGCTGTTTCAGTCATGTCTGACTCTTAGTGACCCCTTTTGGTGTTTTGTTGGCAAAGATACTAGAGTGATTTGCCATTTCCTTCTCTAGCTCATTTTATAGATGAGAAAAGTGAGGCAAACAGGGTTAAGTGATTTGCCCAAGGTCACACAGCTAGTAAGTGTTTGAGGTCACATTTGAACTCAGGTGTTCCTGACTCCAGGACTGGCACTCTATCCATTGTGCCACATAGTTGCCCTTTTGAAGATACAACATACATCTGAATAAATTTTAAATATGAAATAGAGCCAAAATAATTTTGGAAGAGAGAATTAATATTTGGTTTCATGTAGGAGGTGAACCTTGAAAGGAGCTAGGGTATCCAAGAGTCAGAGCTAAGGAAAGAGAGCATTCCAACGACGGGAGACAGCTGGACACAGCCATGGAGATTGGACCTTCTATCCTTATCGGTTAAAATCTGGGGAATTGTAAGTATAGGAATGGAAGCATGATTAGCATAGTATGTTCAATAGGCAGCAAGGCTATTTCTGATCAGAGTGAAAGGTTTGTGTTAAAGCACGAAAAGAAATAGAATTAAAAAGGTGGGGTGAGTCAAGTTTAGGGAGGACCTTAAAAGCCAGGCAGAAATTTTATGCAGTAGAAAATAGGAAGCTATTGGAAAGGCTTCTGAGGGGAAGATTTCCTGGCTTTTAAAATCTCTAGAGATGTGACCCCCTAGAGAAAAGTTGGGAAAATGTTACTGAAGGGATGAAGAAAGAGAGAAATTTCCAATTTTTGAGAGAGAAAAGTTTTTTTCCTCGATGTATTGTACATATGTGTGTGTGGGTGGGTGGGTGGGGTGTATAGTGTGTTTGTGTTTGAAGGAAGGTGATTAAGAGTGGGATGGGGTCCTTCAATTTCAGCTTTGGATTCTCTCCATTCCTTTGAACATAGACCCCACAAGATAGTCTCCAATATCCAATGTGACCTTTTTTTCTGAATTTTTCCTACTTCCTCAAAGGCCCAAGCTCCTTGCAGGAGGCTCCAGAAACCTCACAGTCTTTTTTTTTTTTTGCTCTTTTTTTGTTATTTGATGTCCAAATGTATTCTAAAAAAGGAAGGTTGTCTTTTTGCAACTGCCAAGTCAGTGAGAGTGTGAATCTACACAATTACTACCAGCAAGAAGGCTGAACTCAGTTGCTGTTTTGTCAAATAACCAGTTATCAGCTGAAAGACTGGCTGAATTAATCAGCTATTTCCCCTAATTCCTTTGTTTGTGAGTGTTGGTAGCCTTAAGAAGGGAAGTGAATACAAACTTTCCGACTTATGAAACCTATCTCTTTCTTGGCTCACAGTCATACTAGTAAGATGTTACTCAAAGGTGGGACTTGAGCTGAATCTTGAAGTTTGGTATTTTCTCAGCACTTTTTAAAAGTGAGATGAAGACATAACCACAAGATTAAGCATGGGATTTCCCCATCATCTAACCTTTCTGTTGAATAAGATCAAGTTAGTGGCTCTGACCAATCTTTTGGGGTTTTTTTTTTGGAGGGGGGAGGGCAGGCCGTTGAGGTTAAGTGACTCACCCAAGGTCACACAGCTAGTGTGTCAAGTGTCTGAGGCCGAATTTGAACTCAGGTCCTCCTGACTCCAGGGCCGGTGCTCTACTCACTGTGCCACCTAGCTGCCCCTCTGCCCAATCTTTTGTGTGTGACAATTTCATTTATCATGAAAATACCTTTGAGTGGATTGTAAGAGCTATTCTCATTTTAGGCAGTATAGTGCAGGGGAGAAACAATGGAATTAAAAGTGGAGAATTAAGATCATAGAATCATAGATTAAGAGCTTGAAGGAATCTTTGGGGTCATCTAACCCCACCATATCATTTTACAGATGAGAAAATTGAAGCATAGAATAATTAAATGACTTTCCCAGGATCATTCAACTACCAAATACCTGAGCTGAGATTTGAAAATAGCTCTTTTTAATTGAGTTGAGTGCCCTATCCAGTCTCCAGTGGAGTCAGATTCAGAAATGGATTCCTCCAGGTAGCATATTGACTTAGATTTATTTTGTTAAACCTTTCCCAATTGCATTTTAATTTGGTTCAGGCTTCTTTTGGGGGTTTTGCAGGCTACATGCTATCAGAGTTTGGTACCTCTGAATATCATGCAGCCTTGTTACCTAGGTGTATGATCTAGAGTGAGTAATATTTTAATAAAAATATTGTAAAAATATTTTCCTTATTTTGAGCCAAATTGTCTATTTTTAAAATAACTCTGAAGTTACAGAACAAATTGAATCTCTCTTCTACATGCAACTTTTATTGCAAGTCAATATACATAATGTCCAAAAGTCTCAGTGTAGTTTTAAGCTATTAAAGCTACAGATTTTGAAGTATTAAAATATATATGTTTGTATATTTGTTTATATAATATTTGTATGGAACTGTGATCTCATAGTACTGATGAAATTCCTTCTTCAAGTACAGGCTAACTGCATTGTAACATATCTATCATCTTATAGGGTTGCTTGGGACTTTAAGATGTTAAGTAACTTGTCCAGAGTCACACAGACATTATGTACCAGAGAGAGGAGTTATGTGTGTGTATGTGTGTGTGTGTACATATGCATATATACAAATACATATACAAATATATATGTACACATACTATACAATATGAATATGTATATGTACATATATATTTCCTCAATTCATGAGGAATTCCAATGGCTGTCAGAATTGGCCATTCTCTCCACCTAGTGCTCAGTTCGGGCCTCACATTCGGGTTACTTATTATCTCCTTGCTGGCTTTGATTCCTGGTTTTCCTGAAGCCTCCAATACATTTTACACATAGATGCCAGACTATTCTTGTTTCTAAACTGCTTTCATGATGTTATATATCCACACAAATCTCTTCATTGGCTCCCTATTTCAATTCTAAACTTTTCAGCCTGTTTTTGAAGACACTTGATAATTTGGTCCCATTCTAAGTGTTAAAAGTTTTATTTTTACAATGCTTCAACATAAACATTATGCACCAGTCTGGTCTCCTCAACTGTGACATGAACAAACTGTAGCCATCTCTGACTTTTGATCCCCTAACCTATAATGTCTCTATCCCTCTCCTCAACCTATCCAAATCCTACTTTCACCACCAGATGGCATGGCTAGCCACTAACTTGATCTTATTCAAAAGAAGGGTCAGATGATGGGGAAATCCCATGCTTAGTCTTGTGGTTATGTCTTCATCTCAGTTTTAAAAAGTGCTGAGAAAATACCAAACTTCAAGATTCAGCTCAAGTCCCACCTTTGAGAAGGGGGCTTTTTTGATTCCTGTTCCCTTTCTCCCCACTACCGTTAGTGACTTTGCTCTGTAAATTTGGAAGATCCCCTTCCATGTGTAGTTATGACTTCATCTTCTGAGTTCAAATCTGGCCTCAAATACTTACTAGCTGTGTGATCCTGGGCAAGTCATTTAACCCTGTTTGCCTCAGTTTCCTTATCTGTAAAATGAACTGGAGAAGGAAATAGCAAACCACTTCAGTATCTTTACCAAGAAAACTCCAAATGGGGTCACAAAGGGTCAGATGTGAATAAAAAAATGAATTGTTAGTTGGATGCCAGCTTCTTGAGGGCAGGGGCTGCTTCATTTTTGTTTTTCTATACCCAGTGCCTGGCAAATAGCAGGAAATTAATAAATGCTTGTTGAATGATTGATGATCTTCTATCTCAGTTTTGGTTTTCTCTAGGTGACCATGCTAACTCAAGTGTGTGGATGTGGTTGGTGCGAATTTATTCAAACAGAATCAGCTCTAAGCCCCCATCTTACCAGAAATGCTCCCTCCTTCCTAAATATATGTATTTTATTGTTCACATTTTGTAATCACTTCCCATAGAGCATGTTCAACTATATAGAGCATTTTATTATTGGCATTGGAATAACAAAAACAATGAATGATGCTTTTAGAAACTATCACATGACTCTCTTTTCTCAGCTTCTCCTAGTCCCAGGCAACCCTCAAATGGTGTACAGGCCACTCTGAACCCAGAGGTTCTAGGAAGGGTGCTCCCATGCCAGTGTGTGAGCTATTGTCAGCTTAAACTGTCTGGAGAGAGCAAGTAGATTGTTAAATCTTCAGTGTGAGCATTTACACCTCAGAGATCAGCAAATGCTATAGATCAGAGCTTGATTTATTGTTTTATTGATTATATACGACTTAAAATGATGGAGAAAATGCTAACAATGCAGATCAAACTTAATAGTTTGTCCTGGTATGTCCCTCCTCACATCCTCTCCCTCCCCCAGTTGTTAAATATTTACCAGTTCACCAATGTAATCAGGCAAAAGAATGTTGACAATACAAAACAATTTCCAAATAGTGGTCTACTCACACCATCAAGAGTCAAGAACTTTGGACTCGGGACTTGATTCCCTCTTCCTTAGAGCATGGGATCATAGGCTTAGGATCTGGTACAGACTGACATACCTTTTCTGCTCGGTATCCTGTTACTGTTAGGGACTTCCTTGGCTGGCTCATCATTTTTGGAGCAGAGTAAATGAAGACAGTGGTAGGGCCCAGCAAGGGCTGGATTACTTTCTCCATTCTGCTCTGGCTTCTCTTACTTTGTTCTCTCATTTCCAGTAGCCAGGAGGGATGTCACATCTCTTCCCACTTTCTCCCTATCCAAGGATCTCCCAGGGCATCTCTCTCTTTCTGTTGCTTCTACCATCATTTCTGCTTTCCATTCCTGTCTCATTCCCTTACCAAGCAGCAGAAGACCCACTACTGCTCTGTGAAGGGTGAGAGAGGTCAGGCAGAATGAGAACTACATGACCTATACTGTAAAGTCCCACTTATGGGCTTCCTTTTTTTTTTTTTAATTCAGCCTTTCTTCTAACCCTTACTGATTTCTACTTTCTCTGAATTCCTATAGAACTTATTATCTTTGTACTTAAATTTTGGCACTTATATATTACTCGTATCATGAATCTTCTCTTTCCAATTAGGCTATGAGCTTTCCAATTAGAACTATGAGCATTTTGTTCTTTTTGAAAGCCTTCAGCAATTTTTTCATGTCTGGGCACGTATTATGTGCTCAATAAATACTTGTTGAATTGAATTTGAATGTACTGATTTTATTTTCATCCAGATGTTGAAGGTTAGGGTAGATGCAGTCTGTGATGATCTTCACAAAGCTGGCCATGTTCTAACCTTCCATAATATGAGGGTATGTTTACACAATTGGGTTGTTTCCTCTGCCCAGACAAGGACGTGGACTACCTACTTATACTCAAAGTCTGTCAAAAGGAAGTGCTACCTGGCTCAATACATATTCATTGACCAGTTGCTTGAATAGTCAGTATGGCAAGAGAAAGTTCTTTTTAATAGTAGATTATATTAGCATTCCTGGAGACTCATTAAGCATTTATGGTTTCCTGGAACAGTGTAGGATATTTTCCCATTGGGTCCTACAACTAGAAGATAGAAGTCCACTTCCTGTGTTTATATATGCAACAATAAATTTTTGATGAATTATGCTGGAAATTCTTTGTTTGGCTTATAGCTGGTGAGTAGGAATCCTGTTTTGCTTATTTATTTATTTTTAAAGCAAAAACCCAAGTGGGTGTTTCCCAGGCTATATTTAACAACTCCCAGAAGGCAAACAATTCCAGAGCTGTGCAAGAGAGAATGCTTCCTTTGGAAAACCCCTAGGTTAATGAGGCCTTCCAGGAAGACCACAGCTGTGGCCACAAGATGTGGAAACAGCTGGTCGATTCAGCCAGTTGAGGAAAATAATCAAGTCGTCAGGCAATAGCTTAGCCCAACTAAGTGGGTGGGTAGCATCAAAGTAGCAGGGCAGCATCAAAGCAGCATGGTACCACGAGGGGAATAAAACCACTGGACTTGGAATGAAAAGTTGTGGATTTTAGTGCTGGCTGAATTACTGCTTACTTGCTTTGTGATCGCACTCCAGTTAGCTTCTCTGGGCCTTGGCTCACTCATCTGTAACATGATATAACCTGTCATATCTAACCTAACTGTTTAAGCAGGAGTTTAATGTATGTGGTATTTTAGGAAGGTTAATTTGGCAATATTCAGGACTGATTTGGTAAGTCAAGGGATCTAACGTAATCTTAGGCTGTATTAAGAGAGGCTCAGGATCCAGGGATTTGGAGGTAGGAGTTTCTCTGTTCTCTGTGCTGGTCACATCACATGTGGAGTATTGTGGGTGCCGTAGATTAGTAATCCAGAGAGCATCTTCTGGAGGAGGGTGGCAAATGGTATAGTGATAGATGTTATGCTCTTGATATGTAGGACTAGATAATAGGAAAGGGGATGTTTTGACTGGAGAAGACTTTGGTAGAACATGATACTTGTTTTCAAGCACTTGAAAGACTTTCACGTGGGGAAAAAAGATCATAGATTTAGAGATGAAAAGGACTTGAGGGGCCATCAAGTCCAACTCTTTAATTTTTACAGTTGAGAAAACTAAGACATAATTTGCCCAATGTCATATAGCTAGTGTCTGAGGCAGGATTTGAACCCAGTTCTTCCTGTCTCTAGGTCTAGCATAAAAAAGATATCCACAGAAGGTAGATCAGGGAGCAAAGGGTGGGATTACAAAGATTAAATTTAGGTTTGTGCTCTTTTTGGCCTCGTAGCCCAGGTTAGAGCAAAGACCCAGGTTAGAGGATTTATAGAAAATTGGCACTCGGGAAGTTAATGCAAGCTTGATCTTTCCTACTGTGCAGTGAAGTAAGTGGGCAAAAATGAAGCACACACGCACAACGCAACACACACACACTCATGTGCTACATGGTGATACAGATAGAAGGAGATTTGGCTACGTGGGGTCAGGTTCACTAATATGAGGAAAATGTGTATAGTGACAAAATTTGAGTGGGAAAAAGTTGAGTAAAGTCTTTTTAGGGGAGAGTCATTCTTTAAAGGATAGACGATCAGCACCAGATGTGGGAAGGGGCATTCTTAATTGGACCCAGATGTGGTAGGAAAATTCTCCAGGGTTGCTTATTGATACCAGACTCAAGTGAAGGAGTTTCTTTATAGGGACCAGAAATTGGGTAAAGGTTTGAGTTGGGGATTCCAGAACTGGGTGTCAATGCACAGCCACTGCAGCTGATTGGGAGCCTTGGCCAGTCAGGAATTGAGGTTATTCACAGGATCAGAATGAGTCAGGGCAGAAGAAAACCACAGGCTGTGTGTTATTGCTTCCTTGTTTATGGTCATTAGGAATAGTTAGCCTCAGTGACTCCATATTGGAGTACTATCACTTAGAACTACATCAAACAACATATTTAATTTAATTTTAATTTTTTTATTATTTAATATATTTAGTTTTCAGCGTTGATTTTCACAGGAGTTTGAATTACAAATTTTCTCCCCATTTCTACCCTCCCCCCCAC
>CM053622.1:554549275-554569176 GCA_028646595.1 Phalanger gymnotis
AGCAACTGCAGCTGTAGTTCTGTAGCTGCCCCACCTCCGCTGTCCCTGGGGCAGTGGCCAAACTGCAAACTCTATCCCAGTCCTTAGCAGCTTCTCCCACTAACCTGCTCTGTTGTCCTTGGTGTTTGTGGGTTGAGAAGTCTGGTAACTGCCACAACTCACTGATTCAGGGTGCTAGGGCACACTCTGCCCAGCTCCTGGTCTGGTTGGTCCGCACCGCCCACGCTGGGCTCTGCTCCGCTCAGCTCTGCTCCCCTCTGCTCCCAGCCCCATGGGGGATAGACCTTACCCAGAGACCATCCAGGCTGTCCTGGGCTAGAGCCCTGCTTCGCTATGCTATTTTGTGGGTTCTGCAGTTCTAGAATTGGTTCAGAGCCATTTTTATAGGTTTTTGGAGGGACTTGGCGGGGAGCTCATGCTAGTCCCTGCTTTTCAGCTGCCATCTTGGCCCCCCCCCAACAACGTATTTTAAAAAATCACATTTATTATAATTGGATATAAGGAAAGTCTTTCCAACAATTAGAGCTCTCCAAAAATGGAATGGGCTACTTTGGGGAGGTGGGTGGATTCTTCCTCACTGGAAGTCGTCAAGTAAAGGTTGCTTGACCAATTGCCAGATAAGTTGTCAGAAGGGATGCTTTTTCAGGTATGGGTTGAAATAGATGGCTATTGAAATCCCTTTGAATTAATTGGATTAATTGGAGAGAGGAGAAACTATGTACCCCAGGACATCTAAATATTGCTAAGTGGTAATATTCAGGCATGAGATGACAAGATTATAGTCATATAATAGAGTTATAGAGTGTTAGAGTTGGAAAAGACCTTTGAGATGATCTAGCCCAACTCCCTTAATTTACAAATGAGCAAACTGAGGCCCAGAGTCGGATGGTTGAGATTCAAATGGAGAAGAGGAACAAACATGCCAAATTTCCCTCTTTTCTCTCTACACTTTCTCTTTCTTGGTGACCTTGATACCCATAGATTAATTATCTTCTCTATGCTAATGACTTCAAAATTTATATAACTAGCTCTCCTCTCTCCCCTGAACTTCAGTCCTGCACTACCAGTTGCTTGTTGGACATTTCAAACTGGATATCATGAAGTCATCTTGAATTCAACATCTACAAAACAGAGCTTAATGTTTTTCCCCCTCAATCCCACCCCTCTCCAAATTTCCATATTTCTGTCAAAAGCACTCCCATTCTGCTAGTCTCTCACATTTGTAAACTAGATATTACCCTCAGATCTTCTCTTTACTTCATCCCGCACATCCAATTAGTTGTCAAACTTTGCCATTTTTCCTTCACAATATCTATTACATAGGACCTCTTCTCTCTACTCTCACATCTGCCACCTTAGTTCAGGTCCTCTTCCTCTCTTGCCTAGATGATTCAGAATGACCTCCAAAATCTCCCCTCCCCCTTTTAAGTATCTTTCCACTTCAATCCCAAAGAGATTCAGTGAATTTCTTTAAGTGCAGATTTGACCATGTTATTCTCCTACTCAGTAAACTCCAGTGGCTCCCTATTGCCTTTAGAGTAAAATATAACTTCCTTTGATTAACTTTTAAAGTCCTTCTCGACTTGGCCTCAACCTATCATCCCAGTTTCATTGGGAATCACTGTTGCTTCCACATTCTGTGATCCAGGTAAACTAGCTTTTTCTTTGTTCCCTACAGACATCCCCTGTCCCCATGCCTTTTCACTAATTATTCCCCATACCTGGAATGCTCTCCCTCCCCATATCTGACTCATAGAATTGATCTCTTCCCTCAAGACACACTCGAGCACCACCTTCTATATGAACCCTTTCCTCATCCCCTCAATTGCTAGTACCTTCTTTCTCAAACTACCTTTTTATGTATTTGTACTTATTTGTATTTATTCTCTTTATATTTATTCTATCAATGCTTATATAACCCAGGAGTCAAGCCTGAATCGTTTGTATAAGATTCTTTTCATTGTTAAAGAGGATGATGACTCAATGCTATATACCTGTGTGAGGGGCAGAGTTAGCCTTAGGGCTTTTGAGAGAAGACCATTTTTCTTGCTTCAGCTTTGAGGGAAGACACATGTAGTTGAGGATTCTTTGGAGAAACCTAGAGAGAGAGAGAAAAGGATTTGGGAAGTAGAAAACATGTAGAGGAACCAATGGCTCCATATGTCCCTGATTTCTAGCTTGCTTCCATAGAAACTTTGGGAAATTTCCCTTTGAAATTGGACTCTCTATCTCTCTGTCTTTGTCTTTCTTGCCGAGATATCTCATTTTTTGAATTTGCTCTGAGTATTTTCTGGTATATTTTAATCAGTATAATTTCTTTGAGTTCTGTTTTCTATTGCTTGAATAAATTAATTTACTCACTATTCACTATTTTCGATGGTCTTATGTGTAACATTTGGTGGGAAGGAACCAGGTTATTGGCTATAAACTTGGGATAATCTTTCCCCTTTAAGAAATAGTAACCAGACAAGCAGCTTGTCTAAACCTAAAAATCATTTTCCCTAAATTAATAATATCTTAGGTGGGGCAGATAGGTATAATTCTAGTCTGGTACCCCTCCCTCTGAGGAGAGCAGAATGACCAGCCTTGTGGGGACAATTTCCTGTTCCCTTCCAGTCAAGAACTTAAAGTTATCCTTGGAGAGGGGTGGGTGAGATTGCCAGGATATCTATTCATGCTTCCCCATAAACCACATTTAGACAACTCACACGGGCTTGTGTAAAACCTACATGAGAGCGCACACCTTACAGCATGTTTGGATACTCTGTACTTATTGCCTCTCCTATTAGAATGTATGTCCTTTGAAAGTAGGAATCATTTCATTTGTTGTATTTGCATTCCTGGAGGTGGGCATATAGTAGGTACTTAATAAATACTTGTTGGTTGATTGTCAAAAATTGATGTTTATAGAGTACAAAGTGCTTTTCTTATAACAGTACTGTGAGGTAGGGGTCAGATAAAGTATTATTATTTTCATTTTACTGGTGAGAAGCCTGAACTCCAAAAGGTTAAGTGACTAGCTAGTAAGTATCAGAGATAGGTTCTGCACATGGGTCTTCTGACTCTCCAAAATAGTACTTGATTCTCTGCATCACCCTGCCTTGAAGTCAGTGAGCCTATGGGTCTACCAGAGGACCAGAGCATGTCCCCCTCTGAGATCAACTACTCACCAGCCAAATGCTTCTTCCTCACACTAGGCTGTGTTGACTCAGTGACCTAAGCTCTGGGCTGGGGAAGCTGTTGCTATGGGTAACCTCTATCAGCTGCTGCAGACGGTTTATAATCCTACTATTCAGCGGGCTCTCTTTGTTAACACAGCATGATCACTCCATCCCTGCCTAGATGACTGGTGAGGATCGATCCCCAAATTGCTCAACGAAAGAGAACCATCCCCAGAAGTCACAGTGGTTTGGAAGGGATTAAGAGTGGAGCCTGTTGTTTACTTTTCTGCTGGGGTGAGCAGATCAAATTCCAGTCCATGAGATTAGTATTTTGGACCTTTTGCTGATGTACTCAGAAATGCCACTGTGAGTAATCTTCTCCTGTTTCTTTCTTAGCCTGCCAGTTAGATCAACAGATCTTAGGCAGAGTTTGGCATTCCCAAAAGAAGGTGGAGTCAGTCAGTGAAGAATAACTTATAAACCATCAACTATGTGCCAGTCACTATGCTAAGTGTTGGAGATATAAAGGAAGGCCAAAAACTAGTGTCTGTTTTCAAGGAGCTCACAGTCTAACGGGAGAGAGAAAACACTTATTAAACAATTGTGTATAAACAAGATATAGACAGGATAAATTGGAGACAATTTTTGAGGGAAGGCACTAGGATTTTAACTGGGCCTTGAAAGAGGCCAGAGAAGGCAGGAGACAGAGATAATATGAAGGTGACTTGGGGTATCTTACTGTGCACATGCACCTTGTATGAGAAAGGGATTTCAGACTGCACTCAAATGATGATTGATCAGAATTTATGACTCCTGGAACAGGGTTTTGAAATTCAAATAAAGCTGGAAAAGATCTTAAAGATTATTTAGTCTAGGGGTTCTTAACCGTGAGTGTATGTGTGTGTTTGTGTGTTCATGTATGTATGTGTGTGTGTGTGTTGAATTCTATCAACCCTATGTCAGAATAAAGTTTTTAAATGCATAAAATAAAACACATAAGATTACAAGGAAACCAATTGTATTGAAATAAAGATGTAATTTTTTCCCATTCAAGTTCATGGACCTCTTGAAATCTAATCACGGACTCCAGATTAAGGACACCTGATCTAATCCAATTCCTTTATTTAACTGATAAGGAACTGGAGGTCCTAACTTTAAGGAGTGGATACAGGAAATTAAGGAGCTGAACCAGACCTCTGCTTCCATAGTTAGAGCTTTTTCCATAGCATTTACCCAGGAGGCAAACTCTGGCTTAAATTTTGTATTCAGTGACTCTGTTCTATTTCCATATCAAAGAGAAGCTGAGGGACCCTACATTTTAGATGTGCCACTGCAGAGGGGAAAAATCAGAGCTCCCATTCCCCGAAGTGAGAGC
This sequence comes from Phalanger gymnotis, assembly GCA_028646595.1. Classification (NCBI taxonomy): domain Eukaryota; kingdom Metazoa; phylum Chordata; class Mammalia; order Diprotodontia; family Phalangeridae; genus Phalanger; species Phalanger gymnotis. Next base: position 554,553,812 of record CM053622.1, read on the forward strand.
TCAGCCCTAAATAGCCCAACCACCCAAGGAGGGGACTTCCCAGAGTTTCTAACTTCGAGTCAATAGGGGAGCGAGGCTGCAGAACGTTTCTTTTAAACCACATTTCTTTTAGAGAAGTGAAACGGAGCATAGGAAGGCTTCACAGGACAGGTAGGGATTTTTATTTTTCTTGCTGGAGTTTGAGAAGCTGCTTGCAAGTTTGAGGTTTCTGAAGCTTTAGCTCCTTTCTCTGGGGTACAGTAACACATCCAGGGAGGTGGAGTGCCATATGGATGGAGTACTGGCCTTGGAATCAGGAAGATCTTCCTTCAGCTCCTGCCTGAGCTATAGTTGTGGGCTACTGGACAATTTACTTAATCTTGCTGTACTCAAATTTTCTTATCTTTAAATGGGCTTAATAATAGATAATGCATAAATAATAATAAATAATAAATAAATGAGGATAATAATGGGGATAATAATCACAGGATTGTTGTGAGGATCAATTGAGAGGCTGTCCATAAAAGACTTTCCATACCTTAAGGAGCTACACAAATGTGAATTGCTTTTGTATAGATCCTCTTCCTATCCCTCCCGACCTCCTTCCCACATCATCTCTCCATTAGTACCTGTCTTATAGATTGTTGTAAGGCTCAAATGAGAATGTTGAACTCTTGGTAAACTTTAGAACAGTTATAGAAATAATTATTTTTGTTGATGCATCTGTGCACTCAGAGAAGCTGACAATTAGAACTCTTGCTTCTGGGTAATACTCCAGAATAATTACTTTAGCAATATAGCAATGGTGTCATATGGTTACAAAGCTCTTCCATAGATATCACCTCCGACCTCTGAATGGTACAAGAATTATTTTTATCATTTTACAGAAGAGGAAACTGAAGGGTAGTGACATTCCTGGAGCAGAATTTGAATTAAGGTTTTCTCGTTCTGGGTCTAGCTAGTGTACTTTCTACCATATTATATGCCAGTAACTTAAAATATTTAGATGATGTTTCCTGCATCCCACGATATGGACTGGGTCTACACATGAACAACTAACATGGCCATTTTGGCTGTCAGTTTCTTGATTGGATGAATCCAAGACCAGATTTGACCCATATTCTAGTTGATCAGTGTGTGTGTGTGTGTGTGTGTGTGTGTGTGTGTGTGTATGTGTGTATGTGTGTGTAAAGTCATATGGTTTATGGCTATATGAAAGCCAAAGATATGTGTGATTCTAAAGCAAATGGGTGATTTTAGCCCTCAAAATTTAATGTGAATAACAAATCAACCTAGGAACTTAGAGTTATGTTAATTTAATAATAATGTACTTGATAGAGTTTCAGACAGAAGCATTATTAGCGTCTTTGGTTAAATCACTTTACTTCTCTGGTCTTCGGTTTTCTTATCTATAAAATGACGGGGTTAGACTATTCACCTCTAAGGCCCTTTCTAGCTTTAATTCTGTGATCTTATGGTAGACCTAACAAGGAGGGTAAGTTCTGAGTATGAATATGAAGAAAGGCAGAAGATATACCAACATTTGTATAAAATAATATCAGCATCTTAAATTGGGGGTGGTTAGCCTAGAAAAGAGAAGACTTAGGGGGGACATTATAGCAATCTATAATTATTTGAAAGTTGTCATATGGAAGAGGGATTAGAACTGTTTGCTTCTTCCTATAGGGCTCAACTATGGGCAATGGATTAAGGTTGGAGAGAAGGATATTTTTGCACAATATAAGGAAAAAGTTCTTCTCAGTTCCAATTGTCCAAAAGTGGTATGGGCTGATTTGCTCGGTATCGTGTTTCCCATCACTGGAAATCTTCTAATGAAGACTAGATGACCACTTGTCTGAGACACTGTAGATGATATATATTGCTGTTATGGTATGGAGTTGGATAAATGACCTCTGAGCTCCCATCTAATCCTGTGATTCTGTGAAATGATTATAAATGTGGGCTTTATAGTACCAAAAGCTCAGCCTGATATAATCCTTTAAAGTTTGCAATGCTCATTCTATATATTCTCTCACTTAAGCCTTGCAAACCAGCATCAGGTTCTTGGAGGTTTTTTGTACTATTTATTATCTCCATTTTACAGATGAGGAAACTGGGACTCAGCATTTGAGTGGCTTGCTTATAGTCAAAGAACTAGTAAATATTGGGATTTGAACCTTAGTTTTCCTGGCTACAAGAAGAACACTCTAACCATGATACCGCATTGCTTTTTTTGGCCCATAAGGAAAATAGAGCTGTAGTTTCTGATAACTTTGGAAAACAAAGAGCTGGTACTTTGTTATGTTGGGAAATGAGGTGAGGGAAGGCAAAGCTTGATTTAAAAGCTCTTCCTGGTCTTTGTTCTAGGAGGATGTTCACCACTGTCAGGGAGTGTACGCAGTTCTATTTCAGTGTCCGAACTCATCTTGCCTTTCCTTTGGTGTTATTAATATTTAATAGTTTCTTAGAAAGCATGTCAGCTATCCTTAAGCTCCAGGCTGGGCATGGAGGGAGGTAAAATGTTAGTAGTCAGTTTTACTAGAAGTGATGGGCAGCTGCCAAAAGGGGAATGGCCTGGAAAATGTTTAGGGATTTTTCCTTTTCCCCTTTTTGTATTTGATTTCTCTGTGTTTCTCTGCATTTAAACTATTTTAAAGTATCATTCAAACTATATTCTCTGGGTGGCCTCACCCTTGCTTCTCCTCCCTTCTCCTACTTTCCCTTGTAGTGGGGGAAAAATGCAAAGTGTTATGTGTGATCTGTCACTGGAAGGTGGGAACCTAGTGTGGAAAGCAGAAGCTGCAGGGAAGGCCCAGATTCACGTCACTAGATGAAACCCAAGCATCTTTGAGGTAAAACATGGACCAGACAAGCCTGTGAGTCTCTAGTGCTTAGAATTACCACTATAAGTTCTAGCATTTGATTGGATTCAACAAACACATATCAAAAGCCTATAATGTCCAATTTGAGGTCCTAGTGTTGATAGAGGCTAGAGAAGGAAAAGGCCTAGTTATTGCCCTCAAAGTACTTTACTGTCTGATTAGAGATTTTACAAATAGGAAAGAAGGTGAGCTTGGTAGAAGGGGAAGAAGTCTAGGTTTAGAAATATTGGGTCATAGGTCCAGATCTGGAAGGGATGAAAGAGGCTGATATTTTACTTATTAATTATTAAATTATTTATTGATTTATTAAATTTTGTAATTTTACATATAAAGAAAATGAGACACAGAGTGCTTAAGCAATTTACTCAAGGCCACACAGTGAGTGTTTGAGGCTGGATTTGAACTTAGGTCTTTTTGGCTCCAAGTTCACTGTCCTTTCCACTATATCATGTTGCCTTTCAAATCAAGAGAACTAGGTTCAGATCTCAGCTTTACCATTTACTAGCTGGCAAATCCTAGTTTATCTATGAAATAGATGATATCTTGACTAACTACCTCATGGGCAGCTAGGTGGCACAGTGGATAGAGTACTGGGCCTGGAGTAAGGAAAATCTAAGTTCAAATCTAGCCCCAGATACTTAGTGGCTGTGTGACCCTGGGCAAGTCACTTGAGCCTGTTTACCTTGGTTTCTTCACCTGTAAAAGTTGCTGGAGAAGAAAATGGCAAACCACTCCAGTATCTTTCCTAAGAAGACCCTATGGACAGCATTATCATACTGTGGTCCATGGAATCACAAAGAATAGGACATGACTGAACAACAATATTGTATATATTAATATGTATGTATATTAATATACATGCCAGGCACTATGTTAAACATTTTACAAATATTATCTCATTTGATTCTTACGACAAACTTGTGAGGTAAGTGCTTCTATTCCCATTTTTGCAGTTGAGAAAACTGAGGCAAACATATTAAGTGACTTGCCCAAAGTCATATAACTAGTAAATGAGGCCAGCTTTGAATTCAGATCCTCCTAACTCCAGGTCCAACATTCAATCCGCTGCACCACCTAGTTACCCAGAAAAATATAAGGCATTGGATGAAAACCAAAAGTCAACTGCCTAGCACATAGTAGGTGCTTAATAGAATCCTTGTTGATTGATAGATTGATGGCCCCCATTACCCAGAGAAGAAAGTTATATTCCTAAATCACAGCTTCCAAAGAAGATGCCAAGATTCTTGCTTTCCAGGTTTTTGTGGTCTATTAGGTGAGAGAAGACACACAGAAATCACTATCACACGAAGCAGGATATTAGTACATTAAGAGAGGCACAAGATCCTAAAGGAACCCAGAGAGGGAGAAGTAACTCTTTCTTGCTTAGAGATCAGGGAGGACTTCACTAGGGAGGTGGCTTTTCACCTGGGACTTGCTAGATTGGTAGGATGTAGACAGGAGGAGCTGATGGGAGGAAGGCCCTTAGGGTTACAAGCCTGGTTCTGAGTAAGCACATGAAGGACAAAATTGTTTTTTTCCAAATAGGAGAGAATGTAGCAGGAGATAAAAGCTGGAAAAGTAAGTGGGGGGTGCTTTGAACAGCAGAACTGATAAGTCAATAAGAAATTGTGACTTTGGAGTTTTTTTCCTGGAGGCAGTTGAAGATAAAACATGGTCTTGAATTGTTCTCTAATTGCTTGTTGCTTGATAGTATTTTGTTTTCCCAACAACCCTGGAGGCTTCTTCAGGGCCCAGATCCTTCCTTCTTCTCACCTCCTCCACCGTTTTTAGGCCAAGGTTAGGGTCTCAGTAGACTGACCTAAAAACAGCCACTCTACAATGCAAAGATTGTTATTCCCCAGAAGGTTTTTTTCAAAAATTTTTGGACACATGAATTCACTGAGGATGCAGAAATTTCATTAGGAGAGAAAGAGTTGTTCAGGAAGAACTTTAACTTGTTTAACTGTTCTCTCAGATTGATTAGCTGCTAACAGGATTTTCAAGCAGAAGAAAATCAAAAGGGACTTTCTCAGCAGATATGGGTTGGACTAAATGAAATCTTTTTCAACTTTGAGACTGTAATTCTGTGATGAACAACACATGTTTACATGCATGGCACTTTAAAATTTACAAAGTCATCCTTTGTTCTAGGTCAGCCTCACGTTTCGACCTTTCAGAACGGAAGACTCTCTCTGCCTCTTGCAGTTGAGATGGTTTAAGGTTCATGTTCAAGAAAGTAGAAAATCTGATGCTGTGTTCTTTTCTCCCTCGTGGATACATGGATCTTAGCCTCAGGAACATGGCTGAAGAGACAACGCCGAGCCACTTGGGGGGAAAAGCCACCCCATTCAAGGTGGAAATTGTTAACCTGGCTCCTGCTTTTTATCAACTTCCAGGCAACTACTCCATGGAACTTGAGGAGGCCTTTTGGGCCCTCTTACCCTCACTGCGTTGGTTCTTCATTCCTTTGACTCTCTTTACCACTGCCACACTGGCCTTGAACCCTCTTCTCCTGGCTACCATCTTGTGGAAGAAGAAATTCCGGAGTGAACCCCGTTACTTGCTCTTTGCTAATGTCATGTTCTCAGATCTGGCCTATATTCTGTTCCATGTGTTGGTTTCAACAAGTAACCTTATTGGCTGGACCCTCGGGAGAATTTTCTGTGGCATCTTCACTGATGCTATATTTATTTCCTATGCAAGCACCATCTTGTCATTCACCGTCATGGTGGCAGACACTTACCTTGCTGTTATGCTCCCCCTTCGCTATCTCTCCCTCATGTCCAGTGCTACAACCAGGAAAGTAGTGGCCATGATTTGGGTGGTAGCCTGCTTTTTCCCCACCTTCCTGGTTTGGTTCAGCAAACAGCAGGATTCTAGATTGACAGATGAGCCCTCACTGTGTATCCTGCAGCTGAATCTGAGTTCAAACTCAGGCAGCAATCACTTGATCACTGTGGCCAACATTTTCATCTTTTGTGCTCTCTTTGTCTGTGCAGCTCTGATTTCCTACTGTTATGTGAAGATCTATCACACGGCCAGGACTTCAGGCCTTTGTATAAATCGTTATTCGAGGGCCAAGGGAACGTTGCTGATTCATACTATGTTAATTGTACTGTATATCAGTCCAGTGGTGGTTTTTGCTATGGATATTATGCTGTCTAAGAATCATCCTATTGGAAACAACTCCCGATTATGGCTGATGGCCATTAACAGTGAAATACTGATGCTGCTTCCTAGAGCCCTGTTGCCTTACTTGTATGGACTGAGATATCGGCAACTTCTCCAGACTCTCAAAGGCTTAGTCTCTAGGAAAAGGACCAATAATATTCAAACAATTTCCCTTAGTTAGTGGAGTTCAGAGTTTAAAGTAAGGAAACTCATCAGTCACATGAAATGGGTTCAAAGACTAACTTCTCCAGACATCCAAATGATTTTGTTCTGTTATAGTGAAATGTTGTTTTCTAAAAAAGTCAAGTCAACAAACACTTACAAAGTGCCTACTATGTACCAGGCACTGTAGTCTCTGCTGCTAACTGCATCCCCAGTCTCTGGAGACACAATAGGAAATATAGCTGATTCCCAAAGAGCCCTTGATTGTGAATGAACAGGAAAAGAGAGAAGTGTCAAGCACCACCTTCATCTGTCTCTTACTTTAATTCTTAGACCTTGTGGGCTTCTGTTTTGATTTGGTGACTTCTCTGACTTTGGTGAATAAGCTGTCTGAGGTGGGGAGGGGGTCAGGGGAGTTGGACTTGATGACTTGATGGCAGGACAAAAGGCCTATAAATAGCTCAGCTATAGCTTTGCTTAGCTCTTATCTCCTTGTCCTTAACTTTATTACAAATGACCCATAAACTGGGATTTTCTGTTAAATGTGTAGGCACCAGAAAAAGCATTTGTCAGACAGTTTTTTTTTTTGTTACCTGAACATAAAGTATAATTATTCTGGGGCATTCACCAGCCTATGGAAATAGCCTTATTATTAAATGTTTTCTTTTCTATAATGGTGTTGACTTTATTGACATTTTAGTTGTCTCATGTCTGAATTCAAGAATGAGTTGAGCATATAGCTAATGCCTCCACTGTCTGTTCTTCTTCTGCTATAAAAGAAGGCAGAAACACATCACAGCTAGAAAAAACCTGTCAAGCACTCAAACGAATGGAATTAAAGGGAATTTTGTGTCTGCTTCTTGGTGAGCTAAAATGCTTGTCTTTATAATTTCCCATGCCTCTGTTGCCTTTGTTGAGGCTGTAAGGTCTTAAGGGCCAGAGGTTGCATCTTTTGCTTGAACTTTTGTAGTATGGCTCAATCCTACTTCTCTGTATCTTCTCTCTCCCACGGTCCAGCCAGACCATTCTGTTCACTGTCTCTAAATATGCCTAGTTCATTCCTGTCTTAAGGGCTTTGTTCATATTGATACCTCTGCTTAGAATGCCCCTTCACATTTGCTCCATCTATCCGAATTCTACCCACCCATGAGAATCAGCTCATATTGTAACTCCTTCACAAAGCCTTCCCAGACTACCTCAATCTATATTGAACTATTATACTACCATTTACCTAGTCCTGTGTTTTTTCATAGTATTTTTTATATTTCATCAGTCAGATTGTGAGTGCCTCCAGGAACGTGCTATGCCTTTTTCTATTTTTTCTAGCCCACTTTCTCATCTCCCCCTCTTCCCCACTCTGCCAACAGACATACATCTTACATGACTTAGCACAGGACTGAGCATATAGCTCCACTCAGTAAACACTTGAGTTGAATTGAATTGAATCACTTTTATCATCTGTACACAAACCACTGGAAACACAGTGAAAGACTGATTTTTAAAAAACATTTTATTGACATCCTTTTCTTCTTTGTTTATGTCATTGTCACCCCTCCCCCCCAAATCCTCCCTTGTTACAAAATAAGTGTAGTCAAGTAAAACAAACCAACATATAGGTCATATCTGAAGACATATAAGCCTTATTCCACACTTCTGTATCAATCCATTCAATTCTTCATGAGTTTTTATGAATTTTTCATAATTGTCATTTTTAAAAGCAAAATAAAATTCCTTTAAATTCAGATACCTCACAATTAGGTATTCCTCAATTGGTGGGCACCCGCTTGATTTCTAGTTCTTTGTCATTGCAAAAAAGTGTTGCTATAAATATTTTTGTCTACACTATCATCTCCCTTCCATGTCTAACCATTCACTGGTGTAAGTTATTTTTCAGTCACATCCCCAAGTTTCTATTACATACACATACATGCAGGCATATGATGTAGAGAGACACACAGATACATTTACGGAGACCTAAACCCCGAGGGATAATACAATATTCTTTCTTTCCTCCTTCGTCTTCTTGGCTGTTCTCCTCTCTCATCTGAACCAGGTCAGCTTACTAAGTTTGTCACTGTTCGTCTCTTGGTCTCAGTTTCTTCATCTGTAAAATGATGATGTATGGGCTAGATCTTCTTTTTTTTTTTGGTGTCATAGACTTTTTTGGTCAGTCTAGTGAAACTGATGAATCCCTACTCAGAATAATGTTCTTAAATTTATAAAATAAAACACATAGGATTACAAATTAAGCCAATTATATTGAAATATAGTTATCAAAATATTTTTTAGACAGTAAAAAAAACGCAGGGGGTTCAGAAGCCCTAGACCACATGGTCTCCAAAGCACCATCCTGTTCTAAATTTATGTTCTGGTACAATTGCATACAATCACTGTTACCATCTCTCCATACCCTTAGTCATCAAGTATAACCCAGTAGAATGTAAGGTATTGGGGGCAGAGATTGTCTTGTTTTTGTATTTTTATTTCCATTGTGTTGCCAGCAGCCTTGTACATAATGAGGTTCTTTGAACTGAAGGGGAACAATTTTACACTAATTGTTTCACTCTATCAAGGAGAACCCATCTACTGAAAGGGAAGCAACATGGGCTTTACCATTACTAGAAATGCTTCTTTCATTCATAAATGGCTAATGGTAAAAATAAAAATTCTCCCACACTTCTATAGTGCTTTATAGTTTTACAAAAATTTCTTTATAACTTTGTGACAGATAGTGTGTCCCTAGTGAAGGGGAAAATCCATTAGACTTACTGGCAGCAGAGCTAGCTATGGGTACCATCTTAAACATTTATCAGCTGCGTGAGCCTAAAGAGTCATGTAACCTATGTGACTCTGTTTCCTAATTTATCGAAGAGGGATAATATTTACACTGCTTATCTCACAGGATTGTTTGGAGGAAAGTTATAGAAATGTGAGCTATTAGTCCCATTTTATAAGTCATTTGGTTGGTAAATGACAGATCTGGGGGATGCAAACCCAAGTCTTCTGGATTCCAAGTTTAATATTCAGTTCCTTACTGCCTCCACATTTGAAGATTTCCAAATACCTAAGTGTTTGTTGTTATGTAGACAAAACATCCAATTGCTTCTTTTCCCCTCAAAGACTTAGGCTTAGTGATTCTATCTCACAGGATTTAGGTGAGTTTTTTTTAAGTCTCTAAGTCTAATAATTGCAAAAAGTCAGGACTACACTTCTGGGGCCCTAGTACACATCTTTTAAGTTCAGGCTATATTGATATCTAGATGGACAGGGCTACCGGATCATTTGACTGATAGATTGTTTCACCAAACAGTAGTCTGTTTCATCCAGGTGACTATGGAAATGAAGACTCAGACAATCTGAAAAAAAAACCCAGTCAATTGAGAGAGCAAAATCAGTCAAATTGGTTTAGAATGAGTGAATAGAACTAAGACCGATGGACTGCATTTTTCAATTTTCATCTGATTGGTGGGCACTATAAGGACGAGCTAGAGGAGATATGCAGGGCAGAGAAGTGGCTCATTGGAATTTAGAATTGGAAAAGGCTTCAGAAGTCACTTAACCCAACTCTTAATTTTACAGACAAGGAATAAGAAGACTAGTGATATATAATTGGTATGAACTGGTAAATGTTTAAACAACAATGTTTAAAAAATGTTTTAACTGGCTCTACAAAAAATGTATGCAAGACACATTTTTACAGTTTAATTTGCTTTTTAAACATTTTTTCTCTACTACTTTCTAAAGTCTAGACAATCAACAAAACAATAAACCAAGCCCTAATTTGTAGTGTTTACAATTTCCGGGGTATAAATGCTCGCACTAAAAAATTTAACAATTGGCTCTCACAAGCTGATTTGAGCTGGTTCTATCATGTCCCTAAAATTATATGTGGCACAAAAACTTGAAGGGATCTGTAATTTTGTGTGAATTGCCTCAATCAATACAGATCATCTATCACTAATTTAGTAGACAAGTCCTAGAGAATTACTTGAGGCATAGAGAAATTAAGTGACTTGCCCAGGATCATAAACCAAAGGAGTGTAAGAGGCTATTGAATCTAAGACTCTTTGACGTTAAGTCGAAAGGATTCACACTTACCGTGTTCCAGGTGCTATGGTAAGCAGTTTACAATTTTTATCTCATTTGATCGTCACAACAACTCTGGGAGGTAGGTGCTTTTATTCTTCCCATTTTACAGAAGAGGAAACTAAGGCAAACAGAAGTTAAGTGACTTGCCCAGGTTCACACAGCTATAAGTGCCTGAGTCAGGATTTGAACTCGGGTCTTCCTGGAGCTCTATCCACTGCCCACTTTTGTACCCTGTAGATATATTATGTGTATGCATGCCTTTTCTGACTCCACAAAAGAACAATGTCTCAGAGCTGGGACAAACCTTAGAAGCCATCTTGTCCAAACCCTTTGTTTTCCAAATAAAGAAGGTGAGGCCCAAAGTCACTTGTCTAAAGGTCACGTAGTAAGTGGCAGAATTAGGATGTGAAGCCAGATTCTCTGGCCCCAGATCCAGTGCCTTTTCCATTAAACCACACTGCCTCTACTGATCAAGGCTCTGTCCCTTGCTTTATCATGGTCATTGTGGCCCATTTTCAAAATGTCCAAGTCTTTTTCTCTCATAGCTACATTGATATGACCCTGCATTCTGTATGTTTCCTTCATCTAACAGCCAACCTAATGATCTCTGTAGCACCATACATATAAGAGTTTGAGTTCCTTGTGAGTAGGGACTATATTTTGCCTTTCTTTGTAATCCCAGAGCTTAATACAGTGACTGATCGAAATAGAGATATTTAACAGCACCAGTACACAGCATTACACACACACACACACACACACACACACACACACATGTAGGTCACTATGTCTGATACTGAAGAATAATATTTTAAAGTTAGAAAGGACTTTAAAGATCATTTAACTCAGCCTCTTCATTTTACAGGGCCAGACTGGTTAGATGACCTACCCAAGGTAACATAGCTCTTTAGTGCCAGACCCAGGATTAAAACTCAGGTCTTCTGATTCTCAGTTCAATATTCTTTCTCCATTAAGCAGTCAATGTAAGCATCTGGTTTGAGCCTAAAGACTGATGTGGCATTGCAACTCACACTGGGGGAAGATAAGCAAAGGAAACAAGAGGTCCTTGCTGGGCCTTGCCTATCATATGTGTATGGGGGAGAGCTGGTACAAGAGTCAGAAAGGTCTCTTAAGCTAACGTAGCTGGTGGCCTCAAATTAGGATGCTTTCTGCCACACAGGAGTCTAAGGCTCTTGGTGATCTCTCTGTAGCGCAGACCATAGAGGTAAGGGGACAGAGCTTTGGGGAGGACCACCATGATGTTACAGATGGTCAGTGACAACCACATCCCAGTCTGTAGGCTTATGTGGTGATTACGGTAAAGCAGTGTTTCAATCACATATACCAGAAAAGGGCAAAAGTATAAGAACAGTAATGTGTGGTGCATCAGGAATGTGATGCTGGCCCGGGAGGTCATGCCCTTCCAGATGCCCAACTGGCGGGTTTTCACATAGAGGCTGAAGTAGCAAAAAGTAATTAGGAAGAGGCAGAGGAAGATGGAGGTAACTGAAAGCACATAGCAGAATTTGACAACATTATCTCCAAGCAGGATCATAACCAGAATGACTGGGAGGGAGCAGATTTGCACCGGGCAAAGTGTTGGCTCCTGTGTTGCCCACAGGATAAGGAAGAGTATGGCAGGGCAGAGGCCAGCAAAAACCCAGATGGATAAGATGAGTTTCTTGGTTCGGGGCAAGGTCAGGATGGAGGCATAATGCAGTGGCCACAGGATGGCCACACATGTGTCTAGCACCATGGCCACAGCGGTGAGGAGGCTGCCACAGTAGGTCTGTGAGATCAGGAATAGGAGAAGGACACAGGCATACTTGGGGAGTCTGAAGTCAGTCACATTCAAGACGGTTGAGAGTGCGTAGAAGAACAGGTAGAGAAGGTTGTAAAGCATGGCGCTGGCCAAGATAAGGTATCTTGGTTCCTCGCGGGCATGGAAATTGGAGAAGATAGCAAACAAGATGAAGGGGATGACCACAGCAGCCACCAGCAGACCAAGGAGAGGGGGGATGAAGAAGAGCTTCATCCCTGTAACCTGGGATAGGGGAGCCCAGTCCCACATCCTGAGCAAAGAGCTTCTATTCAAGGGTAGGGTGTCATTGGTGTCTGACTCTCTGCTGAAGACCAGGGTTGTGCTCAGCAGGAAGACTGAGAAGCAGACTGTGATGTTCATCTCATGGATTGTCCTGGAGTAGCTGGGGAGAAGAAACAAACATCTTGGTTGAGAGTTGCTCAAGATGCTTACAAATTCTGGTCTATCAGAGCTGGGTCATAAGGGGCTATGACATGGGGCAGACCTGGAGAAGCCTGAAACTGAGAGTTCAGGTAGTTAGATCCTGGCTGATAGAATATGCATAGCAGGTACAGGGTTCAAGGTCAAGCAGTCAGTCAGAAAAAGGATATGTAATAATAACAATGATAATAACAATAACTGACATTTATATGACACTTTAAAGTTTGCAAAGCACTTTACATGTATGATCTCATATAAACCTCAGTACATACCTGTAAAGTGAATTATTACAGATTTTTTAATGAGGAAACTGAGCTCAGAGAAATTGAATGATTTACCAGTGGTCACAAAGCTAGCAAATATCAGAGGAGGATTTGAACTCAAGGTCTTCCAGACTCCAAGTCCATTACTCTATTATCTCAAACTGATGACCTTGAGTTCATTAGGTAAGGCTACCCATGGAACTTGGACATTCCATGGTCACAGGACAGGGGGAGGCAGAGAGTAAAGTCAGAGCAGGCAGGTTCTGGTTGGTATCAGAAGAGCTAAGACAAGCAAGAGGGACCCCACAGGAAGCAAGGTCTTGCTCTTGTGAGTTGGTAGACCCTAGCAATCCAGGTGGCTTAGGGCTGTGACCTGGGGACCTGGGCTGGCTGCCCAGATTTTATGCCTCTTGAAGAATATGGATGGCTAGGGATTGACAGGTATGTGATGAAAACTTTCAAGAGGGAAGGCTTACCTTTCAGGTCCTTGGATGATTGCAGCAATTGCGTAAGGCAGAAATGGGCCTACGCTGACTTGACATGGCAGTATTGGATCAGAGGAAGCAATCTGACCCCTTTATCAGGCTGGTGACCCTGGTAGAAAGTTCAAGAGTGATCAAATATTAAAGCATATGTAGCAGGTCCAAGAGATTCTTTCCCCAGCAGAAGATGGGATTCTTTCCTCCTAAGAAATAACCTGTAACAGCACCAATCCTCCCCGAGTCTGTTCAAAGAACTGGCGTCCTCAGGTCACTCTCTGCTTAGTGATCATATCCAGTTATTCGTTCCTGACAACAAATCCCAGGGCCTGTACCCATTGCCCAAGCACAGCAAGGCGGCAGATGGAATATTGACTTGATTAAATAGAGGGATATAAAAAAGAATGTTCTGGCAAAGAAAAGCCATAAATGGGATCAGCTGACTAGTCAGCAATTCTATGCTGGGGCCAAATTTATTGATCAGACAAAATCAATTAAAGTAATATTATTTAAAAGTCTTGTAAATAGTGTGCCATAAGGCAGTGTGATGTAGTATCTAGAAGGCTGGCCTTCTAGTTTGAATGACATAGGTTCAGATCCTGCCTCTGAGACATCCCGATTATGTGATCATGGGTAAGTCATTTAACCTGGCAATTCTCTAAGACCTTAAATTACATATGAGTTAACTACCTGCATCTGTGAAGGGAGTTGCCACACCAGAAGTTTCCCACACCAATGAAATAATAGGACTGGATGAACTCTCTTTATGGCCTCCCTCCATTCCCCCTAGTGTGCCAGTTTGTGGTTAATGAAAACAGTAATAATGACTTGCATTGATTTTTCTTAAAATGTTTTATTGACCTATTTTGTTTTTACATAACCTTTGTTTCTGATTATATTGCTGTCTGATTCCTCTTATCTGATGAGTCATGCCTTGTAAGAAAGAGGAAAAAATAAACCAGTTCATCAAAACCAACCAACGCATCGACTAGGTTTAGCAGTACATGCAATGTTCTACACCCAGAGTCCCCAATCTGCACAAAGGAGGGAGGTGAGTTTTCTTTTCTCTTCCCTGGGCAGGGAGTGGGTGGTGGGGGGTAGGAGGGCTCAGTGCTTTGTATTTTTCAAAGCATTTTCATATTCATTTTATCATTTGATCCTCTTAATCCTTTGTGGTAGGCAGGGCAGGTATTATTATCTCCACTAGGGAGAGGACTCTGAGTTCAAGAGATTTGCCCAATGACAGAGTGAAGATTAGAACCTTCTGCTGATTCTCAGTTCAGAACTTTTGTGGAGGAAGTCCTAAAAATTACATATCTATGTGTACAACCTAAGATCATATAAGGGGGACAGAAACTTTTGTGGCCATCTACTCATCCTGTTCTTAAAGAACTCATTTCTCCTTTTTTCCTTCCTCAAGTAATGCTGAATTCTGCTGGAGGGTCACGTAACTATGCACACCAGGCTCACTGTGAATGAATATATGTTACTTAATGTCCATTGGACCCTTGTTGCTTGATGGTAATCCTTTCATTCTTCTTGATTAATTGTCCATCATACTTTGCACACTGTTGATTATAAACTTCTCTTTCCCCAAATAATCTCAGATCTAAATGATTGAAGTAATATTTATTGTTCATGGGTAGGTAAAGCCAATATAATTGTTTTTTTGTCATTAAATAAATTTATTTTTAATATGTTTAGTTTTCAGCATTGATTTTCACATGCGTTTGAATTACAAATTTTCTCCCCATTTCTACCCCGCCCCCACTCCAAGATGGCGTACACTCTGGTTGCCCTGTTCCCCAGTCTGCCCTCTCCTCCATCCCCCCATTCCCCTCCCATCCCCCTTTCCCTTCCTTTCTTGTAGGGCAAGATAAATCTCTATGCCCCATTGCCTGTGCATCTTATTTTCTAGTTGCACAGAAAAAAAAAAAAACTTTTTTACTTTTGAAGATCTATTTTTTTTAAAACCTTGAGTTCCAAATTCTCTCCCCTCTTCCCTTCCCATCCACCCTCCCTAAGAAGTCAAGCAATTCAACATGGGCCACATGCGTATCATTATGTATAACCCTTCCACAATACTCATGTTGTGAAA
>CM053622.1:554569676-554684168 GCA_028646595.1 Phalanger gymnotis
CAGCCCTCCCTTCTGTCACCCCACTCCCCTCCCATCCCCCTTTCCCTTCTTCTCTTGTAGGGCAAGATAAATTTCTACACTCCATTGCCTGTGTATCTTATTTCCTAGTTGCATGCAAAAACTTTTTTTTATTTGTTTTTGAACGTCTGTTTTTAAAACTTTGAGTTCCAAATTCTCTCCCCTCTTCCCTCCCCACCTACCCTCCCTAAGAAGGCAAGCAATTCAACATAGGCCACATGCATATCATTATGTAAAACCCTTCCACAGTACTCATGTTGTGAAAGACTAACTATATTTTGCTCCTTCCTAACCTATCCCCCTTTATTGAATTTTTTCCCTTGACCCTGTCCCTTTTCAAAAGTGTTTGTTTTTGATTACCTCCTCCCCCTATCTGCCCTCCCTTCTATTATCCTCCCTTTTTATCTCCTTCCTCCTTCTCTCCTGTGGGGTAATATACCCAACTGAGTGTGTGTGTTATTCCCTCCTCAGGTCAAATCCAATGAGAGCAAGATTTACTCATTCCTCCTCACCTGCCCCCTCTTCCCTTCCTACAGAACTGCTTTTTCTTGCCACTTTTATGAGAGATAATTTACCCCATTCTATCTCTCCCTTTCTCCCTCTCTCAATATATTCCTTTCTTATCCCTTAATTTGATTTTATTTTTTTAGATATTATTCTTTCATATGCAATTTACCCTGTGCTCTCTGTCTATATATATATATGTATACATATATACACACCTACATATGTACATACATGTACACACATATGTATATATATACACATACACATACATATACATATATGCATATTCCCTTCAGCTACCCTAATACTGAGGTCTCATGAATTATACACATCATCTTTCCATGTAGGAATGTAAACAAAACAGTTCAACTTTAGTAAGTCTCTTATGATTTCTCTTTCTTGTTTATCTTTTCATGCTTCTCTTGATTCTTGTGTTTGAAAGTTAGATTTTCTATTCAGCTCTGGTCTTTTCACTGAGAAAGCTTGAAAGTTCTCTGTTTTATTGAAAATCCATATTTTGCCTTGGACATCACCACTAACTTTCAAAGCACACTTCATTTCTTTCGATGACTTCCTCCTGAAGTGAGGTAAGGAAATATAATTGCTCGTTTTTTAGAAATGGAAGCAATGAATCATACAATCATAGAATCCGAGAGTTTGAAAGATCTTTTAGAGGTTTTAGTTTAGCCACTCTTGATGCAGGAATCTCCCCTGCTAGTTACAGAGAGAGTAAGCAACCTGCCCAGCTCCTCACTGTGAAGAGGGGAAGGTATAACTAGGGCAGGGTAATCAGAGCTCTGCCCTAGAATGCAAACAATTCAGGGGATGGGGTGTACATTTTGTTTTGAAGATATGTTAAAGCCAGAAGCTTCAACTTATAGTATATATTACTTGAACTAAGAACATGCCTGGTTCCCAAACCCAAGGTGGAGAATACACTCCCAGATGAACACCACTTAGACTGGGTTGAGCCTGGGCCAACTCTTCTTTTAGATCAGATATTCTTAACCAGGGATCTGTGAATTAAAAAAAAAATGATTGCTGTATTTCAATAGAATTGGTTTCCTTTGTAATCTTATCTATTTCATTTTAATGAATTTAAAGACAATTATTCCAAGAAGGGGTCCATCATACTTTACCAGACTGTCAGAGGTGTTCATGATACAAAAAGGTTGAGAATATCTGTTCTAAATCCTTTGTTTGAAGTCCCAATTTAGCCATGAGCCTCCTTTAAGGGTTCTTCAGCCCCAATAGAAATCAAGGTTTGTGCGGTACAAACTGTTGGCACCAACCATCACATCCTCAGGAGGGTCCTGGGGCCAAGAAGACCATGTATACCAGTTATGACTGCCTAGGGTCATCTTAAGACAGCTAACTTCTCCCTCTACATATCCTTAAATAAAATCTATACAAGTTTGTGTGTTAATGTTAAGGTTAGTTTAGACTAAGACACACTTTCTCTCCTTAGTGGTTTTTTGGTCCATAGTTTCCACATCTTATGGTCAATTTTTGGTTCATTTTATACAGTACAAATTCTGCCCCTCCTCCTTTTCTTTTTTCTCACCTATTCCATCACTGCCAGAATTCTGTCATGACACCTCATTCTTGAGACTCCTTTTCAGCCACTCCCATTCCCCATTCTTGATCCGACTGGGAGTTGGAGACTGTTCTCTGTGTTATGGAGGGGGCCAAACTCTCTGAAGTCTGGACCTCTCCCTCTTCTAGCAAAATTGTACCCAGGGCTGATAGTAATGCCCTACCTCTTCAACTGAATTTGCCATGGGTATAAGAATTTCTATTATGCCTTCCCTCTGCTAATTATTTCCTATTTGTCCTGTTCATAGCTTGCTTTGTATATATTTGTTTGCTTGCTGTCTCCCCCATTAGATTGTAAGCTTCTTAGGGCAGGGACTGTCATTAGCCTCTTTTCATAGTCCCAGAGCATAGCACAGTGCCTGGTATATAGTATGCACTTAATGAATCTTTATCGATTAATGATAGATTGGTAGAGGGGAAATAAAGTCAGGTCTGATGACTCCAAAGCCCTTGCTAGAGAAAGTCATAGTCACTATTATAAAGGCACTACACTTGTACACATAGAATCATAAACTCAGTGTTAGAAGGAATCTCAGACATGAACTAGTCCAATTTTTGCCTGAAGCATGAATCCTCTTTTCAAATCTTTTATTACAATTTTCACAAATGACATCTGCCTGGCTGATTATAGCCTGCTCATTTTTGGCCATGTGACCACGGGCACATGGCATCACTTTTCTGGACCCCTGTTTCTTATCTGTAAAATTAGGGGCCTGGGCTAGATAATCTGTAAGGTCAAGTCACTTTCAGTTCCAAATTTGTGATTCTGTGAACTAAAATTGAAAACCAGGAATCTGTTTTTTAATTAGTAATTATGCAGACTCCACCTTAGCCAAGAAAGAGATGAGAGAAATGTATTTCAGAGAACCCCAACAGCCATTGCTACATAACCACTAGTTAACATGGAAAAAATTACAATGCTTATCTTGAAAACAAACTTACATGGTAAACAATCTTAAACACAACTATGAGAGAAAGTATGATCTGCACATTTCACCCACAATTGTAGATGGGTTAGAGGAGGAGGAGTCAAGGGAAGGAGGAAGGAATGTATTTAGTCTGAATTTCATTTTCTCTAGGAAAATGCAAAGGAGTATCAGGGATGTGGTCTAGGCTGACAGCAGTCTTAAGATGACAGCATCAAGTGTTTCCTGAAATATCATCTGTTTAGGTTTCTCTCCTTCCTCCCCTACCAGGTGGTTTCTTCTCAGGTGGTTCAGTTAGAACTTCATATTCCTTCTAATTTATCAAATTCCTCCATTCCATGCTTTCATACAAGACCTAGATGGCTTAATGAAATATCAGCCAAATGGGATAGACCTCATTTCTGGCATCATTTTACTTCATCAAATGACTTTCAAAGACTTTTCCCACTTGGTCTAAGGTCTTCTGATTTGATTGACTGAGATGCAGTCTCTGCTAGTGAAGGTATGAGGCAAAAATGGCGTGAAATAGTTTCAATTCTATCATTATGAGTATATACATTATTAAGTGGTAGTCTAGAAAATCTCTCTGGTTTTCTTGGCCTAGAGTTTTCTGGGACAGCCTGCCTCTGCTTTAGACATGCTCACTGCTCCTATCTAGCACTCTTTTTTTTTCTTTTTCATAGAAACTTCTTTTCTTGGACCCTTCCATACCCCACCCCCCCCAATCAGTGCCTCTTTGTGTGTGACGTTAGAGGTGTCCAAAGGAGACTTTGGCCCTCTGCCTAAAGTCCCTTGCCCTTGTTCAAGCTACTGAGTTGTCCCATCATGTAAGAAAGAACATAGGCATTTCCTGGCCAAAGTAGGAAGATGTTTCCTAAGGATCATCTTCCCAGTTCTTTCTATTGCCATAGTCTGAAGATTGTCTCACCTGCTGAGATTTAATGAGAGACCTCTAAGGTCCTTTCTAGATCTCAATCTATGATCCTTTCTCCACTTTCCCAACAAACATATTTTCTTAAGACTTCAACCTATTTTTGTTTGGAATGACCCTCCTGGTCCAGCTTGTCAGTATCCCATGATGTGGCACTGAGAATGGAACATAATATTCCAGATGGGTTCTGACTTGGATGGAATGTGGAAGGACAGAAAGACAAGTGCCTCTCTCCTTGGAAAGATTTCAATTTTTCAGTGCATGAAATCTCACTGATGTGGGCATTCCTTCTAATGATGCAAATTACAACCCATCCCAACCTTCCCTTCCTGTGAGATTCTTATCTATATCTTTACCTTAAATTTTTAGAAAGAAAGAAAAGAGAAGGAAACGAGCATTTTTGAAAAACCTTCTATATTCCAGGCACTGTGATAAGCAATTTACAAATAGGTTCTCATTTAATCCTCACAATAACCCTGGGAGGTGGGTCCTATTATTATTCCCATATTACAGTTGATGAAACTGACAAAGATTATAGGTGACTTGCCCAGGATCACATAGCTAGTAAGCTGAGTCCATATTTTAATTAAGATCTTCCTGACTCCAGCCCCAGCTTGTTATCCACTGCACCACCTACCTAGCTGTCTCTTAAAAGATGCCTATAGAAAATGTGAGCAAGGGCAGATAATGGAGGATGAACATGGAAGCATAGTTTTGTAAGACTAGTGTCAAGAATGCGGAAGCTCAGAGTGAGCTGAGGTTGTTGAGGAAAACTAAGGATAAAATGAGTGTGTTGCTGTTGTTTGTTTTTGGTTTTGCTCTGCTGGAGAAAAGGGTATAATTAAAGAAGGGATAAGTCCTCTCTGCTCAAGGTGCTAGGATGATGGTAACTGACTACAGAAAGAAGTCAGAGCTGCCAAAATTTTTGCAACTGTCTTCTCTGCTAAGAGAATGACCTTTGGTCTGTAGAGGACAGAACAAAAAAAATGACAAATAGAGAATATAAAAATATGTTATGGGGAAAAGAAGAAGGAACCTGACTGCTCAGGATAAGTTTGAATTCTTAAGCTCCTATGAACTACATTCCTTGTTGATCAAAGAAGTGGGACGTATATGACATGTGACAGCCTCTGTTGGTGATCTTTGAAAGATCATAGAAAATGGGGTAGGTGCCATAGAATTGGAGAAAGATATCTATCCCCAGTTTGTTTTTGAGATGAAAAAGAATGGAATATGCAAACCATAGGCCACAGAGCTTGTTTTGAATTTTTGGAAAGATTCTGGACTGGGATATTAAAGAGATGGTTGGAGAACATGGAGAAAAAGGAGCAGGGCTCCTGAAGGGCCAGCATTGGTTTCATGAAGAACAGGTTATGACATACTAACCTCATTTCTTTTTTTTTTTTGGCTAGGAAGTCAGGGTTAAGTGACTTGCCCAGGGTGACACAGTCATTTCCCTTTTTGACAGGTAGATTAGGGCAATGCTGTAAATATAGTTTTTCTAGATTTTTATAAATCATTTGGCAAAATCTCTGGCTATTTTTGTGGAAAAGAGGGAAAGATATGAGTTAGATCAGAGGTATAAAATGTCTGCGTGTGACCTGCAACATTCCAGAGTGCAGCCCAAACCAGATTAAAATGTAATTGGGAAATGTTTACTAAAATAAATCAAAATACAGCAAAATATAATGTTAACATGTGGTTTTCTAAGTCAATATGCACCTTCAGGGATCCTTACATATGGTTTGGTGGACCTCAATTTATATCTGAGTTTAACATCTCTGGCTGTTAGTTGAATGGTCATATCCAAAGAATAGTCTTTAACAGTTCATTGTCAGCTTGGGATGCCCCAGGGATCTGTTCTTGACCCTGGGCTATTTGCCATTTTTTTTCAGTGATGTATAGAGTCATAGATGTATGCTCATCACATGGACAGATGACATAAAGCTGGGAGGCATATCTAACACAGAAGAGGGTACTCAGGATCCAAAAAGATCTTGACAGGCTAGAATATTGGGCCTAATTAAATGAGATGAAACTGAATAGGGACAAATGTGAAATTGTTACACTTAGATCTTAAGAAGTCAGTTTCACAAGCATGAAAAGGGAGATGTGTGGTTAGATGGTAGTTTACCTGAAAGAAGCTCTGGGGGTTTAAGTCACCTACAAAAGAATAATATGATATAACAGCTAAGAAAGCAAATATGATCTAAGATGGTGTTAGAGAGGAATAGGTTCCAGGAATAATTATTATTAAATAATTAAAATTAATTATTAATTAATAAAATTAATTATTATGAAATAATTAAATAATTGTTCCCTTGTATTCTTCACTGGTCAGACCCAATTTAGAGTATTAGGTTCAGTTCTGGATACCACATTGTAGTGTAGATTGGCTTCAGTTCTAGGTATTATTTTTTAGAAGGAACATTGGTAAGATAGAAGGCATTGAAAAGAAGACAAGGAGGATTGTGAAAGGCTTTAAATTTATGCCCCGTGAAGATTAGTCAGAGGAACTAGAGATATCTAGTCTGGAAAAGAGAACAAAATGTATAAGGTATAAGCAGAAGAGGAATTAGACATTTTCTAAGTAGTCCCTGAACAGTTTCCTATAGATTCACTTTTCCTTCTCCCATTCTTTGATATTTTATGGGATGATACTGCTCATAATCTATTCATATATATATATACATATATATATGTATGTATTTTGGGGGGGGCAGGGCAATTGGGGTTAAGTGAGTTGCCCAAGGTCACACAGCTACTACACATGTCAAGTGTCTGAGGCCGATTTGAACTCAGTTCCTCTTGACTCCAGGGCCGGTGCTCTACTCACTGCACCACCTAGCTGCCCCCCCCCCACAGTACATTCTTAAGAAAAGTTTATTTTTAAAATAACTTTTGGACCTTGTCATACAATGATAATACAGTTTTGCCTCACATGAGATTGTGAAATGTAAACCATATACGGCTTTATCCAAGATATTGATAAAAGGTCTTCAGTAGAATCAGGCCAATATTGAATTGTAATCTCTCCTCCACAATTCCTTTGTTTGCCAACCACCATTCCTGGATCTAGTCATTCATCTAGTTCTGAATCCACTTAACTGTACTCTCATTCAGTTCATGTCTCTGTCTTGTCCACAAGGATAGCAGGAGAGATTTTTTTCTAAGCGTTTTATTAAAATACACACATACTATCATCTATAGCATTTCCTTGTCCTGCAAATATAGTAACCTTGTCAAAAAGGAAATTAAAGGCTTAGCATGGTACCTGGCACATAACAAGTGCTTAATAAATATTTATTTATTGATTGACTGATCTTTGACCATATCTGAGAGGTATGGGAGTAGGTTGGAGGGATCAGCAGAGATCTTTACCTAGAAGGGCCTCTCCTAAAGAAGGGTTGAAGTAGGAGTTAACACATTTTTGTGGGCCTATTGTGTGTCCAGTCTTATATTAGGCCACGAGTGACACAAAAGTGCGTAATAAAAAACAATATAGACAATATTGAGTGCTTAGCTTAGTAATGGGATGCAGATTGTAAGTATAGTGAGAGTGAAGAAGAAAGAATAATCTATGGGTTGCAATAGACTGTACCCCTGGAGCTAGGTTTTGAAAGATAGGTAGGGTTTGGCTAAGGGGTTTGTTAAATTGATTTGCTGTTGAATTGAGGGAGGACATTCTAAGGAGGTGGACAGAGCCACGATGAGCCTGGATCACCTTTAAGCTTTGATCTAAGTCATCCACATTGGGACAAGCTCCTTCCCTGGATGGTTGTACCTCCTCCTTACATGACATTTACCACTACTTGGCATAATGGCCTCTGGGCTGCCACCTCCAATGTCCCATAGCCAAGGTGGTGCCCCTTTCCTAGGGCCCACCTCCAAGATCCAGTTCTTTAGTGGCATGGACAAGATTCTCTGGATGAGTTGACCTTTTCCTCCAGGAATTGTTGCCCACATTGTTGGTCAGTCTTTATGTGCCACCATTGCCTTCCTACTCAAACCAAGCTCACAATCTCCAGGTAAAATAATTCCAAGTTATAACTCTGGGTGGGAGTAGGGGAGACGGGGGAAGGGAAGAACCCAGAGACATCTTAGAAGCATGACTATAAACTAAAGCAACATTCCTGAATATAACCACATTCTTATTGTGGAACCAGCCTCTGCATTTTATAGTCACAGCTTATACAGTGACCCTCTACCTATTATAAGGTTGTTGTCTTTCTGAGGTATCCAATATGAGATTCCAGTGAACATATGCAAAGCTTTGTGTTTCCAAATCTCTTCCTGAGTTTGTGCATCAATCTCTAAATAGCAACTGTTTGAAGTTTTGATGAGGTTTCATAAAATATTAAGCTAAAACCCCTTATTGAATATTGAGGGCCATCTAGTGGGAAGTGCCATCATGGTTCACAGCCTGGAGCTTCATAACCCACTGTAAGGCAGCTGGGTGGAATAGTGGATAGAACTCTGGGCTTGAAGTCAGAAGACTCTTAAGTTCAAATCCAACCCCAGATGCTTAGTAGTCATGTGATCTTGGGCAAGTTACTTGACCTCTCTCTGCCTATTTCCTCATCTGCAAAATGAGGCTGATAATAGCACTTACCTCCCAGAGTTGTGAGGATCTAATATGATGATATTTGTAAAGAGCTCAGCACAGTGCCTGGTGCATAGTAAGTCCTATAGAAATGCTAATTATTATCACTGCTACTGTTATTATTATTATTGTATTGCAAGATATGGGATATCTCCTCTAGCTCACTGTTTTGGGATTTTGTATGTACTCTGTTCCGAAAGATGATTAGGTGGTGTTCCTTAGGTAGAAGCTCAGTGTTTGGTATGAATTCTCCTCCTCTCTACCTCTCTCTTCTCTGCCTCAGGGGCTCAGCATGGAGCTGAGATATTCTAATGAAATTTGCCTCTCTTCCATAAAGCAACTGTTTAGCAGTGATCCGTGACACTGAATAGTGTCATTTCCTCAGCTGAATGACTTCTTAGGAGTGGATCAGCTCATAATGAGGTATGTCTCCAATCTGTGCTTCTACTTATAAGATAGTCCCAAGGGAGCAAGGTCTGGCTTTTGTGGTAGTGGTATTGACAAACAGAGTGGCTTAGAGGGGAGAACATGGGACTGGAAATTCAGGACAGTTGGGTTCTAGCCCTGACAACCACTAATTATGTGACCTTTATGAACTTATTTCATCTCATTCTTTCAGTAACTTTTTGAAAGTTTATTGAGTACCTGTGAAAGTATTGCCCTGAATATGAAGCTGTTTGATCCAGGGTCCCTGTTCTCAAGGAGCTTAGAATCCAGGAGAGGAAATAAAACATGTTAGGATCAGATACAGAACAAACTTTATGCTCATGAGATTCCATACACTAGTCATAGGGGAAGAAAAAGCATGACTAGTGAAGACACTGACATTTAGGAACCCAGGAACCCCAAAATGGGCTAATGCCTGAAAATTCCCTGGTGTGGCTCTCATTATGACTTGTGTACACATGTACCTAAAATAGACAATGACTGATTGAATGAACCAAACATCCCTGAGCCTCACTGCCTCCACTGTCCATTGGGAATAGTACCTCTACCCTGGGGTGGTTGTATTAATGAAATGAGAGGATATTTGTGAAAGTTCCCAGAAAAGTTAAAATAAAATGCAGGGGATTATGATCAGAAATTCTCCTGTTCACAACCAGGGAGTGTGTCTATGGGAGAGTGTGGCAAGGCAAGGGAGTAGGGAGGATGACATTCGCGTAGTAGTATAATAGAAAGAATAATAAATAAGGATTTGGGAGGCCTGAGTTCTGGTACTGTTCTGCCATGAATTAACTCTGTGACTATGAGCAAAGCACTTAACCTGCTTGAGCCTTCACTTCCTTTCTGTAAAATTGGGATAACATTGCCTTCTCTCTATATAACAAGGATCATGAGTATGGCTATATGGTTTTAACAGATGAATACAGGCTACAGAATGAGGAAGTAGTGGAAAGTGGGTAGTGTGCCACATTTGGAAGAAAGACTTGGGTCCAAATTCTACTCCTGGAAATTACTACTTGTGTGACCATGGAAAATCACTTAACCTTTCTAGATCAACTTCATCTATAAAATGGCCTGTAAGATCCAGCCTCAAACACTTACGACTGTATGACGACCCTGGGCAAGTAATTTAACCCTCTGTTTGCCTTAGTTTCCTCAACTGTAAAATGGAGATCATAATAGCAGAGTTGTTGCGAGGATCAAATGAGGTATCTGTTAGACTGTTAGCACAGTGCCTAGCACACAGCAGGTATTTGATAAATGCTTATTTGCTTCCTTCTTTCTTTCCCTCATCCACTCAGTTGATCACGAAGCGATTCACGTTCTTCTCTCCTTCCGGATTATCTGTTTAAAGATATAAAATGAGGTCACAAAGTCCACTAAATTAAATTGAGCTTTTTTCAAGTAAATAATCATTTATATCTTTTTAAAGGATAGTAAATCTAATATCTTAGGATTGAGAGATAGAATGGGCTTTAGAGATTATCTAGTCCAACACTTTTGATTTACAGATGGGGAAACTAAGACCCTGAGAGGGGAAGTAATTTCTTGCATGACACATAGTTGAGTAAGTAGCACAATTTAGATTTGAATCCAAATATTTTATCTAGTGTTTTTGTGTTATGCCATGTTCCCTTTTAATTTATCTAGGATTGTTGAGCAAACCCTTTTTATGCCTGGGACTTAATGAGCATTACTGGTTTTTATTTCCATATACACTTTAGGATTCAGTAAAGTTCATCTTGGCTTCTGTCTTCACAAACTAAAGGGGCCTAATTTCAGTAGGTTAAACTAGGGAGGCATTTAACATTGACACCAGAGGTCAAATAATCATAAATATACCCTCATTTTCTTTTCATGGAGGATACAATCCATGTCTTGTGAGCTGTGAGAGTTAAAAATAAAGGTGCCTCATTTAATGAAGATTGGGTCATGAGTGTACCAAAAGAGAGGCAGGGATGAATTCCAGCCTGCCTCCCTTCCTCCCTGGAGGTCTGCTCAGAAGCCTGCTAATGACATATCATTTGACCATAATTCCACCTTGGGGAACCTTCATTTATAACCTCCCCAGGAATGCTGATGAAGCAGGAACTAGGGCAAAGGGAGAGATTGTGCAACAGCAAATATGTGCTAGGTAAGTGAAGTGTGTCTGGGTCTTTGGTTTCTTTATCTGGGAAGTTAGGAGAACAACACGGATATTGTGAGTAGCCCTGGGATTTGGCCAAGAAAGAGCATGTTTTTTAAACCCTGAATGTACTTTATAATCCTTGGAGCAAGAATGATTAAATTGGAATAGGAAAAGGAACTTGAGATAGAGACCCGCAAAACAGTTAAAAGCTAGACACAGGATACTCAGTGAAGGGAGGGGAGGAGGAGGGAAAAGCAAGGGTAAGAGCCCCGAGGTGAAGAGTTATTGAACCAAAAGCAAAATTCAGAGTGTTACCGGAGGCAGTATGGTGTAGGGGAAAGAGCTTTGGATCTGGGTTTAAATCCTAGCTTTAAATCCCATGATTATAAAATCAGAATAAAAGATCAATCATGGAAAGGCCTCAAGGTTAATGACAAATAGATTAATCAAAACCCATTATTGCCTGTGGTCATCTAACCAAGGACATAGGACAATAGAGGAAAGATTTTTTTTAAATGTGTAGAATTTATTATATACTTAAAAAACTTTTTGATTATCTAATGTTTTTTCTAGTTACATATAAAAACAATTTTTAACATCGATTTAAAAATTTTTGAGATCCAAATTCTTTCCTTCCTTCCCTCCTTTCTCTTTCCTACCCCCTCATTGAGAAAGCAAGCAATTTGATATAGTTTATACACATGCAGTCATGCAAAACATATTTCCATATTAGTCATATTGTTAAAGAAGACACAGACCAAAAAAGCCAAAAACCCAAGAAGAAAAATCAAGAAAATTTTTAAAAAGTATGCTTTGATCTGCATTCAGATTCCATCAATTCTTTCTCTGGAGATGGAAAGTGTTTTTTATCTTAAATCCTTTGGAATTGTCTTGAATCATTGTACTATTAAGAATAGTTAAGTCATTCACAGATGATAATCATATAATATTGCTGTTACTGTGTACAATGTTCTGCTGGTTCTGCTTATTGCACTTTGCATCAATTCATGTAAGTCTTTCCAGGTTTTTCTGAGAGCATCCTGCTTGTCATTTCTTACAGCCCAATAGTATTCCATCACAATCATATACCACAATTTGTTCAGCCATTCCTCAATTGATGGGCATCACCTCAATTTCTAATTCTTTGCTACCACTACGACTATTTTTGTACATATAGGTCCTCTTCCTTTTGGATTTTAATCTCTTTGGGGTGTGGATGTAGAAGTGGTATTGCTGAGTCAAAGAGTATGTATGATTTTACAGCCCTTTGGGCACAGTTCCAAATTGCTCTACAGAATGGTTGAAGCAATTCACCACTCCACCAACAGTGCATTAGTGTCTCAATTTTCCCACATCCCCTCCAACATTTGTGGGGTTTTTCTGTGATATTTGCCAATCTGATAGATGTGGGGTAGTATCTCAGGGTTATTTTAATTTGTATTTCTCTGATAAATAGTGATTTATAGCATTTTTTTCATATGACTATAGATAGCTTTGATTACTTTGTCTGAAAACTGCCTGTTTATATCCTTTGCCCAT
The DNA here is from genome assembly GCA_028646595.1 of Phalanger gymnotis. Lineage (NCBI taxonomy): Eukaryota > Metazoa > Chordata > Mammalia > Diprotodontia > Phalangeridae > Phalanger > Phalanger gymnotis. The sequence continues at coordinate 554,582,369 of CM053622.1, forward strand.
TTATCAATTGGGGAATAGCAATAGAGGAAAACTTTTGGTAGAGGTTGGAGAGTGGAGGAGAAAAGAGTTTGGAGCATAGCCTCCGATCAGGTCTTGCAATTGGGCAGCCTCGGGAAACCAGGAGACTGTCAAGATGTTGGAGGTTTGGGAAGAGAGAGAGAAAAAGAAACTAGAGGATCTAAAAAGAAGGAATGAGAGCATGAGAATAAGTTGCTAAGTCTTATTGATTCTATATCTACAATATCTCTCATATCGATTCCCTTCTTTACATTCACATAACCATCACCCTATTTTAAGCCTTCACTACCTCTCATCTAGATTATTGCAATAGCTTCCTAATTGGTTTCCCTGCCTCTATTTACTCCCCTTTCCAATTCTTTCTCTGTTCAATTGTCCTAAAGCAAAACTTTCTCTTTGTATTTCTATCCCCAGACGTGATGTCTGTCATGTGATAGGTACTTAATAAGTTCTTGGTGATTAGTTGATAGATTTGTTGACCATGTCCTTTAATTTTGACCATATTTAACTTTTTAATTGATAATTGACTAATTCATTAATTAGTACTTGCTCAAGAAGCTATAGTGGCTTCCAAGTGCCTCTAGGGTAACGTATGTATGAACTCCTTTGCTTGGAATTTAAACCTCTTTGCAATCTGGTTTTAACTGACCTTTGCAGGTTTATTACACATTACTCTCCTTTGTATGTTCCCCTTTCTAGGCTAATGAGCCTACTGGCCCATACATGACATTTCACCTTCTGATTCCAGGCCTTTGTGCAGACTGTCCCTCGTGTCTGAAATGTGCTGTCTCCTCACCTCAGCTTCATAGAAAGCCTAACTTCCTTCAGGACTCAACTCAAGGGCCACTACTTACACAAGGTCTTTCCTGGTATCCCTTTGAAATCACTTTGTGTATGTTTTATGCTTATTTACCTATGTTTACCTGTGTGTAGTTTACCTCTGTATGTAAGCATTATTTCACTTTTGTATTTATTTATTAATTATAGATACTGGGGTTAGATGGATTTGTGATCCTATTGTTTCAGGAGTATGCTCCAAAGATATAGATCACAATCCACCTATGCCTGTTTAACCTGTGTGCCTCTTGTCCATGTTCTCTCAAAAGTCTGCCACAGAAATCCACCCATGTGTTAGAGGCTTTCCTTGCTTTCTCTCTCTCTCTCTCTCTCTCTCTCTCTCTCTCTCTCTCTCTCTCTCTCTTTGCTTTTTGGCAGGGCAATTGGGGTTAAGTGACTTGCCCAAGGTCACATAGCTAGTACATGTGTCAAGTGTCTGAGGCCGGGTTTGAACTCAGGTCCTCCTGACTCCAGGGCCAGTGCTCTACTCACTGTGCCATCTAGGTGCCCCTCGTTGCTTTCTCTTAACATTAAGAGGATAAAGTGGAATATTCTATCAATCTGTTATCCCTCCATCTTGCTCATTGCCATGAACAGCCCATGTTTTCTTCCTATTATACATAGTTGGTACTATTCCTTACTCATGTTTTTTTGGAGTTCCTCATTTGTTATATGTAACAGTTTCTTCACACCCATCATGAATCAATTTTGCCCCCACCCTCTGTGTGATGCTCATCTTTAATTCTACCTCTTATTGCCAAATAGTAACACTGGTAAAATGTTAACACTGTAAGACCAGCCTTTGCTTTCAAGTAAAGCTTGAGAAAAGTAAGAGATTTTTGCAACTTCCCAAAACAATCTAGCCCAATCTCTTCCTTTTCAACTCTGGAACCAGCTCATTGTCTCTCTGTACTGTCTGTCTCAGATTTACATTGGATAAGCTCTCTAGGCTTGTATGTTGAATTCTGGGCAATAGACATTCTTCATCCATTTGGTCTTTCCTGTGTGAATGGGAAGGACACTTTGAGTGATTATAGATCTCTTCTAGGAGGCTCCATGGTGCCTTGAGGCTTGATGCAATCAGTACAATGTCATTTGCAAAGAGGAGCATCTGGAAGACCTAACCATCTACAAGAAATCCTTCCTCCAGCATGGATTGTGCACTGGAACTCCTCCATCATAATGGTGAATACCTTTGGTAAACAGCCATCTTCCTCTTTTGTGTCTTACCTCATGTTTATTATCAGAGGGTCATTGAACAGGGGTTTTGTTTGTTTTATCTTCCAAAGAATCTTGAATGATCTTTGTGTATGGCTGTACAAGAAGAATCTAAGAGGTAAGAAAGAATGTACCATGTTTAGTTCTTCTGAATTAGTTTATGGCAATGTTTAGTTCTTCTGAATTAACATTTTTTTAAACAATAAATATGGTGTCTTATGTTTTGTTCATCAATCAATTGTGAGATGGTAATGATGTGGTCCATTGTCAAATGTCACATGTAAAAGCCTGCTTATTCCCTAATCTCTCATTGAAAATGCCCTTGATTTGTGTGTAGCATCACTTTTTTCAATATTAATAAGGTTTGAGATTTTTTCTAGACTTTTGTAATCTTCCCCTCCTTCAGATACTTTGTATATTAGTCTCTCAATTCCCTTATGACTTTATCTTCTCCAGCACAGTTCTCCTCTACATATACTTGGAACAATCTAGCTTTGTTCTCTTTAGTGCCATTTCTTCCCCCTCTACAGGCATGTCAGAGATAATGATAGCAGAACCATCAGCTGTAGTGTTTCTACTATCCTTGATGGAGAAAACAATTGAAATATTTTGGAAGTCTTTTTCTTTTTTCTTCTCTTTGCAGTCTTCCTTCTGTTTTTGTTCTTGAATGTCCTTGGGATGCCTTTGCTTAGTTGGATATCTTGTGAATCTTTGTTTAAACTTGTTTTATCCATCACTGCTTCTCTCTGCTTTAAAAATGATACTGCTCATAATTATCTATTATTCTCCTTTGTAAGATTTTACATAGGAGTTTATTTTTTAACTCAAGGGTTGCCTTTGGCAGCCATCTCTCCATTTGGCAGGTAAGTCATATCATAAGATCACAAGATTATGGACTGGAACTAAAAGAGACCATAAAGGTCATCTATGTTAGAGGACTAAGTTGTTTTCTGCACTCTTTTGGTCTCCTTATTTTGAAAATTAATTTATATTTGCTAAAGTTCTGGTTGAAATTATAACAGTTGCTTTTGTTTGGGAGGGCAATTGGGGTTAAGTGACTTGCCCAAGGTCATACAGTTAGTACATGTGCAAAGTGTTTGAGGCTGGATTTGAACTCAGGTTCTGCTGACTCCAAGGCCGGTGCTCCACCTAGCTGTCCCAACAGTTGCTTTTAATATCATTTGATTTAAATTTTCGATAACTTGTTTAATTAGAAGTTAAATAATTTTAATTGTTCACCATATGTTTTTCATTATTATTTCTTCTTTTTGTGGTGAATTATGTTCTTAGTTCAGATTGCATGCAGACAGCTAACTCAGGGATAACTCCAACATCACTAAAAGGGTTTTTCCCCCTGCATGTTAAAATGTAGTTAATTTCTTTTTTTTGTGTGTGATTTATTCAGTGCCTGCCATATCTAGTAACTATCAATTCTTCTAATTCTTCTTCTTTTCCTTCTTCTTCTTTTTAAAGAAAGTGATCATGTTAAGAGGCATGAGGCTTCAGTATAATCTTTGGTCATTCTTGTTTCTTTCTCCTGAACCATACTTTCATATAACATTTGTGTCTGTGTATTACACATATAAGTATATTTGTATGTATATACATCTCCCTCTCTCTTTCTGTCTCTCTTCATATACATATTTCCTCATCCTCATTTTTCCCTGCCTTTGTACTGAGGTTGTGAAGCATCAGAACTATTTATTTCATTTGGGGTAGGGGTGGGAAGAAGAGGTGGTGAGGAGGCAGATAGGGAGAAAGTATCTCCTGAACAGTGTACTTTCTTGGAAAAGTGGCTGTTGCTAGCTTGGGGGAAAATATCAACTACTATATTCTCCATTGAATTTCTCTACAACTTCTCAGCAATTGATGCTGGTGTATAAGCTACAATCATTTTCATGATAATCTTTTCCTAAATACTTTTCATTAGTACTGTCTGGTGAGTGGTAGGTATTAAATAAATGCTTGTTGGAACGAGAGTGAAAAGACATTAAAGCTAACTTTACAATTCCGCTGAGGTAGGCATGAGTCAGCCAGTCACTCTTTCCTCATAGTTCTGGCATTTGTATCTAATAATTGGGCTGCTCTAGATACAGCTTCACTGAAAGACACTGGTGGAGAACACATTTGTCTGGGCATTAGGAGGACTGATGTCTGGTCTCAGCTCTGGCACTGACTCTGTTCAATCATGATCAAGTCACTTCCCTTCCCTGAGTCACAGTTTCCTCATCTATAAAATTGTGTGTGTGTGTGTGTGTGTGTGTGTGTGTGTGAATTAGATGATTTCTGAGGTCCCTTTTAGTTTTAACATTTTACTAAATTCTTGCTGTAAGAGTGGTAGTGTGGCCTAGAGAACAGAACAAGAAAATCTTTCTCATTTCAAAATGGAATTCATTGGGCTACACCCTGCCTCTCCATCTACTCTCCTATTCATGTAATCTATCAAACCAAACAGCTCCCAAGTCCTCCATGAAGCCTACTATGACTACTCCAACCCATATACATCACTACATTCTCTGAATGCCTCTTGCCCCGGTTGTTCCAATCACTTCCTTGGACATATATCTTACTCAACTATATGATCCCTCCCCAGCTAGATTCTAAGGTACTCAAGGGCAGAGCTCACTTGTTACTTTTCTTCTGTCTCCTCCCAGTTTTGCCTGATAAAAGGCTGGGCACTTGGTAGGTGCTCAGTGAAGATTTTTCCTAAATGAATATCTTTATTTATGTTCACAAGCATACCTCTGGACAGGAAAGGGAATGAAAGGAAAATCCTGGCATGACTTGATTTTCTTCGGGGAAAAACAGTTCCTTTTTTCAAAAGAGCAAGGTCTTCTTCAATTCCTCTATTCCTCACTATTTCCTAGCCTAGGAAGAGAATAAATAGATAAATTTTGTCATTGTTCCAACAGCCCTTTTAAGAGTCTGCTGATTGAGTTCCTGAGCCTGAATCAGGGACAGACATTTTTCTTTTTCTTTTTCTGCTGCTCACACGTAGGCAACCTGTTCTGACCATCCAGTCTCCTTAGAAGATTTGTGCACATATCTGACTGGAAGGAGTAGTCTTGATCCCCTCTCAAGGGATTCTTGGCAGACAGAGTGGAGAGATCATTCATTACCACAGAAAGTTCCCTCTTCAAACTGAAACGTTAGGTCTGAGGTTGGAGATCGACAAGCTGCTGGAAGGAGTGGGAAAGAGGGATCAAAAGAAGAGGAGGAGGAAGAGCGACAGGAGGAGAGCAGCTGTAGTTGACGCAGCTCTATTTGAATCTAAAAATCACCACAAGAACTTGGGACCAAAGAGACTCTAAACTACAGCAGTGCTGCATAAAGGGAGATGGACAAATAGAATACTCATTTTATTTCCCTGAATGACTACCAAACGGTGAGTTGGATCTCTTTGGTTTGCTGTAAAGGAATTCCACTGAATGGTCATTTATCTCTGGCAAAAGGCCACATCACTTTGTTTATCACTTTGTTTATTACTGTTAGTGCAGAATTATTTACTTCTTCCATGGAAAGGCAGCATTCCCCCTTTTCCCTCTCATCCTCCCCCCTCCCCGATGCCCACCCCCACCTCTACCCTACTCCTCCATCTGATTGGATGTAGAGGCTCCTCTGACAGCAAAACCAGCGAGAAGAGCCCCTGTGCTTAACCCTTCCCTGCCTGCCACAAGGGACTGCTGCAGGTCCTAGCCCTCATCCACCACTCGTTGCCTATAGTCCACAGAAGCAGTGTCCGCCCCAGTTTAGCTGGATGTCAGAGGCAGGAGCTCCTGCCAGGGAAAGAACTTAAAGGCTTAAACCTGGCTCTTCCCTTGAGAGGGAAAAGTGGGCCAGACAGGGCGGGCACTGGATAGGTTTTCCTGTGCATGGAGCTCTTTTTCGTCAATAAATCCTTCTTTCCTCTACATCCCCTCGTTGGCTGCAGAGCTGCCTGGAATTCTGGGGGCTGCGGGGATGGCGAATCACTCAGGCGAGGACCTGGGGCAAGGAGCTAGCCGTTGTGCTGAACTGAAGGGCTCGCTGGGGGAAACGTCGTTGTCTGCGTCCTTTTGCCTGGCGGCCTGCCTGCCATTGCCCCGGCTACCCCAGAGCTGTAAGTAACCAGCGTCTCCATTTCTTTCCTCCCCCACGCCCGGCCAGGCACTGACACTAGCAGGCGTGCTGAAGGAGGCAATTATACCTGCCGAACAGCTGGACGGGTTTTGTTTAAGAATCAGCCCACAGCTAGAGAGAGGAAGCATTTGGATCTCCAGTGCTGTGCCTTCTGGCACTCTCCATTCCCTTTGGAATGACTTGTTCCATATCCTTATTCCCGGCCCCCCCCAACCCCGGCCCAATTTCTCAAACCCTTTTCTCTGAGCATGTGTTACAGATTTGGAGAATGGTTAGCATTGTTTCTCTGGTGTATGCCCAGTGTAGCCACAATAGTTTGTCAGTGGAGGCAGTAACCTAATGTGTGTTTGTGTCTGTGTTTGTGTTTGTGTGTGTGTGTATGTGTGAAAATCATCAGAAACAGCTGTCTGAGGAAATTGAATAAGGTAACCTTGGCCATGCTGCTGTTTCCTAGTCCTCTAAACTCTCTTCATATCCTACAGGTTAGTAATTCAAGAAATATATCCTATGGCTTTCATATTCCTCTGTGAGGAAAGTCAGTGACATAGAGGTTTCCTTTTAAAACAGATCCACACTCCCCAAATGAGTCCTTTGTCTCCATTCTGCTCATCTTGCTTTAAGAAATGGAACGCTATCTCATCATTCTGCAGGCAGGGTTGGCCATCCTCCCAAGATTTGGGGATGGGAGAGGGAGGTTGATGGTTTAGAGGCTTTCTTGATATGCTGATGTTTCTGCCCCTCCTCAAAACTGACCTTAGTTCCACCTGATGTGTTTTGGAAGCCTATGAACAAACTGGGGTGAATTGAAAGCTTTTGTTCTTAGTGTAGCCCCACTTTAAAAGGCAGTGGGCTGTGTTTTCTGTTCTCTGACAAGTAGTCTCAACAAATTCTTTCATTTTCTTCAGTTTTTTTCTCATTTAATGTCACTTATTATAATTATCTGACATAAAACATGAACTAAAAAGATAAAGCCTTCCTTGTTCCATATGTCTGAAACAGTTTTTGTTGAATTACCAATAGAAAAACTTGGTTATTTTGTGGATTTACTCTAGAAAGATATTCACTGAGAGGTTTTTTTGGTTCGCTTTTCATACCACTTGAGTTAAGCCCATGTGAAACCAAAACATTCAGTTAGTTGATTTGGTCATGATGTGGCGGTGGTGGTGGAGAGGAAGAACAAAAACTCTTTAAATGGTAGAAGTGAATAAATAAACTGACCTGAAGTTTGCAACTAAGTAGACCAAAAAACCCCTCTCAAAATAACCTGACAGAATAATGGAATCTATGCATTTATTTAGCAAATTTTTATATGTAAACAAACCACTGTTCTTGGTGGTCAGTGATACAAAGGTGGGATACAAAGATATAAACAACACATATCCTACTCTTACAGAGTTTATAGTATAGCTACATAAGACACATCACAGTGTTTTATTGTCATAAAGACATCATTAAGATATGATAAATCTAAATTGTGTCCGTGCTTTTAAAAGTTCCACAATCCCAAATCTCACATAGGAATCTCAGGATTGTTGATATCTGGCAAGACTGTCCTGAAATAATAGTTCAGCTCAACTCATGAAGGATTTAAAGAGTGTCCATTGAGTGCTCAACCCTGTGCTAGGCACTAAGAGGGGTTCAGAAGAAGACAGTTTCTGCCCTGAAGAAATTCATAATCTTGTCAGGGAAACAAGGCTTACATAAATGGAATGGTTAACTAAATCGAAACAAACAAAACAAAGCAGTTATGATAAATGCCAACATGTGTGATACAGACAATAAGTGCTAAAGGAATTTGGAGGAGAGAGAAATTTATGTATGGTTTAGGGCTGGGGAGATCAGCTTCCCTATTTCACGCAGGGCTGTTTCTTGGGTGTCTTTGTCTATGAAGGCCATAGGGACTAATATCAGTAACTAAAAGATATAGGGATTTTGGTGCCTCTGGTTAGAGATAGAAACAATATGATATTCATAGGAGAGATGATGGCATAGAACATGAATAATTTCTGCATTTTCCCTTGAGATTTCATCATGTATTGTGAATTCTTAGTCATCTGGTATAGCTGGGCAGTAGGAGTTTCTGGGTAATCAAAGAGTTTGATTAATAGATTTACCACATATATCCTTAATGGATCCAATCTTCAAATAATTATAGTATAATAAAGTCTATTAAATTCAAACTCAACTAAACATAATCTCTAATCTTTAAATAAGACCTCTGAAAGCAGTTCAGGGCTTCAGGGACAGCACCTTGAACGTCAGTTATAATTTTGGTAGAGGTATGGACGGGGAATGCCTGATTAATTTGGAATTCTTGTTAACCAGTTGATAGAATGCCAGACAACCAAGAGTTGAACTTAATTTCCAATTACATCATAGAATTACACTGTCTTTGGACTTGAAAGGACCTTGGAAATCAGAGTATGATAGATTTTGGAGTATAAAGGACTTTTTGGCTATCTACTCAATTGTATAGACAAGAAATGAAGTGCTTTGTGGAAGATCATACACCTAGAAAGCAAGAGTTAGGACTAGAATTTAAGTTTCATAACTCTCAGGTGAGTTTCTTTAGATACTTCTGTTTGCCGATGATATTGTGTTTATTACATCAAGCCTCAAGACACTGAAGAGTCTCCTGGAAAAGATCTGTAGTCACTCAAAGGAATTTGGCCTATCTATGCACATTAGACAGACCAAATGGATGAATACTATCTACTGCCCACATTTCAACATGCATTTGAATGGACACCTTATAGAGTTTGTCCAACATCCTACAGACGCCTGGTACTGTCATCTGACCTACTGATGTAACTTAAAGATCCCTGGGCCTTTCCATCTGCCCTGTAGCTTCACTTTTTAAAAAAAATGTCTTGTCTTTTCCAATTACAGTGTGAACTTCCTTAAAATCTTGGGATTATAATGATGTTTCTATTTGAATCCCTTTTGCTTAGGATTCCCTAGTGTTTGGCACTTAAGTGCTTAATAAATGCTTTTTTTTCACTCATTCATTATGTGTGTTTGCAACAGACAGTATGGTACAACACAGTATAAGTATTTGGGTCAGGCTTGAAAAGGAGAAGAGCAGATTGGATTGCTTTTGGGAAGCTGCAAAGCATTTTTACTGACTCCAAGTTTCTCATAGCAACAAAAGTCCTTCTCTTCAATACAAACATTTTGCTAATGTTGCTGTATGTCAGTGAGACCTGGAAAAGGCCTTTGAAGAACTGAAAACGAGTATCACACAGAGGGAAATGGGAAGGAGAAGAATGGTTTAAAGCTCTGCAGTATGTTACCAAAGAAGATCTCCAAATAAGAATGGGAAGAAAGGATGTCATCAAAGGATTGTATGATAGAAAAAGAAGATGGGTTGGTTATGTGGTGAGAGTGAGGGATGACAGGTAAATAGCCGTAATACCTCACTGGTACCTTTATGATGTCAGGAGAAACTAAGAAAGGCCTTTAACATATTGGGTGAACCCCCCTGTGTTGTACACTTGGGAAGACATTGATAAAGTCCCAAAAGATGGGAGGGCATGGATGGGTTACTATCTGCATCATTGGGGAGAACTCCAAATTGATGAAATCAAAAATCCATTTGAATAGTTCAGTAATTCTCAGGCTGGTGCTTTTTTTCTACGTCATCTTTCTAATGGTCTAAGTAATTTACCACAAAAAAGAAATGAATCCTCCTTACATCAATGTGAAGTGGACAGTAACTATAAGTATCATTTTCCTCCTTTTACATATGTGTAAACTGAGGCCAAATAAATTGTTCATAGTGACAGTGTTCAGTGGGAGAGACCTCCTTAGTGCCAAGCTCTCCTGCCTACCAATGCTCACCTACTTATGTCTGGAAGAAGAGGTCAGGGAGAAGTGAATAAGTTTTCTCTTATTATCTCCAAAACTCCATTGTACAGATGAGGAGATGAGAAAATTTAGGTACAGAGAAGTAGGAAGGGGAGAGAAAGAGAGAAATAAACGTTTATATAGCACCTATTCTGTGCCAGACAAGTGCTACATAAATGCCAGACTAGGTGCTAAATGCTTTACAAATATTAACTTATTTTATCCTCACAATCCTGTGAGGTGGGTACTATTCTTGTTCTCATTTTATAGTTCAGGAAACTGAGGCACACAGGGTTTAGTGACTTGTCCAGGACCACACAGCTAGTAAGTGTCTGAGTCTGGATTTGAACTCAAGTCTTCTGGTTAGAGGCCCAGTGTTTTATCTACTGTGCCACCTAGCTACTTCACATGGAGAATCTTGTCCAAAGTTAGGTGGAATTCTAACCTAGGTCTCTCTAACTCCAAATTCAGCACTTTTTCTACTCTCTGGATAAATGTTATCTTGTAAAGAGACAGCGGAAGGCTCTCGTCCTCTACTAGACCTTGTTAGAGAATTTAAAATCTCTGGCAGAATCACCTTTGTCCATCATCCCTGACATTAATGACTATTCTCTGCAGTTCTGTGATGTCTGTGTTTGGTGTTTACATGATAACAAATCAATGGACAATTCAATTGGTAAGAAAATGACTTGGATTGGTTATTTGGTGTTGTTTAGGCAAACATAGAAAATCCAGAAAACTCTTGTCAATGTAGCTGAAATTTTTGCTTTGTGACCCATTGTATTGGCATCAGAGGGTCACAGCTCTTGGTGCCATCACCTTTGTAGGCTGCATAGGAAGCTAGGTGATCCAGTGTATAGAACAATGGGCCTGGAGTCAGGAAGACCCGAGTTTAAATCCAGTCTCAAGCACTTACTAGCTGTGTGACCTTGGGTAAATCACTTAACCTCTGTCTGCCGCAGTATCCTTATCTGTAAAGTGGGAATGATTAATAGCACCACCTAGGGTTGTTGTAAGGATAAAATGAAATATTCATAAATATTTATATTTATTTATATGTTACATTTTTATGCATTTATATGCATATTTATGCATTATAAATAAAGTGAAATATTTATAAAGTGCTTTGAAAATCCTAAAGTGCTATATAAATGCTAGCTATTGTTGTTGTATCTATTGCCTAAGAAAATACCACCTGCTAAAAATACCCTCAGCTACGAACCTGTAGATATTTTTCTTTAGCTCACCTGAAATGTTTCCATCTGCCTAGTTTGCTTCTTTAGACAGTCTAATGCAGTTCTAGTCAATTAGTCATTGTTGACCCTGTGTACCAGGCACCATGGTAGGGAAACAAAGGAGAAGATGACCATCAGGAAATTTACAGTATATCTGGGAAACCAAGACTAACACAATTAAGGCACAATTATTAGCAGAATATCATTAGGTTCTAATATGTACAGATAGGGTCTGCTGGAACTAAGTTGTACCGACTTGAGAGAGCTCATTGATAAATTTTTGGTGTCAGCATTTATACCTTGGAAATGGCAAATGCTACAAATCAAGGCTTGATTTATTGTTTTATTGACTGTATAGACTTAAGAAAGTGATAGAGAAAATGTAAATAGTGCAGATTAAACTTAAAAGAGTGTCCTGCATACATTCTATTTCCCACCCCCAGCTGATTGTTAAACATTTACCAGCACACCTCTGTGTGCAGTTTGGGAAAAGTCAGTGGGAGCCCATTGGAAAAAGTTCATGGAGGAGCTGGTCTCTGAAGGATGATTAAAATTTGGATAGCAGAGACGGAAGGAGTGGGTCCCTCCAGATGGAAACATAACATTATAGAAAGAACACTTCTGATCCTTACAAACTGAATGACCTTTGGCAGATTATTCCCCTTCTCTGGACTTCAGTTTTGTCATATGCAAACTGAGCATGGGAATAGATGATTTCTAAGGTCCCTTCCAGCTCTGACATCTTGGGATTTCTTGGGAATAAGACAAACAAGTGCTTAGAAGTCTGAATAAATCAATGGAGTATGAGGAACACTAAGTAAGCAGTCCAAGTTAGAGTAGAGGGTTTGAGTAAGGAAAATTAAGTGTATTAAGTAGGATAAGGCTAAGTTGTACATGGCCCTGAATGCCAGGCTGAAGACTTTATCCTTGACCTGAGAGGCAATGGGATTATCCTTAAGTTTCATGAGCAGAGCTGTAAACTAGCAATTTTATATGCTGGCCCAGTGGCACAAACATGACCTCAGTTCAGTTGAATGGGGAATTGCAAAGACTGCAGGATGCCCCAAGACCAATGCTGCTATCAAGGCAAGAGCAGAGTGGGGCAGCCCAGGGAAGAGCTCATCTGAAGTGTGGCTACCAATAGGAGGGAATGTCATCTGTTAGCTTATTTTTTTTAAAGGAAGAGAGGCTCCAGATTAATGATTTCACTGGTTTAGGAAACTTGGAGAGGAAAGTCCTTTTACCAATGCAGACTGGCAACTTTTCAAAATTTACAACCTAAGAGCTGCCTGAGGCACTGAGAGATTAAGTGATTTACCTGTGTCAGCCTAGCCAGTACGTGTCAGAGGCGTAATTTGAACTCAGGTCTTCCTTCTTTCACCATTGGCTTGCCATCCACTGCCAGAAACTCTTCTTGGTAGCTTCTACTTTTAAGTAATTATCCTTGTGAAGCTCAGTTATTTCTATGCTAATTAATTCTGTAGGTGCCTTCTAATTTTTGGCACAATGAGACAGAGGCCTGACCACCTTGCTCTGTTTTCCTCTTATTCCTCCATAATTCTGCTCATGATCAGGGAAGCTCATGATGCAATGATAGCACCTGATAATTTCCTTTTCTGAGCAGTTGATAATGAGGTGCTGGGAGATCTTCCTTGCTCAATGTATGCACTAAAGTGAAAATATGGTCTTCAGAAAAAGGAGGGAGGTTATTATTTGTGATATTACAGGAAGGAGAGCAGGTTGGCATTGTTGGATAGAAAGGATATTTGCAAAAGAGTTTCAAACTATGCCACAGGGTTTAGGGAGCAGGTGGAATCTTTTTGCTCAGATCTGGTGCTTCTCCCCTGGATTTTTTTTTTGCTTTTTTTTTTGGCAGGGCAATTGGGGTTAAGTGACTTGCCCAAGGTCACACAGCTAGTACATGTGTCAAGTGTCCGAGGCTGGATTTGAACTCAGGTCCTCCTGATTCCAGTGTCGGTACTCTACTCACTTCGCCACCTAGCTGCCCCTACCCTGGGTTTTTTTTATGGTTGTGTTTTCTTCTCTCTTAGTTTTCCAAACCAAGATCTCTAGTTGTACTACTATTTGTAAGGGTGGGGGAAGGGAAGGCATATTCTCATGCCAGTCCTCAAAGAAGAGGCTGTGCCAGATTGCTCCATGTGGTCCCTTGCATTCCTTATACCTCCAAACCCTTTGATTTTAACTTAAATGTTGGCTTTCCCCTGGGAGCTGACTGAATTCAGACTTGGTATTTGAAAAATTCCAGAGATTGTGGTACCTATGATGAGCTGATTTGAATGGAAGATAATTTCTCATGGGCCTTGGAGACATCTGAGTGGATGATTCTTGGAGAACTTCCAGATTGGCAGGTGACACCTGCCTGAGAACAGGGTTTACCCTTGCCTGAACACCTGCCTAGTTCCTGTCTCATGGTATGGGGTTGTGGGGAAGAGGGCTGCTGGCCAATGGAAATGATTGGAAATTCTTTCTGAGGATAGCTTCATAATCATTGCCCAAAGGGCTGCCATACAACTAGGCAAATAAGGCAGTCATACAATATGAGGGATGTTGCCAAAAGACCTCCTTGCTCCCAACTCTCCTGATAGCCTGGCTCAGCACCAGGAATTCCTCTCTTGTCCTTTTGGTTTCAGGCACAACTTACTGCCAGATTCCTTCCTCTCCCTTCCCCACCCCTGCCAATTCCATCCACTCTCCCTCTGTCTCTTTCTTTTAACCAGGTCTGTAAATATGGGGTATTCCTAGTGAGGAAATGCCCTCTATCAATACAGGTGAGCATTTTGCCTTTGATTTAGAGTCTTAGAGATTTGCCTGGAACATTGAGTAGTTGAGTGACTTGCTTACAGTAACCACACATTCTTTTTTTCCAGGGTTAGTGTCACCTGGAAGATATCACTCTTAAAAAACTAACAGCACTCTAATATACTGTTGGTGGAATTGTGGACTGATCTAACCATTCTAGAGAGCAACTTGGAACTATGCCTAAAGGACTATAAAACTGTGTATGCCCTTTGATCCAGCAATACCACTGCTAGGTTTGTATCCCAAAGAGAAAAAAAAGAAAGGACCTATATGCACAAAAATATTAATAGCAGCTCTTTTTGTGGTGGCTGAGAATTGGAAATTGATTGGGGGAATGGCTGAACAATCTGTGCTATATGATTGTGATGGAATATTATTGTGCTATAAGAAATTACAGCAATTAATTAATTAATTGAAAAAGCAGTATTATTTCAGAAAAACCCAGTAAGACTTAAATGAACTGATGCAAAGTGAAGCGAGTAGAACCACGAGAATGTTGTACACACAGTAACAGAAATATTGTAATATGAATGACAGCTATTCTCAGCAATATAATGATCCAAGACAATCCCAAAGGACTCATGATGAAACACACTATGTGCCTCCAGAGAAAGAACTGAAGCATATTATTTTCCCTTCCTTCCTTCCTTCCTTCCTTCCTTCCTTCCTTCCTTCCTTCCTTCCTTCCTTCCTTCCTTCCTTCCTTCCTTCCATTTTCTTCGTTTGAGTCTTCTTGTACAAAATGACTAACATAGAAATGTTTTACATGATTGCACATGTATAACCCATATTGGATTACTTACTGTCTTAGGGATGGGGGAGGGGAGGGAAGGAGGAATAGAATTTGGAACTCAAAAATTTTTTAAAAGTTAAATATTGTCTTAACACATAATTGGGGGAAAAATAAAATATTATCAAACAAATGAAAAACTACCAGCATTTTACCATATATTTATTTATCAGAGATTGGCACACCAATCACTTAGCAAGGCCCTGAGGGGTTGGAACACAGTTCATAGATAAAGAATTGTCGAATTTGAGAATTAGAAGGTACCGCAAACCCATACATGAAATGAATCTGTACTCCAACACACCCTACAAATGATTATCCAGCTTATGATCAAAGACCTCAGAGGAAGGGAAACCTACTACTTTTCCAGGCTCCAACTCTACTTTCAGACAGCTCTAATTTTTCCTGACATCAAGACTAAATTCACCTTTTTGTGACTTCTACCCATCACTCCTGATTTTTCCTTCTGGGACAAAACAAAACAAATCTAGTCTTCCCTCTATAGCACAGCCCTTTTTCCACGTGAAGATAGCTGATATGTCCCCCTCGAGTATTCTCCAAGCTAAATATGCCCAGTTCCTTCAACCTATCTTCACATCGCTGAACTCAAAGCCTTTCCCAATGCTGGTTGCCCACTGTCAACATTTTCCAGCTTACTGATGTCCTTAAATTGTGATACTGGACTGAACTGAACACAGTACTCTGGATGAGGTTTGCCAAATTGCTGTTGTTGTTGGTCCTTTGTTTTAGGAGGGGCCCAATGACATCATGGGGTGATATCTTGACTTGTGTGTGAATTGAGTTTAAGTGAGGCAGACTTGCACGAAGTTGTTAGTCTCATTCTCTCTTCCAGAAACATCGAAGTTCACCGGCAAGCCAAAAATCAGGTGATGGCCTGGGATTGTGGATGACTTTGGTGTCCTTGATGTCTGACCAAACTCTAAGCACTCCACAGCACCTGCTTCAGGCTTCTTCATGGTTGTTGGAACAAAATGTTCTCATGCATCCCCTCGGGGGGAAGTCCTCACAGGCTTAGGGTAGATATCTTCCTAACACATGGAAAGGTTTAAGGCCTGTCAGTTACCCTCAATCTGGTTTAGTCTGTCTGCCAAGATGGTTTCACCAGGGTGTGGCCACTGTGCATGCTGCAGCTTCTTGGAGCCACAGATGAGAGTTGGGTGACAGGTGGACACGAAAGGTGGATGAGCAGCCCTGAAAGGGCTTGGTAAACTCTCACACCAGGAGGGCTAGTCTTTCTTTAACACCTCATACACCCCAAGTAGAATATAGTGGGACGACCTCCTCCTGTTCACATTGGCTATGGCCCTCTTAATGTAGCTAAAGCTCACATTAGTCCATGGTCATGCAAGTACAGGGTGTCCCTAAAGTCTGGACACATAGGCAAAAATGCATATTTTCGAGAAATGAAATGAATGAAATTTTCAACAACATTTTATCTAATTGGAATATCAACAGATCTTAGCCCCCTTGACTTCTTTTGCCATGGTAGGCTAAAGGAGAAGGTGTACTTAATGAAAATCACAGATGCAATACACTTGATTGAACACAAAAAGAATAAATGTGCTAAAACTGATGATAATGTGGAGTTATTGTATCGAGTTCTCATGAATCTTGCAAAGCACATCAACCTTTGCATCACAAATGATGGAAATCATATTGAAGATGTTATTTGTTAATATTCTAATTAAATAAAATGTTGAAAATTTCATTCATTTCCTTCCTTGAAAATATGCCTTTTTGCCTATGTATCCGGACTTTAGGAACACCCTGTAGTAACTGCTAAGAGGGTGGATCCTTTTAGCTGCCTTTTCTGCTAGAAAGCACTGGCTAAATTAACTTATACTGAGGTATTAATGACTAAGAAAAAGGTTGCAGTCACCACACCCTGGGCGATATTTATCTTTAGATATACATCACTGCCAACCCCAAGGAAAGGCTCTTTAATGGTAGGATTTCAGGTATCAGCTTCAGGCTGGCGGGAAAGCTATTTTGGGTCAAGAGAATGTTTGTGGTGCCCTTTAAATACTACATAGGGAGCATCCTACTTATGACCATGGCTGGCTCTGGCAGAGGATGATACAATCGGTCCAGCTATTGGTCTAAATCTTAGGGCCTGCTCCCTCTCTAATGATGCTATACCTGATGATTCCCAGTCTGAGAAGCAGGTCGCTTGCTGGATCCTTTCCCAACTTTCACTGAAATCTAGGAGGCAGGAAACCATATCTGACTTGTCCTTAACAGAAATCGATTCTGGAGGGAAAGCAATTCTTTTTGATAATCAGGCATGTTGATGCTGCCCACTAACAATTCATTGCTCTTGGCACCTGTCAGTGGTTATTACCACTGCTAAACCTTTATTTGTGCTCTTCCACCTGTCAGTGATGGCTTCTCATTCTTTTGGACTATTCAAATCCTATACATCTTTAAAGACCCAGTTCTTGGTACTTTTTGAGAATGAAGGACGAACAACAACAAGGCCATGAAGCCTTCCCTGACTACTCTAATGGCTTCTGACTTATCCACTCTTTGATCTTCAATAGCACTTACTGCCTGTTCCATACCACTCATCATTTGAGGTTTGTTGTCAAGTTGTTTCCAAAGTGTCAGTCTTTTCTTTCTAACTAGACTGAGACCATGAGGGCTGGGACCATTTAAAAAAATAGAATTTTTTTTCTATAATCAAAAATATAGTTTCTCTCCCTCCCTCCTCCTCCTGCACTGGAAAAAAAATGAAAACATAACAAAACAAAACAAGACCCTCATAACAGATATGCATAGTTAAGCAAAACAAATTCTGACATTGGCCACATCAAAAATATTTTTCAATATGTACCTTGAGTCCATAATCTCTGAGGAGGTGGGTATCATACTTCATCATGAATCTCCTCTAGAACTGTGGTTAGTTATTGCATTGCCTAGAGTTCTTCAGTCTTAGTATTTCACAGGTGTTTGTCTTTACAACATTGTTATTGTATACATTGTTCTAATTCTGTTCATTTCATACATAATAAGTTCATACAAATCTTTACAGGTCTCTCCAAAACGATTCATTTCATGATTTTTATAGCACTATAGAATTACTTTATTTTCATATACCATAATTTGTCCGGCAATTCCCCAATTGTTAGGTACCCATTTGGTTTCTAGTACTTTGCCATCGCCAAAAAAGGACTGCTATAAATATTTTTTGTACAGTTGTTCTTTTTCTTTGAGCATGTTGGAGGTATAGTCGTAGGAGTAGTGTTGCTATGTCAAATGGTATACACAGTTCAACAGCTTCTGGGGCATAGTTCTAAATTGCGTTTTCTAGAATGGCTGAATCAGTCGACAATGGGCCTGTTCTCTCATGAGCTCTACAATAGTTGTCATTTTCCTTCTTTGTCAACTTTGCCAACCTGATCAGGTGGAGCCTCTGAATTACTTTAATTATTACTGCTTTGGAGCACTTTTTCATACACCTATCAATAGCTTGATTTCTTCCCTGGAGAACTTACCTATTGATATTCTTTAATCATTTACCAATTGGGGAAGGGGCAAGGACTGTTTCTTATTCTTCTCTTGTACTTCGCATAGCATAGCTTTGTCCACTGCTGGGCACTTGTGGCTGGAACATATTGGTTGCTGAATGCATAGATTGATTATTTGGAAAAAGGGGCAATGCCTTCCATTTTGCAGCAGGGATCTCCCCCTCATTAAATGCTACAGTGTTCATCTAAAGAAGATCTCAATGTCTAATAAGGAAGGAAAGACTGTATATCCTGCCTTTTCTCTAGGTGACTCCCTTGTTCCACTCCCTGATGATAAATATTTCCCAAGTACACCCAGACAATAATAGGAAACTTTCCCTTCTGTGGGTACATGGTGAGGACATCCCAGGGGAGCCCGATTTTGCAAACGAGTTGGAAAATTTGTTTTTGTGGCCTGAAATTCAGTGTGACAGGAGTGAAATGGCATAAATAAAGAGGACCTGTTTTCTTGTCATACCTCTCTCTGTCCTTAACTAGCTTAGGCAAGTCGTTTTAGTTTTAAGAGCTCTCTAACCATTAGCAATTTCTTTTATTGAGATGAAACTCACCTCTCTTTATTTTCTACTTGATGCATTCATTGGTCATACGCTTTGCCCTTTGAAGCTACACAGAGTAAATCTAATACCTTATTCACATGACAATTCTTTAAATATTAAAAGACAGCTATCATATTTCCTATGGGTCCTTCTTCACACTAGATATTTGCGCCAAACAGCACCAAAATTTGCCAGTTTTATATGTATCTCACTAATCCTGTTATACCAATGGCCTCCTAATTATCTGTTCTGATGAAATTTTGTCAGTCCCCGTTCTTCTTGAACTTTAAGCAACATCTGACATTATTGATCACAGCTTCCTTCATGGTTATTTCCCCATTTTTGGTTTAGAGTCATAGACACTTATAATTAGAAGGGACCTTAGTAGTCTTGTAATCTAATTTCCCATATTATTAATAAACTACTTCTATAACATCCTTGACCTGTAGCTAATTAGCCTCTGTTTCAATACTTCTGTTGATGGAGAGTTATCTCAAAAGGCAGCCCATTCCATTGTTGAACAGCTCTAATTGTTAGAAAGTTCTTTTATTGAGCTCAAATCCATTTCCTCACGGTTTCTATCTATTGGTCCTAGTTCTTTTCTCTATAGCCATGCAGTATAAATTTAATCTCTTTCCCGTGTGATAGGCCTTTATGTTATAAGAAAGCTATCATGCTTCCTCTTAGTTTACTCTTATCCATGCTAAATATTCCTAGTTCCTTCAATTGTCCTTGTATGACAATTTCTAGACCCTTTACCATCTTCATCAGCCTCCTCTCTGAGTGATCTATTTAGTAAATGTCCTTAAAATAAGGCAATCAACTGAATATCAGGCAATTCAGGGGTTATCTCACCTGGCCAGTTGGATTGTCAGCATCTTTACTCTGTACTTCTTTTAGTGAAGCCTGAAATTGTATCTCTTCTCCCTTTTTAAAAGCAATTTTCTTACATTATTGTAGCTAACTAAATTTCTCAATATTTTTACATGAAATACTGCCAAATTAGGCACTTCTCATTCCAATCCACTGACCTATGCAATTCTGTGCTCCATTCTGATCATGTCACGTCTCTACTGCAAAGCCCTCAGTAACTTCCCATTACCTCTCCCAAAAAATATAAATTCTTGATTCTGACATTCAAGACCATCTGCAATATGGTTTTCACCTTCCTTATACTTCATCCATTCACTTTGTCCTAGCCAAACTCAATTATTATCTATTTTCTGTTCTCTTCCTCCCTTTTACCTTTGTGCATGTTATCCACCATAACTCCTTTCTCCTTCCCCGTTATCTCCTGTTTATGTCCCTTCATTCCTTCTTCAAGACCTAACTTGGTGTTACCTTCTTTGTGATGCCTTCACTGATACCCTGCATTGCCAACCCAGGTAGAACTTATCTCTTCAGATTCAAATTTCTCATTAGAAGACGCTGTGCAAATAGATACATTGTGTAGATATATAGAGGGCATATTGTTTCACCATTGGATTATAAAATCTTTGAGGTCAGTCAGTGTTTGTGCCATGTTCATCTTTCTTTCTTCAAACCCTATTACAGTTTCTCACACATAGTAAGTTCAATAAATGCCTTAATGAATGTTCTTTCCTTCTACAAATAGCCTGTATTTTATCATGTGTGCATTTGTATCCCTCCAGTAAAATATAAGCTCCTTGAGGGACTCATTTTTGTCTCTTTATCCCCTGTGCCTAGAACAACGTTTTATGCATAATAGGTGCTCAATAAAAGTTTGTCAAATTGAAGTGATTGAATGAATGAATTTTTTCTCAATCTAGACAGGGGATATTATATTTATTCCAGTCATATATCTTCATGCCAATATTGGTATATTATTCTCCCATATTGAGATATTTTGAATCTTTATTTAACATCCATCATCTAATATATTAGCCATTCACCCCAGCTTTGTGTCATTTGTGAATTTTATATTCATTCTTTTATGTGAATCATTGATAAATATTCTGAATAGTTTGGGCCCAAGGAGATATTAAGAAAGTACCCACTAACTTCAATTCTCCTGGCCTAGAGAAGTCACTATACAAGCTACTGAAAAAACCCCAAAGAAACTTGTAGGCATGGTTACAGAATCACTGCCACTAATTCTGAAGTACTGGAGAATGAGATAGGACATTAGAGATGGGCAAATGCCTGGTTTTAAATTAGGGAAAAAAGATAGACAACAGACATAAGAAATCGCTAGTCTTGATATTGGTCTCTTGAAAAATTCCAGTCAAATAGGTGACCTGAGTACTCATAAGAAAGTGTTGATCCTTAGAAATCAGCACTAGTTTACTAAGAGCAAGCCATTCCAAATATGTTTTTTGGTGTCATAGAGTTGCTATACTGGTAGATCAGTGGAATGCTATCACCATGGCATATTTTAATTTGAATAAGACATTTGTCAGTCTTTCTTGTGTACTTTTGTGTTACCTCAAAAGCATATTATTTCATCAATGTTAGACTTCAACACCTTGGTTTAACACATGGTTTAATAGGTACCTATGGCACAAAGCCACATCATTTAGTGTCCAGCAGCCTTCTGTGCAGAAAGCACTCAAAATTTATATCTCTAGTACTGTACTCTTATCCTACTAAGGACCAGGGAAAACCCACTACTCTCAGCTCTCTAGATCCTTCTGCCATGCTGAAACTAGACCCTTGGAAATGTATCTCACTATCCTGGTGAACATTCAGCTACTTACAATCCTCTAGCTTTTGCTATTCCATAGAATTTCAGGAAACTCACCTGATACACCCAAACCTATCACGTAGAGTTGAAACATGCAGTCTACTAAGTATTTATTAAATACCCACCAAGTGTAAGGTACAGTGATGAACACAAGGAACACAAAGACAGCCTCAAGGAACCTGTCCCCTTTTGTCCAGAGTATGTCCTATTGTTCTCCAATTTGGAGTTGGAGAAGACCTTCCTGCAAAATAATCCTGCTCTCCACAGGGTAGACTTGTGAGCGGCAGTTTTTCAAAGGATTGCACTTGACAATAGAGTTCTATTGGTGCCACTTGAATATCTGGGTACCTGCTGTCTTGATTTGGGTTCTGCTCCTGTCTCATACTTTACCAGTCTCAGAACTCTTCATATTGACCCTGGCATCTTTGCACCTCGTCTGCCCTGTGACTTATCTCCCTTAGTTTCCATTCCACTTGAATCTTTTGTATGAAATTTTACTCAATTCATCACTGCCATCCTCTCTCAAATTTCTCCTTTAGCCCTCTATGGCTGACTCCTTGGTATACAAACCCCTTTGGCACTTGGTTACAAACACCAGCATCTTCTGCAGGTTAAATATATTACAGGGTGTTCCTAAAGTCTGGACACACAGGCAAAAATGCATATTTTCAACAGCATTTTATTTAATTGGAATATTAACAAATAACATCTTCAATGTGATTTCCATCATTTGTGATGCAAAGGTTGATATGCTTTGCAAGATTCATGTTAACTTGATGCAGTAACTCTACATTGCAGGGACACCCTGTAGTTACTTGCAGCCTTAGAAACAGAAGTACTCATGTTTTCCCCAGATTTTTGCCAAAACCCACTTCTCTTAATGCATGTGGTTTAGCTACATTACCTTCTGAATGGTACAAAAACTGTTGTTATCCCCAGTACCCGTCAAAATTCAACATATTTTTCAAGGCCTATGTCAAATCTCAGCTTTTCTCTGCAGTCTTCCCTCACCAAATCAACTCTCTTAGCTTTTAATGCACTTGGGGTCTGAACCACACCACTTAGCTTTTTATTAAATGCTGTCTCATGCTGTTCCATGGGCTGTTTCATTTCTCTACAATTAAGCTCCTTGAGAATAGCAACTATGTCGTCTCTTTTTCTTGTATCTCTGGTGGTACTTAGCATGGTGGTATTTAATAGGTACTTAATGAATACTTCTTGGATTGAATTAAAATGACTTGATTTAAATTGAGAAGGAAACAAAAGAGTGGTTTAGGAATCAGTAGATCTGAATTCTAGTACTAGCCCTTCCATTGATCACAGTGTGGCCAGAGGTAACTCATTTAACATGTCTGAGCCTCAGTTTCCTCCTCTGTAATATTAAGGATTTTGGCTTAGATCAGGGGTGGAGAACCTTTGGCCTCAAGGCCACATGTGGCCCTCTAGGTCCTCAAGTGCAGCCCTTTGACTGAATCCAAACTTCACAGAACAAATCTCCTTAATAAAAGGATTTGTTCTGCAAAACTTGGACTCAGTCAAAAGGCTGCACCCAAGGGCCTTGAAGACCACATGTAGCCTAGAGGCCACAGGTTCCACACCCTTGACTTAGATGATCTTCAAGGTCCCTTCCAGCTCTAAGATTCTATAAGTTTGTGACTATGATGTTTTGTTTTAAAACAACCATCAAATCCATCTTACCCTCTCTTGTAATTTTTTTTTCTACAGAAGCAATTATAAAGGGGAAGCATGGAGCTCAGAAGGGGAAAGACCTTCATCAAATCCAGTTTACAGATTTCCAATGAGAAACCATTAGTGGCAGAGGCTGCCTTCCGGAGTAAGGAAGCTGGGGCATTCAGGCCAAGGATAGCAGGAACTGATGGAAGGCCCTTGGAAGAGGAGAGTCAGAAAGTAGGTTTGGCCTCCCATAAACACTACAGGCTCTCCAACAAAGTGACCCATTTGGTACCTGATGAAGACCTTGGGGCTTCTTGTGGGTCTTCCTACAAACTGGTGCGGAAGAGCAAGACTCATGACTGTGTGATGGGAGCAGACAAGCCCATAGGGAGGCTGGTCAACAGTATTAGCTTTTCTGGTCTGGGAAGTCATCCAGGAGCCCATGGTAGGAGAGCACCAGCAGGCACCCCTAGCCCATCCAGTTGCAGTGGTCAGCAAATGATTGATTACCGTCACTTTGTGCCCCAAATGCCCTTTGTGCCAGCTGTGGCCAAGAGCATCCCCAGGAAGAGGATTTCTCTGAAGAGATCCAAGAAAGGGTTCCGGGATATATTCCACATTAAGAAGAACAAGTCAGAGAGTCTGGCTATGCTGATGGGGAAAGGCAAAAACCTGCCATCTCCAGGAGGTGAGGGGGAAATACCTGGAAGGCTAGGCAAGTCCTTCAAACCTGGGGAGACATTGGCTAATGATAGTTTGGCTCAGGATTTGTCTGACAGTGAGATACAGTCGGATTCCTCCTACGACTACTGCGGGGCCTTGTGTGAAGATGTGGCTTCTCTTAAAAGCTTTGATTCTCTTACTGGCTGTGGGGAGATTTTTGCTGATGAAGTATCGGTCTCATTGGAGCTGGAGGGCAGCCAGGAAATTTTGACCCGGAGGCCAAGAGCCAGAGAGAACACATCTGCCATGGGCTCTTTCCAGGGTGGGGTAGAACAGCTGGCCTCACCAGCTCAGAATGAGGCTACCGACTTTGCCAAGTTCTGGGACAACATCAACTGGTCAGTGAGGCGACACCAAAGTGCATTGTTTGATCGAAAGCTAGAGGGCTCCAAGGGTAGTGATGCTGGAAGGCCCAAATATGAGCCAGCCATGCTGGCTGATCTTCCACTGTCTCCTGGTGGTGACCCTGACAGCTCCAAAGATAGCTCCATAGACACTGGAACTCCAAAGAGTGAGCATCAGGAATCCACCTCCACCAGTGATGAAGGCTATTATGATTCTTTTTCTCCAGGCCTAGAGGATGATGGAAAGGAGGCCCAAAGTCCAGGGGTACCCAGTGGCCGGTTCCCTCGAGATAGCTATAGTGGTGATGCCCTTTATGAGCTCTTCTATGATCCCAATGAGGCCAAGATCAGCCCCATCCTGGATGATGACCTGTGTGTGTCAGAGAGCCTTTCTGAGCAGGCGGTAGAAATTCCCCTGTCCATTTACAGTTTCCATGTAGGGGCTGAGGAGAACCTGGCTCCTCAGCCAGCCCTGGACATCATCAGCCAGAGCTTCCTCCACAGCACTTGGAAGGGGAAGGAGTGCCTCTTGAAGCTATGTGACACAGAACTCTCCCTCACCATGGGCATTATTAACTGGCTCCGCAGGAATCCAGAAC
This sequence comes from Phalanger gymnotis, assembly GCA_028646595.1. Lineage (NCBI taxonomy): Eukaryota > Metazoa > Chordata > Mammalia > Diprotodontia > Phalangeridae > Phalanger > Phalanger gymnotis. Next base: position 554,607,380 of record CM053622.1, read on the forward strand.
TTGTTTCCCCCTCAGATCGGGCCCAGACCCTGCCATCACCAATAAAGGAAGGTGGGAACCCCCCTGACTGTTTGGCCCTCCCATTAGGCCAAGAAGCAGGAGAAGCAACTATTACTATGGGATCTGGGAATAAGGACTCAATTGAGAAGGAAAATGACAACCCAGAACCACTGTGTTGCCCAGAGCAAATGACCAACAGGAGACATTCTAACCATGGGACAGTAGAAAAACTTAGAGAAGTCCCTCAAAGGGAAGACAGTTCTCCTGCAACCCCAGGGGAGGGGTATAGATGTGCCTCAGATGTGGGCAGGTCCTGGATGGCTACTATGCCTCATCCAGCTCCTGGTGGATGGCAGATGTACTTGCCTGAGAAGGATCTGGGTTCCAATGAGAGCAGGACTCTAGGTGAGGCTCCTCCAGCCACTGGAGATCCATTGAGAGAGCTTCCTCATCACTTTTCACAGGTATCCACAGAGAAGGGAAAAGGTCAGTCTTCACCAGAGGCTTCCTCTCAGCCAACAGAGGCAAGAGATGTCACTCTGGCAGATGCTTTGGAGGAACACAAAGCCCCAAGTCCCTCTTCCTGCCCCAGTGCCAACGAAAAGCCAAGTCCACCATTGAGCCTGAGATGCTTCCAAGGCCAGGCCAGCTCTGGCCTTAAGAGGGGTGAACCTGACATAATGCCAGTCCTGGAAAGCTGCATGACGCAGGTGGCATCCCTGAAGATAAGCTACGAAAACAAACCCCTAGCTGAGTGGTGCCTCAGGAAGGAAGAGGGCAATGCTCTGTGCAAGAGACAGAAGGTGGGGAGCCACTGTGTCTTGCTACCAAATGAATGCAACTGTAACCCTGCCAGCTCTGGATATCCCCTTCTGTCTCCAACCGGGAAGCTTCAAGAAGTACCCACAAGCCCAAACCAGGGACTAAGTCCCTGGCATAATCAGAAAAGCCAGGCAAGTTTCTTAAACCGCATAAGCCAAGTCTCATCAAATAAGATCAACTTTGAATATGCTCAGCTGAATGGTCAAGCCCTTTCCTACGTCCAGGACCTTCACCTCCAGCTCAGCCCCGGAGACCCCTCTGAGACCACACAGGAGGACCAACCAAAATTCATACCTCTCTTTTCTTCCACTGGCTCAGTAAGGCCAGAAGCCTTCCCTCAGGCCTCTTGTGCAGGTAGCAGCTCCCCACAAAGCTTGTGCCCATGTTCAGACATAAAGATACCTGGTCCTACCTCTGGGAGCCCCCTGGAATGTCATCACAACCTTCTGGCCCGTGTGGGGGCCCTCCCCTGTCACCCCGAAGTGATGGCTGCAAGCCCGGCCGTGGCTGAGACCAACCTATAAGAGCCTCTCTGGTGAAAGGAGGTGAGTTTTGGTAACTAAGTTAAGCAAGCTATCTAAAAATAATAAAGGAACCAATGGTTACTATTGTCCCTTGTCTTTGAAGGCAGGGCTAGGCAGAAGATGTGCCTGTTCTGGCCATTGCCTTGGAATAAGCACAACAGTTGGGGAGTTTGCTAGGAACTTTTAGATGCGTGATTGGATGTACCTTCTCATGTGAAGAGATTTTGCAATGAGTTGGGAAGGCAACAAGTACTTTAAAAAGTACTTATTACATGCTGGGCACAGTGCTAAGTGTTTTTCAAATATTATCTTCTTTGATCCTTACAGCAACCCTCTGAGGTAGGTGTTATTATCATTCTCATTTTACAGATGAGGCAAATAGAGGTCAAACAACTTGCCCATTTGAGGGTGGGGAACATATGGGACCACTACGTGTGGTATGAGCCTTTGGTGGTATTTTTTGGATACCAGCTGTCATATCTATCTTCTCTCAGTTGCCTCCCGGGATCCCTGTGCAGTCTCCAGTAATCATGCAGCAGCCCCCAAAGAACCAGGCCCTACATAAGTGCCTCAGTTCACCATATATTAGTGTTATACACGTCTCTCCCTGACCGGCAGTATTCAGGGCACCATGTGTATGTTGGGTGAGAGGGAAGGACATGAACAGAGCACAGAAAAGAGAGCTTGGGACTGTTTAGAGACAAATTTTATCAACTTTCCAGAGTCCTGGCCCTGCTTCAACATGTGAATTTGCAGAACAAATTCAGTTCAGATGATGTCATTGCAGACTACTGTTTGAAGGAAGCCAGATATAGAAACAGAGAAATGAGGGGGTGGTGATTATTTGCACTTTAGAAGTTGGCTTCATTATATTGGAGCAGGGCTCTTTTAAACAGAAACCTCAAGTATTTGAAAACTTGCCTTTAAAGCAAGATTTAGCTGACATGAAATTAGAATGCAGGTCAGCCCCACTCTGGGCAATAGGCAGACATGTTTTGTCTAAAGAGAGACTTGACTGCATTTACTTACACTCCTTTGCAGTTGTTTGGAGCTGCCACCCTCATCTACCAGTCCCAGCAGAGTGACATACTGTAAGAGGACATTGTTTGCCTTTAGACACTTCCCACTGATTGGCCTCAGCTCACAGCTGCCTCCCTGAATCCCGCAGGGTCCTAGGCAGGATGGGGAACAGCTGCTTGAGTGCTGGTGGCAGGTGAGAGGGCATCCAAGTGAATCCATCTGAGGCCTGGGGGGACGAGATGGAAATAGGGAGGGGTGGTGTGTACCCAGGAAAACAGCTAAAGGAAATGGAGAACCAGCCAGCATGTGAGCAAAGGAGTGGCTGCTGGCCAGCAGCTCCTTTATCCTTACTCTTCTTTGGTGAGAATGCTATTTAAATAGCTCCTAGACATCAGGGTCCAGGTAAGTCCAGGTAAGAAGATATGGTATTAGTGCAGTTGGCAAAAGGTTAAAAAGGGCCCTAATGGAAATGTTTGTACTTAAGATCATTAGATCATAGAATTTAGCTTGAAGGTCTCATAAAGATCATTCAGTCCAATCTTCACATTTTATAGATAAGAAAATTAAGAGAGGGAAAGTGACTTGTAAGAGCTGGGATTCAACCCAAGACACAATGTCCTATTACCTAGCACACAGCTGATTAGCTGCTAGTTAAATATATATCGAAGAGAATTGAATTCGAGAGTCTCTTAAGACTCATATTGGTCAATGATGTACCAGAGAGTCTGGCTGTAGTCTAACTAAGTGGTAATGGATCTGCCAGGTGACATCTCTGGGTCTACAGGTTCTGAGCTACATTCTATATTTCATTAGGTATCAATGTCAGGATTCTTTGATTTTACAATGAAAAGTATGGTCAACAGCAGGTCTGGCCCTATACATAGAAAAGAGAAGTGGTTGCCTACCTGATGTGATTTGAGGGACACTCAAAGGCTTCCCAATATCATGCAGGGCTAGTCCTTAGCAAAACTGTCATATGATAGAACCACAGACATAGAAGGGAAGAGGGCTTGGCTTAGACTCTGCATCCTGACTCTGACACTTGCTAGCTGTGTCAACAAATCAAGTCAACAAAGCATTGATTAAGGGCCTATGTGCCAGGCACTGTGCTAAACACTGGGGATACAAAGAAAAATAAAAGATAGTCTCTATTTTCAAGTGGCTTGCAGTCTAATGAGGGAGACAATTATATCCAAAGAAGATAAAGACAAGATAACCTGGAGATAATCAACAGAGGACCCTAGGAAAGGCACACATTTTTCTAATCTCAGTTTCCTCATTTAAATAGAGATAGTACTTGTACAATGAAGAAGGAGTTGTGTAAACTACTATGTCCTATTTCTATAGCAGCTCTTTGAGGTTTACAAAACCTTTTCTTCACAATTAGCCTGTGAGGTAGGTAATATATGTTACATTGGATCATGCCTAGGTTTAGAGCTGGAAGAGACCTTAGAATAGTCAAGTGCAAATTCTTCATTTTATAGATGAGGAGCTGAAGGGATTTGCCCAAAGTCACACAGGTCTTTACTGGCAGGACCATCATCCCCACTTGGTGACGGTTGTCCCCAGGAGGAAATGGATATACGGAGAGGTTTAAATGAATTACCTGCACTGCTGATAAGCAGGTGGAAAAGAATTGGAGCCCAGATCTCTTCCTGCAGATCCAAGGTTCTTTCTCTTAATTGTCACTACCCATTCCTTCATTTTATATAGCATATCGCAGCTATCTATGTGGCTATCTTATTCCTGGACTAGCCTGGAAGTTCCTTGAGAACAGAGACTGTGATTGTGTTTTATCTAAACTTTGCTTTTCTTCAGTGGCCAACCACAGTGCTCTGTACACAGTAGGGCTGAATAAATATTGACAGTAGTCTATTCACTGGGGTTCATCAGCCAGGCACAGTGAATAGAATTAAGGGATTAGAATCCTGAAAACATCAATTCTAATGACACTTTTGATACTCTCTGTGTGATTCTGGGCAACTGTCTGTGTCTCAGGCCTCTTCTGACGACTTATCTCCCAAGTCAGAGGTGATTTGAGCCTCCTAGCTCCAGAACTGGAGGGGACTCCTGAGACCATCTAGTCTAATCCCTACATTTTGTAGATAAAGCAGTTGAAACCAGGGAGGTGAATTTATTTGCCAAAGGTCACATAAAGAATTAAGGAATAGAAATATAATTTGAACCCAGGTCCTCTGACTTCAGAGTCAATGCTTTCCACATTATACTGCACTGGATCATAAAGGAAGTTCCCACGCTGACAATTTGGAGATTTAGATGAGGCAGTCAATGAACATTTATTAAGGGCCTACTATGTGTCACGTACTGTGCTAAGCACTGGGAATACAAAAAGAGACAAAAGAGAGTCCCTTCCTTCAAGAAGCTTACAATCTAATGTGGGAGATAACAAGCAAACATATACAAAGAAGCTATATATATATGTATGAACATGTATATATACATATACATATATATGTATATACATATATCTATATCTCTATATATCTCACACAAGGATAATTAGGGCATAAGAGAGAACCACACTAGAATTAAGAGGGGTTGGGAATGGCTTCTTGTAGAAGATGGGATTTTAGTTGGGATCTAAAGGAAGCCGGAGAGACCAGTAGGCAGCAAGGAAGAGCAGGGCATTCCAGGCATGAGGGGCAGCCAGAGACAATGCCTGGAGGGGAGAGTTGGAGTGTCTCGGCTCCTGGAATAGCCAGGAAGCCAGTAGCATTGGATTGGAGGAGTATGTGGTGGAGAGCAAGGTATAAAAAGATTGGAAAGGAGGGAGGCAGCTAGGGTTTTGAATGCCAAGCTAAACAGAGCCTTTTGTATTTGATCCTGGAGGCAATAGGGAAGATGAGGAAGCAAGGGTCACAGGGTCGGTATGGTTCAGAGACAGGACTGGAACTCAGAGCTTCTTGACCCCGAGGCTGTCTCTATGCATTGTCTGGAGATACCTCTCCCCCTTCCTTGTCTCCCTACCCCCTCACTTTCCTTACTATATCTTAGTTGCTTCCTTGTCCCCTCCTTTTCCTGAACTTGGGAATTGTTGTTGTTTGGTTGTTGCAGTTATATCTGACTCTTTGTGACCCCATTTGGGGTTTTCTTGGCAAAGATGGTGGAGCGGTTTGCCATTTCCTTCTCCAGCCCATTTTACAGATGAGGAAACCGAGGCAAACAGGGTTAAGTGATTTGCCCAAGGTCACACAGCTTGTTAAGTGTCTGACGCCTTATTTGAACTTAGCTCTTTTTGACTCCAGGCCCTGTGCTCTAACCATTCACCATCTAGCTGCCCTAAACTTGGGAGGGGTAACAGTAAGTCTCTAGGATCTTAGTGTGAATGAATTGATGGAGCTGACTTCCTAGATAAATGAAGGAGGCCAGGAAGGCTTTGCCTGAGGCTCTTCTGTCTCCCAGCCACCAGCACTCAAGCGCATGCCCGGAGCCATGCAGGATTCACTGCACCAATAGCACATACCCTTTTTGGCCCAGAAGGCTTGGAATTTGAGGTTAACAATACAGAGTCAGTCCAAGAAGTTAGCAGAGATTGTTTCATTTTGAGTCCATATGCCCAGTGTCCAACATTGTGCCTTGCACGCAAGGAAGCACTTGTTTGTTAAATTCAACTGAATCTAGTCCCTTCTTCCTGTCTACTGCTATAAATTACAGCCTCTGTTGAGACACTTCCAGCAATAGTGAGCTCACTGCCACATGAAGAAGCCCTTTCCATTTTTGGACAGTTTACATTGTTCTACAGTTTGTTCCCATTGATTTGAAATCTGCCTCTCTTGAACTTCTACTTCTTGGACTTGGTTGTGTCCTCTGGAGCCACATAAAAATAAATCTAATCCCTCTTCCCACATGACAGGCCCTTCAAATATCTGAAGGTAGCTAACTGTATTATTCTTATTAATAGTGTCCCCTAATTCTTCTCTAGGTTAAACACCCCCAGTTGTTGCTTCAACAATCCTGGTACTTTCAGAAATCATCTAAACCAGGTACAGAAATAAATATAGGCCCAGGGACCTCATGGCCCCCCCAAGATCAGATGGGATCTATTGAGTTATCTCTGACTATACCTTCATTCCTCAGAGGGCAAGGCTTTTCCTGGTCTAAGGACCTGGGGCCTGCTCATGGGTTTGGTTTTTATTGATAGGAATGTCTGCAGTAATAAAAATGTGAGGACAACTTGCAGCTGATATTGTAGAAATCCTGCCATAAGAAACCAAACTTGTCTGTACCTTCTTTTAATGTTCAGTGCTGTCTCTTGGTGGATGGATCTTGGCCTTTTTAGGCTAAGGTATTTTTGGATAGAGGGCCAGACCTGGAGTCAGGAAGAATCATCCGCCTGAGTTCAAATCTGGTCTCAGACACTTACCAACTGTGACCCTGGCCAAGTCACTTAACTCTGTTTGCCTCAGTTTCCTCATCTATAAAATGAGCCGGGGAAGGAAATGGCGAACCACTCCAGTATCTCTGCTAAGAAAACCCCAAATGGGGTCATGAAGAGTCAGACACTACTGAAGCAACTGAACAGCAGAAAGGTCATACAAGTAGTAAGTCTCAGAGCCAAGAAGAAACCAGGTTCTTTGATCCCAAGTCTGGTGATCTTTTAATTACACCAGACTTTATTTGTATACAGTAAAAGACTTTCCAGACATAGAGAAATGACTCTTTTGTGGTAGAACTTCAAGCACAGCCCAGACTGGTGGAGGACGTGCTTTTAGCTGTGTGTCTATGTGTGTATCTTTTAACCTAATCAAAGTTCACTTTCCTGATCAGTAAAATAAAGGAGTTGTTCTAAATGACGGGTGAGGTCAGCTTTATATCTGTGATTAAAATATTCAAGAAGACCTACTCTGCTTCTCTGTGATCTGAATCTTATTCCCCTTAGTTTGACAAATTGTGGCTATTGCAAAGCCTGGCACTGGTCGTCATCTTCTGACCTGGGCTAACAGCAGCTGCTTTTTGTCCCTGGGAAACTCCAGCTCACCTAACCTGCCTCTTCGCTTTGGCGACATCCCCATTAATTGGCTACAATCCTTACCCTGCCTTACTTCTAGAAGGAGAAAATAATCATCAGACAGATAGCAATAACAGGGTTGCAACCAATATCTGGTTTCTGAGATCCAAATTATGCACTGTATTTAGCCAAGACTATATTGTAGTCCATTGGAAAGCATAGAATTCAATTCGGCAATTACCACATGCCCACTATATGCATGGTACTGTGCTGGACTGAGGAGGACATGGCCAAAGACATGGTCTACCAGGGACTGGCCTGGTCTAAATACCAGTGAATTCTCATGACATTCCTGATACGGTGGCATCTATGAGTGTTTATGGGCCTGGAGTCAGGAAAGCTCATCTTTCTGAGTTCAGATCTGTCCTTGGACACTTACTAGCCGGGCAACTCTGGGCAAATCACAACCCCGTTTGCCTCAGTTTCCTCATCTGTAAAATGAACTGGAGAAGGAAATGGCAAACCCCTCCAGTATCTTTACCAAGAAAACCCCCAATGGGGTGAAGAAGAGTCAGATGTGACTAAAAACAACTGAACCACAAATGATTGATCAACTCAGATCATGACCCTCATGAAACCAGGTCCTATTTTCCTTTCTAAAAAAATATTACTTTTATTATTAAAAATTTAACAGAAGCAGCTTGGTTTGGTGGATAGAGTAGAGGCTTGGAGTCAGAAAGACCTGAGTTCAAATATTGTTTCTGATATTTAGTAATTATGAGACCTGGGTCAAGTCCAAGAATTTCTATACATATCAGGGAACTCTTTACAATAGAGGTTGTTAAATTTTTTTTGTGTGTGTTATAGACAGCTTTGGCAGCATGAACTCCTTTTCAGAATGTTTGTTGCCTACATTCATATTGAAGGAAATGCTAAATTTAATAAAGATGTAATTTTTTTTCTGATCTATGTTTATAGACTCGATGAAATCTCTCTATGGATAGCTAAGGACCCCTTCCCTCTAACAAGGGCGGAGAACCTTTAGCCTCGGGGCCACACGTGGCCCTCTAGATCTTCAAATATGGCCCTTTGCCTGAATCCAAACCCCTGTGAAAATTTATCCCTAGCACTTATCCACTAAACCCATCCACTTCCTTTGAAGTCTAAAAAACCAAAAACAAAATGAAACAAACCCAAACCCAACATCAAATTAACTCCGCTACATATTGACTTATAAACTTAATGTTCAACAAATGTTAAAAAATAAATATAGTAAATATAAAATAAATCTCCAAATATTTGCCTAAATTCAAACTAAAACCTAATCAATATTTTTATTAAGAAAATATAACTTTTGACAAAATGAGTACAGTAAAGGGACATATATGCCATGTCCCTTTCTGCATCTGTTTGTGTACTTTCTTTTCCCATGTAGGCTTGTTAGCTCAGCTACCATGCTGGCTGGACAAATTGCACACCAAAGGATCATAGATTTTAGCATTCAAAGGGGCATTAGAGGTCATCCAGCCCAACTACCTTATTTTAAAGATGAGAAAATCAAGACTCAGAGAAGTGTGGGATTTCCCCCCCAGGGTCTCATGGGTAACGACAGAGCCAAAATTTGAACCTGTGTCTTCTGATTCCAAATCTAGCATACTGTATCATTCTGCCTGAGGTGTCATTAGTCACAAACTAAGAGTAGAGATTTTTTTTTATTAAACTCATTCTGACTACTGAACACAGAGCTAAAAAACACGCATTCTATTAATGAATAGCACATCCTATATCTGAGGATAAGAATCTGTTTGAGTTTTATTTAAAGATTCCATTTTTATTTGAGATAAAAGAAATAAGGGTTATCTTTATGATAGGTCGTGTAGACAGGTACAGGAAGGAACTGTTCAAAATTCTCTCCAACTAACCTATGACTGGGCTATTAGAAATTTATTACTTTGGACCAGGGACTGGCCATTTAGATTGTGGTATAATGGAAAGAAGGTTAGACTTTGAATTACGAAATCTGTCTATTACCAGTTCTTCAATAAACTAGCGTGAGGCACAAAGTCTTTTTAATCTCTCTTGGCCTCAGTTTTAACTGTAAATGAGATTGTTGGATTACATGGTCTTTCACATTTCTGCTACTTCTGCTGCTTTATCTAGGATCTTTTTTTTTTTTAAAAGAAGCTATATTAAGTCTCTAACAACTTGTTGTTATTTGTCCTTCATTCTAGAAAAGGACGAATAACATCAGGAGGGTGATGTCTTGATTTGCAAGTAAACTAGATTTTAAGTGAGGCAGGGCTGTGTAAAGTCATCAGCCTTACTCTTTCCTCCAGGGGCATCTGAGTTCAGTGGCAAGACATAGGTCAGGACAACTGGAGATGACCCCAGATGCAGTGGGAGATTGTTGGCCTTTTTAAGCTAAGATCTTTTCCAGGTCTCAGTTTGAGGCAACACCCATTCAGTGATTTAAGGCTGGGTAAGAAATGAGGCAAAAGATGGCCTAGTTTGCCTACTCAAAGAAAAAAAATCAAACTGGAAGGGGAAGACCCTCAGGGTTTCTGGCCAGAACAAAGACAATTGCTATTTACATTTACTCTGAGCTGTCAAAACCCAAAAAATGACCAAGCAAGGCTTGGACTGGGATCTATTATTGGCCAATCAGAGAGAACAGGAGTGATTTGGGTTTAAGTCATGGTCAAGTATCTCCATTTGAATCCTAAAGGGCTTTATTAAAGTTTAGGTTTCCAAAGCTCTATTTCAAGAAATCATAAATGGAACTATATGGGATAAAAGAGTTAATTGTCCCAGTTTTTAAAAAATGATAGAATAAGTAAGTAGGGAAGAGAAAAAAAATCTAGCCCCCAAACCCAAAGATATCTTGTGAGGTTTCAGTGATCAAATTTTATATTCCTCTGGGCAGAGCACCCACATGTAAAAGTAACTGGCATAGTGGATAGAGAGCTGGGCCTAGAGTCAGGAAGACCTGAGTTCAAATCTGACCTCAAACACTTACCAGCTGTGTGATCCTGCGCAAATCACTTCACTCTGTTTGCCTCAGTTTCTCATCTGTAAAATGAGCTGGAGAAGGAAAGGGCAGTATTCACTACCGCCAGTATGTTCACCAAGAAAACCCCAAATAGGGTCACCAAGAGTTGGACGTGACTGAATAACAAGTCCCTAACAGCACAGCGTAAATGAATTTATGAATCTCTCCATAGCTGACAGGAAGGATGGGGCGAGGCTATAGAAGGGTTCATTAGTCATAGGCAGAAAGGGCTGGACTGCCGAAGGCAAGGAAGAGAGGGACCCGAAAGGGGGCTCAAAAATTAGAAGTTGGAAACACAGAAGCTTAAAATTGTCCTATTTTACACTTTGGACCGGGGCTGGCCCTGATTTCTTCCTTTGCGTTTTAGAAGCCATGGGTGGATTTCCTGTGAAGAACAACTTTATATGGAAAAAGGGTGCTTGGAAGGGACAGATTGTGCTGTGTCTGCTCATAGAGGCCAATGTCAGACAACACCCTCCCAGATGCAAGGTCTGGATGCTAAATTAAACAATTTTCTTCTTCATTTAACACAGTTCCTGAGGACTCAGGATGATGTTTTCCCTATTTCTGCTTCTCCCTGCTGGTACAAATCACTGTCAATGAAAGATACAGAAAAGAAATGCCCTCTTTCTGACAAGGGCCCTACAATGAATAGCCTGTCTGCGGAGATGAGCAATTACATTCTCCCTAACTAGTCCGTATGAATGGGGACCAAAAGTTTTGCCACTGAGAGTGGGACTGTTGTGCATTTGCAGTTTCCGTGACTACATGGGACAGGAACTTGGGGATATGCAGGGTAGAAAAACCTTAGCAGCTCCAAGTAAATGAAATTTTGCCCCAATAAGAGTATTAAGTCCAACTGCTGTCCATTATTTGTGACAAGAGCTACCGTTAACATAGCACTTTAAGGTTTGCAAAATGCTTTACATATATTTTCTCATTTGATTCCAATAACTACCCTCTGAAGTAGGTGCTATTATTATCCCCATTTTACAGATGAGGAAGCTGAGGCTTATCAAAGTTTAAGTGGCTTAACCACAGTCACAGAGCTAGTAAGTGCTTTAGACAGGTTTCAAACCCAGGTCTTCCTGACTCCAAGTCTAGCAGTCTAGCCGTGTTGCCACTCACTGGGGGGAGGGGGCACACTGTTACTAGGACAAATGACATTTACAGATAAATTCCAGACCTATTTAGACACTAAATTAAACTAATTCAATTTAATACTACAATAACTAATTCAATTTAATTAATTAAAACTAATTCAATTCATCAAGGATTTGTTGAATGCCTTGTGTGGGTCCAGGATTAGGCTAGGTCCTATGGGAGCTTCAAGGATTCCACAACTGTACATCCCAAAGGGACTTAAGAAATTATTTTGACCTCCTTACTTATAGATGAGTAAAATGAGAATGATGAAATGACTTACCCATGGTCACATAGTAAGTCAACAGTGGAGATAAAAACATCCCATATCCTTTGATTCCTGGTCCAGTATTTTTTTCCACTAAACCATCCTGCCTCTTTAAGAAAGAGGGAGAAGTCATGGTCCTCGACCTTGAGAAATTTACAGTCTAGGTGGGGAGACAAGATTCACATTATATTCCTGCCAAACTGGACTACTCATTGTAGTGACCCTGTCCTGTTCAAAAATATCTTCTCTATAGAATTCTAACATCAAAATTAATTAATTCCTAATTAAATTAATTCCCAAGAGATAAAGACTGTTCTTTTGGCATTCTCTTTTTCAAGGAGACTTCCCCCCTCTCCTAGTTGGGGTATTATAGTAAGTCCCCAGTACTTCAGAATGATTCCTGATTTCTTTGTATGCAAATATATATTGGTAGGAGATGGGAGATCCACCTCTCTGCATGGAGTTCTGTGTGTCAAGAATGAGCCACTCCTATACCTCCACTGCCCCCTTTTATTCAAATCTTTCTCTTCCTTTCAGGCTCAATTCATGTGTCACCTCTTCCATAAAGTGTTCCTTGAATGCCCCAGTAAGACATAATCTCTCCTTCCTTAAAGCTCTTATAACCTTCTTATCTGAACAATGCACATAATTATATTCTAACTTGTATTATACTTATTTGTGTACATTTCTCTTCAGTCCCCTACCTTAAGCTCCTTGAAGATAGGGACTCTTCTTTTTCATCTCCATATCTCAGGTGTATACCACCACTTTGCAGTCAGTCAATAAACTTTTATTAAGCACTTATTATGCTGCAAATACATGAAATATTAAGTTAAGAATAATAATGTCCTCAATTTGACAAATGTTTTTAAGTTCCTACTATGTGCGAATCCAGCCTCAAACAACTATGTGACCCTGGGCAAGTCACTTAACCTCTGCCCTGGTTTCCTCATCTATAAAATGGGGATAATAATGCCACCTACATCCTAGGCCTGTTGTGAGGATCAAATGAGATAATATTTGTGAAGAGTTTAGCACAGTGTCTGCAACATAGTAAGTGCTATAAATGTTAGCTATTATTTTTATTATGTTTGTGGACCTATGCTAGGGATACATAGACAATAACAAAACAGTCTTTGGCCTCAGGGAACTTAAGTTCTATTGATTAGATAGCTATCTACAGGTGCCTAACTAAATAGGAAGAGTACAGTAATACAAAATAATTTCAAAAGCGAGTGCTAAAAAGGTAGGGGAGCAGGGAAGGCTTTATTTTGGAGGTAGCCCTTGAGATGTGCTCTGAAGGAAGCTGACAATGCTTTGAGGTAGAGGTGAGAAGGAGATGCACTTCATACTTGGGGTACAAATGCAAAAGGAATGGGGGCAAAAGAAGGAATGTCATGTCCTGGGAATAGCTAAAGGTCCAATGTCTCTGGAGCAGAGAGTGAGTGAAGGGGAGAAATATGAATTAAGACATGAGAGGTAGGAAGGAATGAGATTACAGGGGGCTTTAAATGCCAGATTTAAATGCCAAAATACAAACAGAATTTGTATTTTATTTTAAAGGAAATTGTATTTTATTCTACAGGTAAGAGAACCATTGATGATTTTTATAAGGTGATGATATAATTGGTGTTTAGGAATATCAATTTGTCAACTCTGTGTGTGTGGGAGGTGAATTGGAGAAAGAAGAGATGGGAAGCAGGGGGACCAATTAGGAAACTATTCCAATTAGGAAGTCTAGGTGAGAAGTGGTGAGTTTGAAATAGGGTTGAGGGGGTAGCTAGGTGGTGCAGTGAGTAGAGCGCCGGCCCTGGAGTCAGGAGGACCTGAGTTCAAATTTGACCTCAGACACTTGACACACTTATTAGCTGTGTGACCTTGGGGCAAGTCACTTAACCCCAATTGCCCTGCCAAAAAACAAACAAACAAACAAAAAAAACAAAAACAAAAAAAAGAAATAGGGTTGAGACTATATAAGTGGAGAATAGGGGAATGAATGCAAGAGATGTTATAGAGGTAATATTCTTGGATTTGGCATGTGGGTCAAGGGAGCAGAAGAAGTTAAGGATGCCTGAGGTTATATGTCTGGATGACTAGGCAGATGGTACTTTTAGTGCAAATTGGGAAATTTTGGGGGGGTTGGGTAAAATGAGTTCCATTTTGGACATATTGAAGTGAGATGCTAATGGAACATCTTGGAGATGTTCAGTAGGTAGATGGTAATATGGAATTAGAATTCAGAAGATAGTTTGGTAACATAGAAATAGAACTCAGAAGAGAGATTAGGGTTGAGTATACTTGATTTGGGAGTTGTAGAGGGAGAAATGAACCCAGGGATGCAGAAATCCCAAACTAAAGGAGAAACGAACCCAGGGATGTAGAAATCCCAAACCAAAATTCCCAAGGCAAGGCTGCCTGGAATAAATTCACAGACCCAAGCATTCTTTAAGTCAAGGAGGCAAAAATTTATTATGCTTTAAGTAAATAAAGCAGGCAAGAGTTCTTAGGGAACCTGCAACCATGCAGGGCCACAGGGAAAGTTTAAGTACAAGATTTAGGGATGAAACCTGTCAATTAGGTATGTTGGGGTGGGATTAGGGAATGGTCAAGGCATGATTAGGGGTCGGTCAGTTCTTAAAGGAACATGCACTTTTTGTATCTACTGCGCAGGTATCTTACCCAGAGTTCACTGGGAAATAGCCCAAAAGGGGGCTACCTGGGGGTGTGGTTTTGCCCAATTAAGTCACCAAAAGTTCATGGCTGACTGGGAATATCCGGGTGGATTTCATCATGTGTCTTGTTAGACAAGATTAATGTAAGGGAGTATACATTTGACTATGTCTAGGATACATGTTAGGCTCAGTGTATAGTCAGTTATCAGCATCCTGAATCAATCTATAATTGGGCATAGCTGCTTACTAAGGAAGAAGCAGAGATAATTTTGGGGCACACTGCCCTTTAGCTAGAGAGGCTGTCTGGGAAAGAATATGTTTGAGAACTAGATGTGTTCTGAAATTGGAATTCTGCCACAGGCACAGGCACCCAGGCAGAGGCTAAAGGGAAATGTGATGTTAGAATTAGGGTCCAAGTACAAGCACTCCATCAGGAGTCATCTACATAGAGACGATAATTGTGCCTACAGGAGCTGATCATCAAGGAAGAGATCATAGAGAGAGAAGAAAAAAAGGGCACAGGGCAGAACCTTCAGGGATGCCCACACTAAGTGGGAGGAAAGTGATGATTCAGGGGAGGAACTAAAAAGAATAGTTAGACAAATCTGTAGGAGGAGAACCAAGAGAGTCTAGTGTCACAAAGCTAAGGGCAACAAAGCATCCAAGGGGAAGCGGCACCTAACAGTGTCAAATGCTTCTGAAAAGTCAAGAAAGATAAGGACTGAGAAAACACTCTTTGATTTGGAAGCTGAGATCAATGGTAACCTTGGAGAGAATAGTTTTGGTCAAATGGTGGCATTAACAATGCAAGGAATTGAGAAGTGACTGAGGCAAGGGAAGTAAGGAGTGTATATCGCACTTTGTAGGAATTTGGTTGTGAAAGGAAAAAGGAAGGCTCAATGTTTATGTAGTACTTTGTGGTTACAAAATTCATGATACACATTACTGCATTTAATTCTCAAAGACATTTCGAAGTAAGTAGAAAAAACCCCATTATTTTACCTACAAGGAAATAAATTGAATGAGGAAAAAAGTGGCCTGAGTTAAGTAGCAAGGTTGGACTGCAAACAGGGGATTAAAAAAAATCCAAGTCCTGTTCTTTTATTCTGACACCATTCTGCCTGCCCATGAGAAAATAATGTAAGACCTCATGAAACCATAGAACCGGAGAGTTGGAGGTCATCTAGTAAATTTCCTCTCCTAGCATATCCCTAGTATGTGGCCATCTGCACTCTGCTTGAGCATTTGTAGTTACTAGCAGTTGGTTACCTCTTGAGGCAACCCACGGTTTTTGGACAGTTCTTTTTAGACTATTTTCGCTTAGGTTAAGCAGAAATCTGCTTTCCTGGGATTTCTATTTGTCCTAGTTCTGCCTTCTAAAGTCACACTGGTTAAGTTTAATTGCTTGACCACATGACAGATTTTGAAGTATTTTAACACAGTTGTCATATCTCCCTGGAACTCTTCAAGGCTAACCATTTGCCTATTCCTTCAATATATCTGTGTATGGCATAATTTCCAAATCTTAATTTCTCTCTCATGGTATATTTTAGTTCAATAATCACTCTTTTAAAAGTGATACCCATAACTGATCATCTGGATCTGGAAAATTAGGGATTACATAGGAGTGGTATTGTAGGGTGTGATGATCTTCCAGGTGAAGGGAATAAGATTTGCAAAGGCACGGAGGTAGAAATGAGCATGCTTTGTATTGAAGATAGTGAGGAAAGGTGGGTAGAGCTGTGAGAGATGTGTTGAACAGTTAGAGTGGAGTAAAATTATAGGTGGCCTTCAATTCCAGGATGAGGAATTTGAAATTCACCCATTATGAAATAGGAAGAGGTTATAGGCTTTTGAAAAATGGAGGGATTAGATGCTAGTAACATATAGCAGGACAGATTAGGGTTGAATCTACAGAGTGGGAATATAGGAATTGATTAGTTACTTCATATACATTCCCAAAATATCTGGATAAAGGAGTTAATTAGTTATCCAGATGTGTTGACTACATGAAACCAAAATGTCTCTATTTCCCTTCCTCTGGCACATTTTTGGTAAGCTATATAAGTCTGACAATGTATATTCATATAAGACTCTAATGTTCATGAAGTACTTTGCTTATATTACACCAACTGATCATCCAACAACCCTGTGAAAAGGGTAGTGCTAGTGTTATCTTTCCCATTTCACAGAGAAGAAGATGGGGACCTAGGAAAGTAACTTATCCACCGTCACACGGCTAGAAAATGGCAGAGCTAATATTCAAATCCAGATATTCCGACCCCAAGTCTAGTGTTCTCTCCACTGCATCAGGCTGCCTGAAGGATTTAGGTTTTACCTCAGAACCCCAATAGTTTAGAATCGAATGTAAATTATTTTCTGACCACTAGGACATTTCACATGGGAGCAGACAAGCTATTCCATTTGGAAGATGAAGAGGCTTCCTCTCCTCCTGCATCACCCATCTGTGATTCTCTGGCCTCAGTTCCAGAGGATACAGAGGTCTCTGACTTCCTTGCTTTGTATGATTGAATTGGGTTTGGCTCCTGAAGGCCTAAGCAAAAATGTTGTTATAGCAACCAGCTCCCTGAAACCTTGTTTATAATTAATGCTTGTCTGAGCACAGCAAGAATAGGCCTAGGAGAAAACATGATATTTAGGAGTAGGAGTTTCTCGCTTGTAATTTTTTCATTCAATTCACAAAATTTTGTTTGTTTACTTTTGATCTGACTGGCACAGATCTTTGTGCTTTTTGTTTGACACTAGGGATGTTTTATCAAAAGATATTTTATTCTAGGAAGTTAACATTATGCACCTAGCTCCTTTTCAGCCATTTACAAAGAGATGGTGGGTCCAAAAACTCATTTGATGGGATGGACTTGGGCTGTCTTTGCTGTGTCT
This sequence comes from Phalanger gymnotis, assembly GCA_028646595.1. Classification (NCBI taxonomy): domain Eukaryota; kingdom Metazoa; phylum Chordata; class Mammalia; order Diprotodontia; family Phalangeridae; genus Phalanger; species Phalanger gymnotis. Next base: position 554,624,748 of record CM053622.1, read on the forward strand.
CCTACAAGAGGTAGGCCTTGGAGGTGCTACTCCGAAGTTCAGAGGCATAAGCAGGGTTCCTCCCTGAGGACTTTAGCCTCAATACTTGGCAGACTTATTTATTCATCTAATGCATTTTCCCAGCTTCTCTTGAAAGTGAAAGAAGGAATGAATTATATTTCATAGCTTGAGAGAGAAGGGCATGGAGCCAGGGATAAGTGAAATGATCTCTCCAGGGTTCCATGGAGAATTAAATTCAACAATGGTTTGGTAATTTAACTCAATTCAATTTGCTGAATTAAACCATTTATTAAGTGCCTAGCACTGTATGCCAAGCACTATTATGAATAGTGCAAGGAGAAAGGATTCCTTCCCTCATGGAGCTTACAGTCCAGTCATGGGAATATGATGCATGCATTTAATATATTTCCATTTTCAAGTTTCTATGATTTCACCAGTGTGTATTGCAAACTCTCTGCATCTTTCTAGACCATCTTTAAGACTTTTATACATGAATGACTATAAAGCGAAATAATACATGTTAAGCACATAAGGAAGGTACAGATAAAGTGCATGTGAGGTGGGTTATTTGTTGGAGAATGGGGAAGGATTCATGGAGTAGGTGGCATTTTAGCTAGACTTTAAAGAATGGGTTGTCATTCTAGAGGAGTGCATGCTATGGAGAGTGGAGGTAGTAGGGAAGAGCAGCTTTCCAAGCACAGGCAACAGTGCGAATAAAAGCAGGGAAAGCAAAAAAGTGGAGGGCTAACCCTGGAGTGAGAATATGGGAAGAGTAGAATGGGTTAATGAAAAGCACTCATCCTTGAGCATTTATCTCAAGTCTCACTCATAATTATTTCTCCTTTCTCTGAACAACCATAGATAACACTTTCTGTCTGTATCATTCAATTTATCACTGATCATTCTAAAATATCTATTGAGAGATACTTCTTAACATTTCACGTGTTATCTCTCATATTGATGGAATATTCATGTCTCCCCTCTTCTCAAAGCAGAGACCTTGCTTTATGTTTTTGAATATTTCCCAGCCTATATAAAATAATGCACAATAGGTATTTAATTGATAATTACAAAACATGATCAAACATACTGATTATCATCCTGAATTGGTCCTACAGTCCTTTTAATCCTGGAACCCAAATAAGACTTCTTGTTATTGGTTCTGAATTTTCCATTTTTTACATTCAAAAGGGCCTCAGTTTTAATCAACAAACCAATACTCTATCCCCTTTATGATCTTATAGTCAGAGTCGGCCTGGCATAGGGAATATTACTTGGAGAGAGAGACACTTCAAATTGGACTTGGAGTAAGGAGGGCCTGGGTTCAAATTCTGCCTCAGACCCTTTGTTAGCTGTGTGACACTGGTAAGTCAACCTCAGTTTCTTGTAGCAATCACTTCACAGGGTAAGTGGGAGAGTTTGTTTTGCTCAGACCCATGATTTAATTGGGATAGGGAACACCCAGAAAGGAATTCTTTCTATCAACTTGTTCTGTAGTTTATGGTCTTAGTTTTCTGGGTCATGGAGAAGTTAAGTTACTTGTCCAGCCATGACATCATGTGTCAGAGAAGGAACTTTAAGCCAGGTCTTCCTAATTATGAGGCTGGTTCTATTCACTTCTCCATGCTGTCCTTAAGTGGGAGGATTGGGAGAGTCAATGAGATAATATATATCTATATTACACACACACACACACACACACACACACCTCTCTCTCTCTCTCTCTGTTTCTCTCTGGGCCATTTCCAGCCATTTCTATATCTTGCTACTGGACCCAAATGGCTCAGGAGGAGACAGTGAGGCTGGTGACTTTGCACAGACCTCCCTTACTTAAATCCAATTCACTTGCATGTCATGGCATCATGATGTCATGCTCCTCTTTGAGAATGAAGGACAAATAATATCTATCTGTCTGTCAGTCTGTCTGCCTGTCCATCCATCTGTCCATCTGTCTCTCTGTCTATCTATCCATCTATCCATCTATCTATCTATCTATCTATCTATCTATCTATCTATCTATCTATCTATCTATCTATCTATCTATCTATCGTGCTTAAAGAGCTATATAAATATCAGCTATTATTTCAGTCACTATCTGAGTCAGTCTCATTCACTGTCTTCTCACACTCAACTTCCCCTCTCCCTAAGATGCCCCACACAAGTCTCTTATCCCTTTGATTATTTGGAGAAGTAACATCAGAGAGAGAAAAGAAGGCATCAGGAGTGACCCAGATTTGAATAGTCCCAGGGAAGTCACTCTTCAAGTTTCCTACTCTACAAAATGAAAAGAAAATAATACTTGAAATGCTAACTTTACAGGGTAGGTGTGAGGAAAATGCTTTGTAAATTTTAAAGCATCATATAACTATGACTGATGATGCTGATGCTGATGTTTTGAGGGTTAGCAAGGTATAGTGAATAGAGAGCCCCTGGGAGTCAGGAGGACCAAAATTCAAATTCCCTCTCTGACTCATACTGGTGGTGGTTGGTGTGGGCAAGCCGATTAACCTCTAGGTGATCTGGCCAACTATCTAAGAGTAGAAGTTGAAAAATGGGTGCCAATCTGTATTGGCAGAAGGAGTGTCCTCCTTGGACATTTTCTTTAACCCAATGAAATCTCCAGCTCTGTGGCATGTTTTAACTAATACCTACCCTTGAAACTTTACACTGCTTTGAAGATAACCTAAGTGTACCTAAATGCACACCTAAGTGCAACCATAAAGGCTGTTTATCCACGTGGGGGCCTCCCCAAGGGCAAAGCATTCTGAAGAACAGTCCCCTCCCCTCCTCCTGCTGGAGCTTTCCTATTGTTCCCTCTTTTTTCTCCTCTCTAGCTTCCTCCTAACACCCTGCAATTTAACCCCCCTATTTCGGCTGCAGCTCCTGAGCCCCTCTCCTGAAGATCCTGTGCCAGCTAAGGATATGTAAACTCCAATCCCCATTCCTTTGGGGCCTACAATGCCTTTGTTTCTTAGCAATAGTGATAATTCTTTATTATTATCCTTTCCTAAGGTTCATTTCCCCTTCATTGTAACCTTACTTTCACCAGCTATTCTCAGCTAAATCATTCCCTAGTGATGCCACATTCTCTACCAAGCAAAGGCTAGGGAGGAAATAGGAGCATGACCCTTAAAATGCACTTTAAGCCCGCAGGTGTATTATCAGACTTTACATCCTTGGACTTGAGTCAGTTCTTATCCTAGTCCTTTAGTGATATTAATACCATTACTAACATTAACACCACTAATAATACTAATAGTAATCACTAATATTATATACATATTAGTGATTACTAATAGCACTGACTATGTGACAGTCACTATGCTAAGAACTTTACAATTACAATCTCATTTGATCCTTACAACAACCTTGGGAAGAAGGTGCTATTATTATCCCCATTTTACAGATAAGGAAACTCAGGCAAATAGAGGTTAAATGACTTGCCCAGGGTGGCATCCTCTATCCACTTTGCCACATAGTTGTCCCTCTACTTGGCCACTGTAATACAACGTGTTACTGTGTGTCATACTCACCATCCAAGGCCCAAACCTGTATAATCTCATTCAAGGTGCACTTCTGAACAAATGTAGTTTAAAAAAATTGTAACATTTAATTTTATTGTGTATTTTAAACATCCTTTTATTTTTAAATTTTGAGTTCCAAATTCTCTTCTTTCCTCTCCTCCCTTTCCCACTGGGAAGAAATCAGTATATTAATTATTCATGCGAAATCATGTAAAACATCTTTCTATAATAATAATATTTTTTAAAAAGAAAGAAAAATAAAGTCAGAAAGTTGTATTTCTGATTGCACTGATCTCATCAGTTCTCTCTCTCTTTGGAGGTGGATAGCATTTTTTAATCATGAGTCCCTTGGAATTGTCTTGGATCATTGTATTGATCAGAGAGTAGACAAGTCTTTCATAGTTGATCATCATTACAACAATGCTGTTATTGTGCACAATGATCTCCTGGTCTTTCTCACTTCACTTTGTATCAGTTCATATAAGTTGTGCAATGCTTTTCCGAAGCCACCCCCTTGTCATTTCTTATAGAACAATAGTATTCCATTGCACTCACACGCCACAGCTTATGCAGCTATTTCTCCATTGATGAGTATCCCCTCGATTTTTAAATCTTTGCTACCACAAAAAGAGCTGCTACAAATATTTTTGCACATATAGGTCCTTTCCCTTTTTCTTTGTTTTCTTTGGGATGCATGCCTAGTAGTGATGTTGCTGGATCAAAGGGTGTGTGCAGCTTTACAGCCTTTTGGGCAGAGTTTCAAATTATTCTCCAGAATGGTTGGACCAGTTCACTCTTCTACCTGCACTTCATTAGTGTACCTATTTTTCCCTCATCCCTTCCAGCATTTGTGATTTCTGATACATACGAGGTGGCACTTCAGAGTTGTTTCAATTTATGTTTCTCTAATCAATAGTGATTTAGAGCATTTTTTCATATGACAGTAGATAGCTTTGATTTCTTCTTCTGAAAAGCACTTGTTTATATCCTTTGACCATTTATTAGTTAGGGATGGCTCTTGTTTTATTAATTTGACTCGGTCATATACATGGCATATGTTTGAGAAATGAGGCCTTTATCAGGGAAGTTTGCTATTAAATTTTTTGATATTACTTTACTGTCTATGGTACCTTTTAGATAATGTAGCTTCCCTGATTATCTCTTTAAATTGCTTTGTCTGAGATCATGATTGCTTCCCCTGACTTTTTTATGTTAGCTAAAACATATTAGATTCTGTTCCAGGCCTTTATTTTAACTCTGTGTATGGCTTTTCATTTCAAGTATGTCTTTCGTAAAAAACATATCACTGGATTCTGATTTCTAATTCACTGAGTCATCTGCTTCTGTCATATGCGTGAGCTCATCCCATTCACATTCATAATTATGATTAATTGTGTGTTTCCCTTCATCTCATTTTCTTCTATTTCTTCCCTCTCTCTCTTTTTATCCTATTGCTCCTCCAAAGTCTATTTTGCTTCTAACTACCGCTTCTCTTAATCTACCCTCCCTTTTAACACCCATTCCCCCCGCCCAGCCACCCCTTTTCCTTTCTATTTCCCTGTTGGCTAAGTTACATTTCTGTACTCAACTGAGATGTGTGTGTGTGTGTGTGTGTGTGTGTGTGTGCGTGTGCGTGTGTGTGCGTGTGTCTATTCTTTCCTCTTTGAACCAATTCCAATGAGAGTGAGGTTCAAGGATTGCCTCCACCCCCATTTTCCCTTCCATTGTAAAAGCTCTTCCTCGCATGCCTCTTTTATGTGAGAAAATTTTCTCCATTCTACCTCCCCGCTCCCCTTTCTCTCAGTGCATCTCTACCTCTCAGTCTTTCTCCTTCTTTCCTTCTCTCTCTCTCTCTCTCTCTCTCTCTCTCTCTCTCTCTGTCTGTCTGTCTTTGTCTCTCTTCTTCTCTCCCTTTCTCTCTGTTTCTCTCCCTCCCCCATCTCCCGCTCTCTTCTCCTTTTTGCTCTTCTCTTCTCTCCTTTCTCTCCCCTTCTCCTTTTCCATCTCTCTCCCTCCATTTCTTTCTCTTTCCCTCTTCTCTCCCTCCTCTTTCCCTTTTCCTTCCTTTTCTCTCCCTCCCTCCCCATCTCTCTCCCTCTCTTTTTCTCTCTCCATCTCCTTCTCTTTCTTTATTGTACTATTATATTATTCTTTTATTGTGGATGGTTTTGTCTCAAATGAAGAAATTTAAAACTCAGTGAGCTGGTTGGGTTGTAGGTCCCTCAATTGATCCTACCTAGCCAGCCACTACCCTACCTATGGAAAAGCCTGCCTTAGTCAGGAGTAGTACCCAGCTGTCATCTGAATCAGCTTGCTCTAAGAGAAATCTGGCTATGAGTGGGAGAGCATTGTGATGTAGGCTTCAGAAAACCACAGATAGAGCATAAGAATATACCCCTTCCTCAGCCTGGAAGACCAGGCAATCATCTGGCTTGCTCTCTAATATTTCATCTGTCTTTAATTATTCTTGAAAACCCTTGGAAAAAAGCATTCGAGAAGTTATTTTACAATATACTAAGATTATGGCAGGACTGGAAGAGAGTGGCAGCCTGGAGGCAGGCCCAATAGCAGAAGTCTTTGACATCATAGTTCAGATATATGAAGGAGCATGAGTTTCAGTCTCAGGTTCCTTTGGAAAATCTTTTGAAGGCCAGCAGTAGGGGTGGGCCTGGCTATTTTATTTCTTTTAGGATGCACTCACACATTTCCTTCCTGATAGATATGTGGTGGCCAATTACTGATTGTCTGAGGCACTGATTTATGTTGTCTGTATGTCTGAGGGAGCAGGCTGGCACGCACGTATTGGGGGGGGGGGAATCAAGCTGCATTTTTAGTTTCACCTAAGCATTCCTTATTGGGTGGCAGGAACCAGGAAATTTATCCGAAGTGTTTTTGTGCTCCTATACTTACTACACAGTATTGATGCTGCAAGAGCTGAGATGAAACTGTTGGGAGAGGTCTAAGAAAGGAAATAGATTGGAAAATCTCTCTTGGAAATCTCTTTATGGTCTAGTAGCCTAGAGACAGCTTTGCCTGATGCTTTAATCACAGGGAACAAGGTATCATTCCATACTTTCATTTGTTTTTATTCCAGACGATTCCATATGATAAACCTGTTGGCCAGATGACAGTATACTAATTATGACTGTTGTCATTTACCAAATCATTAAAGATTACTTAATTATCTCATAAAGTATCATATAACAGTAATCCACAGAACATATTTATAAATTCCAACAAACAGCAATTCAGCATTAATATTACATGCATTTTCTGCTATCTGAACTTTTAGTATTGGAATCCATGGCTAGAGTGAACATGGCACCTGCAATATAACCCTAATATAAAATTACAATCTCCTGATTGGATACAGACACATCCCACAGAAGGAAACAGCCATTTTGATCGATTTTATCAGGATGATTCCCAAGTCAATATTAAAACAAGAGTAAAATGGAAGATTTAATACTTAGAATTGCTCCTGAAATAGAATATGTGGTTATCATTTCGCCATATTATGTTCTTTTCTCAAAGGAAGATAAGGGGGAAACATCTTCCCATTAATTTAACCTTCTTGGTCTTCGTTTTGTGTGATGACTAATTCCCATTGTGAAGACTTTTACCTCTACTTCAAATGCCTAGATCATTGAAAAAAGTGAATTTATGTGGGTCTTTACTTCTCTGCTCTGCCTGTATACACAGATACAATTCACTTGTTAATTCCAAACTTTCTTCTTTTCTTGGGGCTAAACAGACCTGACTTTTGACTATCTCCTATTTTCTGGCTTTAGAAGAAGTTGTTGTTTTTTAACCCTATAGTCTTTGCAGTTTGTACCACATAGTTCATATCTTAATAGTTCTCTAATTGATGTACATGTCAACTCTGTCTCCCCAACTAGACTGAACTTCTTGTAGGGGTGTTGCTATAATATCCGTCCCATAGCGCCTTTCTGGGTACACAGCATTTAGAATGTCAATTCCAATATAGAACCAATGGGAAGGATGCTCTTCTAACAGAATGTAAGCTTCTTGAGGGCAGGGCATTTTTTTCCTGTCTTTATAACTCCAAGGCACAATGCTTACTGTCTTCTGTTCCTTGTTGCTTTGTGAAAATATCTTGGGCCCTGTATCTGTTGAAGGGGATAATTTTAAGATGATCAAAAACAGCTGACGTTTCAAAAGTGTCTTGTAGTTTACACAATGCTTTACATAACCTTATCTTATTTAACCCTCACAACAACTCTGTGATATTTGTAGAACAGTGTTACCATTTATTTTATAGAAGAGGAAACTGAAGCTCAGATTGCTTAGCTTCACCCCTCAGTTAAATAAATGGGATAGAAGCAGCATGGCCCCTTGTGTGTCATGGACCACCAGTCTGGTGAAGCCTATGAGTTGCTTCACAGAAGAATGTTTTTATATGCATAAATTAAAATACACAGGATTACCAAGGAAACCAGAGATTTGTTAGTGAAAATAAAGATGTAATTTTTTTTCCCCATCCAAGTTCGTGGACTCTCTGAAATCTATCTATGGACTCCTTGGGGGTAGGGGTCCTGTGGATCCCAGCTTCAGAAGCCTTGGTGTAGAGGAATGGGCTTTGGACTTCTAATCAGGAGACCTGGTCCTAGTCTTGTCTCTGCCACTCCCTATTGGTGTGATGTTTAGTATGTCATTTCATCTCTCTGGGTTTCAGTTTTCTTATGGGAGACTTGGACTGGATGTTCTTTAAAGGCCCTTTCATCATTAATTTTCTATGGGCATTTTAGGGCATCTTGCCCTGATAACAGGATGAAAATTTAATGATACGTAATTGATTTATGGACTTGGCCAAAAATACAAACAGCTTGGAACAGATGCTTTTGTCATTTATGCGGGTCAATGAAAGCGTTTTTGACCATCTTGCCCTTACCTATTTGTCTCTTGCCTATTGTGAGTAAAGATGATAATCCCATTTACAGTGTGGTCTCAGCAGAATAAGTGACCATTTTAGGAAATATATTGAGCTGTGGCTGCAACAGTAGAAGACTTGCTGAAAGTTTATTGTCAGTCTGGAATTTTAGATGAAAAAACAGCTAAAAGAATGGGAACTGAAAGGTGAACAGATTATTACTTCCACCTATATACATTATCCCAATTTTATACTTGAAATAGCCCTGTGAGATAAATAGGGCATGGATTATTATTCCCATTTCATAGATGAGGCACTTGGTCACAGGGCTAGTGAAATGTTAGAGGCAGAAGTTAAATAAAATTCTTTGACTTTTAAACCCAGTGTTCTTTCTATATTGCCATATTCTGATGGAAATTGTACTTACTGCTAAGGAATCGGAAGGCCTTTGTCAGCATCAGTAGAGTATTTGGGTATCTACTTGGTGTGGCTTTTAGAGAAGGAAGGTTCCCCATTCTGCCATGTATCCTCCCATCCTTCCTCTTAGGATGTCTGTAGTGCCAGCACTATCAGATTTTTAACCTTTGGGCTATGCATTGCTTTCTCCAGATTCCTCTTTTATTATTTTTTTTTTGAAAAATGTCATATTGGTGCCTCTTGTTTTCACAAAAAAATCCTTTCTATATGTGTCACCCCAATCCATGAATCTTCCCATGTGACAAAGGAAAACTAAGTGACACATATCAGTCCCATTTGATAGGGTGGGCACCATTCTGCATCCAGAGCCTCAGATTGATCCAAGAAAAGAAAGGTCAGGCTTTTCTTCCCCTTAGTAAGGCAATATGTTGATTCTGAAGTGAACTAAGTACCTCCTCCCTGAGAGACTGAGATGAGAGACCAGGAGAGACAGAGGACTGGGATACTCGAAGAGTGTGTGTGTGTGTGTGTGTGTGTGTGTGTGTGTGTGTGTGTGTAGCACAAGAGAGGGAGAAATTAGAATGAGTTAGGGTTGGACTGAAAGAGAGGGAAAAAACACTGAAAAGGGAGGTGGGGAACACACCCTTCATTTTGGAGACTGACCTTGCTAGTGGTTAACTAGCTGTAGCAAAGGAGTTGGTGCTGGGATGCAGATTGAAGTTCTAAGAACTCATGAGGCACAAAGTTGCCCAAGCCTCCTAAGTAATCTCAATGTAGCTTAGGCTCTATCTCTTTTTGTTGATCTCACCTCCAGCCTTGGACCTCACCCTTTGTGTAGCAGATGAAGAAACATACAGGAGCTGAAGATTTTGATCTGTAATTCAGCAGCCAAGAGATAAAAGGATGGAAAAACCCCTTGGGTGATGCCTGGAGTAATTATGACTACCTCTTGTAGTGTGGGTCCCCTGTAGCTCTTCAGGAGGGAACCTTTGCCTTCTAATACACTTATTTATAATTCACAGCCTAGCTCTTACTAAAGAGATCACAGATTCAAGCCAGGGCTAAAAATAGGATTGTCGAGGTGAAAGAAAAGTCATTGCAGGATCATTTGTCCACTCAGCAGTATTTAACAATCATAAAGCAAGGCCAGGAGGCTTTTAGCAAATCTAGGAAGATATCCCTGGAGAGTGGACTAAAGATCATGAACAAAAGACACAGGTTGTTTTCTTTCCTTGAAGCTTCCTTTGCATGCCTAAATAACAAGATAGATATCTAGATGAACCCTGCTTTAAGCAAACTACAGTGGTATGAACTGAGATGAAACTAGGGATTTTTATGCCTGGGGTAAAAATTGTTTAGAAAGTTGAGGGGGGAGGAACTTCAGGGGACATTCAACATGGTGATAAAAGCATGATTATACCAGCTGGGAGATGGTTGAGGCATGGTGACAGAAGACATCAAGGTGGAGTTTGGGAACAGTGATTTGCCATAGGAAGGAATGTCCATACCATGCCCTCCCCCACCATGTGCACTTGGTATGCCCCTCCTCCTGCGGGAAAATCTATGTCCACCCCATTCTACTTCTGGCTTTGGGTAAAAGTGAGTTCCAAAATAAGCAGGTAGCGTCCAGTTTCCAAGAGGGTCTGCCACTTCGACTAGGTAATATATTGGATAGAATCAAAGTATGTTAAGAGCTGGAAGAGGTCATAGGATCAAAGGTGTAGACCTGGAAGGGACCTCAGAGGCCATCTAGTCCAGCCTCTTTATGTTACTAATGAGAGAATTAAGGCCCAGATATGTTGTGACCTCTTCCAAGGTCATACAGCTGGCTAGTGAAAAAACTGGAATTAGAATCTAGATCTCATCATTCCAATGGGAAGAATACATAAGAGAGTTAGAATTTCCTCTACTTTTGACTCTCACTCTACAATGTGAGCAGGGTTTTCAGGGGTGTTGAAAAAGTAAAAGGATGATGTCATTTTATTGTACTTTAGGACAGACCCCTACACCTAGCTTGTGCATTAGAGCACCTTTTCATTCCATGTGTTTCTCCTTCGTGTTCTCTTGTATTGACCATGCCTTTGGCTTAATGCAGGCTGTAAACATACTTACACAGATCATTAATCACTTTTTAAAGGAACCTGGGGTGACCATAGTCTTTGAGAACTACATTTAAGAGGATAGCCAAGGCTTCTTCAAACCAAGTCTTGACATTTCCTTCCACGACATGCCCTGTGTCTATCATTTCTCTCCGGTCATGTGACCCCTACCACAACTCAGGACTTCATCACCTCTTACCTGAACTATTGCGATAGGTTCCTCATCCATCTCCCTGCCTCTATCCTCTTCCCTCTCTGTTTTCCATGCAGCAATCTATCTCCTTCCTCCATCCTTAGCAATGGCTCTTCCCCATGTCTGGAATGCTTTCTCTCTTCATTTCATCCTCTTGGAATCCCTAATTTTCTTTAAGGCTAACCTCAGGTATCTCATGAAGACTTTTACAATTCCTCCAGTTTTTAGCAAACTGAAATTACTTTGTATTTACTTATCTGTTTATGTATTTTATTCTCTTATCCCATTAGAATGTAACCTCATTGAGGTCAGAGACTGTTTCATTTTTGTCTCTGTGTCCTGTCTATATACAAAAAACACATTGCAGTGCACTTAGTAGGTGCTTGATAAATGCTATCTGAATTGAATTCAATCCTTCAGTCCTCCAGGTCAGATTTCCTGGAATGACCTCCATTGTACTTGACAGTATGCTGTTTTCTGGGAAGATAAAAATTACCATGAGGGCATCAGGACATCCTGTACCTGACCAAACCTAGTCTAGCCTAGGGGAGGATTTTATAATTTACATGGTGCTGATAGATGTTTCAGAGAAGGTACTGAAACCTCAATTTGTTTGCTTTGATTCCAAATGATGTTTCTCTGATAAAAAAACCTCTAGGTTGTTTATAGAAGGAAGTTTCCCCGCTTCAGCTATGTTCTGACAAGAGAATTTTGTACAATGGAACAAGAGGGACTTGGTATCTTCCTAAAAAGCTGCTTGTCCCATGTGGTAATGCATTGCTCTTCTAGAAAGGCTTTCATCTGGAGACCTCTAAGTGCCTTGCAAACATTAATTAAGGCTGTTAGACAACACCCTTTTCTAGTAGATAAGTATCAATATACCCTGGGGTACCCGAACAGCTGTCAGATGGTAGCTCAACTTGTCAGGCAACTGACTGGAAAGAAAAGGGAGAAGTCATAAGGAAATTGGTGTAGGAGGTTTCTGAACCAGCAACTAGGAACAGAATGCTTTCAGCTTTTTTAGACCAATAGGCCTTTTGGATGAATGCCAGAAACAAATGGGCACCATGGTGAAAGGGGCAGTTGCATCAGGGCTCCAACTTTTGAGAGGCACCAAACTTCAATTTTGCATTAAAAATAAAGTTAAACTGTGCACAATTCACTGCTATGCTTCATTATGAAGAATTATGAAACTATATTTCATCACAAATAATATAACTGGTCTATAAGCATGAAAACTGCTTGCTTATTTGGTATTTTAACAAAGAGAGTCCTTTGTGATTGAATTGTCCCAGGGCCCTATCTGTTTTTAATCCACTCCTGAAGAATGTCAGTTCATTTCCTATGCCGATATCACAGAGAATGAACTTGGTCTGGGAGAAGGAGCCTAGTCACAGAATTATATAATGGCAGAATTTTAGATCTATTATCCTTCAGAGTTTCAGGAAATAGAAAAGCTCATTTATAGTCAATGGTATCTACAAAGAGGCCAGCTATACTTTTTGTGTGACCATTCGCTTTGCTTCCTCCCCCCCATTCCCCTTAAGAAATCACTTAAATGTTTTTTTTTTTTAAATTTCTGATGTCAAGATTTCAAGACAATCCCTACTCAGGCTCCACTCTCCTCTATCAATTTGTGGATCAATAAATATCATTAAGGCTTGCTATGGGCTAGGCACTGTACTAAAGTCTAGACGAATCTTGTTTCTCACTGTCCCCCAACGATCATATGTAACATGGGCAGCTAGGTAGCACACTCAATAGAGTGCTGGGCCTGGACTCAGGAAGACCTAAGTTCAAATCCGGCTTCAGACCATAGGCAAGAAACTGCCTCAGTTTCCTCAATTGTAAAATGAGGATTACAATAGCACCTACCTCACAGGGCTCTGGTGAAGATCAGACATAATAATATTTGTAAAGTGCTGAGCACGATGCCCAGTGCATGGTAGACACTTAAAAATCCTTCTTCCTTCTTTCTTTCCTTCATCTATCTCACCAAGACCAGTTTCTTCATTGTCATGGCATTATCATATTCATCTCTGACTTTGTGCCTTTCTTTGCTCATGCTCTTCTCCCTATTAGGAATACCTTCGTTTTCTTTCCTATCTCTATGTTCTGGCTGAGATCTGGGCTTCTCCCACCCACACTGATCCCTCTCTCCTCTGATTTTCTGTGTACGTTACAGTTAGCACCTCATCAGTCGAGTACTCAGTCATACTCTATCCAACATTGTTCTTTGATTATTACATGTATGATATCCTGGAATCCCCAACCTGCCTGTAAACTTGACGTCAGTGACTGATTTCTCCTCTTCTCTCTTCCTCAGTGTTTACCACAGGGTTGGGCACACAGTAGATGATCATGTAATGAACACTGGAGTAGGGAATCAGGAGACACTGGTTCCAATCTCAGCTCTGCCTCTAATTTCCTGTGTGACTTTTAAATCACTTAATGGAAAGAGGCGTTATTTTCCTCATAGTTGAACTGGGTAGTCTTTAATCTCCTTCTAAGTCCAATGGCCTGTGTGGCTCTATTCTGTTCTCCTTGTTGGAATTCAGTAAATGCTGATTGAATGAATCTGAGATTAAAGCAACATGGAGAGTACAGATCTATGGATCAACTTTTCTCTGACCCAAGACATGAATGAAGGTGAGAATTCTTTTTGGCTTATAAGTTAAAGCTTGGTACTTTATTAATGTTTACAGTCACAAAGAAATACTATTTAACAATCTCTGAGGATATGAGAAGCTGTTATGTATATTTAAGATAATCGTCTTCTACTGTAAATTATGCTCATTAGTATAGTGGTAAGTACCTACACCTGTCACACAGGAAACTGGGGTTTGATTCCCTCATGGGGAGATACAATAAATTGGGGCAGCTAGGTGGCACAGTGGATAGAGTCCTGGGCCTAGAGTTGGGAAGACTTTTTCTTTATAACATTTTATATTTCTAGACTGCATTCGTTGTTGTTGTTCAGTCATTTCAATCATGCTCGACTCTTCGTGAACCCATTTTGGGTTTTCTTGGAAGAGATACTGAAATAGTTTGCCATTTCCTTCTCTAGCCCATTTTACAGATGAGGAAACTGAGGCAAACAGGGTCAAGTGACTTGACCAGGGTCATATAGCTAGTAAATGTTGGCAGTCAGGTTTGAACTCAGAAAGATGAGTCTTTCTGACTTCAGGCCTGGCATTCTATCTGCTGTGCCACCTTGCTGCCCTCTTAAAAGTCCTATGATCTTAAAGGAAACATAAATGAAAAGCTAATTGACAATGCAAATGAAATGAAATTATCATATAGATTATGTGCTCACTAATCAAATGAATATGTGATCTCACCGATGGTGCTGTTTCTAGACCCCAGTGCTGTAAGTATTAGTACATCCATATCTGTCATCACCCCTTATAGTCCAACTCTCACGGCCCTACATTGCTCCTGGGAAAATCATAGCTTTGACTACATGAACGTTTGTCTGCTTTTTAATATGCTGTCCAGATTTGCCATAACTTTCCTTCCAAGGAGCAAGTATCTTAATTTCATGGCTGCAGTCACCATCTGCAGTGATCTTTGAGCCCAAGAATATAAAATCTGACGCTGCTTCCATTTCTTCTCCATCTGTTTGCCAAGAAGTAATGAAACCAGATGCCAAGATCTTAGGTTTTTTTTTTTTGGTGTTAAGTTTTAAGCCAGCTTTTACACTTTCCTCTTTGATCCTCATCAAGAAATTTCTTACTTCTTCATTTTCTGCCACCAGAATGCTATTGTCTGCATATCTGAGATTGTTGATATTCCTCCTGGCAACCTTAATTCTAGCTTTTGATTCATCTAGCATGGCATTTTGCATGATGTACTCTGCATATAAGTTAAATAAAGTGACATTATACAGCCTTGTCATACTCCTTTTCCAATCTTAAACCATTTAGTTCCTCCATGTTTGGTTCTAACTGTTGTTTCTCGGCCTACATACAGAGTCTTCAGGAGACGAATAAGAAGATCTGCTACTCCCACCTCTTTGGGGACTTGCCACATTTTTTTTTTTTGTGATTCACACAGTCAGAGGCTTTAGTGTAGTCAGTGAAGCAGAAGTAGATGTTTTTCTAGAATTCCTTTGCTTTCTTCATAATCCAGTGAATGTTGGCAATTTGGTCTCTAGTTCTTATGAGAAACCATCCTGCTGTTCCGATAATTCTTGATTCACATGTTGCTGAAACCTAGCTTGCAGAATCTTAAACATAACCTTACAGGTGTGTGAAATGAGTGCAATTGTTTGGTGATTTAAGTATCCTTTGTCATTGCCCTTCTTTAGGCTTGGGATGTACACTGATTTTCCCAATCCAGTGACCACTTGGCATATTGAGCGCAGCACTTCAACAGCATGATCTTTTAGGATTTTAAATAGCTCAGTTGGAATTCCATATCATTAGCAATGCTTCCTAAGGCCCACTTGAATTCATTCTCCAGGATATCTGGCTCTATATCAGCAATCACACCATTGTGCTTATTGGTGATGTTAAGATCGTTCTTGTATAGTTTTTCTGTGTATTCTTGCCACTTCTTCATATCTTCTATTTCTGCTAAGTCCCTACCATTTTTGTTTTTTATCATGCCCATTTTTTGCATGAAATATTCCCTTAAGAGCTCTAAATTTCTTTTTTTTTTAACTGGAAAACTTTTTATTGTAGGTGGAGTGGGATAGCTGGACAGTTTAGATGATTTCAATTTTGTTGGCAACATCTAAAGCATCGTAGTCTGGAGCAAGTCGGACACAGGCCTTCTTCTCTCCATCAGGCCGGATCAGTGTGTTGACCTTGGCCACACTGATGTCATACAGCTTCTTTACCGCCTGCTTTATCTGATGCTTGTTGGCTTTGACGTCCACAATGAAGACTAGGGTGTCGCTGTCCTCAATCTTCTTCATAGCAGACTCAGTGGTCAAGGGGAACTTAATGATGGCATAGTGATCCAGCTTGTTTCTCCGAGGGGCACTTTTCCAAGGGTATTTGGGCTGCCTTCGAAGTCTTAGTGTCTTGGGTCGCCGAAAGGTGGGGGATGTTCGGATCTTCTTCTTTTTGTGGCTGTGGATACCCTTCAACACCGCCTTCTTGGCCTTCAAGGCCTTGGACTTGGCCTCTGTCTTCGGGGGGACAACGGCTTCCTTCTTTGCCTTTGGCGCCATCTTGGGAGAAAGGCTAGCTCTAAATTTCTTGAAGAAATCTCTGGTCTTTCCCATTCTATTATTTTCTTCTATTTCTTTGCATTGCTCATTTAAGAAAACTGTCTTATCTCTCCTCGCTATTCTCTGGAATTCTGTATTCAGATGGGTATATCCTCCTCTTTCTCCTTTCCTTATCCCTTTCTTTTTTCTTCAGTTATTTGTAAAACTTCATCAGATAGTCATTTTGCTTTCTTGTTCTTTTTCTTTGGAATGTTTTGTTGTTGCTGCCTCCTGTACAATATTGTGATGCTCTGTTCATAGTTCTTCAGGCACTCTATCTGCCAGATTTAATTCCTTAAATTATTAATCACTTCCACTGCATAGTGGATAGATAGCAAGCGTAATTGCAGTTCCCAGGAGGGAAAGATCACTGAGGGCTGGTGTGGTCAGTGAAGGTGTCCTGGAAGAATTGATATCTGAGACAAACCTTAAAGCATTAGTAGGAGCCAAATGGAGTAGGAAGGGGAAAAACCTTTTAAGTGGGGAGAGCAGTAGTATAAGAAAATGCACAGAGAATGTGAAAGTATGGTTATAGGACACTGAGAAGTCTAGCCCAGTCAGAGTAGAGGATCTGAACAAAAATATGAATGAGGGTAGAATCTGTTAGTTTTCAGGTTGGGTTGAGTTAGTTGTATCTGGCTTGATAAAAGGTGATGAGTGATAGGAATGAATGAAGTGAATGAAAATGCATAATTGTTTTATTAAACATTTACCTTGGGTTAGGTATTATGCTAAGCACTGGGGATATAAATACAAAAACAAGACAGTCTCTTCCCTTAAGAACCTTATATTCTAAGAGGGGAAGAAGTATGTAGTGGGACGGTGGCCAAGGAAGTATGCTTTGTTTTGGGAAGTTATAGAGGAAGAGTCACAGATGGAGATCCAGGGAGACGGAAATTAATTGACAATCCTTAGAATTGGTAATATTGATTCGATTGCTGTTCTTAGAACTAGAGATGGAAAGCAAGGAATGGGGCACATGCAAGTAGATGGGTAGAGAGTAGCCATCTGGGTCTGAGTTGAATCACCTATCAGAAGCCTAGGACCTCTTGACAGGAGCTGGAGGACTAGGTGGGAAGTTACTTTTGAGGGCCTTTTCAAGTGCTAGGATCCTGTGATTCTTATCTTTCCAAGTCAATCCTTTAATTAACAACCAGAAAGTCAGTTTCCAACCAAATCTACTGTGTTACTCTTTAGGATTACCTAAGAAAATAATGAAATATTGGTCAGCTTGATGGTACAGTGGATAGAATGCTGGGCCTAGAGTCAGGAAGACCCAACTTCAAATCTGGCCTCAGACACTTGACCCTAGGCAAATCACTTAACTTCTGTTTGCCTCAGTTTCCTCATCTGTAAAGTGGGGATAATAATAGCACATATCTTCTAGGATTGCTGTGAGGATCAGATGAAATAATAATTGTAAAGCACTTATGACAATGCATGGCACACAGTGAGCACTATGTACATGTTAGCTATTATAATAATTACCATTTTTCAACCCATCCCTGAGGCTGTCTAGTAAAGACATCTCCTTTAGCTTGTAATGTAGGACAAAATACCAGGTTTGTGTTCTCTCTCATTTCTGATAGTGTCTAAATTCTCAATGCCTCCTTCTAGGCCTTGAGATCATAGCCCTGTTCCCCTTTCTCTATGCCTATTTCCCTCTTCAGTGGTAAGGCACTGATAGCAACACACACACTCAGGCCAGGTTATCATCTCAAATGAGAGGATGGAACAGGGCTCAATTGTACTAACAATTTGAAGTACTTTTGTTGTTGCTTAGTCATTTTTCAGTTGTGTCTGATTCTTTGTGACACATTTTTGGAGTTTTCTTGGAAAAGATACTGGAGCGGTTTGCCATTTCCTTCTCCAGCTCATTTTACAGATAAGGAAACCGGGGTAAACAGGATTAAGTGACTTGCCCAGGGTCACACAGTGAATAAGCGTCTGAGGCCAGATTTGAACTCACGAAGATGAGTCTTCCTGACTCCAGGCCCTGTACTCTATCCACTACACACCTAGTTGTTATTTAGAATTTGTTATCTAGTCCAATATCTCCCACCCAATTTTATAGCTAAGTAAACTTAGGCCAAAAGAAGTTATATGACCTTGGGTCACACATGTAATGAAGTAGTAGACCAAAATTTAAACCTAGGTCCTTCTTTTTACTACAGATACAGGGTTTTTTTTTTTTTTTAGTGTTTTCCTCCCACTACATCACATTAGGGAAGAGAGGATCATAGATTTGGAAATGAAGAAATCTTAAAGCAGTGATTTAGTACAACTCTTCCATTTCATAGAGGAGGAAACTGAGATCCAGAGAAGTTCAGTGCTTTGCCTGAGGTCACACAGGTAACACATGAAGAGTTGGGATTTGAAAGCAAGTTCTTTTACTCCAAATCCAATTCTCTTTCTATTGTCTGTACAGCTCAAGGTACAATTTTCACTCAAATGTCTTTCAGACATTTCTTCTCTGGTCTTCAAATTCTTAGGGGGTTAGACAAGATGGTCACCAAGTGATTTTCCCAACTCTACAGTCTGTGATTCAGGGCTCAGTCGGGGATTCTGGGTCCTTAGTTGATTAGGTAGAAATGACTCCTCTAAGTTCTCGGTCTTGGTATTCATCTTCCCATACGTTTTCTTTGGTCCAGAAATTTTGACTTTTGACTGGTCCTTGAAGTACCCTATCTAGCAGAGTACTGAGCATGTAGTCTCTGATCAACAAATGTTAGCTGATGGATTGCTGGACCGTGTCTCAGAGGGAAATGACCCAGACTATTAGACCTTAAGTGGAATGGGTTTCAGAGAGCCAAGGTGGCTTGCCATAGTCGACTCCTGGGACTGTTGGCAAGAATGCTCAGAGGAATTCTGGGGAAATAGAATACCTTTTTTTTTTTTTTTAACAGAGTGAGACCGAATGATTAAATTGATTTTGTCAGAAATAGAGAAGAAATCCAATATGAAAGCACGAAGCCAGTCATTTTGTGCTCCAGACAACTGAAATTTTTGTGGAGTCATTCAGGAACATGCATGACTTCTTTCAATCGGAATGTATTCACAGTTTGCTAAGGCCAAAAATGTCAACATCTAGTGGCCAAACTGCAGAAGAGCCTCTCCATTTTTACTAGGCTGGTCCTCAAGCAATGCACAGGTTCTGTTGCCAGGACCTTGCTCAAAGTCTTTCCAGCTAGGTAGACTCAGCCAGAACTTGTACTTTGCTATTTGAGGGGATATGAAGTTGATGGTTTTAGCTCGGCCTGGAAGGAATGATAGTGGGAAGTGCTGGAGAAGGTCTAGTCATTGAATTCTATATTGAGAACTGGAAAAGACCTTTGAGATGATTAAGTTTACATTTTTCATTTTACAGATGAGGAAGGTAAGGCCTAGAGAGGGATTATGCCTTGCAGGAGGTCACAGGTAGTAAGTGGCAGAGCTGGGATTTGAACCCAAATCTTCTGACTTGAAATCCATTGCTTTTGCCTCTAAGCCACTTACCAGAGGTGCCAGGGTTGGTTCAGACTTTTGATGGTAATCATATATCCCAGGCCTCACGAAATTCCCATTTTCTACAGAATTCAAGGTTTACAAAGCACTTTCTTCACCATATCCCCAGGTAGGTAGTACAAGTATTATTTGCAGACAAAGACATTGATTTTCAGAAAGATAGCAAGGGGTAACCCTGCTGGAAAGGAGTGATAATGATGATAATTAAGGTCTATAAAGTGCCTTCCCTACAACAACCTGGTAAGGATAGTTTTTACAAGTTTTATTACTAATATATTTAATAAATTTAATACTTAATTTATTAGTATTATTATTTATTATAGATAAGGAAAGTTAGGCCCAGAGAGTTTAAGGGCTCACCTAAATTCACAGTATCTAAACAAGAATTGAGACTGAGATTTCCTATTTCCAAGGCCAGCACTTTTTCCACTCTATACTATTTCCTTTCGTTTCATTATGAGACTATTGGAACAACACATTTAAACAATTCTATCTTATGTTAGCTCCACACTATCCCGGGACGTCCTGATAGGAAATGAAAAATTCAGTCTATGCTCTGCCAACCTCTCTATATATGAGAAGGTTCACAAAGCAGACTACATTCTTTTAGTTTAATACAGCGGTTGGGTTTTGTCTGGTTACAGTTTCAACTTTCTCTTCTGTAAAAAAAAAAAAAAAAGAAAAATCCCATGTTTATTTTGTAAACAACGTAGAGAAGAGTCTTCTAGCAGCATAAAATATAAATGGAACTAGAGCTGTACAGAAGACATAAAAAACTTAAGGTAAAGACATGAACAAAAAAACGATTAAATTCAGTCTAAATAACTTTTTTTTTTTGCTTTAAATCCTAAATGTATTTTGGTTTGGAGCATTTGCTCCAAATGCCTTGGGCAAATGGACACCACATTTTGTAGATTTTACCCTAGACTTTGGTGTTCCTAGTCTGACAATGATTCTAGAGTTCACATCATTTTTTGACTTAACCTCAATGTTTGTAAATTGCTGAAACAGAGAGGAAGCTCATAGGTGTGGGACTTGGTGATTTACAACTGACTGAAAGATTTTGCTGTTAGTGGAGGGAGTTTTAGCAAATGCGTGCGGGAAGTCTAGGGGCATGGCTTATTGCCTCTGATACCTTCCCAGCTATCTTTCTGCAGATACTTCCTACCCTTAAGTTTATCTCTTCCAATGAACCTCATACAACTGCCCTGTTGCTTAGACTCCTTTCTTCTTTACCAGGCCTTTTCTACTCTTCAACATCCTATTTTCCAAAGATAACTTCATCTTTTTGATGTCAAAAGCAAAACACCCAATCCAACAGAAATAGCAAGCAGAGACAAATGAAAAACCAACTCTAATCCTCCCATGTCTTCAGTTTGGTTATCTCAGATAGGTATCCAAGAAGGACAGTAATTTTAATCGATCAACAAGTATTTATTAAGTATTCACAGTGTGCTAGGTGCTGGAGATAGTAAAAAATGAAATAGCCTCTGGCCTCAAGGAACTTACATTCTATAGGGCAAGACAACATGTACAAAATAAACACAAGGCAATTTTTGGCAGGGAGACATCAACGTCTGAGGGAGGGGTGAAGAAAGGAGGTGGTGTCTGAACTGAGTTTTGAAGGAACATTTTCACTAAGTTGTAAAAGTGAAGAAAGTTCAATCCTTTCAGTGGAATCTGGATTTCTAGCTGGTTGGATTTTAGTCACCATGTTGAAGCAGACTGAAGAATTTTACTCAAGGTAGGATATATGAATTACCTTGAGTATATTTAACTTGGAACAACTGAACCTTCTAAAGGACAGGACCCCGACTGTAGGATCAGGTGGTTGCTTGCATAATGATTTAACAGGTTTAGGAGCCCTTTCTATCACCAGATCTCTCTCTCTCTCTCTCTCTCTCTCTCTCTCTCTCTCTCTCTCTCTCTCTCTCTCTCTGTCTCTCTTAATATACATTCACCAATATGTTCAGGCTAGGACATACATACATACATAGGACCAGCTACATAGTACAGTGGTTAGAGGGCTGAGACTAGAGTCAGGAAGATCAGAGTTCAAAGCTGGCCTCAGACAAAGCAGTTTGACCTTGGGCGAATTACTTAACCTCTGTTTGCCTCAGTTTCCTCACCTATAAAATGGGGATAATGATAACACCTATCTCCAAGAGTTGTTGTGAGGAACAAATGAGATAATGATAAAGCACTTAGTACAGTGCCTGGCACATAGTAAGTGATATATATATATATATATATATATATATATATATATATATATATACACACACACACATATGTCTAGCTATTATTACTATTATTAATAGACATATAGAGATGTATTATTAGTAGATATATATGTATTTATGTACATTTGCACATATATATGTGCAATATATACACATACACACAAGCAGAGTACTCAAAAGTGTTAGTGAAGATTTAAGATTTAATGGATTAAAACCACTCTAAGACTTTTGGAATGTGTGTATACATATATAAATACACATGTACACACATATGTACATACTATATACATATATGGAATTTATGTGTATGTAGACATATATACACACATAGTATTCCTAAGAAACATATATACAGCTAAAAGGGCCAGGGTCTCCAAATGCATTCTGGGCCATCCCCAGTCGTCCTGATTGATGTCAGGTCACTGGATTCAGGTGGCTCTGGAGAAGAAAGTGAGGCTGGTGACCTTATACAGCCCTCCTTCACTCAAATCAAAGACAACTGCAAGTCATATTATCATCTCCCTGATGTCATGGTCCTCTTTGAGAATTAAGGACAAACATAGCAACAACAGCAACAATATACAGATAGAAGAATACCGTGTGTATTTATATTTAGTTATGAAGAGGGCTACCAAACCCCTCAAATTACTATGCAAGTGCCCGTCTGAGCCTGGAGTCAGCCCTTGTCATTTTGAGAGTTCAGTTCCTAGGAGGTGGATGTTGCCATTATTCATGATTGTAATGGCTCTATTTTGTTTTATTTCTCAAATGATATAGTTGGAAAAGAGGTTGCTAAGGTCCCTTCTGGGAGCAATGAGGTGACATAGTGGATATAGTGCTGGGTCCGAAGTGAAGAAGATCCATCTTAATAGCTGAATGACTGTGGGCAAGTCACTTAACCCTGTTTGCCTCAGTTTCTTCATCTGTAAAATGAGCTGGAGAAGGGAATAGCAAACTACTCCAGCATCTTCGCCAAGAAAACCCCAAATGGGGTCACAAGGACTCGGACATGACTGACATGACTGAACAACAATACCAAAGATCCTTCCAGCTCTAAGTTCTACTACCACAACCCTAAAGATGAAGATCAGAAGATTTGAGCTTTTAAAGGAAAATTAGAGATCATCTAGTTCAATCTACTTGTTTTATAGATGAAAAAAATGAGTCCAAGAGAAGGGAAATGACCTGCCCAAGATCAAACAAAAAGTACCCTGCAAAACTAGATTTGAAGCCAGGTCCTCTGACTCCAAATCTTGTGCTCTTTGTACTATTCTCAGGGGCCTCCTCAGTAAGAAATCATATTTCCATTCTGCTTTCAGGTTTACAAAATGCTTTTCTTACAATAGGGACAGCTAGATGGTACAATGAATAGAATGCTGGGCCTGGAGTCAGAAAGACTTGAGTTCAAATGTGATCTCAGACACTTACCAGCTGTGTGATCCTGGATAAGTCACTTAACCCTGTTTGCCTCGGTTTTCTCATGTGTAAAATGAGCTGGAGAAGGCAATGGCAAATCACTCTAGTATCTTTGCCAAGAAAATCCCAAATGGAGTCATGAAGAGTCAGACACAACTGAATAACAACAATGTGTCTCACAATGATCCTTTTATTTCCATTTTACAGATAAGGAAACAAAGGTTGAGTCGTTAAGTGAATTGTACATGGTCATACAGGTAGTAAGGGTTAGTTCAGGATTTGAACCCATTTCTTCTAACTCCAAGTCCAGAAATATTTCAAGCACCCCATTCTGTCTTTAAGAGGGAGCTTACAAGGACAGATAAAAAAACACACCAAGTATAAGAAGATGATGGATCACCTTAGGTGAAAATTGATTAACTACCATGAATGAGATTGTGTGTCTGTGAAACTGATAAATCAAACAGTATCAATAGATACACACACACACACACACACACACACACACACACAGACTCACACAGAAAAGGTTGACTTTCATTGAAAAAGCCAATGCTCCTCAAATACAGGTGCTCCTGTGTCTCGTCTCCTTTCTCTATCCTGTCCCTGCCCATATTCTGCTGAGAGATCAGAGGCTCATTGCTAGCCTAGTTAGTATTGCAACTGTTTGTTTCTTATTTGCCCAGGTTGCATCATCTCTGGACACTGAATAAAATAGAATGAAAATGACAGTTGCTATGAATACAGCCAATAGCTTGTTATTTTCCACAAAGGCAAGCAGTCCAATGCATTAGAGAGACGGTGATACGGTGGTATTAATTAACCCCAGCGTAATGGGATTGTGTTGTTATAGCTTAACTAAATCACAGGAAAGTGACAAGAATGATGAGACCATATATAAGCAAAACACAGAGACAGTGTGATGTAGTGGAAAGAGTTGAATCTTGAGTTAGAGAACTAGGTCTCAAATTTAGGTTTTGCTAATCACACACTGTGTGACCCTGGACAAGCCTAAGCTTCATTTTCCTCATCTGTAAAATTAAAAGATTGGATTACTTGATTTCTAATGTTCATTCCAGTTCTAAATCTTTGACCCCATAAGAGATGTAATTTTTAACATTATATACACACATGTACATATACATGTATATGTATTTGTGTATTAGTATACATATAAATATAGATAGCAACTAGGTGGCATGGTGGATAGAGGGCTGGGTCTGGAGTCAGGTAGACTTGAGTTCAAATATAGCCTCAGATACATATTAGCTTTGTCACCCTGGGCAAATCAGTTAACCTCTGTTTGCCTCAATTTACAATGAGGACAGAATAAATTCATCTTTCTTTTATATAGCCATTCCAGAGAACATGAGGACTCCCATGTAGGAACAGCTCCCTTTAAAACTTAATTGACTCATAAAAGTAGGCTTTCCATGAGGCAGGTGTCAGCTCTCACAGTAACCTAGTTTGTTTATGTTCTTTAAGCTTGAGCTTTATTAAACTTCCTTTTAGGTTATTGATTAACCCTGGCACCAGTCATTAGAGCAGCTGTGAGTACAGTGGGAGGACTCCCAACATGGTTTTCTAAAGGATCATCCAGAGGCTAAAACCAGGGAAGAAGAGCCAAGTTTTCAAAAGGGCCACGCCTTTCAAAAGGGCTTATTCTGCTAGAGCCACCCAGAGTTAATTTTAAAATCCTCCTAGGATACACACACACACACACACACTCACACATGTACATATGTAGAGAGGAGAAAAAGCAAACAAGATTTTAGAGGTTAGACCAATACCTACTCGTTCCCTACTAGATATACTTAATAATAATCAAGATAATGAACTCATATTCCAATATTTTTATTTGTTACAAAAGCAATTTGTAAAAAATTACCTGTGCCAAGAATCTGCAGAATATTGAATGATATCAGCACGGTCAAATGGATAGAGTTCTGTCCTCAGAGTTGGGAAGACTTAGGTTCAAATCTTGCCTGTGACATATACTAGTTATATGACCTTGGGTAAATAAATCTCTTACCTTCTCAGTGGCCCTGCCAACTAACTCTCTCAGACTATAAGTGGACAGAAGGTGTCGATGTGCATGGGTAGAGGAAGTTCTGTACCGGATATCCCTACACTCGTCAAGTCAGATAAAAAAAATAGGATAGCAACTTGTGTGTGGCAGGATTGTTTTCATCCGCAAACTATAAAAAAAGTGAATAGATTAAGATCAAGAAGGACAATAGCCATATCTCACATCTCCATGTCAGTTTATCTTTGACAAAGCCATTTCATTTCCATTATCTTCCTTGATCTTTAGGATGACCATTCAAGGTAGGTAAGGCAAGGATGATTATTTCCATGTTACTGATTTGGAAACCGAGGCTCAGAAAGTATAGAATGTTAAAACTGGAAGCTACTATAGAGATCATTTAGTGCAACCCCCTCATTTTGCAGAAATTAAGTGACTTATCCAAGTTCTCTCAAATAATAAGTGGTAGAGACAAGATTCAAAACTAGAGCTTCTGACTCATAATCTAATAAAGCCTAGGGGGGTACATTTCATCAGACTGGATACAGGATGGCTTTGTGGCAGCAAAGCTATGCAGTATGACTCATATAGCTGCTGAGATCAGCGCTAAGATTCTGTGATGCTATGATTCTGAATTAGATCGATTCCTCCACATTGCTGAATTCCCCCCTCTATCTTTAGCTTCCTCCATGGTTTAACAAGAAATGGATAAATAAGAACATGGCATATTATCTGGCAAATACTTTGTGTATTTGGGCATTTTTATAAGAAATGAATTATTGTATGGGGCATGATTAACCTTTTTGTGGTTTCCATTCTAACGCTGAAGTTACTAGTTGAAAAGCTGCATTTTTCCTGATAAATGCTATGTTTTCTACTTTTGTGTATATCTTTGAATCAATTCGTATTCAAGACTTATTTTTTGGTTTAATTGTGTTTAATTGGTTTAATTGTATATCCCATTCTTCTTGCCTCAACCATGTCCTCTCCTATGTGGTTCCCTGACCCCAATTGATGTTGTTTGATTAAAATATGAACTCTATTCTTGGAAATATGTAACTTTTTCAGAGATCAGGAAGGATTTATAGAGCAGCTATTTTTACTGCAAAAAAAAAATCCCCCACTGGAAATATAATTTGTCATGAAATAAATATGTTATATTATACAGAGCAAGAAATTCCTAAAAATCAAATCTTTGTTAAAAGCTCTTGAACACTAAAAATGCATATTTATTTTCTTTCCTTCTACTTATATTTCAGGAGCAGCATCAAGGAATTGGCATGGAAATCATTCTGACTCCATAGCTGGAGCCCCTCCCAAGGCTGTCATGCCTACACTAGAATGGATCCAACATCCAACAAAACAAATCTTCTTTTCCTAGCCACAAAGAAGTAGAATATCCTTCTGTGAATTCATATTCTGTTGCTACCCCTGGTGAAACGAGTCCAGGGCTATCAGATCAGGTCTTCTCAAAAACTGTGCATCCATGAGGCTAGATTGGCTCATAGCCAAGTTTGGAAATTGACTTTGGAATTCGTGGAGGTTTTGTAATCAGTTGTCCTGTTTGGGGATAAGCTGTCCTCCGATTGTTTGGTTACATTGCAGACTCACAGTCATATAAAAATGTCATTTTGTTGAAAATTGTAAATATGGGGCAGGTAAGCACTGATGTTTTTAATGTCAGCCGACCTATTTTTTTTCCACTGTATTCTGTATACGTTGTATATTTCCACCAAAAATTCACATGTGACTTGTCTGAAACTGATATGACAAATAGCATTTTGATAACAGCTCTTTTATGGTTTGATTTTATAATACAGACAATATTTGTATGTTGACTTACCTCCTCATCCCTGACCCTAAACCCTCAATTCTTTGGAAATGTGTAGTGGAAATGTAAAAACAAACAAACAACAAACAGTTTTTACCAGCGTCTCGGGGAGATCATCTACCATGTTTTAATTTACAGGGTAAGAAAACATTACAAAGGAAAAAATATCTAAGGGAATATTCAGATTCTTATTGTATACAGATTTGCTTGCTTCTAGTATTGCTTGGAATATTCAAATTGCAGGCAGAGACAAATCTAGAAGCCTAGTTGTTTGGGCCATAAGATCACTGCCCAGTGGCTACCTGTTGCTGACAGAGAGCAGCTTACTTAAATTGTACATATAGTGCCTAGGAGGAAATAGCCTCTGAAATGCAAGTCTTGCTTACCCAAACCTATGACAGTGACAATTCATTAATCATTCAGAATTCCTTGTTGTAAAAGAATTTCAGCTGGGATACTAATCAAGGCTTGGAATATTGCCGTCCAAT
This sequence comes from Phalanger gymnotis, assembly GCA_028646595.1. Taxonomy (NCBI): domain Eukaryota; kingdom Metazoa; phylum Chordata; class Mammalia; order Diprotodontia; family Phalangeridae; genus Phalanger; species Phalanger gymnotis. The sequence continues at coordinate 554,652,598 of CM053622.1, forward strand.
ACAATTCCCAGGTACCTATAATAAATATGGGGGCGGTGGAGCCAAGAGGAGTTGTTGTCTGACCTATTGCTGGGGCATATCTTCTCCTGTTTCTCTTCTCTCTTCTCTTTCTCTCCTCCCCACTCAAGAAGATGTTAACTCTCTGAAACTGATCTCAACCAGGTAGATATCTGACTAAGGCAACAGACACCAAGGAATCAGTCAGTCAGTCAGTCAGTCAACAAGCATTTATTAAGCACTAACTACGTACTAGGCATTATGATAAGCTCAGGGGATACAAAGAAAGGCAGAAATGGTGAGTGAATTTGTTTAACTCTTGTCAAAGTCTGCATGCTCCCAAAATGTAAGCTCTAGCTTGTAAGCCTAAATGAATCTCCAATTGGAAGTATTAAGTGAGGAGAGATTTCTTTTTGGTCCAGTAAGCATAAGGGGGAGAAAGGTCCTGGTAATTCCTTGCTCAACCTCCCTGTCCTTCAAATAATTCTTTTATAAAATGGGAGAGTAGGACTAGAAAATATCTAAGGTCTCTTTTGTCTTAAAGTCCAATTATCCTATGATCCTTTGTAAGAAACTATAGGAAGTATAGAATTTCAATACAAATTAAACAGTTGCTAGAGGAGAGAGTGTGAGTTAGCTGGAAAAATATTCTAATAGAGCAATAGTGAGAATCCAGGAATAGGGAAGAGGACTAGTGCTGTGAGTGACTTTTGGTCTCTGGTTGCCCCTATAGGCCCAGGATGGTTGTCAGAATTCAATTTTGGACAACACTAAACAGAGCAGTCTTTTCACATAGTAGTCCTATCCAAGTAAAGAATCATTCCATCACTCTGCTGGTAACTAGGGCTCAGTGTAAAGGGACTCCAGAGGGTTGGTTTGGCCAAAGTTGAAATGAAAATGGTTCTAGAATGGCTTTAGCCAGGTGAGTGGTATCATGGCCTCATACCATGACTTGAACAGCCCTTTGTTTTCTGTGGTTTAGTCCTTGAAGATGGTTCTTAAGCTCAAGGGGAGTTTTTAACTGTGTGTAATCTTTGCATGTCTGAACCTAGGACTACTCCATCCAACAGGGTCTATTACATGAATCTTCTATTTACTATAGTAAATCCACAAGCATTGGCCATGATGGTAGTACTGCTGGGTAGGAAGGGGGTTAGATTAGAAGCAGATGAAATAATACCAAAGACAAATGGATTTCTTTCATGAGCTCTATGTCTTCTAAGGCATGTGGTTTGATTTTCTTTTAGCATCCTAGATGATAATTAAATAAAGCAGGTTAAGGAAGCTGGGCCTGTCTTTTGACTGCTCACCAAAACATGACCTCTTTTTTGACTTGACTCACTCACTGACTTGGATGATTCTGCCTGTCATGCTCTACACTCAGATTGGGATGCATTGAAAATAGACTTTTGTTGAAGAAAAAGACTGCTTTCTTCTAATGATGGCATGAAAAAATCTTGCTTTGGAGAGAGTACAGGCCATTGGAACTGCTCAGGCCAGGGAAGCCCTTCTGTTGGCCCCCTCAACATGTCAGACCCCTGGGGACTCTTCAGTTCCAGTGCATTAACATTACTTAAGAAACATGCATGGGAGGAATAGAAATGAGAAGTATATACATACAGTTTCTTTGTGTCCCCTTGAAGAATTCAGTGGTGATATTGTTCTTTATTAAGCCCCAACAGTGCACACCTATTTGCATGTATGGAAGTAAAAACATAGTAAGTACAGCTCATAACATGACCCCTTGTGTGAGGTAAACACTGCCAGAAACTTTAGCTGTCTCCTGCTTGGTTCCTGTCTGAAAGCAGGGACTGCATGTCTTCCAATTCTGTCTCCAATCTTGTATTCACCCCCAGACATGATGGGCACTAATGCATGTTCTAGGAATGCTGGGTAAGTGTGATGTGATGATGGAGGGTCATTTGTAATAGATTTTCATTAACAAGACATCAGTATCAAATACCCTTGGGGAATGGACATATTTTGCTTTTGCTTGCAAGTGGTTTTCAAAGTTGTGTGATTAAAAATAAAAGTGATTTGTAGCTGCTGAGGTACTTGGGCAAATGGAGAATCAAGCAATCTCTTATTGGTTGAAAAGGCAGTGTAGTGTAGTGGACAGAGAACATTGCATCTGGAGTCAGAAAACCCAGGCCTGAGTTCTGTTTTCTACCTACTAGCTCTATGACTGTGGGCAAGATGCTTGACCTCTGACTTCAGTTTCCTCCACTGTAAAACGTGGATAATACTCATGTACATTTTGTTCATCTCAGTATTATTATGAACAACATACTACATAAAAGTGAGCTGTTATTATTTACCCCTGTGGCTCTGATCACCAGATTGTGTGGAGGTAATTTCAATGGCAATGATGTTGGGAAGAGAACTAAAGCCTGATTTGTGGATTAGCTATGTTATGGCAGGGCCTTTTCTGAGCATAGTTGGAATATTTCAAGAGTAAGGTGTTTTAAAGAAGAAAAGGGGATGCAAGAGGAGGAAGGTCAGATGAGTTAGACTTAGGGTGATACCTGTCTTCTCATCTCCATCCAATAAAACTCAATTTCTCTCAGAGGTGGGTGTGGGATTAAATTAATCAGCATTAAAGCAGAAGAAATGACCTCTAGACTTAAGCTTCCCTTTTATGATACCCCCAAAACATGAATTTGAGCTTTCACCCCCCCATATGGTTAGCCACCTGGTAGAATGTGTTTGGCAAGATGGTGGTGGTGGCTGTGGTTGTATGGATTCTGATATTCCTTGTTTAGCCTCCCTGTACCATAGCTGAGCCCAGGAGAAAAGCAAATACATTGAATCAGCATTATTTTACATATACACCTCTTGTACCCTTGCAGCCACCATTTTTCCAAGAGACTTCAGGAAGGGAAGAGGCTCAGTAAAAATGAAATGTCCCATTGCTGGGAAAGGTAGTTATTCTGGGTGTAGTTAGCATATTTCAGGGGGTGTATTGCCCCCATCTAATATATTTATCATATATTATATTTATCTATCTATGTATGTATTTTATTACCCTATTGGATTATAAGCTCCATGGGGAGAGTGTATTTTATCTAAACTTAACTTTGTTTCCCTTACCCCCAGCATCTAGTACAGTCTTATGTACATAATAGGTGCTTAATCAATGTTTGTTGAATTGAGTTGATTGCATCACTATTTTATCCAAAGCTGGGTAATAACGATTCAAGTCATAAGGGTTTCCTCAGAATTATGCTCTTGCTTCCTGGGAGAGTGAAAGGACTTAAAAATGAAAATGAAAAGGAAAGTTTAATTAATAATCATGATGACCACAAAGATGACAATAACCCCCTTTTTAGTAGGTACCTTAACGCGTACAAAGCTCTTTTCCTCACACAAGCCTGTGAGGCAGGGTGTAATTCTATAGCAGATAATAAAACTCAAGTTGTCCTTTCTTCAGGTATAGTTAGTTTATTCCTTCATTCAACACATATTTGACAAAAGATGTCCAAGATTCTATTCTTGGTCCTGGAGAGGATACAAAGATATATAAAAGCCCATTCCACTCCTCCAAGGAATTTACAGCCTACTAGTTTTTCATGTGGGGCTTTTGACCCAAGAAGGATGGGGCAGTGTGGTACAGTAGAAAGAACATGTGACTTAGAGTAAGAAGATTTTAGGTCCTAGCTCAGCCACTTATTAGCTAAGAAACCTTGAATAAATCATTGCACAGATTCACCAAAGGGGAAAGTACCTTATTTTGTGAATACAAGCTATTATTATTTACCCCTTAGGCTTTAATCACTGGATGGTGTGGAAGGCTTTTTTTTGACAATGTTGTTGATAGGACTAATACCTGCAACATAGATTGACTGTGTTATGGCTGGACTTTTTCTGAACACAGTTGGCATATTTCAAGGGTAAAATGTTTTGTAGAAGGAGAAAGTGGAGAATGTAAAGGGAAGAGGGTCAAGGGTCATAGGAGGGACTATTATGTAGTCCAGCTTGTACCTGAGAAACATTTCTCTCTACCGTATACATGACAAATGGTCATAGATGCTTTGCTTAAAAGCATTGTGTGAAGGATAACTTAGTACCTTCTAATGTCTTCCACATTTGGACAGCTCTAATTCTTAGAAGTTTTTCCCTTCACCTCTCTGGGCCTCAGTTTTTTTATTTGTAAAGTAAGAGGATTTGGATTATATATTCTAAGTTCTCTCCAACCATAATAATGGATGGTTCTGTAATATGACTGGCATTACTCATTGTATTGATGTTGTAATTAAAAGCAATACTGTGTCCATTGAAAGTCCTAAAAATATCATGTTGTAGAAACACTCTGTAAAGCATTTGAATCAACCAGCAATAAAGAAAACCAGTTTCATTAAATATTGTTTTTGGAGGAAAAAAATAAATGCAGCCTTATGTTGATGCCTTTGGTGAATTCTCACTTTTATGGTTGGTCATCATAGCCACATTTATTCTAAGTGTGGGCATAGGTATTATGGAGTGGAGATGTTTACCTTTGCACAAACCCTTCCAGAAGAAAATGTTCTTCTTTCCAATAATGCAGTCACTTCTGAAGAGGAACCTGCCAATTTAACAGTTACACATAATGGAGCCTTTCAAGAGAGGAGCCATGGAGTAATGGATAGAGGATCAGTGTTGGAATCAGGCAGATCTGGGTTTAAGACTTTCATCTGACACATGCTAGCCGTGTTATCATGGATAAATCACTGAGCCTCAGTGCCACAGACAACCGTGACTCTAAGTCAGAGACGAATTGCTGATTTGCATTGGCAAAGGGGGTCTTAACACTGGGAGCTCTTACACGATGAAATCACAGCTGTCTTCTCTCATTGTCTGCATGCCCCTCCCCAACACTGCCAAGATGCAGTAGTTCAAGGGCTATAAAAACACACTGGTTCATAAAATATTGGCAGAACACTAATTTTCTTTAGTCCCCAGTGTAGTGGCAAGCATGTTGGTCATATAATCAAGAAGATGGAGATTAAAATCCTGCCTCCAACATTAATTATCTACTCAATAATCCACCTAAAAACTGAGCCTCAGTTTCCTCATCTGTGAAAATGAGGTTAACATTCCTGCGGCACTTACTTTACAGGGTTGCTGTGGGACAAATGAGATAATGTGTGTAAAACACTTTGTAAAGTGCTGTGTGTTAGTTACGATCATGATTTAGAAGTATTATTATAAATGGGTAGAGATGTGGGCTGCTGGCCAGTGAGTAGCATCGAAAATGCCAAGGTAGCATGGTACAGTACTCGTCACATAGTAGGTGCTTAATAAATGTTTATTGATTGAGTGATAGAAGGAAACTAGCTTGAATGAGCAGGTCAGAATGTGAATTGTTAGAGTAGATTGTACATAGTGATCAGACCAATCTCATTGGCATATAGTGGTTACTCAGTAAATAGTGCAAATGATTGATAGTATTCATACCTTGAAATAGAAATTCATTTTTCAGGATCTACGAACCACTAGAATTTCAGAGTAGGAAGGGGCCTAGATATCATCTAGTCCAACTTCCTTATTTGCAGATGAAGAAACTGAGAGCCAGGGAATGCAAGACCCTTGTCCAAGGTCATATAACTAGTGAGTATCAGAGTCAGGACTTGAATCTGAGCTCTGGCTGCTGGTTTAGAGTACTTTTCACTACATCAATATGCCTCTTAAAAATCTCTCAAAAAGTCTCTTCAAAAGGAAAGACTTGCTTGATATACTCTCATGATAGATGCACAGTGCTTGACTTTGACATAGGATGTTCTATCTATTAATCTTACTATTAGGTGGGGCTGGAGTAGCTGTGCATAGTGCAATCTCTGTATAAGCCACAAGGAGGAGCTCTGAGCTTGAGCTGCCCTAGTTCATAGGATCATAGGTTTAAAGCTGGAGGGGATCTTAGAGGCCATAGAGTCTAAGCACCTCATTTTGCCAGTAATGAGGCTAGCTCAGAGAGGTTAAGTGATTGTTCAGGGTCACACAGCTAGTATGTGTCTGAGGTGGGATTTAAACTTCGATCCTTCACACATGTGGGAAGACAACATCTTGTGTGAAAGCAGATCTCAAAGCTCTTTGGACATGCATAGACACATTGCCTTCTTGGGTTCCCGTGGTTCGCAGGAACCCCTGTTTGTAATAGTCTAATGGGTAAATATAAAAATTATAATTTATTTGATTCATATGCTGTCATTACCTCTAATACTCTAATCTCCTTCTTGATAGGATGTGACCTAAAAAGACTACTCTTTTCCATTATAGATTAGGGCATATTTATTTCATTGAATTAAAAATAAATACAATATTAAAACTGCTAAGTGGCTGAGACCACTGAATGCTCTGAGAAAGGCTGGAAAACAACTCATCTTGCCCAGACTTCAGCACCTATAGCTACACCCTAATGATCTTGCTAGAGGATCAAGTATTTTAACCCCAAGATTAAAGCTTCTAGAGGAAAAAAGAAGGGATCATCTCACCAATATCTGCTCTTTAGGTTGACAAGCCAGGTATAATTTCTCTTCTTCCAATGATTCACTAAGTCCCAGAACATGGGAGATTCTAGTATCAGGGTAGTTTTGGACTCCCTCCAGAGACTTCTATTTTTCCCCTACTGAAATGTCCCCAGCTTCCAATCAGTTACACTGTTGAGAACCATTTCTTTCTCCTATTATTACTCTATATTGTGTCTCTTAGATATATCTCAGGCATCCAAGTAGCTGTGAACTCACCGACAATTTGCATACTGCCAGCTCAGATTTTTTCATACTCTGAAGGTAGGAATCATTCCCTGCTTGATGGGAAGGGTAATGCCCACCATGTACCACACTTCAAACTCATTATATACACTACATTTCACTCTTGTTTGTTTGATGTATTTCTCATGTGTCTTCCTCTGGCTTTTGTCTGATGTGTCTCCTATGAAGTACCAAAGCTTTCTTTAAAAAAAAAACAAACATCATTGTTGAATGAATTTTAGCAGCTTACTTTATGTTATTTCCCTGTGGCTACAAAACCAAAATGAAACCCAGCCACTGCCTATTTCTGGTTCCTTCATAATGGAAGTAGTACAGGGAAATGCAAAAGAAAGAAAACCCAAGCTTTTTTCAACCAGGGTCTGCATTCTCCATTCAATGAAAGATTTTTCAGTTTTTGCAAGATTATACAGGATATACTTGGACATCTGTATATATACATCATAAACCTCCTGATAAGCATCAAAATCCAATGCATCTGTAGTAATTACAAGGCGTCCCTAAGACGGCCTCACATAACAAATCATTACTCCATCTATATTAACATTGCATGCATTCAACAAAATTCAAATCACTTGAGTGAGATGCTTCAGTGAATAATTAAATGTCTAGATTATATGTTGAACATATATTTACACACAGCAATGATAGTATATGCATAGAATTGGTAAAAAATGAATATCAAAAAGCAAAAAAAGATAAAACATACTTCCATACTTAATATACAAATCAATACATCTTAACTTATAATTTATATCCTCATATACAATAGATGTGCATGCATGACTGATGTTGTCTAGTGATACATATATACATATATATGTATGGATACACATGTATGTATGTAGATATAATCATCAGGAATTATTTTGTATTTGTATCTCTAGCGCCTAGCACAGTGCCTGGCTCATAGTAGGCTTTTTTGGTTAATTGGTTAATTCTACTACTTCTGCAACATTCTAAGTGATGTTGACTACTAGTCAGGTGGTTTTAACCTTTCTGTGACCTACTGACCTTCCTTTACCCATATCTGAGCTGGTCAATAATTTAGGCTAACCATCAGAATTCTCTGACCCATAAGTGTATATTCCCAGATCTGAGTTGAATGATGGCTTGGACTAGTTATTATCATTCTAAGACATTTCCAATTGTTAATGAATCCTGGAAGTCTCCACATTTGAAACAACAGGGATGAAAAGAGCTACCTCTGGATTCAGCCCTTTCCCATCTCCCCACAACCCCATCTTGGTCATCTGGAATTTCCCTCTCACACTGAGTCAAAGTTTGTGGATTTCCCAGCAGGAAACAGAACAAGGTGGCTCCTTTATTTGACTTCTTGCCTTCTGAATTATTATCTAGCTTAGACAGTCCCTTTACAACTGGCAAATAGTCAATTCTCCTCTGACACTGCTTGGCTCACTGTCCATCAGTCCTTTTTCTCCCGCTTACAGAGGAGTTCAACTGAGTCACCTATGGTTGTGATGAATTGTCTTTGTAGAATTCCCATCATTCTCTGCAGTATTTTGTAAACAGTCAAGTTGCTCAGTTTCTCAGCTATTTCACATGCATTTTCCATTGGTCTACCTGATGGTGTTCCTTGAACACCAATATGTTCCCAAAGGACTCATCACCTTGTTAAAATTCTTGATGCTGAACTGGAGAAACTTACCATTCTTTGTTTTTGTAGTAGTCTTCTGCTGAGATAATAGGTTTCTTTTAGCTTATGTCTCTGCTTAGAAATGTAAAACTGTATCTGATATAAGTCTCTACTCCTCTTCACTTTCTGATACTCCAAAGTACAAGCCATTCAGTAGGAGTGACTTTCACCCAGATATCAGCAAGTATTCTGGAAAGCTTGTGGTATCATTTCTGGTAGCAGTGGTAGAAATGCTACATTTTGACGCCACTGTCAAGTGACTCCACTGAGGCTTAGGCCTTGTGATTCCCAGCATAGATAACAACATATGATTAAAACTTTCAGGCTCTGAGAGGGTTACTTCACAATTAGTAAGATGTAATTCTAGGTTTCTTGATGACTTCCAAAGCCAATTCCCTGAACAGTTTACTACCTTGATCACAATAGATCTTGGCAGAGAATCTATGTATGGAAAATATTTTTTCCTTAATACTTTAGCAACAGTAGAAGTTTTTTTTAGATTGGGTATGTCTGTCCATAAAGGGTGATATTGTCAGTTACCACTAAGATATGGCTTATGTTTTTTTCTTTATAGACAAAAGTAATTGTACACAGTCTTTAAAGCAATACTCAACTACGCATCATGAATTGGTAATATTTAAATACAAGGAACCCTGGTTGAGAGTTCTTAGTGATATCTATTGCTATCTTAGGCAGGTAAAGTTGACTTCTTACCGGTTCTATGGTACTCTATTGGCAGAAAAGACAAAGTCATCATATCATGCTTTCTCAGTCACAGAAAGAAACATCTTGGGTAACATCAACTTCTTCTTGGTACCATGTGTTATATCAGTTATAGTACAGTTCAGTGCACCACTGCACAGCTCCAAATTCTGCCACTGTTTCAACAACTGAATACTCTCTAGGAAATGAAAATACATTTTAAAATGTATTTATTTATTTTTAGTTTTCAATATTTACTTTTATAAGATTTTGAATTCTAAGTTTCCCTCCTCCCTCACCTCCCCCTCCCTAAGACGGCCTGCAATCTGATATAGGCTATACATATACAATTATATTACACATATTTCTACATTAGTTGTGTTGTGAAAGAAGAATCAGAACAAAAGGGAAAAACTATGAGAAAGAAAAAAACACAAAATAGAGAAAATAGTATGTTTCGGTCTACACTCTTTCTCTGGATGTGGATAGCATTTTCTATCATGAGTCTTTTGGAATTATGTTAGATCATTGCATTGCTGAGAAGAGCTAAGTCTATCAAAGTTGGTCATCGCACAATGTTGCTGTTACTATGTAACCATGTAACTGTTACAATGTTCTGATTCTGCTCACTTCACTCAGCATCAGTTCATATGTCTTTCCAGGTTTTTCTGAAATCTACCTGCTCATCTCTTATGGAACAACAGCATTCCATTACATTCACATACCACAACTTGTTCAGCTGTTCCCCAATTGATGAGCATCCCCTCAATTTAGGAAACAAAAATTGAATCCTATAAGTTTATTTCCTTTCTTCTTGGTCTGTATTATTTTTAAAAGTATATCACCACCAATTAGCTCTTGCCCTTAGTCATCCAAAGACAACTGAGGCAAAGAGGATTTGTTTAGTGCCCAAAATTCACAAACCCTTATGTCATACTTTCTGATGGCATTCTAAACTTGCAGAAGCATTCCATTCTACTGAGGTCCACTGCTTAGATATTACAAGTAGCTTTTACCCCTCCTAGGAATATCACCCTAACTTGAATGTCGTATGACTTACTGGACAAAGCATCAACAATCATGTTCTGAGGCCTGCCCCTTGTATGTACTCCCTTCCAATGGGGTCCCCTCCCTCTATTATATCCTATATGTTCACCGGCTCCCTCTGGGTTGGCTCACTCACCTCAACTTATTCTCACACCATGAGGTGTGGCTTTATACCAAGAAATTACACCTAAAACTCTCGTAGGTTCCTAGAGATAACCTTGTGATACGGGGAATACACTCATACTACTTGCCATTGTGGTTCTAGGCTACCGCTGGTGTGCTTCCCACCTATACAAAACCATTCATTCACAACTGATGACACCTTTAAATCTTAAATATAAAATATTTATTTGACAACATGACAAAAGCAAAAATAATCAGTATCTCACTGTTACTCAATATAACACAAATGTGGGCATAATCAATACAACATAGTTCACACATGAACCTGGCTCAGCCTCTCCCATTAATGCATATAACATTGGGGGAGAGTGGAATATACTGATAGAAACCTGGAAACAATACACATGAGTGAGGACAACCTATGTTCTCAGGGCAACTCATAATTCTTTACTGCAGGCTTTGAGGTCCTTGGTCCTTTCATAAGCAGTCTGTACCACATGAAACTACTTATTTTCTGCCTGCTCTCCTTTTGCTTCCCGCTATTCTCATTCTGGCCAAATCCACTCCTCTTTGACTCTTATTCTGATGAAGCAGTCACAAGCTCTTTTGATCATCCTTAAAGGACCATTGAAGTTGTGTTATGCTATAGTAATGATGAGTAGTTCTCTTAAGCCAGGTAACTGCAAAACTCCTCAGGTTATATCAATAATACCAGCCAGCTCTTCACTCAACAAGATACTGGTTTGTACAATCAGCTCCAACCTATACTTACTTATAGTAAGGCAGCTGAAAAGCTTGTTTGTCTTCTCTTCTTTTCCCTCTCAAACCAGAGGGATGCACAGAAATCAATCAGGCATTTCTGAGGTTTCACTTTTCCCAAATTACAGGTATTTGTAAAGGACAATAGCTGAATTTGAGGAAAAATTCAGCTCTCTTTTAATTAGAAGGCCCTTAAGTCCTGCTGTCTTTTTAACTGAATATGCTCCCACTCCTGCTCTGGGTATGTTCATTACCCTGTTGAGTTTTTTTACTACTCTCAATGACTCATCTTTTTTTTGAGATAAAATTGGCAAAATTTACCTTTCTGTTAATTATGAAACTAACAGTCTTAATTTATTCACCTCATAGACTCCAAAGAGTTATTTGATTTATTACTTTATGAGTTTTAACCTCTAAAGCTCTAAAAATAAATGAGAAACCACAATACTGTGCATCTTTGATCATTTCTTTGTCCTCTAAGTTCCCTACTCAGTCCTCCTATGTGAGCTTTAAACTAAAAATGACAGCAGAAAACTGTACATCTTCAAATTTAGATATTATGCAGAGTAGCCACAAAGAAGGAAGAAGCATAATAGATGAAACACCTTGAAATTCACAGGAGACAAAAATCCAAGAAAAGTATTTCTTCTCACTTGAATTTTTATAAATTTTTCATAATCGATAGTTCTTTTTCTGCCCCCTTTTTGTAACCAAATTGCTCAAATACAAAAGAGACAAGATTGTAAATGTCTTTTGGCCAACTCACAGTTGGCGTGTGCTGTTAAACATCTTTGGCAGACAGCATTGAAATTGGCACTAGATAAAGTATAGGTGAGTCAGTTATTATCTGTATACACTATAAATATAGTTCTATATATATGGTCCTTGAACTTCTCAATAATAGCCAGCTTCAAAGTCAACAGTTATAATTGGTATAGGGTAATTAGACTCATTGTCAGTAGATGTTTTTTTACTGGAAAATAAGTTGATTTCTGATGACCATAGCCCTTTTTGGATAGAACTTTCCCAAAGCCTCCTAGGCTAGCCTTACTATGCAGGACAAAAGGCTTGTTTAGGTCTGCATAGGGCAATACTGGAGTTTATGTAAGGAAGCTGACCTAGTCCTTGAAAGCTTGTTCACATTTCTCACTCTAGGGAGACTTGCCCTTAGGGTAATCATCTTAGAGATATGAGAGTCACCAAAGTCAAACTTCTCTGGATCTACTCCTATATTGAAAGAATCAGAGAGCTCTTATGATATTTTCTGACATTATTTGCATACATCATCATGCAGCTTCTATACGGATATTCAGGTATTCATTCTCAGCTTGTTAATTGCCATATTTTACTAATAATTTGGCTATTAGTAGGTAGAGTTAATCATAGTCAATGCTGATATACAAGAAATATTCTTTGGATCCAAGCATAACCCTGGTGAAGTCTAACTTTTCCCTTCTTTGTAACACCAATGACTTTCTGAAGCAAACTTTAAATTTACTCTGATGTAATCCACGTTCTTGTCACTCAGGTCACAGGGCTTTCTTCCTTCCATAGGCTCTAAAAGTATTTTTCTTAAACATTTCTCAGAAGGATTAGAATGTAATGGTCACTTGGGATCCCCTATTTTGTGCAACAAGACACTCTACATCTTTGTTCTTCATAGTCACTTCACCTTCACAAGGTACTTAGAGTTCCGGGGGAATGGACCCATAAAATAGGTGATGAAGTTAGTCTTAATGTTTTGGGTGTTTAGGGCAATTTCTCTTCCTATCTCTATCCTCATTCTTTGGAATTTACCTTCTGACTGACCCAACAGTTCCTCATTCTTCTCTCAAGTGCATTCGTCATAGAATTACAGCATTATCATCAGATACAAACTGAGGCAGAGGAAAATTCTGATTCTTTGTTTGCTTATACCTGGTGGCATTCTTACTTCAAGCTACTGTGATCACTAGGCCCCTTTCCCTTTGCTTCTCCAAGTGGAACTTTTTTGTCTTCTGTTCTCAGCAAGCTTTCTGTAAGCTCCTGCCTTCAAGTGGACCAGCAGTGCTCTTGTATTTGTTGCGTTCTTTTTAATTTTTTTAAAAATAGATTTTTATTGATATATTTTGTTGTTACATTTCTTGTTGTATCTTTTCTCTTTACCCTTCCATAATTATATTTTATAACAATTTTTTAAAGAGAAAAAAGAGGAAGAAAAAAATTCAGCAAAACCAAATTACATAAAAAATTTGACTGTATATGAAATGTTCCACACCTGTGGAAACACCTCTCCTATCCCTGACCTCGCCAAGGAGTGAAGAAATGTGTATTTTCAAATCTCTTCTTTGGGGCAAAGCTTATTCTTTGTAATTTCGCAACATATTTCACAACATAATTTTTATTATTTCGTGGTTGTTCTTTCCATGTATACTCTTGTAGATACCATGTATATATTTTTCCCTCGGCTTTGCTTGCTTTTTTCTTATCAGTCCATGTTAGTTCCCTTTGTATTAATCATCTCTGTCATTTCCTACAGCCTAGTAATATTCCATTTTCTTCACATATCACAGTTTATTTAGCCATTCTCACATTGGAGGGCTTATGCTTTGTTTTCAGTTCTTTATTATATTGGTGATCTCCTGTATTTCGACTGTGGCCTATTCAGGAAAAGATGTTTGGAGTATTTGTCTTTGTATCCTGAGCAAGCAGTACAGTGCATTGCAAGTGGTAGACAACAAATAAATACAAATACTTGTTGATTGAGATCAATCTGTAGTAGAATTTGGATTTTCCTGTGTTAGGTTGTTCTTTGCAGACTCAGTCTATTCCTCATATAATTTTCACTCATTTATCTTTTTCCTCGCTAATAATTAGTCGTGCTAACATCTTGCAATGCTGCTGTAGACCTTTAACACTTGCTGTCTAACATTGTTAGCTTCCTCTATCAGCCTTCCGAGGACTCTACAGAAACCTATAAATTCAGAGAAATTCTAGTCTTTGTGCTGAATGACAGTCATAAGAAACTTGCATAGACTTCATGTGCATTATGGCCACAGTCACACTGTCTTTCTCTAGCCTTTTAAGGTGCTGATATTATGTGATTTAAAAATTTGCATTCTTTAGACTCCACGCAGATGTTAAAAATGTCCCTTTAATAATAATATATAACATAAGAATAAGAATAGCCAACATTTATATAGTGCTTTATGGTTCGAAAGTGCTTTACAAATATTATTTTATCCTCACAACAATTCTGGGAGGTAGGTACTATTTCTATCCTTTGACAGATGGGGAAACTGAGGCATAGAGCTATTAAGTTTCTTGCTCATGGTTTCACCTAGTTAAGTGTCTGAGGCTGGATTTGGACTTAGGATTCCTGACTTTAAGACCAACTCTATCTGCTGCACCATCTAGCCACCTCATGTAATTCTGGAATTTTGTTACATAACTCTGTAGTAATTTGGTTGCATTGCTGATTCAAGTATCCACTGGTTCTTCTCTAAGGGAATGAGTCCTTTCCATAAAAATTTGAGCCTCTGACCACCCTGTGGTATAGAATATCTAGAACCCACATATCTGTGGGTATAAGTATCCTCTTCAAGCTTAATCAGGCATTTCAGTGTGCTCACTGGCCATCCTCAGCTCGTTACAGTTTGAAATCGTCTAAGGAAATCTTCCTCGTTAGCGGAAGGCTTAATGACCAGTTTCCAAATATATTTTTATGCTTTGACCACATCAGCAATTTTTGAATAATCATATATTTCTGGAAATTTAAAGAAAATAGACTAAATCTTTTTTGCCTTTCTCATACCTGTTAGTGCTTGTTTATATTTCTACATTTTTTCCCCTTCAATTCTTTTGCAGTGTCCTTATTTCTACATCCAAGGTCTATTCTCAGAATTTAAGGCCTCTGTGTGTTTCTCTGGGATCACTGCACACCATAATACCTCTATTGTATTCAAATTTGAGTTAGAATTCTGTTCAACAAAGCATGTATAGAAATAGTATATAGTATCTCACAATAATGATATATTAAAGCATAAACTAACAGTTAGCGAGGATAAGATGGACAATGGCAACGATTTCAACTCCATATTCACTCCTAGAAAGGTTATATATCACTTCTTCCCACCCAGCAGTCCTCAGTGCCCATCGTAGGCACTTAATAAATGCCAGTTGACTGATCTCGATGATTTCAGATAAATGAGTCTAGACAAACTTTCTAAGTTCTTGGAAGAACTAGAAGCTGTGATTACGAAGCTGCTGTTCCTAATGGTGTAAGACTAGGAGAGGTACTGCAGGCCTGGGAAAGGGTAAATGTTATCCCAATTTTTCATAAGGGCAAAAAGATGCAACTTCAACTAGGCTAGTGAGCTTGATTGATTTCCAGTAACATTTTAGGATTTTTTTCTTAAAGGGATGACTTATGCCTACTTACAATGCTCTCCCCCATCCCTACCTTCCAGTTTCCCTGACATCCTTCAAATCCTTGCTAAAGTTCTATCTTCTGCAAAAAGCCTTTCCCAGTCCTCCTTAATTTTAGTGCCTTCCCTCTGATTCTTCCCCTCAATTTATCCTGTCAAGAGAAGTTATTATTTCTCTCTTATATTAATAATTAATTATTGAATTAGGACAAGGATTTTTTCCAAAATCTGTAGGCTGTTCAGGACATTGAACTAATGGATGAGATTGCCCAAATCCCCAGGGGACATGCTTTTTGATGCTGAGTGGGAGCTGTTGCCCCATCCAACTAGAGAACCTTACAAAGAATTTAATCTGAGGTGAATTCTGGCCCATTGTCTTCTATTCAGGCTTAGGTAGGGGTAGATCCTTTGTCCAGATTGCCCAAGGCTGGGGAAATGACATAATCAAAGTCACGTTCCTCTATACCCTCATTAGAATAGGTCCACCTCTCATCATAATATTCATAATTGTTAACCAATCAAAGTTGATTGCCACCCTCAGCAACATCCACTCTTCCAAGGACATATAAACGTTGAGTGGGTTCCATGAGAGGTCTTTGGCATTTGAAAGTGCCACTGACCCCTTTTATTAATTATCTGCTAGCATGATAAATAAAATGATTAATTACCCAGCAACCATATCTCTTGAACTTGTTTTTTTAGACATCACACTGTAACATCTTGTTTATACATAGTTATTTACATTTTTTCTCCCCCATTAAATTGTGAGCTCCTAGAGAGTATAGGGTTTCTTTTGCCTTTCTTGTGTCTTCGGTGCTTAGTACAATGTCTAACACATGGTAGGCACTTAGAAAATATTTATTGACTGACTCAGAAAGGGGAATGATGATCACCATAATGCCACAGTTTTCCTTTTTTAACATGCACACTATGAATAAAACAACCAACAAGTATTTATTAAGTGCTTACTATGTGTCAGGAATTGTGTTAGGTTCTGAGAATGAAAGAATAAAGGATGAAACAGTCCTTACCCTCAATGGAGTAGACTTCTAATGGGAGAGGCAAACGGTACTCATAAAGAGGTATATTGCAACATGAATATAAGGTAGTTTGGGAGGGAGATCAAGAAAGGCTTCATGAAGAAGTGACTTTGTCTTAAAGGAAGAAAAGGAGACAGTACTTTGTCGGCAAAATATTTGACAGTCTTTCATGCTGTCGTTGTTGACAAGATGGAGAGACATCGGCTGTGCTGGTAGAGTAGGGAGATTGGGGTGCTGTAGGGCTGGCAGCTCAGGTGATTCTGTGCCCAAGATAAGGGAATCTTCATTCCAATATTTTTGCCAGTGAAGCAAATCATTGAAACAAGAAGCAGTGCTAACATTTCTGACTGGACTATTTGGAGATGCCAGAGACTGGGGTGGAAACTGGTGGCCTATGTAAGCCAGCCTCAAAGTCGGTGTGAGGGAATATAGTGGTGAGATAGTGTTCAGATGAAAGTCAATGGAGATACCATTGAATGCCGTAAGGTGCTTGGTTCTCAAGGTAACTGGTCCTTGTTTTCTCCTTGTGATGTCTTTGTGGCAAAAGAGAGTTGTCATGGGAATCTCTATCCATCTGTGTTTGTAGGTCTTGCTGCTCCAGTATCCCAGGAAGTCAGCAACAATGAAAGGGGTGCTCCAATCTTGCCCAGTGCTGCCTACTTGAATTATACTGCTGAGTATATTTCTGGTTTCTATCCCTAAGGAAGAATGCCAGCTGCAGTGGCACCATTGTCTCCATTTAGCAGTCTGTATCTTGATAGTCTTAGATGAACTTGGGACTAGCTCATCGATCAGATCTAAAGGATAGAGGTTAATGGATCGATGTCAGTCTGGTGAGGGAGGCCTAGTGTCATAGAGATATGTCCCTAGCTCCCTTTTATTCAATGTTCTTACTAATGACTTCGATAGGGGAAGAGATGGTGTGTTTATCAGAAGTGTCATAGAGATATGTCCCTGGTTCCCTTTTATTCAACGTTCTTACTAATGACTTCAATAGGGGAAGAGATGGTGTGTTTATCAGAAGTGTCATAGAGATATGTCCCTGGTTCCCTTTTATTCAACGTTCTTACTAATGACTTCGATAGGGGAAGAGATGGTGTGTTTATCAGATTCTTAGAAGGCACGTAGCTGAGAGTAGTAGCTACTACCTTGGATATCGTAATCATGATTCGAAATTGATCCTGATAAGCTGGAATGATAAGACTGAATCTACTTAGATGACACGAAGTAGAATCAAATGCAAAGTCATTCACCTAGGGAAGGGATATGAGTTTATACATTGCTTACTATGTGACAGACACAGCGCTAAGCACTTAAAAAATATCGCGTGTTGTTTGAGCCTCACAACAACCTTGGGAAGTAAAGCGCTGTTATTGTTCCCATCTTATAGTTGAGGAAACTGAGGTAAATAGAGGTTAAGTGACTTGCCTAGGGTCGCAGAGCTTGTAAGTTTCTGAACTTTGGTTAAAAAAGCTCCCCTGCCCAAAGGCAGGATGGAAGAGATGTGGTTAGACTATTGTGAAAAAGGCATGAGTTTTAGTAGATTGCAAGCTATAATCAAAGATAGGCAAAAGCTCTGTGATATTAAGCATAATATTCAGAAATGTGAGGTGACAGTACTTGACCTCGGTCTGACTTGAAGTACTCTCTTCAGTTTTTGGGAGCTGCATTTTAGGAAGGAAAGTGATCAGATGGAACAGGGAGGTGATCAGGTTGGTGAGAAGGCTCAAAATCACGTCTTGCAAGGATGATTTGAAGGAATTTGAAGAAGAATAGACTTGGAGAAAGAATGCTGAATGACATGATAAGAGACAGTCATGGAGAATGCTTTCAAGGGGAAGAAACATTGGCCTTGTTCTACTTGGGTGCAGAAGAACAGTGGGTGCAATTTCACAGGGAGGCAAACTCTGACTTGACCATAAGGAAAAACTTCCTAACAATGAGAGTTATACAAAAGTAGAGCAGGATGCTTTAGGATAGAGCAAGTTACCCCTTCATTGCAAGTCTTTATGCTAAGGCAGAAAGAAACAAGCATTTATTAAATACCTACTATTTGCCAGAGATTATGCTAAGCATTTTGTAAATATTATCTCATTTGATCCTCAAAACAACCCATTTTGCAGTTGTGGAAACCGAGGCAGAGAAAGTTTTTTTTAAAAGTGATTTGTCCAGAGTCACATAGCTAGTAAGTGTCTGAGGCTAGATTAGAACCCAGATCTTCCTGACTACAGGCCCAGCACTGAGCCACCTAACTTCTGAGATTAGATAACCATTTTTCATGGAGATTTTAGGAGATTCCTAAGGTGTGACATGGCTGGCTTGGACTAGATCATCTTTTCCAACTCTAAGATTTTATGATTCTAGAAATATAATTTTATAATTTCTTCCCCAGCACCCAGTGAATTGCTGACAACTTAATACATATTTGTGAAATTGTCAAATGCCCCTGAGATTATAAAAATCCTCCTGTATCTCTTTCTCTTTCACTTAACCAGAAAAAGATATTTTCTTACTTTATTTTTTCTAGTTTCCATTCTATACTTCTCCTCCAATCTTAGCTTTCTCTAGGGGAGTTGCTGGCTTAATCTGTATACAATAGATTACATTTCTATAACAGCTTGTTGCTAGTAGTGATGGCTCGGGAAAATGGCCTCATTTTAAAACCTGTCTTGGCCAGTTTTTTCAAAAATGCTTTCTTAAAGGGCCAACAACCCATTTCAACTGAATATAGCTTTTAGGCAGATTCTGAACAGCAAATAAAACAAGATTCCCACATATTCAGCTTTAGTTTCTATCTTTTTCCATTTTCATAACATTATTAGGTTATATTTTCCTGGGAGAAGAGAGCATGCAAGCCAGTTCTATGCTTGCTAGAATGGAGGGGGGTGGGGAAATAGAGAGAGAGAGAAAGAGAGAGAGAGAGAGAGAGAGAGAGAGAGAGAGAGAGAGAGAGAGAGAAAGAAGAGATGAGAGTGAGAGAGGAGAGACAGACACAGAGAAAGACAGAGACAGAGAGACAGAGACAGAGATAGACACACAGAGAGACAGAGAGACACAGAGATAGACACAGAGACAGAGAGACACAGAGATAGACACAGAGACAGAGAGACACAGAGACAGTCACACACAGAGACAGAAAGACAGAGAGAAAGGCAGCGAGACAGAGACAGAGAGAAAACAAGGATGAGAGGAAATAGGTTAGTATTGAAGATGACTAAGTTATCCATGTGTCCACTTTTACGCATCAGGTTTGTTGCTCCTCATAAATCTGTCTGGGAACTCCTAAATTTGCCTAATTTTTAACTCTCCCCTAGGACTAGTCAGGCCTCCATACTCACCCAGTATAAACACCAAAAACTCCTAATAAACATTTGGATATAAATTATGTTATTACAAAGCATATGTAGAACAGAATGGGATTTGTACCTCAGTTCAGGTTGCAAGGGAAGAGAGATGCTTCCTGCTTTTTATCCCAGAGGGTCAGTAATTATCCTCAAAAAACCAAAACTTACTGATAGTACAGGAAAGGTCTCAGTAGCATTACTGGCATAGGAAAGCCTAATGAAGTCAGATCCTGCCTCATGATCTGGTTTCTCTAGAGTCTCAGTTTGTTCCCTTTCCTGCTCTGATATCTGCATGTCTGGCCTGCCCTCATCTCTACTGCTGGACCCCCACCACCTGTCTTCTCCAGCACCACCAGATTGTGGTAGCTTTCAGGCTCTGCTCGACTCAAGGGTTCTTTGCCACTTGGCTAGTAGTCTGCTTGCCTTGTCTATCCTGTTCCAAGTTCCTCATTTATGTACCCTGACCCCTTGAAAGCCCCTTTCACCCCTGAACATAGCTTTCCTTTTCTCAGATGTCCTTCAACCTCAGGCTTATGACACTATGGGAAAACTAGTCCATTTTAAACAATACATGCTGAAATGTGTTGATGAAATGAAATACTCCCTCAGTTAAAAAATTTGTGGTGCCTGCAAACTACACAAAGTATAGGTATTAATATTCATGTATTAATATGTATGAAGTGGACATATATATCATGTCATATGTATAAATTATATGTATGTATATATATATGTGATTTATAGGTAACTATAACACTGATCAGGTTACATATATAGTCACATGCACATAATTCACATACACATAATGTATGGCAAAACTATTGCACAAGTAGGATTACATATCTATTGCAATTTACACATATCCTTATGGATATGTTATCCTTTCCCGAAGGTAGTATAGGCATCAATAGACCAGTAGGCTTAGAAGAGCATCCTCACCCTTTACAATTGGTGTATTGGCACATCCTCCTTGTCATTGGCCAATGTACCAGTTGTAAAAGCATGTTTTTAGTGACCAGCCGTCACTTTTGTAGTCTTATACTCCTCTTCCTGTTTGTGAGCCATTATCCTCAGTCCCATTGGACTGCATTCTCAATTATAGGCCCGTAATTATCCCAGAATGAAAGGTTCTGTCTCCAGTCCCTAAGGAGTCAGCCCTTATAGGTATTCCCTTGGCCCATACCTTGAATGCTAGGCAGGAAGGATCAGCACCTGTATTTAGCTCCTCCTCTTTCTAGGCAGAGAGCCTCTTCAAATGGGGTCAGTATTGGCACCTGTCCCCAACACCTCCCAAGTGTTAATATATATGAGATCCATGCAGCTAGATGGCACAATGGATAGAGTATCAGCCTGGACTCAGGAAGACTCATCTTCCTAAGTTCAAATCTGGCCTCAGATACTTACTAGCTGTGTGACCCTAGGCAAGTCACTTAACCCTGTTTGCCTCAGTCTCCTTATCTGTAAAATGAGCTAGAGAAGGAAATGCCAAATCACTCCAGGATATTTGCCAAGAAAACCCCAACTGGGGTCATAGAGAGTTGGATGCAACTGAAACTATTGAACAAGAACACGAGATCAACTGTATAGTGGTGTTCCTAGTATCCCTGTAGGCAAATACTACAAAGGCTTATTCCAAGAAGCCTCTTGCTCAGATCCTAGCGTCCTCAATAGGTTCAGCTGGATGGGATTAAAATGTTCTGGGCATAAGTCTCAAGTCAAGCACCTCCTTAAGTAAATTTCTCTTAAACTCTTGACCCTGATCAGAATGGATCCTGGCAGAGAAGCCACAAGGAGAAAAATCCACCTTCCACAAAACCTTAGCTACTGTGGAAGCCTGGTTCCTCCTTGGGCAGACCTATGTGCATCCCCACTAGGAGGTTGCTTCTATTCTTCTTATCCCTATAGAGAGACAAGAAGTCCTTTCACACAAGGCAAGAGCTTGCTGTTGCTCATGGTCTCTAGGTTAGCAGTTCATGCCACTTTCCTTTGTACACAGCCAGCATAGGTCTGAAACTTCTTGTACACATCCCCTGCTATCCTGGGCCAGTAGAACTTTTTCTGCGCTAGATTTAGTTTTTCCCTTGGCTCAGGTGTTCAAAATCATCGTGAATGAATGAATCAATCAATGAAAAAATTTATTAAGTGCTTGTTATGTTCCAAACACTGTATTAAGTACTAGGGAAATAAATATAAAAGCAAAGATAGCCTCTGCCCTCTAAGGGCTTACATTCTAATAGAGGAGACAGCACATAAAGGATGGTGGTGGCAGGTGGGGGAATTGGCACTTTGGTCTTGAAAGATATAGAGATTGTAACTGAGGTCACAAGGAGAGTAATCCGACATAATCCATGCAGGAACGATGGTAGAGCTGATTTGATTTTGGTTCAAGAAAGCCTGGAGATGTTTTTTAGATTTGAACATACCAGGACTACCATGTATATTTTCTTGTGGATGTCCATAACTTCCCTGGGAAAGTGAAAACATAGTTTTATATAACCTAGATATGGGTTGTCCTTTTTTGTTCCACAAAGGTCAAGTTCCTGCATAGGCTTTATAGGCCTCATATTCCTCATAAAATGCTGTGATATATAATTGGTACTTGAGATATACTGTCTATCAAAATAGGACATATTACATTTTCAATCCTTTCTGACAAGGCTTGATAGAGTACTATGAGTCTAGGTGGAAAGGGCCTAGGAAAGGTCAATGGGACAGAACCTAATTCTTTAGGCTCTACAGCAGCCACTATCCCTTATCCAGCCTCTGGTCCTGTAAGCCAATCCAGTAGATTACAACTTCTAGTAAGCCACTTGTTGAGTTCACACATTCCACATGTGCCCATCTCACTCACAGTAGCAAAATACAGCTTGACTTCTTTGGATGGCATTCCTGAAGAGGGAATCCTTGACCTTTCCTGCTAAATCTTTTTGTCCCTCTGGGAGGGGAGGACCTTGGCATAATGGCCTGGTTTTCAGTAGGCTTGGTTCTTATCTTTAGTGTGGACTGTTTTAAGTTGGCCTCTTTTTTGGTCTCAGTCTCTGAGTCAGCCTCCTTTGGGCAATTCAGAGTCTGCTTTTTTGTTACTCTTCAAGTTCTCTTCTTTTTTTAAAAAATTGTTCTATTTTTAGTTTTCAACATTCACTTCCATAAGATTTTGAGTTCCACATTTTCTCTCCTTCCCCTCCCTGCTCCCCACCCCAAGATGGCATGCAATCTGATATAGCCTCTACATATACATTCATAATGAACATATTTTCACATTAGTCATGTTGTAAAGAAGAATTAGAACCAATTGAAGGAGGCACGAGAAAGAAGAAACAAAACAAAACAAAAAAAGAGACCAAATAGTATGCTTTGATCTGCATTCAGACTCCATAGTTCTTTTTCTGGATGTGGTTAGCATTTTCCATCATGAGTCTTTTGGAGTTGTCTTAGAACCTTGCATTGCTGAGAAGAGCTAAGTCTATCAAAGCTAGTCATCACACGATGTTACCGTTACTATGTACAATATTCTCCTGGTTCTGCTCATTATACTCTGCATCAGTTCATACAAGTCTTTCCAGGTTTTTCTGAAAACCTGCTTGCTCATCATTTCTTATAGCACAATAGTATTCCATTACGTTCATATACCACAATTTGTTCAGCCATTCCCTAGTTGCTGGGCATCCCCTCAATTTCCAGGTCTTGGAGGTATTATAAATCCAAGCTCTCTTCTTGCTTCTCTTCATATTTTGACTCTACTTGCCTGATCAGTCAGATCATTCCTGAGTAACTATGGGCACTTCTTGGGACTTGTACAGCTGTGGGTACGATAATAGCAATTGCTCTGAGAAATTTAGTCAGTTCATTGTAGTTCCTGGCTACTGTTCAGGTACTTCCTGGCCACTGCACCTTTGATTTTTGCCCTCAGTAATAGTCCCTCCAATTTTAGCACAAAGCTGGAGAGCTCCTCTCCCTCTTTTTGGGAGGTAGCTGAAAAATTCACGTAGGTACTCTATTTTTTTGGTGCCACTAAATTGGTCCACAAGCATTTAAGATCTGTGACCTCTGGCCACTACATCTTTGAGGCGCATATGATGTGGAAAGGTATAGGACTTTTCTCTCCACCCATGGGAACACCCGTAATTTTCATTGGCCATAGATGCAGAAAGGCAGATGGTTGGACTGGCAATGCTCGTGTGCTCTCTTAGGGGCAAGATTAAAAGTTACTCAGACTAGAATCTCTATGTTTGCCACCAGGGGACACTCTAAGGCAGGGCTAGCATCCCAAGCTTGTTGGCCAGTGAGAACTTGCTAACCACGGTTGAGTCCCTTTAGAATCTGTGCATAGGGACTTATCTGGGCTCCTCGTCTCTCGGATTTTAGTACCTTGTTCTATCTGTTCTCATGTGGTTTAAGGTGGAAAACAAAGATTATAAGAATTTATTTGCCTCATATCCTCTTTCTTATTAAGGTTTTGTCTCCTTACCAACTTCATGTGATCTGAAAGGAGTACATACTATAGTTTACTTTCAAGTATATTTGCTCAAAGGAATAAAAAAATACAGTACTGAGATTCCTGACATAGTCATTCCCAGAAAGGTCTGAAATTTCAGCTTTCCAGTTGCTACAGCCATTCTTTGTTAAGGTCTGAAATCTGAATTTCACTTCTGCTAAGGGAACTGATGCACTCATAGGCCACTTTGTAGAAGGACGATATTAAACTTTTCCCTATATAAAAAGTCACAAAGAAGGGAAAGGAAAACATTTCGCCAAATGGAGGCCCCACTCAAGTTTCAATTGGAATGGCATTAAATTTCTAACCAATAAACAGGTGAAACCTGGAGTCCAATGATCAACAGAAAATATTGCTGATTTATCAACTTGTGTTATTAATGCACTCTGGTATCCAAGATCAAGCACAGCATGTTGCAATCTCACTGTCCATGACATGTCTCACTTTGTAAAATTTTCTATCATAGCTTTAAGACCTGAATTAAGTCCCTCACTGGAACTTCTATTATATATCTTCCCAACCCCCATTTCTATTCTTTTGGCACATAAATGAGAGACATCAAAGGGAAAGCACTGAGCACTTTGGTACCCAGGTGTTACCTTCCTCTAGAAGGTGAATAGTTTTGTAGTCCCTGCAAAATTATATGAGGTATATTTGAACATTTGCAGACATACATTATGATAAGTATCAGAATGCAATGCACTGAAGGCTATTATCCCAACTTCAAAGACAATTAATTATCCCATGGTACCATTTATACTCCATCTAAATTAACTTTAAATGCATAATAAAACGCAAGGCAAAGCATTACTTGACGGAGCTGCCTTAATGACTGAATGACATATAGCAATAGTACCTGCATGCCATTAGTGCATAAGTAAATATGAAATGGCAAAAAATTTAGAAAACATGTAATCAGAGTTGACACATGTATCCATATATACCAATAGATAAAATTTCATTTAAAGCATATGTTTCAGGCACATTCATTAGTATTGTATGGCAACAGGCAAAATCACTTCCATTGCTCCTGCAATGAAGCAAGGCCTATTGGATGAGACACCGGACTTGGAGTCAGGAAGACCTAGGTTCATATCTTAACTCTCGCACTTAGTTGTCACTTAATGTCTCTATTCTTTAGTTTCCTCATTTGCAAAATGAAGGTGTTGAACTCAGTGACCTCTAAGGCCCCTTTCAGCTCCAAGTCTTATGCTATCCTATGCTAGATTGTTCACTGGCAAGGTAATTCTAGCTCTTCTGTGACCTGCTGAACATTCTGCACCTATACATGAGCTGGTTGATGGTCTAGATCTAAGGGTAGGGAACCTTAGGCCTCAAGGCTACATGTGGCCTTCTAGTTCCTTGGGTGTGGCCTTTTGACTGAGTCCAAGTTTTATAGAATAAATCTTTTTACTAAGAGGATTTGTTCTGGGAAGTTTGGATTCAGTCAAAGGGCTGCACTTAAGGACCTAGAGGATCATATGTGTCCTTGAGGCTGCAGTTTCCTCCCTTTTGGTAGGATAATTGTTGGCATCACCACACCTAGACCTAGATTCCACCTTCATGAGCTGGTGGATGGCTCAGGGAGGCTATTATCATAGTCAGTGGATTGTCCCAATTCCCCATGGTGTCCGCAGCAGAAGTATTAAGGAAGGAATAGAGTTTATCTCTGGGTTCAGCCTTCTTGTCCCTCTCACATCTGGCCTGAGGTCTACCTCAGGCTGAAGCAGTCAGTGGACCACACTATCTTCTTCATCTGAATCATTGCCTAGGGATCTTTTGTGTTGTTCAGATGATTTCTCTACACATTAGTGAGTGATCTCTTCTCAGTCTGTTCAGTTGATTATTTAGCTCTCCCTTCATTTTGCTTCCTCTGTTCACCATGGAATTCAAATAATTCCTCTATAGGTAATAGGTGGTTAAAATTAATTATCTTTGTAGGCTCTGCTCTATTCTCCCTCCAAACAATAATCTCTGGGAATACTTTCTTCACTATTTGCAGTGGAGAAGACCACTATGTAGTGGCTTTCCATTGGTCCACTCTACTGCGTGTCCTTGGAACATGAACTTTTCTCAAGACTATCATCTTACAATGACAATTAATTCAAGCATTATACCACCAAAGTAATAGTGAATAGGTAAATCATGAAACTCACTCAGTGTCATCATTTCTGGTAATGTTATGTACATTCACCAGCAGTATAGCAACTCCATTGAGATTTCTGCTCAGACCTTAGAATTCTGAAATTGCTCAGTGATATGTGATTAAAATACTCCAGCTGTGGGTCATCTTGGGGATGGTAAGCTACAGTTTCAAATTTCTTGATTCTTTGCAAAGCTAATGCTTCCTTATTTTCCACCTGGCTGTGTTCCTTTTGGATTTCTTTAATTTATCCATCATGGCCTCATGCTGAGAATCTTTTTCCTCCTCCTGTTGGTTTGCAGTTTCTTTTTTGTGTGTTGTCTCCCTGCATTAGATTGTAAGACCCTTGAAGATTGTCTCTTTTTTTGGTTTGTATTTTATCCCCTATACTTAGCATAGTGACCAGCACATAGTGGGTGCTTGAGAAATGTTTATTGACAATTGACTGACTGCTTTCCTGAATAGCATATTTTCAAAGTCTCTACTGAGATATTGGATCTTTCTACAGAGTAACATAGAATATTTTAGCAGCTTTGGACACTTTCTATATTGGGTATGCGTGGCATTCCTGGTGAAGTAGTCTGTCACCACTAGCATATGACTTGTATTTTTACTATCTTCTTCCAGAGATGCAAAGTCAAAGTGCACAAGCTCCAAAAACATGGTGCTTATGCTCTCCAAATATTCAGCACAAGTTGGTAGTACTTCCCTCTGGATATACTGACTACAGGTCTCACACTTCTTCGTGATGTCTGTTGCCATCGTGGGTAACTAATTAGTTCCTTACCAGTTCAAGGGGTCTCCCTTGACTCCAAAGCTCAAAGTCATCATGTAATGCCTCTGTGGTTACAGAATAAAATGTCCTTCCTAGTGCCATGTGGGGTTACAGCCTAAGTACTTTGGTGAAGTGAGCATGTAAAGAGAAAGGGCTTTCTCAAGTTTGCCTAGGGCCCAGGAGTGGGGAACCAGAGGCCTCGAGGCCACATATGGCCCTCTAGGTCCTCAAGTGTAGCCCTTTGATGGAATCCAAATTCAAAGGCCATACTTGAGAACCTAGAAGGCCACATGTGGCCTTGAGGTCTCAGGTTCCCCAACCCTGCAGGCCAATACTGGTGTATGGGTAAGGACACTGATTATTTGAATTTCTTATTCCAGTGATCTCCTAATAGTTTCAGAGGGTTCACACCACATTAACCCTTCTTGCTCTTATGATTCTTTAAAAAGATCTTGGGCCTCAAAGGTTTTTTGGATGTGACCATTTGAGGAAAACCTCTATCTTTTCTGAGTTATCTCTCTTTGCTGATCCATGTATTGTGTAAGGTCATCAACTGGGGGAAAAAAACCAGGGGCTCTTTCACAACCAGGTGTTGTAGATGTCAAAGGCAGGTCCTCTGAGTTTCTCTAGTAATCAATTACATTCCTCTGCATTAATTCCTTACCGATCCTGAATCATATCAGGAGCATTTTCTAGCCAGGTATCAAAGCCCTCCTCTCTAGTTAAATGTTCACAGTACATTTACTGTGTGCTGCTAGTGCCAGCAGCCTAATAGAGCAATGCTAGGGGTGGTTAACTAGAGGGAAAAATAATGAAAGTTCAGATGAACACTTCCAAATGCCTTCTTTTCCTAGCCGGTTCTGTGTTCCTAATAAGTGCTTTGACCCTTGGAAGCCCTTGCCATGCCTGCTTTTCTTCTTTCTAGCATCCTGTCTGCCTCTGAAAAACATTATATGAAATAAAGTCCTTTCCTATATGTGCATGTCTACCACAACGACACAACTGATGAAGGGATCCTCTGTGTTTTTATCTCCTTGTTCCCAAGAACAATATTACTTTATTGGGAAACACTGTCCAGTGCAGTATTAGTCAGTCACCAGATCAGGCCAGAGTCTAGCATCAGGAACATGTGGTATCAACTAAGAGGTTGACTCAGGAGAGGTTTAGGAGCTGGAGCCCAGGCCCAACCATGAACTTGGCATCAGGAATCATGATTTGCACAGGTGGCGTAATCAACCACAGATACCAGACAACAAAGGAGAAGCTCCTAAGTCAAATAGAATTGAGTACTAAGGTATTTGGTGTGGACATTAAATGTTATGGGTGTCCAGAAAGGGGGAATCAGTGGGGATTGGAATTATTAGGAAGGGATTTGTATAAGAAATGAGTAAGAACTGAGATTAGAGAAGATTAGGGAGGGGATTCCAGGAAGCAGAACCAGCCTCAACACGTGCATGGAAATAGCAATGTTCATGATACATTGCATAGATGATAAAGAGACTGACCCAGCTGGACTAGAGGATTAACTAGAGGAGTAAGGCAGCAGAAGATCAAGGTGGAGAGATAAGCTATAACTATAATGGGCATTTATTTTATGTTTGTTGAATTGTGGAATGTCATCAGTGCCAGGCTAAAGGATTTTGACTTTATCCTGAAGGCCCTGAGGAGCCATTATAAGTTTATTAAGCAGACCACTGACAAGGTCAGGCCTGTGCATTAAGAAGACCTGAAATCAATGTGAAGGAAACTTGTGAGACTGGAGGCAAGGAAACTAATTAGAAGGTTACTATCATAATCTCGGAGAAGGGCCTAAAGGCCTGAATCTCTGTCTTCAATTAGGCCAGTTAGAGTTAAATTACTTAATTGGTTAACTAGAGATTCCCTGGATATTTTGTTACTCTATGCAAGGTTCTGGTCTAGGCCTGAGGATAACAAGAGAAAAAGGAAACAGTCCCTGCCCTCGAGAGTCTTACAGTCTACTGGAGCAGCTCATAATTTATTTTTTTAGCAGCTCATAATTTAATCCCATTCTTTACTGAAGATGTATTTATTGAGAAGGTGCTTTAATAAGTATCCTCTTAATGGACTAGACCTATATGTATTCTAGATGCCCAGACCAGCAAAAGGCATGTCATTGGCTAATTCATTAATGAGGCCACCCAAGAATCTGCTGAGTTTAAGAAGTGGCTGCTGGGGGCAGAGCCAAAATGGCAGCTGGAAAACAGGGACTTGCCTAGGGCTCTCCCCCAGAACCCTCCAAACACTGATAAAAAATGGCTCTGAACAAATTCTAGAACTGCAGAACACATGAAATAGCAGAAGAAAATAGGGCTCCAGCCCAGAACAGCCTGGATGGTCGCTGGGTAAGGTCTATCGCACATAGAGCTGGGAGCAGAATGGAGCAGAGCCCAGTGTGGGCTGCACCCAGACCAACCAGACCAGGAGCCGGGTGGAACAGGCCCTAGAGCCCTAAATCAGTGAGCTGTGGCAGTTACCAGACTTCTCAACCCACAAACACCAAAGACAACAGAGAAGGTTAGTGGGAAAAGCTGCAGGGGACAGAGTGAAAGGAGTTCATAGTTCAACCACCACCCCAGGGGCAGCAGAGGTGGTGCAGCTACAGAACTACAGCTACAGTTGCTTCCAGCCCCAGGCCCACCTGGTGGGAGGAATTAAGTGGCAGATCAGAGGAGGAGTGTGGAGCCTGCTTAAGATCTGAGTCGTGGCCAGGTTGGCTGTTCTTGGGGGAGGAGGAGGTTCTTGGGGGAGCAGGAGTGCTGGTGTGGCAGAGCTTGCTGTGTAGAAATAGCTCTGAAAACAACAGCACATCCCCTTAAGCTTGGAACAAAGTACTCTCTACTCTACAAGAGTCATACCACACTGAAAAACTCAAGGCTCAAGTAGTTGGCTGGGAACATAGCCAGGCAGAAAACGGACTCAGATTCAGACTCAGACTTTGGAATCTTTCTTTGGTGACAAAGAAGAACAAAACATACAGCCAGAAGAAGTCAACAAAGTCAACAAAGAGCCTACAGCAAAACCCTCCAAGAAGAACATGAACTGGTCTCAGGCTATAGAAGAGCTCAAAAAGCATTTGGAAAAGCAAGTTACAGAAGTAGAGGAAAAATTGGAAAGAGAAATGAGATGGATGTGAGAAAACTGTGAAAAACAAGTCAATGACTTGCTAAAGGAGACCCCAAAAATACTGAAGAAAACAACACCTTAAAAAATAGACTAAGTCAAATGGCAAAAGAGCTCCAAAAAGCCAATGAGGAGAAGAATGCCTTGAAAGGCAGAATTAGCCAAATGGAAAAGGAGGTCCAAAAGACCACTGAAGAAAATACTACCTTCAAAATTAGATTGGAGCAAGTGGAAGCTAGCGACTTGATGAGAAATCAAGATATTATCAAACAGAACCAAAGGAATGAAAAAGTGGAAGACAATGTGAAATATCTCATTGGAAAAACCATTGACCTGGAAAATAGATCCAGGAGAGAGAATTTAAAAATTATTGGACTACCTGAAAGCCATGATCAAAAAAAGAGCCTAGATATCATCTTTCAAGAAATTATCAAGGATAACACAAGATCTAGCAGCTTCTACATTAAGGGATTGAAGGGCTTGGAATACAATATTCTGGAGATCAGTGGAGCTAGGATTAAAACCAAGAATCACCTACCCAGCAAAACTGAGTATCATGCTCCAAGGCAAAATATGGATTTTTTTTTGTTTTTTAGCAAGGCAATTGGGGTTAAGTGATTTGCCTAAGGTCACAGAGCTAGTACATGTGTTAAGTGTCTGAGGCTGGATTTGAACTCAGTTCCTCCTAACTCCAGGGCCTACTCCAGGTGCTCTACTCACTGTGCCACCTAGCTGCCCCCAAAATATGGATTTTCAATAAAATAGAGGACTTTAAAGCTTTCAAAGTGAAAAAACCAGAGCTGAATAGAAAATTTGACTTTCAAACACAAGAATCAAGAGAAGCATGAAAAGGTAAACAAGAAAGAGAAATCAAAAGGGAGTTACTAAAGTTGTACTGTTTTGTTTACATTCCTACATGGAAAGATGATGTGTATAATTCATGAGACCTCAGTATTAGGGTAGCTGAAGGGAATAGATAGATAGACAGATAGATAGATAGATAGATAGATAGATAGATAGATAGAGGGCACAGGGTGAGTTGAATATGAAGGGATAATATCTAAAAAAATCAAATTAAAGGATGAGAGAGGAATATGTTGAGAGAGAGAGAAAGAGAGAGATAGAATGGGGTAAATTATCTCACTTAAAAGTGGCAAGAAAAAGCAGTTCTGTTGGGAGGGAAGAGGGGGCAGGTGAGG
>CM053622.1:554684668-554707259 GCA_028646595.1 Phalanger gymnotis
TGATAATATCTTGATTTCTCATCAAGTCGCTAGCTTCCACTTGCTCCAATCTAATTTTGAAGGTAGTATTTTTTTCAGTGGTCTTTTGGACCTCCTTTTCCATTTGGCTAATTCTGCCTTTCAAGGCATTCTTCTCCTCATTGGCTTTTTGGAGCTCTTTTGCCATTTGACTTAGTCTATTTTTTAAGGTGTTGTTTTCTTCAATACTTTTTTCATGGTTTTCTCACATTATTCTCATTTCTCTTCCCAGTTTTTCCTCTACTTCTCTAACTTGCTTTTCCAAATCCTTTTTGAGCTCTTCCATGGCCTGAGACCAGTTCACATTTTTATTGGAGGCTTTTGATGTAGGCTCCTTGAATTTGTTAACTTCTTGCTGTATGTTTTGTTCTTCTTTGTCACCAAAGAAAGATTCCAAGGTCTGAGACTGAATCTGAGTGCGTTTTCGCTGCCTGGCCATATTCCCAGCAAACTTACTTGACCCTTGAGTTTTTCAGCAGGGTATGACTGCTTGTAGTGTAAAGAGTACTTTGTTTTAAGTTTGAGGGCATGTGCTGTTGATTTCAGAGCAATTTCTATACAGCCAGCTCTGTCACAGCAGCACTCCTCCTTCCTCAAGAACCAACAACCCGGACCTGAGGAAAATCTTAAGCAGGCTCTGCACTCCTTCTCTGGTCTGCCACTTAATTCCTCCCACCAGGTGGGCCTGAGGCTGGAAGTAACTGCAGCTGTAGTTCTGTAGCGGCACCTCCCGCTGCTGCCCCCAGGGCGGTGGCCGAACTGCAAACTCTTTTCACTTTGTCCCCAGCAGCTTTTCCCACTTACCTTCTCTGTTGTCTTTGGTGTTTGTGGGTTGAGAAGTCTGGTAACTGCCACAGCTCACTGATTCAGGGTGCTGGGGCTTGTTCCGCCCAGCTCCTGGTCTGGCTGGTCCTGCCGCCGCTGGCGCTGGGCTCCGCTCCCCTCTGCTCCATGGGCGATAGACCTCATCCAGTGACCATCCAGGCTGTCCTGGGCTGGAGCCCTGCTTCCCTCTGCTATTTTGTGGGTTCTGCAGTTCTAGAATTTGTTCAGAGCCATTTTTTATAGGTTTTTGGAGGGACCTGGCAGGGAGCTCATGCAAGTCCCTGCTTTCCAGCCGCCATCTCAGCTCCCTGTTGATTGTATGTTCTAAGTATCCAACATTTTCATTATGCTGGTCATATTATATTTTGTGCATAGAATGTAATGCATTATGCATTTTGTTTGTTGTTTTTAGTGCCAAATGCCCACTATAACCAAAGCTGCATATTAAACTTAGTTAAATCCTGTTTCCTGTAGCCTGTTTATAATATATATTTTCTTGATGTGTTTCTTTTCATTCCACTAAGACAAATTTCTCTGGTTTCACAGTTTTATAGAGGACCAGTTTAGGGTAGCCATTTGGTTTGACCATTTGAATTGAATAACTCAATTCCAATTAATTAGCTTGATTGATTTCTTCTCCTACTGGACTAAAGTGCTTGACAAAATCACTTTCAGATGTTCTTGTAGTGTTGGCTATTTGTAGTCATTGGAAGACCTGCAGAATAGGGTGAAAAATTAAGGTGCCCAAATATTCCCAGCTGATGTTAATAAAAAGCAATCTTCTGCCTTGTTCTTTCAACTCATACTATAAATGAATGCACTTTTCATGGTCTATTTAGTGCCATTTTAGGGGTATTTTTGAACATTTTGTTGGTGATTTTTGTTTTTAAACTACTCCTAAGCATATTGCCAATGGACAGTCTAATATTTCTAAGTGCAAGAATGCAGTGATCTGCCTCACAGAAAAAAAATATATGTGTTAGATAAGCTTTATATTCATCATAAGTTATATTGCATTGCTTAGAATAGATACTATTCATAATATCATAATAAGGTATATTACTACTGGCCTTGAGTTCAATAGTTGTTTTTAAATTCCATACAATGTTATTCGCACTTTTTCACTTTCTAGTTTATAGAGAATATACAAATAAGTGAACTGTAAGCTCTGTGAATCAAGGCCTGTATCTTTAATGCTTTGCGGCCCCCAGTGAATGTACCAAGTAGATAGTTATACACTTGGTATTCCATAAACGTTTTAGTGACTGAACAATGAATCATACCACTAGAAACCAAGGACAACTAAGTAGCTTCTTACTATACTCATAGAACTAGAACAGGAGAGTCTGGCTAATTAGCTTCCTCCTCTTTCAAGAAAATGACAAATGTTGGTGGAAGGTATGGGAAAACAGGCACGCTATAATGTACTGTTGATGGAGAATTGACCCATTCTGGGAAGCAATTTATCAAATATGTCCCCAAAGTCAATAAATTGTATGTACTTTTGATCTAGCAGTAACATTATTAGGCTCATACCTCAAAGAGATCAGAGAAAGAGGGAAAGGACCTATATGTACAAAAATATTTGTATCAACTCTTATCATAATAGCAAAAAATTGGACAGTAAGGGTTGTTCACTTTTTGGGGAATGATTAAATTATGGTATATAAATGTAATAGAATATTGTACCATTGAAAATTATGAGATGGACAGTTTCAGAGGAACCTGACAAGACTTCAATGAACTGATGCAGAGCAAAATGAGCAGAACCACGAGAACAATTAATTGAATGATAATATTATAAGAAAAATAATTTTTAAAGATTTGAAAGCTGAGATTAATGTCATGACAAATCTGGCATCTAGAAGAATGAAGATAAAACATGCTACCTACCTACTGCCTTAGAAGGAATGGTCCTAAAATGCTGAAAGAGGCATACCTTTTTGGACACAGCCAATAGAGAATTTGCTTTGCCAGACAATGCATGTTTGTTAAAAGGATTTTCTTTTTCTTTTTTTTAATGGTTTGCTGAGAAGGGAAATAGGAGAGAGAAATAAATGCATGTTAAAAAACCAAACAAATACCTTCCTCTTCTTTTCAGGTGACTAAAGTGCTGACTGCAAAATTTTCTGCTTCAAATGAGAGCCCGTCATCTGCACACCTGGTGGAAAGGTATAACAGGAGGATGAATCAGCACTTTAAAAGGGTGGTGAGGATGGAAAGTCTGGACAGGGACAAAGAGTGACACCCAACAAATGAACATGCATATTTTGTCACATTATACCCAGCTCCTCTTCCCTAGGCTAAAAGGCAGGGCTGGTCCTCTGTGTTGTCAGAGAAGGCCACAGCCTATGTGGTTTAATTGGAGATGTGCTATGTTTACCTGTTTGACAATATTTCCTGAGCTGACTAGTCTTGGCACCAACTTCCCTTATTATCTGGTCCATGATCCCAACCTTTAGAGTTTCTCTGTGGCAAGAAGGATATTAAAAGAATACACAGGTACCTTGTCAGTGAAGAAGGTTTATCCCTTTTCCACTGACACATTAGAGTAGATTAGTCTCCTATGTTAGCTAGCTGTCACTTTGACTTTTTTTTTAACTTTTTTTTTGGAGGGGGGAAGGCAGGGCAACTGGGGTTAAGTGACTTACCCAAGGTCATACAGTTAGTAAGTGTGTCAAGTATCTGAGGCTGGATTTGAACTTAGATCCTCCTGACTCCAGGGCCGGTGCTCTACCCACTGTGCCATCTAGCTTTCCCTAGTTGTCACTTTGGAAAGCAGAGAGCAGGACCCTAAAGGGTTGGACCATGGAGCACAAGAAAGGCCAATTTTGGTAGGATGTAGGGGAGGGAAGGAGAAAGCCAAGAGATGGGGAAAGGTCCAAAGTATGGGATACCACTAGAGGAGAGCAGATTTGGGTTAAGTGCCATGGTGGAAGGAGGAGGAGAGGAGGACCAGGTAGGCAGTTGACAGCATGTGATCATTGGAAGGCAAAAGGGAACAAAATTTTACATGAGACAAATTTTGCCTAGTTCAAAATGGCATCTGGGATAAGTCCTGGTGAAGTACACATATTTTGGTGAATGGGAACATGTTGACTATGAAACTAGGATTTTTTTCATAGTGCCAGATGGGTGTGTCATATTGTTTAACCCTGTATGTTTATTTTTGGCTACAGCACATCAGTGTCTGATCTACCCTTCCCAGCAGTCTTGGGAGTGAATGGTGGGCAGGGCTACCCACGTGGCATGACTTTAGGGGCACTGGGAAAGCTCCTCTATATCCTTGTAGCACTGACTACTAGATAGAAATACTTCTGTTTACTTTTTCACACTGCCTGAAACTCTACCTATCATTCTCTTGTTATCTTTTAAAGTGCTATTACTGCAGTCAGGGTTAAGGCTAGAAGTCTTTCACGTCTTGTTGTTGTTGTTTGTTGAGTCGTTTTCAGTCATGTCTAACTCTTTGTGACCTTATTTGGGATTTTCTTGGCAAAGATACTGGAGTAGTTTGCCATTTCCCTCTACAGCTCATTTTACAGATGAGGAAACTGAGGCAGACAGGGTTAAGAGACTTGCCTAAGATCATGCAGCTAGTGTCTAAGGTCAGATTCAAACTCAGGAAGATGAGTCTTTTAGACTCCACGTCTGGCATTTTATCCACTGTGCCTCCTAGCTGACCCTTTCATATCTTAAGGTTTTCCTATAAAAAGCAGAGAGCAACAAAACACATCTTCATACTAAAGATAGGAAAACTGAGACTCAGAGAGATGCATTGACTTGCCCAAAGTCACATAGATAATAAATGGGGGAAACAAGATTTGAACCCAGATCTTTTGACTTTAATTCCAGTGTTTTTTCCATTATGACACACTTTTCTCAGTTCAGTGATAGACCTCTCTGGAAGAAGGTTTCTTAAGAGGAGTGAAAAAGGACAGAGATAATTTTGGAGCCTAGGCCACAGCAGAACTGAGTAGGGAATCCCAGTGCAGGGTTCAGGGTAAGCAGAGAACCTGAGCACACGGCACTGGGTGTGCCCTGGGTGTGTGCAGAAGCAGGAAAGAGAGAGGCCATAAGAAAGTGGGAGAGATGTGCAGAGTGGGAGGGGTATAAGTTGTAGGATCATAATTTTAAATCTGGAAGGGATTCATAGAGGCCATCTTGCCTGATCCTCTCATTTTACAAATGAAGCAAGTGAGGCAACTTGGAGATTCTAAGTGATTTACTTACCCAAGGTCACCCAAGGTGCACCCAATGCAGTACTTCTCCCAAATTAAAGATTCTTCTTTTTCTTTACATTATCACATAGTTTATCCACCTTCATGATTTTGCAGAAATTTTCCAGATTCTGGGCTCATCTCATGTCCATAAGTGCAAGACCACCAGAATGCAGGCCTTGGGAGTTTTTGAAGTTTTGCCCTTGGCCAACATGTGCATGAGGGCGAGCACAGTCCTTGGAGCTTGGAAAACGAAGACACATGGATGCAACATTTCACAGGCTTCCACTGCAGGCTGACTTCAACGACCCTCCGGGGAGTGTTTTGGTTTGGCAGGCATTTCTGAGTCAGTCTCCACAACTGTGTTCATTCCTCACCCCCCAAATTGTAGGGCTGTCAGTCTTAAAACACTTCCAGAACTTGATTTGTAACAAGTGACATCATTACAAATGTAACGAGAAAATGGGGCCCAAGAGAGGAAGGAAATTGGACAAACACCTTCACCCCTATCCTGATTTCCTGTGCTCAAGGTTTTTGGTCCCTCTTATATCTCACTGTCAAAACTTTTCCTGAAGTTTACATTGATTTCAAACCAGCCAAAAGCATCATTTGATCCAGAGTGAAGCCTCCTGTTGAAATTAGTAAGAATGTGCCTCTTTTTACTTTGCAAAGTGATTTACAATCCATTATCTCGTTTTATCCTTGTGATGTTAGGAAGTGTAGTAATTATTAGTACTACTTAACTAATGAGGAAATTGACAGACACCCAGAGAGGCTGAAATAGCTTTTCTAAGGCCATATGGTTGTTACTGGTTGAACTGAGACTACACCCTACATCTCTTACTGCATTTACTGACTCATATGGTAATTAATTTCCTAAGTTTCAATAGCCTTCTGTGGGCTTGACATGAGCAGAAAGCTATTGACGGCAGTTTCAAAGTAAGACTTCTACACAGGGCCATTCCTAAACCTTATTAATATTCATATTAGCATCCTTTCTGGTGTCATGGGCCATCTGGTGAAGCCTATGGACCTGTTTTCAGAATAATGTTTTTAAATGCAAAAAATAAAATAGTACGATTACAAGGAAAAGCAATTTTATCGAAGAACATTTATTAATTTTTTTTTTTTAGAAAACGAGTTTCAGGGTCCCATGTTAAGAATGCCTACCTTAATGGAAGGATTTGTATCTTAAAAATGTGAACTGTCATAAACAACAAAGCTCAAGAGAAGCTGGTGTGGTTACTTTTGCAGGCACATCTCATACCGATCCTTATTATGTGTGAGATGATCCTACCAAACTCATCTATTCTTTTCCCCTTGAATAGACCCTGCACATTTCCACCTCTTTTTTCCTCACTAGGCAATACAACCTTCTCGTCTTCAAGTATCTAAGTATAGTCCCAGCTTACTGTCAAACTGCAGTGACTGTCCAAGATATATATATACATATATATACATATATGTATATATATACACATACATATATATATATGTATGGTTGTATGGTATATATATACATATATACATATATATGTATGGTTGTATGGTGACGAACAAGCTCAATGAATTGCACGTCCAACTGCATGTCATAATCTGGGCAAGGTGCTTTCTTTATCTATTGGCTGAAACATTTTTCTTCCCTTTCTTCTGCTGAATTTTCACCCATACTTTAAACGTTTCAAGGGATTCACAATCTCCCCGATAGAGGTATCTCTCCACTAAGTAAAGTCTACTATCTGTCTATGCCTTCTCATTTGGTTCTGCTTTATCCATGTCCTTCCATAAATCTCTTGTAAAGGAGAAGGAGATTCAACAAGTATTTGCATCAAGGATATTTTGTGTTGATTCAGCTGAACAAAGGTTTCCCCGCATCAGAGTTTCCCATTCTGGCCTCCTCAGAGAAAGGGCGAAGAACCTTGTGATTGTTTTGTACTTAGGTGATCAGAAAGTGATGTCCATAGTCCTCTCTGCCAATCAAATAACAAGGATAATTTAATACTCTTTAAAGGAAAAAAAACTAGCCCAATTTGCATGGTGAGAGGGGTGGGGTGGAGGGGCAGCTTATTGCTTCCACCACAATATCTAATCAATACACTTTAGTCCTTTCCTTAGGTCTTTTAACATATTATGGGAACCAGTGCAGGTCTTGAAATATACATATATACACACATATATGTATCTATACACACACACGTATATCTTTTATCCTTCATTCTCACTATATTTTTATGACCAGACATTTCTTTGATGACGATGATGATGATTTTTTATGCTTCTTCTTGCACATAGGTCATTATTAGTGCACCATTGCTGCAGACTTCATCTACCTATGATATATCTCTTGATTTCACTTTTGAAGGTCCCCTGCAATATTGATTCCTTGGAGATTGTGACTTGTCTGGCTCATTCACAGCCATATAGCATCACTATGAGAATATGGTGTTAAAAAGATGGATTTTTTTTTTATGAAGGAGAAGGTTCAGAGCACTGAAAATACTGTGCATTTTCCCTAAAGCAACCCAGCCTTCTTTCCTTCTAAGTATTTAATTACAAAACCAGGTCATTGCTCATTTGTAATGCCTGTCCAAGATATGTGAGCTGATGGACAAATTCAGTGAACTGCCTGGCCAAATGCATGTTATACAATATGCTTGTTTCCTTTATTAGTTTTTCCCATGGTGATAGTTTGGCTAATCTCTACCATGGCTGTATAATTCCCAAAAGGCTAGGTACCCAATGATTAGAGAGGAGATCCTGAACAAGAACTGTTAATGTGGGGGGTTCTCCCCTACATTGAAATGAAGGATTTTTCACAGGGCTATGAACTCTATGGGGGAGTATAAAGTACTATACTGGGGAAAATATGGAGAAAGGAGGACACTGCAGCTGACTTGCTTGAGGAGGCCCTAAAGCATTCTGGGGCTTGATGTAATCAGCATAATGTCATCTGAAACTGAAGCACCTGGAGAACTCCTTCTTCCATTTGGACTCTTTCCAGGAATCCTCCATGATTGTCGGAAAGGCCTTTGGTGAACACACATCTCTGTTTATGCCTTGCTTTATCCTGGTAACCAGAGGTAACTTGAATAAAGTTATCTTTGTGGTTGTAACCAGTGAAGAATCATGCATCATCTTAACTCAGGCATAAATGACAGCTTATTGGAGAGGAGCATATAAGTCTGCATTTTCTTCTGCTGAATCAAGTGCTTTCAGGGTGGCAATCGATTAACAATAAATGCAATGTAATTTCTATGCTTTTCAGTATAGAAGCTTCTCTATATTTCTAGTCATTTTGTGACTAGGAACTGTGGAAAATTTTCTTTCAAAACCTGGCTATATGAGGGAGAAGATTTTTATCTTTACGTATGTGTATATATGTGTGTGTGTTATGTGTGTGCATGTGAAATCTAGTGATAGAGTTCCAAAAAAAAGAATAGAAATAGAAGTGAGTCATTGAAATACAAAAAATGCATAGAAGGGCCAGGCATGGTGGTGCATGCCTGTAATCCCTGCCACTGGGGATGCTAGTGGATAGAGGCTAGTGGCTCACTTGAGGTCAAGAGTGCTGAGCTGAGTGCAGCAGGGCTAAAGTTTATAGGGTGTTCACACTAACTTGGGCACCAATATGGTGAGCTCTTGGTAGTGATGGTGGAGGTACCACTAGGATGCCTAAGAAAGGACAAACAGGTCAGAAATAGGGTAGGTTAAAGTTTTCATGCTGATTAGCAGTGGGGTTGTGGTATAAGTGGACACTGTACTTCCAACCTGGGAGAGTTAGGGAGATCCAGTATCCAAAAAAATGAACAGAAAAAACAACCAGAAGGAAGTTCAGAAGAAAATGCAAACAGGATAACTTTGAGAATAACATGTTAAATTTATTCTTTAACAAGCAAACTATACATAATAGAGATCCATGTTTTCAAGTATAATCTTTTTTTCCTTCTAAATATAATCCTTTATACATGGAAATGTTATGTTTTTTCTTTTAGTATTCATTAAATTCAGAAAAAAATAAAATTAAAAATAAAGACTGTTCTTTCATATTTTCATCAAGGATGACTTTGATGCATATGTAAACCATTTTAATAAAGACTTTATAGAAATTGTAAAGTAAGCATATGGATTAGTAGATGCTAATATCTTCTCTGTCACCTCATACTCTCTTTATTAAGTCTCCTGGTTTTTAGGATCCACTAGAGAAGACTGACAAAATTTTCCCTTTCCTTTTAAGCTATTAGTTCAGACCACAATCTGTGCATACTTCTCATCCAGTGCTACTTCTATTCATGTCATTTCTTAAATTCCCTATAGAGTATCTATTCTATTCTAGGCCTGACTCAAGACAATCCCCTGGTAGTTTAGGCTTGATATTAGTTTCCTGGTATATTTTCTAACAATTCAGACCAGCTTCTTTATGCTAACTTTTGCTTATGTGGATGTTTATAACGATCTGTTATAATTTGTTTTACTACTGTACTCAGTATGAATATTATAGCTAATGTATAAAGTATGCCTTTGCATCCCTAAAATATTGGGACCTCATTCATAAAGGCTCAGTAATTTTTCTTTTTCTACTTCCCCTTCTCAGAGAGACATTTCATATAAAAAAGAATATTTTTAAAGAAAAAAGAGGAAGATGAGAAATAAATCTCTCTCCTCCAGCAAAACTGATTGCTCCACTGAAAAATTCTGAAAATAAATGCACTGCTTCATGCTCAGGAGCCTCTTACATCTGCTTGGTAGAACTTTCCAGAGCTTGTTTTCCATTGGCATAGTCTTTGAGAAGCCATGCTGCACCAACGCTTTGAAGGAGAAGTTTCTGGAGTCTTTTAAACCCAAATTCCACCTATTCCCTACAACCCTTCCCTGCTTTTCCTCCTACAGTCATGATCTCCCTTACAGAGGAGGAGATCCCTACCTAGCACTTTGTATCTTTCTATTGTGCCTTTCATGTATTATTGTGTAATACCTTGACAGGCGATGTTAAAGACAAAATTCATATATGACCATAAAAGAGGGGAGTAGATCATGTGTTGTATGTGTGTGTGTGTGTGTGTGTGTGTGTGTGTAACAGAGGGGGCAGCCCAGGTGTTGCATGGGTATTCATAGATTCAGAGGGAAACTTCTATTGCATTGGACAGGTCTTGAGTAGAAAGAAAAATAAAGAAAATCCACACAAATTGAAAAGATATATATATGAGGTGAGCTCTGCACCAGTGGCACAGGGAGTGTCCACACCAATGAGATTATGACTCCTTTGAAATACCAAACAGAAATAATCTGTGTATTATAATTGTGTATGTGAGGCAGGTAGGTGGCACCATAGTGCACAGAGCACTGGGCCCGGAGTCAGGAAGGCATGAGTTCCAATATGGCCTTAGACACTTACTACATGGGTGACTCTGGGCAAATCACTTCACCTCTGTCTACTTCAATTTTTTTTTCTGTAAAACGAGGGTAATAAGAGTACTGAGAGGATAAAATGTGATATTTATAAAGTGCTTTGCAAACCTTAAAGCACTATGTAAATGCTAGTTCTTATTATTACCACTATTATCACCCCACTAATTGTATGTAAGCTCTATGCAGTCAAGGACCAATTTTTAGTATTCATTAAATTCAGAATAAAAAATAAAATTAGAAATAAAAGCCTTTCTCTTCCCTTCTCACATTTTCATCAAACTTTATATCCCCTCACATTCTAGAATAGCACCTTGTCCAAAGCAGGCCCTTAATAAATGCTAATTGAATTGAATAACTTAAAAGGATGAAGAGAAAAGAAGTCACAGATGCAGATAATAAAAGGAAAATGCACTTTGCTGGAGAAACAAATGCTTCACTTCATTCCTTTCAATGTAATAAGTTTTTTAAAGAGGCATTTGATTCATTCATTCAAAACTTATGAAGCAGTTTCACAGAATAGTTAGCTTCTGAGATGGAGAAGGCACAGGTCATTCATGACCCCCAAACTGCTTATACTTCTTGGAAATATGTAGTGGGTTCATTTTTCTGGAGGTTAAAAGGTGACCATCAGTGGTGAGAAGAAGAACCTCTAAGGGTTTTCCTTGAGCACAGGTGGCAGATTCATTGCAACTTTGTTGGGCTCCAGGGATCAGTAACAGATCATAAATAGGAACAAGAAATAGAAAATAATAACTTTAAGGAGGCTGAGAATGAAGGCATGTGCTAAGGAGTTTAGATAGCCATAGAAACTAACTCTGCCCTTTGCCAAAAATGGAGAGGAGGATTTCGTAGACCCGTGCATTTTTCTAACTTTATTCCCCCTCCAAGTTCCTTCCCGTTTCTTGTTATATTGATGAACTTACTGGTCCTTCTGATGTTTCTAGGCATGAGTTAAAGGCTGCAAGGAAGGCCTTGGTTAGAGGCATTTCAGTCTTTGTAGGGGGAGCCAGTTCCATCTATCCTTCTCAGGGAAGCTTTTTGTTTTGTTTTGTTCTAAACAGGAGATTTCTTGCAAATTAAAACAATGCTGAGGTACTACCTCACACTCCATCAGATTGAATAGTATGACAGAAAAATAAAATGATCAATGTTGGAGAGGATGTGAGAAAATTGGGCCACTAATACACTGTTGGTGGAGTTGTGAATTGATCCAACCACTCTGGAGAGCAATTTGGAACTATGCTCAAAGGGCTGTAAAACTGCATACCCTTTGATCCAGCAATAGCACTACTAGCTCTATATCCCAAAGAGACCATAAAAAAGGGAAAAGGACCTACAAGAACAAAAATATTTATAGCAGCTCTTTTTGTGGTGGCAAAAATTTGGACATTGAGGGGATGTTCATCACTGGGCAATGGTTGAACAAGTTGTGGAATACCAATGTGCTATAAGA
Source organism: Phalanger gymnotis (assembly GCA_028646595.1). NCBI lineage: Eukaryota > Metazoa > Chordata > Mammalia > Diprotodontia > Phalangeridae > Phalanger > Phalanger gymnotis. The sequence goes on from CM053622.1 coordinate 554,696,588, forward strand.
AATGATGAGCAGGTAGAGTTCAGAAAAACCTAGAAAGATTTACATGAGCTGATGCAAAGTGAAATGAGCAGAACCAGGAGAACATTCTACACAGCATCACAGTATCAGCAACACTATGTAATGATCAACTGTGAATGACTTAGCTCTTCTCAGTAGTACAATGACCCAAGATAATTCCAAAGGACTTATGATGGAAAATGCCATCCATCTCCAGAGAAAGAACTGATAGAATGCAGATCAAAACTTACTATTTTCACTTTATTTATTTTTGTCTTTTTTCCCTTTTGGTCTGTTTTGTCTTTCACTGAATGACTAATATGGAAATAGGTTTTACCTGATTGCACATATGTAACCTATATCAAATTGCTTAACCATTTTAGGGAAGGGGAGGGGAGGGAGCGAGAAAAATTTGAAACTAAAAGTTTTTAAAAAATGAATGTTAAAATGTCTTTGCAAGTAAATAGAAAAAATAAGATCCTATTAAAATAAAGAGGATATTTCTGGCCTACATTTGTAGATGATGGTGGTTTGGAAAGTTATGATAAGGTATGATTGAAATATCCAAGTCTGCTACTCTAGATTCATGAAGTTCAAGCTTTTATCACTATTACAATATTTGTATATATATATGTATACTTATATACAATATTTTTATATAATATTTGTATTAGTAGATGAGCAGCTTCACCAAAAAGGTCACCATTCAACATTATAAATTGGCGTTGTCCTAGAAGCATAGAATCTTGGAGTTGGATGGCCTAGAAGTCATTTACTCCATCCTTTGCCTAAAGCTTGGCCACAATATCCTTGTAAGTGCTTATCTGGACTTCATTTGATAATTCTCAGTGATGGAGAACTCAAACCTTCCTGAAACAGTCTAATCTTTTGGATGGGTACCCTTGGTCAAATTCATAGCTCTCTATGGCCGCATGTTTCCCTTTATCTCCTGAGAGAGAAGGCCCAACTTAACCAGTTGGTACTGGATGTCATAGCTTTGAGGGCTAACAAATAATGTTATTATCTGACATTGGACTTGTAGTCAGTTAAAGTAGTATTAAGTGATGAGTATAAATAGATAAAATAATAAGTACATTCACTATCCTCTTCATAAGGTTACTTTGAAGGACCTCTGAGAAAGTGGTTCATCAATTGTAAAATGACATATTATTGACTTGATAAGTTACGCTGGCTGCCAATTCCTCCCTCCCTTCTCCCCAACTATGAACAAACCTCCCCCAATCTTGCCTTTGGGTTTGTATGGAGGGGCCAGGTGGTGATAAATTTGATGTTTTCAGTTATTTCCATGAAATAAATCCTTCCATTCATCTTAACTAGTTTTCACTTCTGGGTCTAGTCAGTCTCTCCATTATTTCCCCAACAAATATGGAACTGCACAATAGTCAAAGATGTTTCTGAATTGGAAGAGGGGGAAGGTGGTATTTGCCAAAACTTTATGGCTCTGTCTCTTTAATAAGGTTTTGAGAAACTATCTCAAATCCAACTAGAAATCGTTGTATTTTCTATAGTTTTGACAGATTATATATTTTCTTTTCTTCCTTCCTTCCTCCCTCCTTCCCTTCCTTCCTTCCTTCTTTCCTTCCTTCTTTTTTTTTTACCAGTATATAAACACTTTATCTTAGGCATTATAAATTGGTCAAAGAACAAATGATTTATTTGATCCAGTGTCAGTTTCCTCACATGTAAACTGAAGAGACTGAACTAAGTGGTCTCTAAGATATCTTCTAGCTCTCATATTCTAAGATTACATGATTCTGTGAGCTCTAAGATCACGCTTTTCTGCTTTGTATGTTGGAATAGTTCTACACTGAACTGAACAGGACCACCCATGAAAACATTGTGAAATGGGAGAAATATCTTTACAGATAAACTACATTCCTTTCACAATTCATGCTTGAAGAAGTCATCTCTGAAGAAAAAAGTACAGAGCTGGGAGTCAGAAGACCTGGATTCTAGTCTTGGGTTTTATCACTAATTCATTGCGTGATCTCAGGCAAGTTGCTCCATCTCTCTGGGCCTCAGCTTCATCAACTTTAAAATGAGAGAGTTAAGAAATAGTCAAAGAATATGAATAGGCAGTTTTCAAAGGAAGATATCTAAGGTAGCAATAGTCAAGTGAAAGAAATGCTCCAAATCACTATTAATTAGAGAAATGCAAATTAAAACAACCCTGAGGTATCACCTGACACCCAAAGTTGACTAAAAGGAAAATTACAAATGTTGGAAGGATTGTGGGAAGGCAGATATGTTAACACATAGCAGAGCTACAAATTGGCCCAGCCATTTTGGAAAGCAATTTCGAACTATGGCCCCAAGGTTATCAAACTGTGCATAGTCTTTGACCCAGTGATACCACTACAAGATCTCTGCTCCTAAGTGACCAAAGAAAGAAAAAAGGATTGATATCATGGCAGCTCTTTTTGTTTTGGCACAGAACTAGAAGCTAAGGAGGTACCCATCAGCTAGGGAAAGGCTGCAAATTATGGCATATGAATATAATGCAATACTCTTATGCTCTAAGAAATGATGGCGGGGATGGTTTCAAAGAAACCTGGAAAGGCTTGTATGATCTGATACAGAGTAAAGTGAACAGAATCAAGAGAACAATTTATACAATAACAACAACATTTTAAAACAATTTTGAAGGATTTCAGAACTCTGACTAATTTAATGACCAACCAAAATTCCAGAAGACTGATGATGATATGAAACATGCTACCCAGCCCCTAAGAGAAACGTGATGGCTCATGGGAAGATTGAGACACATATTTTTGGACATGGCAACGTGGGAACTTATTTTACTTTGTTATACATATTTTTTAAAAGAGTTTATTTTTATTTTCTTTTTTCTCTCAATGGCGAAGGAGAGGGAAAGAGTAGGAGGGAGAGGAAATAGATTTTTGTTAACTGAAAAGAATAATTTAAAAATAGAGATGAAGTTAGAGCAAAAAAAATATGGGAGGGTTGAACTAAATGAGTTCTAAGGTCCCTTTCAGTTCTGATACTTTATGATTACATGATTCCCTGTTTCCAGGTTGCCTTTAGAACCTTTTAGTTACACAGTTCAGCCTTATCATCTAATACAACCACTTGCTCCCATCTCCACTCGTTCCCTGCCTCACTCTCCATCTCTCCCCACAGGTCCTATCTTTCCTATTCCTTACTCTTTATAGTTATTCTTTTTGATTATTTTTAAATTGTAGAATTAATAGGGTTGTGTATTAAGTTGTATAAAGGATGTCATCAGAGTTGTACATTTTCATGGGGAACAAAAAGATTGGACACAAAGTGAGAGCAAGGGATAACAGATACTTATAAGCCTATGTTCTCGTCTGGTATTCATCCACACGATATCAAGACATCTAGAGAAAAGGCCCCATCATGTGATGGGGAGGGCTCCCTGTGTGGGATTTATAAGAGGACATGAGTAAGAGTCCTACAGAATGGGCAGACATAGATGGATTTTGTTCTATATTTGCTAGAGGGAATACTACATCAATGAGATCACAGATTGCTCTAATTATCAAAGCTTCTTTCAACAATAAAAAACAAGCAAATATAAAAAAGACTAAAACCATCCATAAATATACTGACTCCAAAATAATTACACTTTGTCTTCAGGCCTTTTAGTTAGCTGTCAAGTGTTGGGAATCACATCGTTTCCTTCTTTTCTATCTCCCATAGTGTTATAATATAATCATTGTGTGCATACAATCATTTCTCAAGGAACACTTATTTAACGGTTATTTAAGGGACTTTTCCCATCAATCTATGTAGTGGATATGAGATAACTAACATCCCCCAATTTGGGTCTGTTTTCAAATGACATTCTAGGACAGAGTCAAAATGGTGCAATAAGGCAAGAACTTGCCTGAACTCTCCCAAATTCATTGCCAAACAACTATAAAATGATGTCTCAAAATGAATTCAAATGACATTGTACCATGCCAAAAGTCTTTCCTGGTCTCTAACATCTCCTGGAAGAGGGGAAATGAAATTTCATTACAATAAGAGGAGATGTGCTATTGTACTTTGTCCTGGTCTTCTGGGGTAAAGAGAGAGTTCCCTCAGGTCAGGCCTATTGCCTGGTCTCCTGCTTCCTAGTAGAAGAGGATGAACACCATTCCATCAAGCATCAGAGTCCTCCCTTCCAGGGAGAAGGAGAAAGACCATCCTAAGATGTCTCTAGCATGGTCTTTCTCTCTGCCTTTGGGAAAGGGGGGGAGTAACACCATTCTTACAGCTCTAAGCACCTATTCCCTCACCGGAACTGTGTAGGGCCCTGAGTGGATTGTGCCTTGAGGCTAAAACCCCATGGACAATGAAAATCTACCTAAATTTATTCCACAATGATTGATAAACTACCCTCTGGTCATGTCCCCCTCATTCTAGTTACTCTGCATTGGCAGGTGGTCTTTCATATGCTCTTCCCTACTACTCAATTCCTTATTCACTCCCACCCCTACCCCCACCCCAATGTCCCATTCTAATGTTACCCACCCTTTCTACTCTTTGGAATGCTCACTTTATAGGCAACAGATTTATTTTTAAATGAAAGTCTTTTCCTTTCCCACTTCTTTCATTTTCTGCTTTTCACTGACACCCAGATTCCTCCTAATAATACAATCTCCCTGGCCTCCTTTTCCAGCCCTGGCTGTACTTTAACTCATTCCTCCCACTTACTTCTCAAGGTGATAGAATTGGAATCCTTCCTTCTTGTTGCTACTTCCAGGTTCTCCTTCTACCACCATCACTCAGTGATCTCTCCTCCTTTGAGGTTTACTCAATCCATATCTATCACTCACTCAAAATTCTGAAAACCAACTGTCTACTGCCCTCCAAGACACTCCCCTTCTTTCCTTAACGTGTTTAGTGTCTGGCTCACAGTCTTTCTCTCCTCAAGTCCTGCCTCAATGTTTAGGAGACTTCAACATAAATATTGATACTCCCTCAAACATCCTAACATTGTAGTTCCTAAACTTACTGATTTCCCATGACCTACTCCTCCACTCCACCTCAGTCACAAAGATGATCAAAATCTTGATCTTGCCAACACCCATAAATACATCACTTTCATGTTCTTGAACTCTAAAATTATTTTATCTGATCACAATCTATTACCATTCTACTTCTCCCTCCTTTGGGGTCCTTCTGACCCCAAATCCTGTTCTTTGTCCACACTGTGACCTCCAAGCCCTCAACCCCTCAGTTCTTTCCCAGACCATCTCACTCCTACAATAGCTACATTCTTCTCCCTTCGCCTTCTTGACCCTTTGAAGAACCATTTGATTTCTATACTGTCTTCTCTGAAGTCTTTTGCTCCCTCATGACATTTCTGAGCTAGTCTTCCAAAGTCTTAATCTTGGATGACTCCCACCATCCACTGCCTTTGTTCCTATAAACATGCTGGTGAACAAAACTGGAGAAAATTACAAAACTATGTTGACTACAAATTTATGTTAGCATAAACTGGTCTCTCACTACTGTGAGGCAATCCTTTTATACCTCTCTAATTAACTGGAGAGAATGGGAAAGGTTTCATATATGAGTTGACACTTGAACCGGGCCTTGCTTTAAGGGACCCAGAAATACCAAGCTGAAGAAATGAGGAAGTAGAGCAATGGAAAGGCTTGGAGGAGGGAGATGCTACATCCTGTAAGGAAACTGTTATTAAGGTTTAAGATTCCCCCTCCCCACTGAAACATTTGAATTATTTAAATTATTTAAAGGAAGCACAATCCATGAGACCTAGAAAATGACTCTATTGGTGAATTCTAGGTCCCATGACAAACAATGGGAGAGATTTTTCAGAACACAAGCTCTCTTTTCTGGGCTCCTGATAGCAATCAGATGGAATATAAATGACTAGGGACCAACAACTAGGTTAGTTTATGTGGAAGGTAAAGTATAAGAGATGGTGTAATATGAAGTAAATCTACAGAGTTAGGTTGGAACCAGATTATTAAGAGCTACAAATGCCCAAATGAAGAATTTGTATTTTATCCTAGGGGCAATAGGAACTCATAAAAGCTTCTTAAACAGTGGAGTGACATGGTTAGATCTGCGCATTAGGAGCATGAATTTGGAATCCTCGTGGAGGTTGGATTGGGGAGAGAAAAGATTGGATGCTGAAAGCCACCAATCAGGTGGCTTTGTGGTAGACAAGGTAAGAGATGATAAAGGACCTAAGAATGGTGGCATTATTAGTGAGGGGAGAGAAGGGCACAGATGGTAGGATCCAAAAGACTTGGCTGGGTGTGGGTAATGAGGGAGAAGGAAAAGTTGAGGATGACGGGTGCCACAGACACAATATATCCACAACAGAGAAAAGGGAAAATGACTCCCCTGGAGATGGAGAGTGAGGAAGAGGGAAGGGTTGAGGGCGACTAGTGCTGAGCATATCACTTATATCTACAAAGGGGGAAGGGGAAAAGGAGCCCTTTTTGGAAGCCAAGAGAGCAGGGATCCGGAGCTAGTTTCCCTGTGGAACGCCAAAGTTGGAGGGGTAGCATTATGAAGCCCAAACCTCTTACCAAATGCAAACACACCCTTGCCCAGGACATGCTGTTATGATTGCAGTGAGTCCTGAATTACCGGTGTTTCGGTGCCAGAGAAAGAGCAAAGCCCTGGAACCGGGCTTGTGTTGATTCATATGATAGGAGGCCCTGGGCCAAGCAAGTGGGGGTCTGGAGAGCTCCTCCAGTGTTAGCACAGAGTGTCCTGGCATGAGGGTGTTGATTTCCTATGTGTATTAGAAATGACTTCTAACGGCAGTGTTATGTCTCACACGCATCCAAGGGGTCACCCACAAACTCGCACAGAGGCGTACTATTCCTTTTATGCTTTTACTCTTTTTGCAATGTCCCAATTCCCCTCAGCAGCTGCTAGTCCCTGCCTTCTGCCTGAAGCCAAGGCCTGCCTGCATGAAAACATGAGAAGAACATCACAGGGTTGGTCTCTAGATGTATCCAGTCCAGAATTCTGTCTCTGCTATGGGTACATAAAAGCCATGGGCCAGCACACACAGCTGTTTAGTGTGTGTGTTCTTGAGATTCCTGAGAAGAGTCTATATATTGAAAGACCATCCTCCCCAACTATCTTTCCCTGGGAAAGAAAATTCACCATTAGGAAGTCATATTGGGGGTCTCTAGGACTTAGAAGCCCTGAGCCTTCTTCAAAATGCAAATATTTTATGCAAACTGAAACAAAGTGAAACGAGCAGAACCAGAGATCATTGAAGACAGTAAGAGCAACATTGTATGATCATCTTCTGTGAAGGACTTAACTATTCTCAGCAATACAATGATCCAAGACAATTCTGAAGGACTTATCATGAAAAGTGCCGTCCATCTCCAGAGAAAGAACTGGTGGCGCCCAAATGCAGATCAAATATACTTTTTCTTTGCTTTTTTTGTCTGTTGTCTTTCATAGCATGACTTACACGGAAATGTGTTTTATATGACTACGCATGTATAACCTATACCAAATTGCTTTCCTTTTCCATGGGGGGAGAGAAGAGGGAGGAAGGGAGATAATTTGGAACTCAAAATTTGAAAAAAAAAGAATGTTAAAATGGTTTATACATGTAATTGGGGGAAAAAATAAAATATTAAATTAAAAAATAAAAACAAAAACAAAATGCAAATATCCCTGGCAGGGTAGACATTTCAGAGTCTGAAATCGTGTTCCCTAAATTGGACATCTTCTCTCCCATCTCTGTGCCTCTGTTTCCCTAGAATTTTCTTCCTTACCCCTCTGCCTTTAGTATTTCTAACTCCCTTCAAGGCTCAGTTGAAGTGCTACCTCCTCTATGAGGCCTTTCCTGATTCCCTGCTTGTTAATGTTCTCTATGCTCCCCTGAATTATTTTGTATTTATTTGTTTTGTATATACTTTGAATTTTATCTGTGTAAATGTTGCTCCTACCCTTCCACCTCCCCCACCCCTAGCCCCAGTACAATGTAAGCTCAGTAGGGTCAAGAAATATTTTGTTTTTATCATCGTGTCCCCAGTGTCAAGCACAGAGAGCTCCTGGCACAAAATTCCTACTTGAATTGTTGAAATGAATTGAATGTCATGTTTACTGGGCAGTCAGATAATACTGAAGTTCTGAAGGAAAGGGATATAAAAGAGATATCTACGAGAGGAAGAGGCAGGAGTTGAGAGAGGATACCAAAAAAGGAGGGAGTAGCTAAGTTTATATCTGTTTACCGGGAGAGGGAAGGTAGTAGGAAGATGACATGGCAACGTATGTTATACTTTTATTGTTTTTGGGTTCTTGTAGTTTTGTGTAAACTAATTTTGACTTTAGTTCAATTCAACTGAGCATTGATTAAGCAAGTACCCCTCTGCTCTGGATGCTGTTAGAGGTACTAGAGAGATCAAGACAAAAATGAAATGATCCCTGTCCTTAAGTGGTGCACATTCCACTGATGTCTTCTACTGATGCAACGAGGTGGTCCAGTGGACAGAGTGCTGGCCCTGGAGTCTGAAAGACCTGAGTTTAAATCAGCCTCAGATACTTAGTGGCTGTGTGATCCTGTTTGCCTCAGTTTCCTCGTCTTAAATGAGCTAGAGAAGGAAATGGCAAACCACTCCAGTATCTCTGCCAAGAAGACCCCAGATGGGATCATGAAGTGTCAGATATGACTGAGAATCAACTGAACAGCTACAGCAACGAGACATTCTCTGCTAAAGTACTACTCCGATGCCTCCTCATGGTATGAAAGTGACCCTGGGTTCTCAAACACTATGCCAATAGACAATAAGCTCTAGTTGGAAGCAGTGTGGGATAGCGGAAAGCCCACTGACTCTAGAGTCAAGGGACCCGGGTTCAAATTCTACCTTGGTTACTTTCAAGCTGTGTGACTCTGTATTAGTCACTTACGCTATTTAAACCTTAGTCTCTTCAATTGTAAAATAGGGATAACAATAGAACCTACCTCTTAGGGTTGTTATGAGAATCAAATGAGAAAACATAGGTAAAGTGCTTTGCGAACTTTAAAGGTCTGTAAAACGTTAGCTGTTATTTTATTATTACTACCTTGGACAAGTCACTTTAACCTTATTGGGCATTGATTTTCTCATGTGGAAAGTAAGGGACTCTGACTGGATAACCTCTGAGGGCCTCTTAACTTTGCATCTTTATAGTTAGGCAATACAGTGGATAAAGCCTGGGCCTGGAGTCAGGAAGACCTGAGTTCAAATTCTGCCCCAAACACTTTTTAGCTATGTGACCCTGGGCAAGTCAGTTAACCTCAGTTTCCTTAACTATAAAGTGAGGATCATAATAACACTTACCTCTCATAATTGTTTCGAAGATAAAAATATTTGTAAAGTGCTTAACTCAGGGCCTGGCATATAGTAGGCCCTTAATAAATGCTTGTTTCAGTCCTTTCCTTTCTTCCTACTAGAATGGCTTCGATTAAGGCTAGCAACTTATCTGAGGAATAGCCTGTGTAAATTTTGAGCCTCATTGCCAGAAATCTTGCCAACAATACATGAATTTTATTTTGGAAATGAAATCATTTATCTTCATAGTATTGAAGCCATAAATGGAGCTTTCCTTTCTTGTATAGCATCTGATAGGGTGGCTAGGTAGCATAGTGGCTAGAATCTTGTGCCTGAGATCAGGAAGGCCTGAGTTCAGATCCTGCTTCAGAGATTTATTGTTTGTATGACCATGGGCAAATCATTTAATCTCTATGAGCCCCAGTGTTCTCATCTATAAAATGTAGAGACAGGACTTGATGGCCTCTAAGGTCTAGGTCTAAATTTATGATCCTATGATCATCCTTTGACTATAGGTTCTGACAGAAGTATTTGACTAAAGTGTTGTATCCTGTCTGGATGGCCTCATTTTTTTCACATAGACTAATTTTGAAAAAAAAATTATAAGTTAATTTATCTATTTTTAGTTTTCAGCATTCACCTCCACAAGTTTTAAATTTTCTTCTCCTCTCTTTCCCCCGACCTGTAATGTTAATAGGATTTGAAGATCTTCCCTGCCCATTAATAGGCTTCATGTGGAGCCCATTAAGGGAAGCTTGATTAGGGGAGGCTTGTTTGTAGGAAGGCTCACACCTTTTGCTAATTTCTAATTAGATACTGGGTCATCGTGATGCGCTCTGGCTCTGAGAAGTGTATATGTACTCTGAGGTTAGCATTTTGCTTTGGGGCTCACTCAATGTGTTGACAAGCAAAATGGTCTTTGTTTTCTTTGAGTAATTCAGTGCATTTCCTTGAGCCTTGCTAAGTGTTAAGCCCCAGGCCCAGAGCCCTGTTGGGTGTGGAACCTATGTGGATGTGAACCTCCCAGGACCCTGGGGGGAGTGGCTAGCACTGGAGCCAATAGAAGCCTGTAGTGGGAGGAGCTTGTGGAACGAGTGGAGCAGAGCTAAGAGGCAGTTAGAGGCAGTTGGAGGCAGTTGGAGAAGCAGTGGGGAGGCAGTTGGAGAGGTTGTTGGTGACAGGAGTTAAGAGCTGAAGGAGAGAGGAAGCAGTCAGCTAGCTGCAATACAGCTTGGAAAGTGTGGCGGAAGCGGCAGCGACGGCAGCAGAGACAGCTACAGCCGAAGCTGAAGAGAAAGCCAAAGCTGATGAGAAAGCCGAAGCTGAAGCAGGAGCTGCGGAAGCAGAGCCGACCCAAAAGTAGA
>CM053622.1:554707759-554738640 GCA_028646595.1 Phalanger gymnotis
GTTCAAGTTTTTGCTGCGGTGGGGCCTAAATAAATTTCTTGTTGTTTTCTCCTTAGAGAATCTCTCATACCTTGCGATTTCGGACCATTCAAACATATACATGATTATATTTGAGATCATAAATTTGGCCTTCCTACTACATTGCTTTATAATACAATTTAAGATCTGCTATGGCTATTAGCTTGTCCTACCCATGAGCAATTGATGTTTTTTCCAATTAATTAGATCTGACTTTATTTGTGTGAAAACTGTTTTGTAATTGTGTTCATATAATTCCTAGGTTTGTTTTGGCAGGTAGACTCCCCAATATTTTATAATGTCTTGTTATCACATGGACTAAATGAAGAGAAACAACATGGAATAATTGAAAGAGCTTTAGACCAAAACTCAGGACACTTGGTTCTGCCACTGATTGGCTGTGTGACTATATGTGAGCCATCTCAATTTCCATTTTATTAGTAATAATAGTAGATATTTATAGAGGGCTGTGAAGTGCTTTACATATATTAAATTGTTTGATTCTTACAACAGGTAGGCACCATTATCCCCATCTGTTTTACAGATGAGACAGAGAAGTTAAATGATTCACACAGGGTCAACGCAGCTAATAATTGTCTCAGCCAGGATTTGAACTCAGGTCTTCTTGATTCCAAATCTGAATTCTGACACGGTCTCTAAGATTTTTTGCAAGTCTAAGGTAGAACTATGATATCAGAGAATGAGATTGTCCTCCCAATTCCCAAAGCTAACACCTCCACATGTGCTTTGGATCTTACCCATTTATATGTCTTTTGTGAGATCCTGTTCCCTTAATCTTATTGTCTCAGACATCTTCAATCTATTCCTTTCTACAGTCTCTGCTTAGCCCACAAACATACTTAGCTTTCTTTCCAAAAAAAACAAACCCTTCTCTTGATCCTACTACCCTCATTAAACTATTTTTTTAATTCTCTTTATCTTCACTGTCAAACTTCTAGAAAGTAGTCTACTCTTACTGTCGTCACTTCACTCATTCAATTCCTTATAATCTGGCTTCCAACCCCAGTGTTTTACTGAAACTTCTCTTTCCAATTGCCTTCTTACTGCCAAACCAGATGACTTGTTTTTCAGTCCATATCCTTGATTTTCCTGAATTTTGACGCTGTTGACTACCTTCCTCTAGGTCAGACATTCTCCTCCCTGGTTTTCCATTACACTCCATTCTCATGGTTATTTGAGTATCTCTTAACCCTCTGTGCTTGGTCCTGTTCTTTTCTAGCTACACCCTCCCTTGGTAATCTTACCCATTCCCACACACAATCACTTGCAAAGTCTTATTAATTCTATCTCTACAATTTATATCACGCTGTGTTCTTCTTTTCACTCTCATAGCCATAATGGTAGTTTGAACCTTCATTATTTCTTGCCTCAACTGTTACAACAGGTTTCTAATTAGTCACCCTTGTTTCAGGTATTTCTCTTTTGAGAAATGGCTTTCAAAATGGGCCTTCTAAATTCAAGTCTGACCATATCATCCCCTTGCTCAAAAATTTTCAATGGCTCCCTATTGCCTCTAGAATAAAACATAAACTCCTTAGCATGACATTTATAGCCATTCACAACCTGACTCCAGCCTACCTTTCCAGATTTATTTTCAATTATTTCTCATCATGCACTTTGTGTTCCAGTCAAACTGGTCTTCTTGCTCTTCCTTGAACTTGGCATTCCATCTCTCACCTCTGTCTTTGCATAGACTGTCCCCCATGGCTGAACACATTCTATCCTCACCTCTGTATCTTAAAACCCTTAGATATCTTCAAAGCTCAGCTCAGGTGCCACCTCCTGGGAGAAACCTTACCTGATACCTCTAGTTTTTAGTGCTTCCTCCAAACTGAAATTGTTTTTAATTTAGTTACCTGTATACATGCTGTATCCTCCCAGTTTAATGCAAGTTTCTGATGTATGGATAGGATTATAGATGTATGGATAGAAGGGACCTCAGATACTATCTAGTCCAAATCAGTTGAGGAAATGGAAACTTAAGGAGCTTAATTGACTTGACCAAGGTTATGTAGGTAGTAAACATTAGAAGTAGAATTTGAACTCAGGTCCTTTGATGTCAGAACCAATATTATTTTCATTATATGACATTGGTAGCAAGGATACTTCTTTTTTATCACTAGCACTTAGTACACTGCCCTGCACATAGTAGGCTTTTGATAAATGTTTGTTTAATTAAACTGAATTAAATCATCACTGTGTAAATGTCTTCCAAATCTAAACCTGTAGCCTAGTCCTCTCCCTGGAGCTCTAGTCCTATATTTGTAGCTTGAATTCCTCACATCTAAATTTGAACTCAGTCTTCTTCAAATCCTTCCTTTCCTCCTAATCTCTATTTCTGTTAGGTGTTTAGATATCGAGCTAGAAAACTGAATGATCTTTGAGTCTTCCCTTCCCCCATAGTCCTTTCAATTCTATCTCCATAGTATCTCTTCATGAATTTTATTTATTTTCCTTCCATTCTAATCAACCTAACTCTGGCCCTCATCACATATTGCCTGGACTTTTTATAGCATCCTCCTTTCTGGGCTTCCTGATTCCAGTTGTTCAAGAGATTTGTCCAAAGTCACGCATATAGTAAATGGCAGAGCCAGGATTTGAACCCAGTTCTTTTAATTTCAAATCCAGAGATTTTTGTACTGAACCACACTGGCTCTTATCATTGTCATTTCTTTCATCTGTGACAAAAAATACTTGACACAAAGACTCAATGGTGCATATTAACAAATGCTGAACCCTTAAAACGATAATCCCCTACACTTGTACTTTCTTAGTAGGCAAAGATAGCTTTGGGGGACTTCTAGACTAGCTGATACTGATGTTTTGCATTTAGGACCTGCACTCTTTGAGCGAATCCCAAGATCCAGATCTCCTGGCCAGAAAGAAATCTTTCAGTCCTCCAGGTTTCAGGATTATTCTGTTAGTGGTCACTTTTTCTCCCTAAGAAGAATGTTGTGAAAAATCACCTCCCACTGGGCAGCTGGCACTCATTTAAGAAACTCTTGAACTCTCAAACCTATCAGGTTACCACCAGAGCTAAAAGCACTGATTTCTCAGAATTTGAGGTTGCTGGTGTGTGCTATGGGAAGAAAACAAAAAGAGAAGTCATATAGGCACTTAAGCTCACCTGGGCAAACACATTTTCTTGCTGCCTCATGCTCAGAGATATAATTGCTATTGAAAGTCCAAGGGAGAGAAATTGCTGGTTTTCTCCTCAAATTTCAAAAGAATCAGAGCTCTCCCTCAACTCCTCTTATAGCTCAGACAAGGCAGCTCTTCCTGGTTCAAGGCACTGCAAGATGCATATTCTTCAGTAAGAGGCCAGAGAGTGTATGTACTACAGAAAGGGGTCAGAGAGCTTATATAGCCTCCTTGACATACTAATATATATCTTGAGAATGACCTTGACTGGAGCTACTATTATCTTGGGGGGCAGGGGAATGGTGGGCTCTCTAACTTTTCTAGGATTTGTTCTGGGGCCATAAGGCATGTAGGCGAACTCCAAGTATGTCAGAGCTATCTATAACTAGGTCTAATCATATAATGCCTAAGAACATCAGTGCTTCCTGGGGAGCACAGATTTTTGTGGCTTTTATGGTCACTAGGTATTCCATGGTGACCAGATTCCTTGAGGTGGTTACTGAAGAAGGAAGTCATCTTTTGCTGGACACTGTACAAAAAGTAGGCATTCTAGGCTATTAATGAGTTGTTTGACTCCTTGTCTTTCACAACTTGCTTATGGTGGACAAGAATGCCTTAGCAGCAGTACTGGGGGTGTCACTTGCGCAATCTGAGGAAGGCTTCCCAGAGTCTACCACAATAGAATCTCTCCACTTAGCCTTCCCCTTCCCCTACTGCTACTGCAGAGTGCTGACTCTGCCCAAAAGAAATTATACTGTCACAGATTGGGAATTGTTGGCAGTCAAGGTGGTGCTGGAAACTTGGCACCATCTCCTGGAAAAGGCATAGTACCCCACCATCATTTTGATGCATCAAAGCAACTTTGCTTATTTTAAGGAGGATTGTGCACTCTCAGGGCAGCACATATACTAGGTTTTCTTTCTTTCTTTCTTTCTTTCTTTCTTTCTTTCTTTCTTTCTTTCTTTCTTTCTTTCTTTCTTTCTTTCTTTTCTTCTTTCTTTCTTTCCTTCTTTCTTTCTTTCCTTCTTTCTTTCTTTCCTTCTTCTTCTTCTTCTTCTTCTTCTTCTTCTTCTTCTTCTTCTTCTTCTTCTTCTTCTTCTTCTTCTTCTCCTTCTCCTCCTCCTCCTCCTCCTTCTTTTTAATTAAAACGGATTCTTGCTTTGGCCAAATCTAAAAATATTTGTCTCATTCTGCATCTTGAATCCAATATTTCTTTGTCAGGAGGTGGGTAACATGCTTCATCATGGTTACTCTGGAATTATGATTGAACATTACATTTATTGGAGTTCTTAAACCTTTCAAAGTTGTTTGTCTTTGCAATGTTGCTATTGAATAAATTGACTTCCTGGTTCTGCTTACTTCACTTTGTATCAGTTCATACAGGTCTCCTCAAGTTTCCCTGAAATCATCATTTTTATAATTTATCGTGAAAAAATCATATTATATTCATATGCCAACATTTGTTCAGCCATTCTACAATTGATGGACACTGCTTTAATTTGTTTTTTGCCATCACAAAAAGACAACTGTTATAAATATCTCTGTATATATGGATTCTTTTCCTCATTCTTTAATCTTTTGGGGGAATAAGCCTAGTAATGGTATCATTGGGTCAACGGTATAAACAAATTTAGTGCCTTTTAGAACATAATTCCAAACTGATTTTCAGAATGGCCATACCAATTCAGTAGTACATTAATGTTAGACTCTCCTCTTCCTACAGTTCAAACTAAAGGCAGTCTACAGACCTATCTCTCCCCTACCTCCATTAATAAACTTTGAAAATTGCTGTCTCCAATAGCCTTAAGATGAAAGAACCAAAGGACATTGCTGATGCAGTCCATTCTTCTCACTGACTGCATTTATAATACTGATCCAAACTGGCCATATTAGATATTTTCAGTGCCATGATGCCATCTGACCTCAGGAAGTATGTTCTTCAGAAGTATTATGATGCTTTTCCCAGTGAACCCTGAGGCTTCCTAACTTTGAGACCTCTTCCTAATTTTTCTATTACTATTGGGGGCACTACCATCCTCCCAGTTACCCAGGCTATCACCTCCAATCCCATGCTCTCTTAACCCCCACATCCAATATGTTGCCAAATATTGTCAGCCCTACATTCATAGCTTGATATGCCCCCTTCTATCCTCTAACACTGCCACCATCTAGTTGCAGGTCCTTAGAACCTCATGCCTGGACTATTGCAGTAGCCTTCTGGTTGATCTCCCTGCTTCAAATTTCCTGCTCCAGTTCACTCTGAGATCAGCTGCCAAAGTGATCTTCCTAAAGCATTCTCAGGTCTTACCATCTATCTCTCCCCCTCCAACTTCCTCCCCTCCCACATTCAATAAATTCCATTATTTTCCTATTACTTCTAGGATCAAATATAAAAGCATTTGTTTGGCTTTTAAAGCCCTTCATAACCTGACTCCTTTCCTTCTTACATCTTACTTATCTTCTTACTTCTGGTGCCTTCTTACATCTTGTTTCCTTCATGTTCTCTGCGATACAGTGACACTGACCTCCTTGCTGTTCCTTGCATAAGATACTCCTCCCAACTCTGGACATTTTTACTGGCTGCTCCTCATGCCTGAAATGCTATTCCCTCTCTCCTTCTCACCTCTGCTTCCTGACTTCCCTAGCTTCCTACAAATCTCCGAAAAAATCTCACCTTCCAGGAGAAGCATTTCTTGGTCTCTCTTAATGCTAGTAGCTTCCCTATGTTGATTATCTCTAATTTATTCTGTCTACAACTAGTTTGTACATAGATTTTTGCTTCTTGTCCCCCTCTGGTTGTCCTGGGAGCTCCTTGAGAACAGGGACTGTCATTTATCTTTCTTTGTATTTACAATGCATTGCACATAGTTGTTGTTTGTCCTTCATTTTCAAAGGGCATGAATGACATCACAGGTGATAGATCTTGAGTTGTGAGTGAATTGGATCTAAGGGAAGCAGAGTTGCAAAAAGTCATCAGCCTCATTCTTCCAGAGTCATTGAAGTCTGGTGGCAGGATAAAAGTCATGACAACTGGCAATGGCCAGTGATATAGTGGATGACCTTGGCCTCTTTTATGTCTGACTAAGCTTTAAGCACTCCACAGTGCCTGCTTCAGCTGACTTTGTGGTTTTTGGAACAAATTGTTCCCAGCCCATTCCCCTGAGGGAAGTCTTCATGTGCTTGGCATGGACATCCTCTTCATTTACTGATGGGTTTGAAGCCTGCTGGTTACCCTCAACCTGGTTTGGTCCGGCTGCCAAGTTGGGTTTTATTAGGATATGGCCACAGTGCATGCTCCTATTACTTGGAACCACAGGTGAAAGTTGGGTGACAGGTGGACACCAAAGGTGGATGAGCAAGCCTTCCACACCAGAGGTGGTTTTCCTGCTGAACACCCCATACACACCAATGTGTATAACCACTTAATAAATACTTGTTGACTTGATTTTGGCACCAAGGTCCCGATCCTCCAGTGATAGTGGTTCTATACAGGTTGACAATGTGAAATGATCCTCTCCTCTTTCCTCAAGTATGTGAATTTCATGTGTCCTGCTCAGTGTGGAGAACTTTGGTCATACACCCAGAATAGCGTTGTCATTTTATCCATGTCCCTTGTAAAGTGTGGACCCTCTTTAGGGCCCTGCTGGTTTACTGATATTTTGGGCTGAGGAGGATTGGAGGTCTTCCAGAGGTGGTTTTTTGCTGGTACATCCACCAACAGGTCTGCTGTTAGACTCGGCTTATGGGTTTTTGGTTGAAGGTAAGAACTTTTCTCCATAGACCTGTGTAGACACATAGCATTTTATTTTGCACTGCACTAATGTATTTTTGTGTGTTACAGTGGTCCCAAAGTGGAATGAGCTGTCTCAGGAAATAGTGGTTCTCTTTTACCTGAGGTCTTCAAGCAGAATGTGGATCATTATTTGTTAGATATGTTATAGAGAGGATTCTTTTTCAGGTATAGGTTGAACTAGATGACCACTGAGATATCTTCCAGCTCTAAGAGTTTATAATTCTGTGAGATCTGTGTATGTATCATAATGCCCTGAAAGAAGGTAGGGGCTATGTTATATCTAAGTTTTGTGTTTCCCACAAGGCCTAGTAGAGGACTATGAAATCGATCAAGAAGCATTTATTAAGCACATGTTAAGTGTCATGCACTGTGCTAAGTGCTGTAGATACAAAGATAAAAGTGAATGAAAAAATGAGTATGTCACAGTCCAGTAAAAATGGTGTCAGCAAATACTAAAGCTCAGAATGAGCTGAGGCTGGTGAGGAAAGCTGAGGACAACAGAAGAAAATTTTTTCTTTCTTTCTTCCTCTTTTAATTGAATGACCTTCACAACGGAAATGACAGAACAAAAATAACTAACAGGGAATTGAGGCCCAAAATAAGTGAAGAGATATTAAAACAGTACATAAGCTGCCTAGATTAATTCAAGTCACCTGGCACAGAGGAACTACATCCTTGTATCTGGAAAGAAGAACTGGCAGACATGATTACTTGATACATTGTCAATGATAATTGAAAAACCATGGAAATGGGAAAATGCCACAGGATTGAAGAAGGGCAAACTTTCTTTGTTTCTTTTTGTTTCTTTGCTTCTTTCTTTGTTTCCTTCTTTCCTCCTTTCTTTCTTCCTTCCTTTCTTTCTTTCTTTCTTTCTTTCTTTCTTTCTTTCTTTCTTTCTTTCTTTCTTTCTTTCTTTCTTTCTTTCTTTCTTCCTTCCTTCCTTCCTTCTTTCCTTCCTTTCAGGAACAGGGAAGCCATAGTCCTACTGCTCTTTGCCCTTGCCTGATATCATTTAGAGTATAGTGTTCAGTTCTGGGTAATATGGTTGAAGGATCATTGATAAACTGAGGAATGTCCAGATGAGAGAAACCAAGATGATGAAGGGCCTTTACTTCAAGACACAGGGTGATCAATTGAAGGAACCCAGAATGTTTAGCCTGGATAAAAGAGGACTAGGGTGGTGGAGATATGATAGCTGTGTCTTCAATTGAATGTCTGAAGGGCTGCCATATGGAAGAAATACTTTTCTGTTTGACCCCAATGGGCTGAACCATGAACAACAGGGAGAAATTGCAAAAAAGCTAAATTAGACTCAATTTCCAGAAAAATTTTCTACTAATTAGAGCTGTTGAAAAGTAGAATGGGTTGCTTTGAAAGACAATAAATTCCTCCTCACCAGAAGTCTTCAAGTAGAGATTGAAGGATTATTTATCAGGTATGTTATAGTGGGGAATTCCTTTTAGACACTGGTTGGACTAGATGGCTGCCAACATATTCTCAAATTCTGTGATTCTGTTTGTAGACTGGGAGTGCACTGAGATAGAGATTTGTGACCTCACCTTTACTTGAGAATAGGAGAATTAGCCAACCATGACAGACTATCACCAAAGCAAAAAAAAAAATGTGTGTTTTCATGCCTAATTAGTGCCAACCCTTTCCCAAGGGCTCTTGCATAGCCCAGCCTTACTTTTGAGACAGCTTCTTTGGTGTTGATTGCCGGTATTTATTGACAAATTACTTCATCTCTGAGACATATTTTCTTCATCTGCAAAATATAGAATATAATACTTGTACTACTCAAAGGGTTGTTGTAAAGAAAATATTTTTTAAACCTTAAAGGACTACATATATGCAAGTTACATTATTATTCTTTAGTTTTAACATAGGAGAATTAGACCTACGAACTTTTCAAGCTCTGTCAGCTCCTATTAAGAAAAGCAAATAAAAATGCAAGCAGTCTGGGTAATACCAGACACATCCAGAGTGAAGCCCAGCTAAAAGTGTGATGCTAATAGTAAATTGAGATTTGAGGCCAGGAGGGAAATGGTAATACCCCCGTATCTGTTAATTCAACTAAGAGAAGGGCCCCTGCTTATCCCTCGTAATGAAAGATTTCAAATCATGGCATGAAAGGTCCCTCCTGATCACTTCCTGGTGTGGAGGGCTGGGAACCAAATATTCAGTTTCTTTTCCAGACACATCTGTTATTGCCTGACTTCCTGACCTTGCTCCCTGGCCCAGGTGTGGGACCTCAGTCTGCTTACACCTGCCCTTTGGACTGAACCCCATTGTTTCATTCTGCTTCAGTCTCAACTGAAGGCTGGGAAGAGTTACAGAATTAAAGCAATTCTCTGCAAAGAACTATTCTGTTTGGCTCTGTCCCAAGGCCTGGGCCCTTGATTTAGGCCTCATTACAGTACAGCTGTCAATAAACAGAATGCTTAGGAAGAGGGCAGTTTGGCTGAACCGAATTCTTTCTTTAATCAGTTGAGGGCTAGTCAGAGATCATTTCTGTTTCAGCTTTCACTTGCAGCAAATCTTTTGTTATTTTATTCATTTATCTATCTATCTATCTATCTATCTATCTATCTATCTATCTATCTATCTATCTATCTATTTATCTATGGCTGAGTACTTGCTGTGTTCAGGCTGCATTGAGATTGTGTGTATCTCCATCAGTCCATCCCAATGACTCTAGTAGACTAGTCTTTGTAAATCGAGAGTTGCTCACACCCTGAAGGTCATTTGTGGATGGAGATGGAGAAGATGGAATAGACATGACTAGATGTGGTCTGGGCTCAGAGATATGGTCCTTTATTGAATAAAGCAAATTCATCTTAGATCATTTGCCCCTTATTTGCTTCTTTTTCCTAAAAGAAGAACATGGGAACTTAAAAACAAAACAATAGCATTGTCCATACCTGGAACACCCTCTCTCATTATCTCTGCCAAAAAAAAATCTTTTTCTTTGAAGCCCTGTTTAGATGCTACCTCCTTCACGAAGCTTTTCCTGATCCTACCAGTTAAAAGCTATCTCTTCCTTCTCTGCATTTCCCTAGACCATTTTTTTTCTGGAACTCTCTTTTTTTTGCCTATATCACCTTCTGTGCCATTTATTTTTAATACTATAGAAGGTGTGGTTGTGGCAGTTTCTTCCTTTTGGGGACATGAGAGGCTCCTGGGAATTCCCAAATCAATTAATCAACAAGAATTTATTAAACATTCATTATAGCAAAGGCATTGTGCTAGGCCATTGGGATGCAAAGGCCAAGAACAAAATAGAGTAAAACAGAATTGTGGGATACCAGGCAGGAACAAGAGCTATGTGTGGGCACACAATTCTCAGAATTGTATTTTTCCCTTTCATTTGCTCTTGAGAAATACTTTCTGTCCTCCATGTGGGACATGAGGATCAGAGAGCCGCTGAAGTTGGACAGACTTCTTGTCCACTATTTGGACCAACTGTTGCTGACTTTGAGAATTAGTCTCCTAGGTTGCCATGTGAGACAAAGGGAATGGGGAGCCACTACAATGAGGCTAAGGCTTCTGGGTAGGACAAGCTGCTGAGGCCTGAGCCTCTATCTGTCAAAGAGCCAATACTAGCACTGCAGAGAGGACCCAGATCCAGGAGCAGAAGCAGGAACTGGAAGGGAAAGAGGATCTGAGTGCCAGAGAATGTCAGCTGTCTCAAGTCCAAACGTATTGGTGAGCCAGGGGTGGAGAGACCTAGCTCCCTCCTCATGCTTTCTTTGTCTTCCCTTTTTTCTATTGGGGTGCATATACATACACTCTCTCCACTTCTCACCTACACTCCATCCTCAGTTGCCTCTCCACACCTGCAGGTGCAGGATGATTTGGAAATCCCCTGACTTGACTCAATAAATGGGAAGGACTTTGGGGAGAATTTGGAATGGATGGCTACAGTAAAAGTACTTAACATTTCCTATTTCATCTTCTCTATGTTCAATAAGCTATGGTATCCACAATATATTGATTGCCTGTGCCTTGTGGACCAGGGTTGGGTGTGGAAATCTCTTGTCAGAAAGAAGAGATTCCAGTTGTGGGGTAGGGATGGAGTCATAGATTTCCCAATTTAAATATTTTTTGAGTGATATTTCATATAATTCACTAGCTAAAATTCAGAAGCCAGCCATCATGGATTTCAGTGTCATATAGGAAATGGGAAGCATCTTGAGGACAGTAATTATAGTTTTTTTGTTTTCATTTTTTTACCTTTTTGTAGCATTGGCACAAGTGAGATACTTAATAAATGTTTACAGAATTGAATAGACATTTAAATAAGGATTCTGGTAAACAGTCTTCTAATTAATGGAAGCTTTACTATTTCTAGTTCCTAATCCTGCTCTGTTGATTCAAGCATGATTCATTCTTGGCTTTCTGATTCAAAGGACAAAAGCAGGAAAAGCAACCACATTGGACGATGGGTACATAAAGGAGAACTGTGCTGGAAATAAAGGACTGATTCATGAAGTATCTGGAGGAGAGGAAGGTACCAAAAATATGAGAAAAAAATCTCATCTCTTACTGACCCATATGCATAGAATCTGAGTTGAAGAGGGTTGATTCCCTGTGATTGGAGAGACCTAATGCTCCTGTTTGAAGATGACAACATAATGTTACATTAATTTCTGGAACAATTGAAGAGCCTCTTAAAAGAGACCCCTAACTAAAGAGAACAGCTTGTCCTGATCATCCACACAAGAATGAATTAAATGGATGAAGAATATTCTTACCCCAATTAGGACATACAATTGAATGGACAGCTATGGAACTCACTATCATCATGCATGCCTGAAACAGACAATACAAATGGATGAGTTGGGACCAGAATTAAGCAGGTGAAACAGAGTGAAACCAAGGAAATTGCAAAATTCCTTTAATGATCCCAAACTTCTCACAATATAAAACAAAACGAAATATTTTTAACAAATAATATCAACGTTCTATTGCTTTTATTGTATGGCTGTAAAACATGGAATATAACAGACTCCAAGAAGTGAACGTGAATGTTACACAGAGGATAATGGAGAGGCCTATGGTGGGACTGGTCAGTCTATGATATATAATGAATGAAGAACTTACAAGAAGAATAGGAGTAAAAGATGTCAGATAAACATATGATAGAAAAAGAAGACAGGTTGGTCACAGGGTGAGGGCAAAGGATGATATATAGAACTAGGCAGTTCAAGTACTTCACATACTCCCAATGTCAGAAGAAACTGAGGGAAGCATCTGGCACATATTTGGTAGATCATCTTTGGTAAACTTTGAAATAATATGGACTAGCATCACATAGGTTGGGTAGGCATGAATGGTATGCAATCTGCATCACTGGAGGAAACATACAAATTGGTGAGATCACAGATCCCTTTGTATTTGGATGATAATTCCTATTCCTGATTCAGAAACTGCCTCCTCCCTCTTATCCCTTAACTTAATCTCCACATTTCCAGTCCAAAGGTCAATGCCAGCTCACATGGCCAACCTCATACTTCTGGTCTTTCCTTATCCATGAGACCTTCTTTATCAGCCCTTTCCTTCCTCCCCAGTCTAAGTGGCTCCATCCTGCTCCATCCTGCTCCAGCTCATGGTAGTTTCTGTCCCTAACCACTGCAGGACAAGATTAGGAGGAAGAGTGTAGGAAGATATTTGAACATATGAAACAATTAGAGAACAATCCATGATAGAGGTGCAGTGGTGGGGTCGGGGTCCAGGAGATACAGTGAGAAGATGACTGAATTTAAAGTCAAATACTTGGGTTCAAACCCTGCCTCTGCTACTTAAGACCTGTGCGACCTTGGGCAAGTTGCTTAGTCTCTCTAGATTCAGTTTCCTCATCTGTCAAATGAGTCAGTCAAGCAGTCAACAAGCATTTATTAAGCGCTTACTATGCGTCAGTTACTGTGCTAAGCATTGAGAATATAAATTTAAGCAAAAAGAGAGCCCCCATTCTCAAGGAGCTTAAATTCTTTTTTTTTGTAAATATTTTTTTTATTTTAAACTTAAATACAAAATAAGAAAAGAAAAAAGAAATAAACAAATTCTGAAACTTAAATACAAAATAAGAAAAGAAAAAAACGTTGCCATGTACATAGCCGAACATGAGAGAAGATTCAAAATATAAAGCAATAAATTTCCATTTGCAGAAATTCTATGTAACAAATATTATATGTTGTATTCAGAACTGTTCATCTTTTCTTTACTTCCTCATAGATTTTTTGTTCTCTGCTGCGCATTTTTTACTTTGTTCTTTTTCCCCCTTCTCCCCTCCCCCAAGAAAGCTACAATTAAGTGTGAATATATACATGCATATGTATGTATATATATGTATATTCATATACATACACATATATACACATTCATATATAATATACATAGAAACACATATCCATCCATACATACATATAGACACACATATACATAGATATCTGTAATCATACCCATGTACATTCATATGAATCTATGTAAGACTGTACTATACTTGTTTGTGTTCTGTTTCTCTGAAGATGGATAATATCTTCCTTCATAAGTCCAAATCTTTCCACATTTTTCTAAATCTACCAGCCCATTATTTCCTACATCACGACAATATTTCAGTCTTATACTGTCTAGTTATTTTAAATAGTCTAAAACAATATTGATTAATATGGCTGACATATAGTGTAGTTTCCCTATTTTTCTCTTTTGAATAAATCTATTTTAATTTTAGCTTTGTCTGAGATCATGATTACTACCCCTGCTTTTTTCCTAATAAATTCTACTACTGATCTTTACTTTATGTTTGTGTGTATCTCTTAGTTCCTATCCCTCTTGACTCCTCTACTTTATTTCTACCAGCTACCTTACCTTCCTATTACTTAACCTGCCCCCCACCCCCTTCCAGGATTCTTCCCTTATTCTCTTCCTCCCAGCCTTTCCCCTTGCCCTCTTGTTTCTATCTGGATTTAGAAGACTTTTATAGCCTTCCAAATATATCTTTATCCTATTCCCATTCATCTAGACAACCTTCTATAACACCCCCTTTATCCTATTCCCTCACTCTCTTATTTTATAAATTTAGAAGACTTTTATTCCCTTCTAAATGTATATATTGTTCTTTCTTTAACCCAGACCTGATGTGTAGAGTTCCCCCTAAAAATCCCTCCCCTCCTTATCCCCTTAGCCTTTTATTTCTTTCTGAATTTAGAAGACTTTTATGCCCATATATGTATATATATATATGTATATGTGTGTGTGTGTGTGTGTGTGTGTATTATTCCCTCTTTAACCCATTCCCGATGATAGTAGGGTTCCAGAACTACCAGGCCTTCTCTTCCATCTAATTTCTCTATGTCATTGCTTCCTGTCATGCCTCATTTGTAAGAATTAATTACTTTTTTTTTTTTTACCTTTTCCTAGATGGTATTACTTTTTGGAATCACATCATACTCAGCTCTACTGTAATCTTTTTTCTAACTACCTAATTACTGATTACAATCTTAGATACACAGTTTACATTTCCTCATATAAAAAGTAAACAATCTGTCCTTATTCAGTCCCTTGTAATTAGTCTTTGATATTTACCTTATATTTCTCTTGGACATTTTACGTCAAATTTTCTATTAAGTTCAGGTCTTTCTGCGATGAAATCTTGAAAGTCTGGCAATTCATTGAATATCCTTTTTTCCGTTCAGGATTATGCTTAACTTTTCTGGATATGATATTTTTGACCACAACTCCAGTTCTTTTGCTCTTTGATATATAGTGTTCCAATGATCTGAGATCTTACAGTGTAGCTGCTGCTAGATCTTGTGTGATTCTAATTGTGGCTTTGCCATATTTGAATTGTTTTTTTCTTGTTTCTTGTAATATTTTCTCCTTGAGCTGAGGGTTTTAGAATTTAGCTATGATACTCTGTAGGTTTTCCTTCCAGGATCTCTTTCAGGTGGTAATTACTATATTTTTTTCTATTTCTAATTTCCCCTCTTGTTCTAACACTTCAGGACAATTTTTTAAAATTGTCTCTTGTATTATTGTATCAAGATTCTTTTTTTTTTTGATTGTAGCTTTCAAGTAGTCTGACTATTCTCATGTTTTCTCTTCTTGATCTGTTCCCCAGATCAGTTGTTTTTCTTACAAGATGTTTCACATTCTCTTCTATTTTTTCATTCTTTATATCTGATCTTATTATTTATTGGTCTCTTATAACTTTGCTGGCTTCTCCTTGTCCAATTTTAATTTTCAAGGAGTTGTTTTCTTCCTTAAGATTCTGGATCTCCTTTTCCAGTTGGTTAACATAATCTTGTTTTTGTTGGATTGCTCTTATTTTTAAAAAAGTTTTTCTCACTCTCTCATTTGATTTTTAATGTCTTTTAAAAGGTTTCTATGAATTCTTTTTGGGCAGGTGACCACTTGACATTACTCTCCGGGATGGGAAAAGCTTTTTTTTTTTTTTTTGCTTCAGTATCCTCCTCTAAGGACAAACCCTGGTCTTCTCTATTTCCCCAGTAACTTTCTATGGTTGAGTTCTTTTTCCTTTGTCTGCTTGTTTTTTAAAATAGCAACTTGTTGTTATCACCTCTAGTCCTGGGGGATAGGGGATGGTGTCTCTGGCCTCAAGTCCTCCTTTAGTTCTCCCCTTAGGCCTGGAACCTAAATCAAGAATTCTGCCCTTCTGTAAGTGTCCACAGCCAGCAGCGTCCCCGCTGCACTCACCAGGCATGTGCTGGTTCCTTCTTGCACAGAGCCATGTCTCCACAGCACAGCTGGGCCTGGCATCCATTATCAGCAGAAGTTCCCTCAATCTTCCCCTACTCAGACTCTGGACTCCCCACATTGTTCAGGAGGTGAAAATTCCTGTGGCTGGGACTGAGGCTACCTCCCAACCCAGATATTCTCAGGGCTCACCACTTGCTTTTTCAGTGGAACTGGCCTGGAGATGTTTATACTTCACAGGGACCAAACCTCAGTCCCGAGATTTTTCTTCTGCCTGTCCCCTGGAGGACTACTGTTCTGCCCCAACTCTTGTTTATTTTTTACCCACTCTATGTTTGCCCTGAGGTGCTATTTTGTCTTGTTTGTGGGGGAAATCTGGAAAGCTTGGAATTTTCTGACCTACTCTGCCATCTTCCCAAAATCCTCTCAAGGACCTTACACTCTAATAGACAAGAAAACACATAAAAGGAAGCTAAAAAATGGGAAGGGGAGAGAAGGAAAGAAGTAGTCAACATTGGGGCATGATGGAAAAGTCTAGAGGAATGAAGCTGAGTGAGAAATGAAGAGATGACTGGCTATGGCTTCTTACTAAAATGGAGATTCTGGGAGGAGCTCTCCAGTCTCTAATCAGAGCCAGGGGCCCCAGGGGCAGAGAGTACTTGCCTGGTGTGAGTTCCAGGACTGACATGATCTTCCAGGATGAAGAAGTTTTTGGGGCATGATATAGAAGTCCTGAGGAATGCAGCCTGGAGGTACTGCAAAGCCATAGAACATGTGTTTCTGATCATCTTTCCTAGGGATTCTGTGGTCAGGTATATGCAACACAAGGAAACCAACGAAGCTGCCTAGGAGACCTACACCACTATAGCTAGTCTCCAAGCCTTATCTGGGCTTTTGCTCCCTGGTTCTCCTAGGGAGTTATTAATTAAATAATTATTTTCATTTGATAATTATCAATGTTAACAACAGTTGTTATTAGTATTGCAGTATGAATCATCGAAGGTTAGTTCATTTGAAGATTAGATCAAATATTATCATTCTGCTGCATTAGCCTAACCTTAGTATTCTATCTACTTTAACCCACCTGTGTGCAGAAGCATCCAATTTTCATTTTGGGAACACAACTTCAGCTGTGTCCCTTTGACCCTGAATCCATCATCTATACAACATTGTGAGGGAAGAGGACAGGGATAATTAAGAAGAGTCAGGATTGAGAACCTGACTAATCAGGTGAGATCTGGCAGGTCAGAGGTTGAGTTCTAGGAGAAATAGGTATAGAAGGATCCCATCAATTAAATAAACAAGAAGTAGATGGAATCCAGAGTAGTCAACTAAAGCAGAAATAATAGGGCCAGAGAGATAGAGGTCGAGCCTGGCCAGGGACAAATACAGGAAAACAGAAATAAGGGCACTGTCAAGCAAGGGCCCCCAGAGTGAATCCTCTTTCTAGAACAAAGGTGGGTTGCTTTCTGCCCTATTTCATAGTTTGCTGGGCACAGGGGAAGGAAGAGAGGGGATAAGTCTATATAGGCGTCAAAAGGAAATCAGAGGCGTAGAGGTAAACCCTGTCACTGATTGAGATTCTTGGATAACCTCACTCCCAGCTTTCAACAAGTGGCCAAACTTGTTGGAGGTAGTTGCAGTTTTCTTTCTGAAAGGTCAAGGATGAGTCATCATCAGTCAGAACTGTTCCAGACTCATGCCTCCTAGAGAAGCAGCAGCCAAAGAGGGAATATGGGAGAGCAGGGCAGCCTTTGTACATTCAAAACCAGCTCCTGCAACATGATAAGCACCAACTCTTTCCATCTGAGAGTAGGAGAGCCTGACTGGTAGTTCCTTGGAGGTAGCATGGTGTTGTGGATCTGAAATCAGAAGAAGTCCTTACTAGCCATCATGATACATGGGGCTTCTGGGAGGAAAGAGCTTTATAAACTGAAAAGCATCATAAAAATATGAGTTACTCTTGATCCTGGGAAGCCTAGGGTAGAGGATAAAATGCAGAACTTAGAGTCAGAACAGACCTGGGTTCAAATCCAGCTTCTGACACTGAGTGTCAACTGAGTGATCTGTGGACAAGCCGTTTAATTTCTATGTGTTTCGGAAAACCCTATAGGACTTGTTAGTCACAGAGTATTTGATCTACACTAGTAAAGGGAATTCTCATATCAGGAGCTACTCACATTGCCCAAAATACAGATCCTTCCCATATTGGTGTATTGTTACTGGGAAAGTTGGAAAAGTAAAACTAGTGGTCCGGAAGGGAGCAAGCATTTATTAAGCACCTACTATGTGCCAGGCACTGTATTGAGCATTTTACAAATATCTCATTTGATTTTACCACAACCCTGGGGAGCAGGTGCTATTACAATCACTATTTTATAGTCGAGGAAATTGAGACAGACAATGACTTGCCCAGGGTCACACAGCTTATAAGTGTGAGGCTAGGCTCAAATTCTGGTCTTCCTGACTCCAAGTCTAGTATTCTATCCACTGTACCATTTAGATGTTCTCTCTTGCTCCAAGGCTTTCCCTGTCATCCCTGCCTTACTTTTGAGAGTTGCATTTTGGTGGAGTGTTAAAAATTATTAAAGAGATTAGGTTGCCATTTGCTCTACTGACTAGGAGTTGTAATTAGTAATTAGGATGTTTTTTTTAGTTAGAAGACATTATCAAGAGGCCAATCTTGCATGTGGCCTGTGAAAAGATTATATGCTTAGATAGAATGCCTGATTGGGCCCAACAAACACAGTGAAGTCCCTGGCTAATTCAGTCAAAGGTTCAGAAAGTCAATAGATTGGTATCATGTGATATTATTTAATATTAACAGTGACTCAAAAACACTGAGTTATTTTTAATATTGTTGTTTTATTGTTATTCAAGCATTTCGGTCATGCCTGACTCTTTGTGACCCAATTTGGGGATTTCTTGGCAAAGACACTTGAGTGGTTTGCCATTTTTTTCTCTAGCTCATTTTTATAGATGAGGAAACTGAGGCAAATAGGGTTAAGTGACTTGCCTAGGGTCACAGCTAGTAAGTGCCTCAGGTCCGATTTGAACTCAAGAAGATGTTTCCTGATTCCAGGTCTGGAATTTTACTGTGCCATGTAGCTGCTACCTCCAATATTGTTACTGAATATTACTAAAAGTAACACTTTTTAGTTTAAAAATGAGCTTTCCCATCCTAGCTCAAATCCTGCCTCTTTTCATGAAGCCTTTCAAGACCTCCCAGGCACATAATGGTCTCTGTGACTTTGAACTCTGTAGCTCTTAGTATTTGTATCACTGAGCAGGCACTTATCAGGTAATGCTGTATCTTAGTCATTATCTTTTCTTCTGTGAGTTCCTTGTCTCCTCTGCTAGACTCTTGGTTAGTTGAGGGCAGGGATCATGTATATAGATCATGTTCTATAATTTGCTTCCCTCAAAGTGCCTAAAGCATGGCTTCATAGATAGTTGGCACTCCACAGCCTCGGGATCACTGGTTCCCTGCTTTATGGTGGGGGGGACTGGGGAGGGAGTTGGGAGGAAGCTGCTCCTTTTGAAGACCCCTTTCTGTCCCCGTTTGCCAGTTACACTTCCTCAGAACAAACCCCCAGTTCTACTGAGCAACTGTGATCCAAGGAAGATTTTTGTTCATTCCCCAGCTCACACACTTCACAGTCCTTCCTTGTTTGAGAGGCTAATTAATTACTAGCTAATTAGCTCTCTCCCTCACCCTTAAGCAGCTAAGTCAGGTATTATTACCATCATTGCACAGATGAGGAAACTGAGACCCAGAGAAAACGACTTTCCTTAGGTCCCCACAGATATCAATGACACATTGGCTATGTATGCACCGCCCTGAAAAATTAGTCATTGGTCAAGAACTTGGTCAATCATTCAGAAGTTTAGTGTGGTCTACACATGGTCTTAGTTTATTCACTGACCCCTCAGGAGGAGTCTACTGCACGAACTGGTCAAACTCATTGCCAGGATTGTTAGTGCTCACTATTAGGCAGAAATGCATTTTACTGGGTTGTGAATTCCATCTAAAAGCCAAAGGCTTAAGGGGGTGCCTTACATGGGTGTGAATCTCTCACACAGTCCTGGAAACTGTTCAGTTACAGAGCAGATGCAAGCCATTAATGGCTAAGGAAGCATCTCTTCCAGCTTCTTTGCATGTCGGGGATAAGAGCTGTCTTGAAACATAAACAAGAAATGTTTCTGAACCTGGAGCTGCAAACCACATCCACAGGGCTCCAGCGTGCCTCAGTTTGGGCCAGCGGATGGGTCCGCTCCCCATTCCAGAATGCCTTGGCCTCCTTCCACCCCCGAGGCCTCATTTATTCTTTTAAAAAATGATTTAGCCTTCGCAAGCTCAGCATCTGCAGCCTCCTGAACAATGAAGGATTGTAAAGTGTGAGCTGGGGAATGAACGAAAATCCTCGCTTGGGTCACGGTTGCTCAGCGGAACTGAGGGTTTGTTCCGAGGAAGTGCAATTGGCAAAAGGGGGGCAGAAAGGCGTCTTCAAAAGTAAATGCTTCCTCCCAATTTCCCCCCTCCCCCCTAATAAAGTAGGGGACCAGTGATGCTGAGGCTAGCTAGCTCTTTAAATAAATGGACTCCTTCTCCACTCTCTTGGCAACAGCAGGGGTGTTTGTGCTCTGGGACGGAGCTCTCTAACCAGCTATATTTATCTTGTAGCTGTACACACACACACACACACACACACACACACACACACACGCACGCACGCACACACATTCGCGAGGGGTTCGTCAATGAGAGTGGGGCAGTTGGCCAGAAGCCCGTGACTGCAGAAACTTTGTTCCGTCCGCGCTTGACTTTCAGCTCCGAGTGCAGATAACAGGGTCTTGCTGCAGAAAAGCAAGACGCTGGCCCCTGAGGGCTCCAGGAGGTATTTCCTTCACTCCAGGGGAAGGACAAGGGGCTGGGTACCAGGTGCAGGAGCAGATCCCTGGGTGGAATGGAGTTCCCCAGGGGCCCCAGGCTTGCCATGGAAGAAGGTCTCAGATTAGAAGAAGAGGAAGAGGGTGATAATAGCAGCAGTGTGGTACCGCAGGAGCTGGACTGGCTGCAATTGTACCTCAGCCCGTTACCTGATGGGTATATGAAGGCAAAATTCACCCTGTCAGCCTACCTCGCATGCTGGCTCATTCTGAAGCTTTGCAAGGTAAGAGAAGCATTTCTCTTTGGTGGTCTGTGACTCTGTAGCTGGGCAAGCAGAGAGAGGCAGAAGTAGATGGGGTGGGAGTGGGGGCAATCTAGAGCAAGGATCATGGGATCATGGATTTAGAACCAGAAGATAGCTTAGCTATCGTCTACTACAACCTCCTTATTTTAGAGATGAGGAAACTGAGGCCCAAAGATATGAAGTGACCTGTCCAATGTCACCAGGTAGCTAAGTGGAAGAACTAGCTTTTGAACTCAGGTGCTTTGTCAAATCCAGTACCCTTTCTACTATACTGGGTTGTTTCTTAAGGCTGGCTTGTGGCACAATATTGAAATTAATTTTTGGAACTCTAATAGCTGGTTTGTTCTGTTCCATTCCTTTAATCTCCCCTCCCATCCCCTCCCCTCCCCCCACACTTCGTGGCACTCTCTCCCACCTGCCTATATATCTTATAAAGCCCTTCTATTATCTTTCCTCAAGCTAGGAGTCCTTAATCTTTTTTTTAAAACTCCTTTGACAGTCTATCAAAGCCTACAGAACCCTTCTCAGAATAATGTTTTTAACTTAATAAATTAAAATATGTAGGATTTCAAAGGAAATCAATTATCTTGAAATGCAGTTATGAAAATATTTTTTAAAAGCAAGTTCATGGAGCTTAGGTTAAAAACCTTTCCCTATACAAATCTACTCTTAGAAAAAAGATTTGCTCTCAATCATTTACACCTTAGTATCAAGGTAAGTTGCTGGATTCCTTCTCTTGGGGGCATAAGTTTTATTTCTAGTTATTTTATGAAAAGCTTTGTTTGATCTCAAAGAAATTTCAGAAATTAGCAGTAAGATGAAAGAGGGACTTTAGGGGACAGATAACTTTCTTGGTGACACCAGAATCATATCCTGAAGGTTGCCAATGATTATATCAATATAGAAAGAACCAGGAGAGGAAGTTGCAAAGAAGCAGCTTTAGGCTTGAAATAAGAGGGAAAAGCCCTCTCCCAGCATTTAGAGATATCCCAAAGAGAAATGTCTTGCTGCATTGGGTTCTCCTTCACAGCATGTCTTTAAGGGAAGGCTGGACTACCACTCAGAATTCCTGGTCAGTTAGGGGCTGATGTAGAGGGCTTCTATACCCCTTCCAACTCTAAGATCCTGAGATTAGGCTTGTCTTAAGCTCTGCAGGGCCACTAGGGAAGGAACTTTAGAGAGTGTTCATCATGGGTGGTGTTTTGCAGTCTAGGGCTGAATTCAGAAAAGGGTTCCTGGTGATTGCTGAGTCATAAGATCCTACATTTAGGGAAGGAACAAAGGGAACAAGTATTTATTCAGTACCAACTGTGTGCTAGGCACTGTGCTAAACACTTTACAAACAGTATCTCATTTGATCCCCACAACAACCCTGCAGTACAGATGCTGTTATGATCTCCATTTTACACTTTGGAAACTGAAGCAGATAGAGGTTAAATGACTTGCCCAGGGTCACACAGCTGGTAAGTGTCTGAGACTGGATTTGAACTCATGTTTTCCTGACTCCAGGTCCAGTGCTCAATCCAGGGCAGGAGAAGTGTCAAACTCCTCCCTAGCAAAACTGAATGAAGTCCAAGACAGATTAAAATGTAATTGGGGAATGTTTAACAAAACAAATAAAAATATAATATGATGTAGTTGATGTTGATTTGTGATTTTCTAAGTTGGTATGACACCTGCAGAGATCCATTTGTGATTGAGTTTGACATCACCATACCACTATCTGCTCTAAATTTAGAGCTTGGAAGGAACCTTTGAGATTATCCAGTCTTTTATTTACCATTAAGGAAACTGAGGCACAGGGAGGTTAAGCAATTTGCTCAGATTATACAGATTGCCCAGAATCCTGAGTTGATACAGGATTCTAATCCAGGTCCTCTAACTTCAGATCCAGCTTTCCACTGTGCCATACTGTCTCTCGGAATACCTGGTATCATCTCTGTGTGGTGTCAGGTGTCTTAACTTGCCAAAAAATAACTTTGTCACATAGGAGGGCAACTAGAGTGGGTCTAACATATGCATTAGGTACATCTCTGCCCTAGTAAGGTAGCAGAGCTCCAAATGGAGGTAGTTAGTTCGTGCAGTTGATAGAACACTGGGCTGGAGTCAGCCGGACCTGAGTTCAAATCCAGCTTCAGAACTTACTAGCTGTGTGACTCTGGGTAGATCACTTCACCTGTGTCTGCCTCATTTTCCTGAACCATAAAATGAGGATTATAACAGTACCTATCTTGCAGGGCTGTTGTGAGGAACAAATGAGATAGTACTTGTAAAAGTGCTTAGCACAGTGCCTGGTGCATCTTCAGCACCATTTAAATGCTTTTCCCCTTTCCCCAAATGCACACCAAGATTCTTCCTACTGCAAAGAGAACTCCATGTGTCTGTATCTGCAGCCCTCTCCTCAAGGATTCAATGAAACTTGGATGTCACCCTGATTTGACCTGACAGTGTAGCCAAAAGGGTTCCCAGCGAGTATCTGTATTTCCCAGGCCATCAAGTTTCCAATTCCAACTGCTTTGGCCTTTTGTTGGTATTGTGGTTGGCAGCTCTTAAGAAGACTCCAAAGTACATACCATGAGGAAATTTGAAGTCACATCTAGGAAGCAGCATGGGGTAGTGGGAAGCCATAAGAGAAGAATCAGGGAACTCAAGTTTCAGTCCTGGCTTTGCCCCGAAGAGGTGTGCGATGTTGGGCAAATCACTTAACCTTTCTGAGCTTCTGTCTCCTCATTGGCAAAACAGGGATTGCAATCCCTGCTGGGCTTCATTCACCTGGTTTTTTTAGTTGTGGAAAGTGCTTTATGTACTCTGTGTCCTATTCATACATAACGGGGGTGGCAACATTATTCTTCCTAGTTGTGGCCATTTGCAAATTTCTAGGATACGTTTAAAAAAATAAAAGGATGGGACTCAGTAGGCATGAGAGTCAAACAACAGAAAGGGTGTTCAATTTGGAGCCAGAAGACCTTGTTTCAACTCCCAGTCCTGGTTCAAATCGAAGTCCTATCACCTGTATAATCTTTAACGTCTTTGGTTTCAGTTTCTTCCTCTGAAAAATGCAAGGCGTAAGACTTGATGGCCTTCAGCTCTAAATCCATGGTCTTGTGGTCCTTTGATCCAACCTAATGTCCTGCAGTAGAATGTAATCTACTTGCGGGGAGGGACTGTTTTGTTTTGTCTTTGTATACTTAAGGCCCACCATCATGCCTGGACCATAGGAGATATTTAGTGAATAGAATGGATCAGAAATGAACTAAACTCCAAGGTCAATATGATTATTGTAATCGTTAAGGCTTAGTATAGTAAGGAAATGTTGTGGAGAATTGTATCTATTTTCCAATCAAGGCACAGAATAATTAGTATTTTTGTAATTCCATTAATTCAAGTGTCTTGACACTTATGTCATCTCTGTAGGTGGGGGAGAGATGAATAATATCAGTTCCAGAAAAAATTGTGAGATAGGTAAGGTTCACCTTCCTTTTTCCTCCCTCCTCTTCCCTTCCTCTCTTCCTTCTTTTAATAAATATTTAGTAATTAGTTACTATGTGCGAGATACTGTGCCATTTGACCCAGTGATACTTAATAGTGACTAGGCTTATTTCCTAAAGAAAGCAAAGAAAGAGGAAAAAGACTCATTCATACAAATATATTTATAGTAGTTCTTGTGGTGACACAGAACTAGAAACTAAGGGTACTCATCAATTGGGGAATGGCTAAATAAATTATAGGCAAATAATGAGATGGGATACTATTGAATTTTAAGATATGATGAAGGAGATGGTTTCAGAGAAATCTGGGAAGTTTTTTATGATCTGATGCAAAGTGAAGTGAGCAGAACCAGGAGAACAACTTATACCAGCTTTTCTCAAAGTTTTTGGTCTTGGGACCCCTTTATACTCCTAAAAATTATTGAAGATCCCAAAGAGCTTTAGCTTTCTTGGGAGACACACATATATTATGCATGTGTGTATATACATGTGTATATATATATAAATACACACACATATTCCAAATAAACAAAAGTGCTCTCTCTCCCCCCACTCACCAAAAATTAGTAATTAAAATGTCTTAGTATTATTATGAATATAGTTTTTACCTCAAGGACTCCATGAAAAGAGGTCTCAGGGACCTCCAGGGGTCCTAAGACCACAGCTTGATAACCAACGATTTATACAGTAAAAACACTGTAAAGATAAAGTTTTGAAAGACTCAAGAATTATGATCAATGCAATAACAAACTTGATTACAGAGGACAAATGATAAAGAATGCTTCCTACTTCTTTGAAAGAGAGATGATAGATTCAAGATGCATAATGTGACGTGTATTTTTGGATATGGCCAATATGAGAATTTATTTTGCTTGATTATGCTTATTTGTTACAAAAGGTCTTTTCTGGGTGGGGGGGAAGTAGAGGAAGTAGGAAGAGAAAATAAAATGCTTGTTAATTGAAAAAAAGATAATTTAGAAAAAGATATTTCATGAATTATTTGACATGAGCCAGGCACTACCCTCATGCAACTTACTCAATAAGGCATAAACTTAGGTAATCATATTACAAAGTAATATATGATCAGTTTATTAGGGAGGTTTCCCTCCTCCCTAATCTTCCTCCTTTCTGTTCATCTCTCAGATAACAGTTCAAGGCATTTTAGCAGTGACCTTCAATAGCTTTACTTAGAGGTATCCTAGATGCATAGATTGCTAAAGTGTAAAGAGTGCTTAGATGTCAACTACTCCAAACTCCTCATTTGACAGAAGAGGTGTCACTAGTGGAAGTGTCAGATGAGTGCTAGGCTGATGTAAATTCAAGGCAGGAAGATAGTATTTTTGCATAGACGAGGCAAAGTTTTTATCCTCTACTCCCCAACCCCAGTGCTCCTCCCACCCCTGCCCTGGCCCCAGAATTTAGAGCTGGAAAGAGACCTTGGAAATCACCTAGTCCAACCTACTCATTTAAAAAATGTACTAATATCTTCTTTTTGGTTATATCACCTTTATTTCCAAACATATTCCTCTCTCCCCTTGCCCCTCTGCCTTTATCAGGTAAACAATCCCCTGTCACAAATGTAAGGGTTGGGAAAGGGTTGGTTGAATCAAACAATTAATTAATCATCACCCCACTTTACTTAAAGTAGCTAACAAAATACCCTAATCCTTATACCTTAACCAGATGAGACTGCCTCTCTTGAATCAATTAAAGGCACTGAACTTAAATTTGAATAACCTAGTCAATAAATTTGGAAGGAGTGAAGACCGCTAGATAAGGGAAGTGAGGCTGTACAGGAAGTGTTTTGGTATTGGCTTAGGAGATAGTCATACCCTCTGGGTCTTTTATAAAATGTTACGTCAGTTTGGAACCCAGGCATTCAAATATCCGGCAGCTTAGAGGAGAGAGAAGTTCTCATTAAAGTCTGAGAGGATATTGCTGGGGAGCTGAGAGCAATAATAGGGAGAGAAGTACCTCAGTCTCATTCTTTGTTCCAATTTGACCTGGTGGACTTTGGAGGGTTTGGAGGATTTGGACTTTTCATCAGTATTCTAGCAGCATCACAGCAAAAGCAGTGACTGGCAATAGCATCTGCAAAAGGAGCCAAAGACAAACTAGATTCACTAAGAAAAGGCACCTTCAGGACTCTCTAAGGAGCCCAGCAGAAAACTACATCTTACCTAAATGAAGCATCGTGAAGACTCTATAAGAGGAGAAAAGGACTTCCATGAGCTATATGTGACCCTCTTTGCTATATGTGCTCTCTAAGCTTGAGGCCACTTTCCCTAGGACTCTGTATGTACTTGTGGGGTGGTGTCCCACTGGTTTGATGGGGACATTTTCTACCAACTGTTCTTACTATAATGCTTTAGGAAATACTGGTTTTTAAAAGTTAATTATGTCTGATTAGATAATTGATATCAACTGATAATCAATGGGGAGAGCACACTGGTAGAGGCTCATGGGCTGTATAGTACTAGAAAACAAAAAAAAAATCCCCACCGATGAGCCTTTCCAACAACACCCCAGAAACCTGAAGCACAAAGTAGCAGCTGCTTTCTTAGACTCAGTTGTGAGTTGAGATTGTGAGAGTAGCCCTGGAGTATATGCTATACAAATATTTAAAAAGAATGATGGAAAAAACAGTTCAGTAAAACTGATAACACTTCAATTGAGTCTGATAGTCTGTGCAAACTAACCCTCTCATTTGCTAAATTGGGAAACTGAGGTCAAGAGTGGAGAAGTGACTTATCCAAAGTCACAGAGATATTAAGTGGCAAAATCAGGATTTGAACCCATTTCCTCTTACTTTTTGTTGAATGTTCTTTCTGCCATGCATTAAATCATGATTCATTAATGGTAGTTTGCTCCATCCATTTAAAATGTGAGCAAGATGCTGCAGTGATCTGGGTAAAGAAGGCTATAATCCCAGTGAGTAGAAATGGCTGCTAGGAAAATGTGCTGACATAAGAAAGGAGGAAAGAAAAGAGTTCTATGGTATTTATTGAGGGAGACAAGGCATTGACACTAGAAACACAGACAAAATAGTTATGCACTTTTCTATAGCTGCATAAAAGGAAATGTCTTTACCTTTGAAGGCCAGAGAGCAATTATTACACGCTTTGGAAAGGTCTTGTAAGACAGCTCAATGGCAGCATCCACAGGGCCCGAAGGTTATTGTCTCATTTATACAGTTTTACACTAAACATAGGAGGGGGCTGCCTTCCCACCAGATTTATGCCACCTGCGGAAATTTTGTAGCAACGAGACCATAGAAATAGCTATGGAACATATAAAAATGTGCCCTTTGCCACAGCTTTAGTGTCTGAGCTGTCAGTCAGCATGAGACCATCAGGTGCTACTTTTAATTGGTTAATGAGCACTTTCCATATATCAGGTAAGTAGTTCAATATTATTTACTGTCCCCATTACATGGATGAGGAAAGTGAGACTTAACAATGTTAACTGACTTGCCTATAGTCACAATGCTAGTAAACATGAGAACCAAGCCTCAGACCTAGTCTTCTGACTCTGAAACCAGAGTTCTGTCCATTGTACCCCAGTAAGTCTTTATAACAGTGTGCGTTTCTTTAAGATTTCTAAAGTAGTTTCCTCACAAAAATCTATTGAGAAAGGTATTATTGCTACTTTGCTGATGAGGAAACTGAGTCTCAGAGAAGTTAAGTGACTCTCTCAGTCATACAGTTACCGAGGGTCAGAGTCAGTTCTCAAATCTAGGTCTTTGGATTTCAAGAGAAGAGCTCTTTGGATTGAACCACGTTGAGTTAAGATGCTGACCATCAGCTCTGGCAGCCAGTGAGTGTGTCCAGAGAATGGTTTCTTTTTCTTCTCTACTTCAACAGAAAAGAAGGTCCCAGGCAGTGGATCCAATGATATGAAACAGCCCTTGATTTTTTGGAGAAGTGTCTGTTGTAGCTGGTGGCTCAGGGAATGTCTACCACTAGCCCAGTGCTGGTGGGTAGTAAATCTAGTGATATCCTCCTTAAGATTTTGCTGTAAACTCTTAGGGAAGTCTGTAGAATAAAGCTCAAAATCTTTTGCTTGGCATTCAGGGCCCTTTCCCGGGCTGATTCAGTCCTACCTGTCCAACCTTATCCTCTCTACAAAAATCCTTCTTTCCAGTTAAGTTGTTCTGACTGTCCCCTCCTTGTAACATGTTAATTCCTGCCTCTATCTTTAGTTCTACCTTCTCCATAAAGCTTAATATGACAATGTCAATCAATACTGATCCCTCCTTTTAACCATTTGTAGCATTTGTTATCATTACCACACATTTTAGCATTTGGTGCAGCAGGTTATCACTTAATACTGTTACCTTTGTTTTGTGACTTAGTCTTATTTTCCAATTCACATTTAGATTATAAACTCCTTGAAGGGAGGGACCTTAGTTTATTCTTATTTTTATCCCCCAAAGCTCCCTATACACACAATAAATATTCCATAAGTACTTGCTGATTTGAGGAGAGCAAAGCAGACCCTTCTGTCAATTTCTCTTTCAATCGACAATAGCATTTGTTGAGTGCTCACCATTGCGAGAGCCCAGAACCAACTGGGAATATTTTTAGCTAATTCTTGCTCCATGCGATAGCACCAACTTGCTCTAGTAAAGCCTTCTTAGAAACCAAGGTGTATGTACAATTTTCCCTTGTCTGCCAATGTGACTGAAGCTGGCACTGAGCTGTATAGGGTGGTACCCTCTATTGGCATTAAGCTGCCTTTATCAATTTGATTCCAAGGAAGCCAACCCACCCACTTGGTGCAACTGCATTCCAAAATGGCAACTCCTCCTTTTTCAAGAAAAGGCCAAGCCTTTGTCTAGTATGAAAAAGCTATGCGTGACGGGCACTGGGGGATCCTGACCTTCCAAGATACTGCCACCACACAATAAATGCA
Organism: Phalanger gymnotis; assembly: GCA_028646595.1. Taxonomy (NCBI): domain Eukaryota; kingdom Metazoa; phylum Chordata; class Mammalia; order Diprotodontia; family Phalangeridae; genus Phalanger; species Phalanger gymnotis. The sequence goes on from CM053622.1 coordinate 554,737,045, forward strand.
GCTCTTCTCCATAAAGGCGAGGCTGGCTATGCTGTGTAGTCACTCCATTGTGTGAAAAACCTTATGGGTTTTGGAGGCAAAGCAACTCGTGATGATTCAGAATAATGACATCTCAGTCCAGTCCTCCAGGGAAAAAGGAAAAGAGTAGAACTGAATAGCACTCTCTGGGTCACCGGGGAATTCCACGTGCCATAAATCCAAAAGAAAATCCCCAAATTTTATACCTTGTTTTAAGTTATTATGCTTATTCCCCCAGGGATCTTACTACCTGGAATTCCTTGTGTAACCTTCAAGTCCCAACTCAAGTACCATCTCCTCCATGCTAAATTTAGGGAATACAAGCAGCCAATAGGAGTCATTTCAGACCCTAGACCAAGAACAATAATGTGAGCTGCCTGAGTAAATGCTGGGTGTGGGAGGCTCACATCAGCAATCCCAGCTACTAGGGGGGCTGACCCTGGTGGATCTCCTGAGATTGAGAGTTTGGAGTTTCAATGGAAATCAGGTGTCCAAACTAAGTTCAAACTAACTGAGCCCCGGGGAGCAGGGGGTCACCAGATGATCTAGGGAAGGGTGAACTGGCCCAGATCAGAAGCAGAGAAGGTCAAACTTTCTGTGCCAATCAATTGTGAGGATAATTCCTATATTTTCAACCTTGGTGAGATAGTCTTTAAAAACAAAACAAAAATAAGGTGACCAAAAAGCTCATCTACTCCATTCCCTCTTGAAATTTCTTTTCTAGTTTGACAATGTAAATATACATGAAACAATAAGAGAATGATAAGATAATGTATAATTTAGGACAACTTGTTTGATCCAGACCATTATGTTTGATAAAACTTGAAGAAGGGCAGAAATTAGTGTGCACTAGAGTGGTCCTCAGGGAAAGCTTCATGAACTGGGTGTTGAAGGAAGAACGAGATTTATTTTCTAAAAAATAACAACACATTTATATATTCCTCCTTAAGATTTACAAAGCTGGGGGGGGCGGAGCCAAGATGGCATCTGGGAAGCAGTGACTGGCATGAGCTCCCCACCAAGTCCCTCCAAAAACCTATTAAAAATGGCTCTGAACCAATTCTAGAGCTGCAGAACCCACAAAGTGGCAGAGGGAAGCAGGGCTCCAGCCCAGGACAGCCTGGATGGTCTCTGGGTAAGGTCTGTCCTGCATGGAGCTCCCAGCTGAGGGGAGCAGAGCTGAGCCCAGCAGAGCCCAGCGCGTCCAGCACAGACCGACCAGACCAGCAGCCGAGCGGAGAGTGCCTTGGCACCCTGAATCAGTGAGCTGCAGCAGTTACCAGACCTCTCAACCCACAAAAAGCAAAGACAACAGAGAAGGTTAGTGGGAAAAGCTGCAGGACTGAGTTTGCGGTTTGGCCACCGCCCCTGGGGCAGCGGAGGTGGGGCAGCTTTAGAACTACGGCTGCAGTTGCTTCTGGCCCCAGGCCCACCTGGTGGGAGGAATTAAGTGGCAGAACAGAGCAGGAGTGAACAGCCTGCTGAAGATTTAAGCCCAGTCCTGGTAGGGGGTTCTTAGGGAAGGAGGAGTGCTGGTGAGGCAGCGCATCCGCCCAAGTGTGGAACATAGAACTCTTT
>CM053622.1:554739140-554779468 GCA_028646595.1 Phalanger gymnotis
CAGAAGGGAGGGCTGACTGGGGAACAGGACAACCAGAATATATGCCATCTTGGAGTGGGGGAGAGGATAGAAATGGGGAGAAAATTTGTAATTCAAACTCCTGTGAAAATCAACGCTGAAAATTAAATATATTAAATAATGAAAAAAATTTTAATAAAAGAAAATACTGGGCTTGATAAGATCGGTGTTTTGTGGAGGTAGAGTATGTAATGCTTTCAAGGACATCAGGAAGGACTCTTTTCTCTCAGCATAAATCCCTATCCCAGTAAGTTGCTGAGCTGGGATTTGAACTCAGGTCCTCTGCTGGAAAATACAGTGATACACACCATGTTTTTTCCCACTAGTAAACTGTGGATGACACAGTCAGTTACACTTAGTTTTCCCAGCTTGTTAGGATTTGCCAAAGATTGAATTCCACAGGCATATGCTTTGAGAATAGAGGATCTCCTCCACATCATAATTAGGCATCAGAGGAGAACTTTAGTGAACGAATCTCATCCCTCTCTTTTCCACCATCAATGTTATCTTTTGATGGATTCACCTTAAAGAGAGAGATAAATAATAATCAAAAGTTCCTTCTAGAGACCTAGGGACAAAACTGACTTTCAAGGTGTTTCCTGGGATCTGTTCACATTCAACTTAATGCCTTATACATTCACCATCTCAAAATGCATCTCAAAGTCTTTGAGTTGGAAGTGACCTCAGACATCATCTAGTTCAAACCACATCTGACCGAGAAATCCTCCTAAAACATGTTCAACACATGTTCATTCACCATTCATTTTGAGACTTCAAGTGAGGATAAATCTCACTAGCTCTGGAGATAATCTTGGACAGCTATAATTGTTAAGAAGTTTTTCTGGAGGACAGGAAGGAATCAACATTTATTAAGCTCCTACTAGGTGCTAGGCACTGTGCTAAGCACTTTACAAATGTCTCACAAAAATCCTGAGATGTAGGTGCTATTATTATCCCCATTTTACAATTGAGGAAACTGAGGCAGGCAGTGAATTAACTTGTTCAGGATTCCACAGCTAATAAATATCATAAGTCAGATTTTAACTCAGATCTTCCTGACTCCAAGCTCAGTGCTATATCCACAGTTTCATCTATCTGTCCCATCTTTATATCAAACTTTTCATGTATTTCCACGTATTACTCCAGGTTCTATCTTGTAGGACCAACCAGAACGAGTCTAATATTTATTCCACATAACACTTTGAATACTTAAAGCCTATCGCTATCTCCCCTCTATGCCTTCTCTTCCTTAGGCTAAGTGGTTTCAGTTGCTTCTACTGATCCTCACAGAGCATGATCATAAAACTCTTCACCATCATCCTCACTGGTCTTCATATGAATATTAAGACTAACGTACATCCTAAAATGTGACACAGAACTGAGCAAAAACTTCCATATGTGGTCTGATGAGGGAAATACACAGTAAGACTATCATTTCTTTTGTTTGGGACCCAGTATCTCTCCTAAATCAGCCCAAGATTATAGAAGCTTTTTTTGATGGCCATATTGTATTGCTAACACACATGGAGTTTGTAGTCCAGCTATACCCCCAAGTCTTTTTCAGACCATCTGCTGATGGTCACTCCAACCTCTTTTTGTACTTGCGAAGTTGATTTTTTTAAAAAAAAAAACCCCGTTACAGTACTTTTACATTTATCCTAATTTCGTTCCCTCATATTTCATTCAGATCAACATTCTAACCTGTCAAGGTCTTTTGAGATCCTTACTCTGTCATTCAGACTATGAGCTGTCCTTCCTAGCTCTGTGTCATCTGTAGCTTTGAAAAGCACACCATCAGTGGCTTCATCCGATGCTTTTCATATTCTAATAACAGCTCACATTTCTATAGTGCTTTACAATTCATCCAGAATTTTCCTTATAGCAACCCTGTAAAGTAGGCAGTACTAGAATCTTATCCTCGTTTTATTGATGACAAAGCTGGTTACCTGGCTGGTAAGTGTCATTGCTGGGATATGAATTCAGATTTTTCAGTTCCAGTCCAGTATTCTTTCCTGTGATTCTCAATAAATAATGAATTGACCCAAATAGATGAAGATCACCCATATTCAGAAATACCACTCTGGGCCCTACAGTATCCTTATTCAGCAGAGTTCTGGTCCTGAGATATGATCATGCCAAGATAGTACCTTGGAGATTTTAGGAAAAATTTTAGCAATAAAATATAAACGAATATCGGGCAAATATTCACCTGGGCATTCTAGTTCTTAAAGATTTATTTAATAGAAAATAGAATATTTAGCCCTAAAAAGAGATCTTTTGAGGAAGAGGGTGAAGGGTGTGAGGAAGAAGGAAGAAGATAAAGCATGGTAGCCTCTTTCAAATATCTGAAGAGCCATTATGCAGGAGAGGAATAAGACACATTCTGAGTGGTGCCAGAGAGTAGAATTAGTTTAATGTTTTAGGAAGTCCGATTTCAGCTAAAAACACATTTCTGAAAACTAAAGTTATCTGAACATGGAATGGCCTGCTTCTTTAGGCAAGGCACTCCCTATCATTGACTGGATGACCATCTGTCAGGATGTTGTAAAGAGAATTCTTGGATTGGGTGGGACTTTGGACTACATGACCTTAAAGGTCTGGGATGATATGATTTCGTGAATCTGAGGGCCCATCCATGCCTCCTCCTCCTCCTCCTTTTCCTTCTTCTTTTTGCTTCAGTTTCTCCATCTATCAAAATATGACTAATATAATGTTTCCTTCTTAGCAAACTAGGATTTTGTAATGATGTAGGGCACATCAGCATGCTACTTCAACACATATTTCAAGTTGCCTGGTGATTGAAGAACTGTCATACAAGATATCACTAAACTTTCTCACTAAATTACTTGTTCAAAGTTTCCCTAAAATGAGATTCTATCTCTGTCTGTCTGTCTGTCTATCTATCTGTTGTCTGTGTCTATCTATCTATCTATCTATCTATCTATCTATCTATCTATCTATCTATCTCTATAGATAGGCATATATATCTATAGATAGGCTTATAACTATATTTCATTATAATTGATTTCCTGTGTAATTTTATATATTTTATTTATACATTTGAAAACATTCTGAGAGGGTTATCAGTTGGCTTCCCCAAGCTTCCAGAGGGGTTTCTTATGTGCTTAAAGCTCTTGAGTTTTTTAACTCAGGAAGTTAAGAAGCTGGGACATTGCCCTTACAGAGGGGAGGAGGTAGCAGGAATGTGATTGGAAAAAGCATGCCATACCACAGTGTGGTAGAACTGCTGGAAACCTATCATTTGTTGAGAGCATGACTCAGAGGGAATAGTGTGAAGCTGGGCAGATTACAGATTTAGCTCCCCAAGGAGGTCAGTTCCTGGGGGGAAGCTTTCTGGTTTTGGGATTAGATTAAGATCTCTCAGTTACTAAAACCCAAGATAAGTGAAGAGATGATAAAAGATTCCTTGCCTAGGCCAGACCAAATCATCCAGCCTAAGTACTGAAAAAACCTGCTGATAAGATTTCACAATCGTATTTATTCTGCATATCCTTACCTACATCTATGTTTTCCCCTAATAGAATGTAAGCTTCTCAAGGTCAGGGACTATTCCATTTATGTCTTTGTATCTCCAAACCTAGTACAGAATCTGGCATATAGTTGGCATTTAATAAATGATTATTGATTTACTGCTATTTGAAAAATCATGGAAAGCAGGAAAGGTGCTAGAGACAGTGGTGTCAAATTCAAATAGAAACTGGGCTATTAAATCATAATAAGGATTCCTTATTATTGTATATTGTATATTGACTGTATAGTGTATATTGACTCAGAAAACCACATATTATCGTTACCTATGTTCTATTGTATTTTTATTTATTTTGGTAAATATTTCCTGATTGCACATTTTAATCTGGTTCAAGAAGCACTAGGAGGGTTGTGATGGAATCAGTCTTCAGGGATTGTTTGACATCTCTATGCTGGAGAATTGCAGGAAAGAAAATTTTCTATTTATTTAAAAAAAAAGGTAGGTTTTTTTTTGAATCTTAGGCCAGTGAACTTAAGTTTAATTTTGAGTAAATGTCTAGAACATATTATGAAAGGGAAGCAGTGACCACCATGAGCCAACTTGAGATCATCAAGAATAAGTCATGGTAGACTCACCCCATTTCTTTAATTTCACAGGGGCATTAGTTAATTCGAAGCAGTTAGTTGGCTTAGTGAATAGAATGCTAGGCTTGGAGTCAGGAAGACTTGAGTTCAAATCTGACCTCAGACGCTCACTAACTGTGTGACCCTGGGCAAGTCACTTAGCCCTGTTTGCCTTAATTCACTGGAGGAGGAAATGGCAAACCACTAGTATTTTTATTAAGAAAACCCTAAAAGGGGTCATGAAGAGTTGAACGCAACTGAACAACAACAAATTCATTTGTTAGATCAAAGAATTTCCATGGATTTCAGCAAGCCATTTGACAAAGTCTCCTGTTATACCATTATGGATAAGAGGTAAATGTGGGCTGAATAGATAGGTAGATTTGGAACTGGTTAACTGATCAGATTCAAAGACTGGTGATTGATGGATTGATGTAAGCCTTGAGGGAAGTCTATTGACCCTGGACAAATCACTTAATCTCTGCTTGGTGGTGCTAAAGCATTGGGCCTGGAATAGCTGCCTCACAAATTTGTAGAAGAAATAGACCCAGCAAATATGCTTAGGTATGGAATGGACTAGATGGCCTTTCCATTCTGAAATTTTGTGAGTCTATTGCTATGGCTCAGGCCATTTGTTATTACTAAATTTGGGGCTCTTAGGAATAATGAATGGATAAAATTATGAACCAGTTCTAAAAATGTTCTATAAATGCTTAAGAACAAGAGAACAGTACTGTACAATGTGTTCACAGTATGGAATTTTAAAAGATTGGTTATCTTGTATTTGGACAAGCTACATTAACATCGGAACCCTCTGCCTTATTAGGTAGAGAGTCCCTTGTCACTAAGTGTTCACAGAGGAGCTGATGACCACTTGCAAGGCATGATGTAGAGAAGATTCCTACATTAGACAGAAGGTTGGACTAGATGACTTCTACAGACCATTCTAACCCGAAATTCTAAGAGTTTCTCTTTTCTTTCAGCTCTTCTAGTTCTCATAGTCTTCACCGCACAATCCAGCTCTTCTTTCTGTGCTGAATAGAGCTGTTTTGTTTCATGAGGATGGGTGTTAGTCCTGAACCTTTCAAAGCAGAGGAATCAAACATAGCAACACTCCCTAAACCAGATTAAAATGTAATTGGGAAATATTTAACGAAATAACTAAAAGTACAGTAAAACAGACAATTTTAATTTGTGGTTTTCTAAGTCAATATTCAGCCCACAGGGACCCGATTCTATTTGAGTATGACACAACCACCCTAAAGCATACGGCACAGGGCTCTACACACAGGTGGCACTCACTAAATACTTGTTCAATGTTTGCTATTTGCATTTTGGAAAAAAAATGTCATTTCCAAGCAGAGTTTTGGATTGTGCTCTCTCACCCTGACTTTCCCTCCTGCTTCTTTCTTATTTGGGCCAAGAGGTCTTTTAGTTTATACAAAAATAATTTCACACTTCAGCTACTGGAGAGTTTAAGCTAATATTGACAGAGTAGTTTTCACCTCAGGCTGCCCCTCTGTAATTACATAGGTCTGCCTCAGGCCAGATCACATCTCACACTGTAGAACCCAAGTGAAGTTGTTGTAAAAAATGTTGAAGCCATTTTCTTTGGCTCTCTTGAGAATCTGTGCATTCCAGCTGCTCTCAGTCTAAAAAGACAAATAAATTCTTGGTGTTTGCACACATTTTTTTGTGAGTGTATTTGGCTGCCCAAACTGACAGACAGTTCCTATACTGTTGGAGAGAGAAGCAACATTTGCGTTTTTATTATTAGATATTTTGTTTAACACTTTGGTTGCTATCTTACAGTTCCAGAAAGTTTCAAGGAAGGAAAGAACAAATCACAGAACTTGTCTATAATTCAAAGTCAGAAAATCTAGGTTCAGATTCTAGCTCTTATATTTCCTAACTGTGTTGGCAAAACACTTAAGATCTCTGGGCCTCAGTTTCTTCATCTGTAAGATGAGGATGAATCACACTACCTACTTCACAGAGTTGTTGTGAAGATAACATTTTGTAAATCTTAAAAGTGCTATTTAGTATTGGTGAAGCTATGAATTGGTCCAACTATTCTGGAAAGCAATTTAGGGTGATACCGAGAAGTTTCTAAATTTTCCATACCCTTTGACTGGGAAATCCTATTGCAAGAAATACACACTAGGGAGGTCAGGGATACATAGAGTGAGTGAGCATTCACTAACGGATTGTTATATACCGGGAAAGAAAGATCTCATATGCACCCAAATATTTATAACAGCACTTTGTTGTAGTCAAGAACTGGAAACAAAGAAGATGCCTACTTATTGGAGAACCTCTAGATCAATCGTGGTATATTAATGTAATGGAATATTACTGAGGTGTAATAAATGATGAACATGATGAAAACAGAGAAATGTGGGAAGACAGATCAGCTGATACAAAGTGAAATAAGTAGGACCAGGAAAACAATATACACAACGATCACAACAAAATAATCAAAATCGAATGCTATAAAATTGTAATGACCAAGTTTGGCCCCAAAGAGATGTAAGAACATATCTATTTCCCTTCTTTGCAGAAGTAGGGGGACTATGGCTGTAGAACACTGAATATCATGTCAAAGTTGGTTTAGATATGTTGGTTAGTTTTGCTGAACTATTTTCCTTTTTTATTCTTTGTCATAATGGATGGTAGTCTGAGAGGAGGAGGAAAAAGGAATATGTTGGGAAATAGAGGTAACATATAACCAAAAGATATCAATAAAAATTTAAAATAAATACAAAATTAAATATACACACATGAAAATGTGCTATTTAGAAATAATGATTATCATAAAATAAACAATAATGGCCAGAATTACTGGACTGGACATCTGGAAACTAGGATCTCAGTAGTCCCATTGAAGCTGACTTGCTAGATGACCGAGGCATGCCACTTCTCTAATTTTCCATTTACAAAATAGGAACCATAATGCCTGTTCATGTCTGCCTTGTCAATTCTTATAACTCATGGTCTTAGAAATTTTCCTGAGGCTTAGGTAAAGATCAAGAAACCTGTCCACACTCAATCAGTAAACAAGCATTTATTAAGCACCTACTATGGGCTAGGTGGCACAGTGGATAGAATGCTCCACTTGGAGTCAGGAAGACTCATCTTCCCAAGGTCAAATGTGGCCTCAGACACTTACTAGCTGTGTGACTCTGGGCTAGTCACTTAACCCTATTTGCCTCAGTTTCCTCATCTGTCAAATGAACTGGAGAAGGAAATGCCAAATCATTCCAGTATCTTTGCCAAAAAAACCCCATATGGGGTCACAGAGTCAGGTATAACAACAAATGTGCCAACCACTGGACATGGCACTGAATGTACAAATATAAAAAAGCAAGACAGTCCATGCCTTCATGGATCTTAGATTCTTCTGGGTTAAGAGTAAATGCAACATGTTCACAGCTAAGTAGATAGAAAACATAAACAAAATAAACACAAAGTGACAGGGATGCTCACAACTGGGAGAACCAATAAAGGTCTCCTTAAGAAGGAGGCACTTGAGACAAGCCATGAAGGAAACTAGATGTTCCAAGAGAGGGAGGTGAGAAATGAGAGTTTTCCAGGCATGGGAACAGCCTGTACAAAGTCACCAAGGGAGGAGAGGGAATGTCTTATGTAGATAACACGGTATCAAGGCTTTAGATATAAAGGGAACAGCAGAAAGGCCAGTTTAGATGGAATGTGCAGTGTATGAGAGTAGACATATGTAATTAGTCCAGCTATTGTAGAGTCAGATTGTGAAGGGTTACAATACAAGGGTTACCACTACAATCCAATCCAATATATATTTATTAAATGCCTACTATGTACCAGGCCCTGTGCTAAGCTCTGGGGATATAAATAAGAAAAAGGAGAGACCCTGCCCTCAAGGAGCTTACAATCTAATGAGGGAAGATAACACACAAAAGGAAGCAGAAAGGGAGAGGAAAGACGGCATGGGTTTGAGGAGCATGATGATGGTGGACTCCAATCTAAGGAATACAGCAGGTGGGCAATGAAAAGTCATCTGGGCTTCTGAACCCTCTTTAAATGGTGGCTTAGGGAGTTTTTTTGCTCCAATCTCAGCTCTCTGATCAGAAGTTTAAGGAAACTAGGGTCCTAAAGTGGTGTGACTACCAAAACAAATGTAATCTCTCTGATGCTCTTTCCTGTTGATGAGCTTTTCCTAGAAGGGCATGATGATGGTGGAGTTCGTATATTACCCTACAGACAATAGAGACCTCTGCACGCTTCGTGACTAGGGGAATGACATGGCCAGAACTGTGCTTTTGAAATATTAATTTTAAAATTTATTTTTATGGAGGATAGATTGGAGAAGGGAGAGCCTGGAGGCAGCGAGAACAATTAGGAGGCTATTGCAATAGTCCAGGTGAGATGTGATAAGGTTGGTTGTGATATTAGATGAGAGAAGGATGTAGATTGGAAAGTCTTGAAAAAAGAATCAACAAAACTTAGAAACTGATTGAAAATGGGGGAAGCACAGTGCCTGGCACATAGTAGGTACTTAATAAATATTTATGCATTGATTGATTGAAGAAAGAATCAATCCCAGGTTGTGAATCTAAGTCACTGGAAGAGTGGTAATCTATAGAGAGAAATAACAAAAAGGGATATGTGTGTGTGTGTGATTATGAGAGTTTTGGACACACATAGTAAGTGTCAGAGACTGGATTTGAATCCAAGTCTTCCTGATTCCTGGCCTAGTAGTCATCCACTAAACCATTGGCAGCCTACCTTGAAGAATATCTCATGAGATAATATATCTGGGGACACTTTATTTTTAGCTTTTACAAAGAGCTATTTATGGTGAAGATAGAGCAAGGAGAGAAGTATAAACATTTCCCATCCAATACCTAAGGCACATTCTCCCTTATACCACCTCAGTCACTGGGGAGTGTGGGCTCAGTCTTAATATTAATAATAGATGGATAAGTAGATAAATAGATAGATAGAGATAGATAGATAGATAGATAGATAGAACATTTATGCAGGGAATGTGCTAAGCATCGGGGATATAAACACAAGAAAGCAAGGTGTTCTCATCTGTCAAAGGGTAGGGCAGTGCTGGGCCTTGATGCAGGAAGATGAGTCTTCCTGAGTTCAAATCTGGCCTCAGATACTTACTGTGGGACCCTGGACAAGTTGCTTAACACTGTTTGCCTCAGTTTCCTCATCTGGAGGAAGAAAACAGCAAACCCCTTCAATAGCTTTGCCAAGAAAACCCTAAATGGGGTCACAAAGAGTTAGACACAACTGAAAACAACTGAGCGACAACTGTCAGTGAGATTACATTCTAATGGAGGAAGACAAATCCTAAAGTGAGACTGGGAGCTGAGGTGGTAAAGCAGTCGAGACAGCAATTGAGTTGAGCTAGAAGTAAATGATCAGCATGGCAGAGGCTCCTCAAAAAATGGCTGGCAGGGGTTCACCAATCAACAAGCAGGCCTCAGAGCAGAATAATCTTTAGATGGGCAAGGCATGTTGGGGGCTCAGAGTATCTGGAGAGTTGAGCTGGGAGTGGACCTGGTTGCAATAAATTCACATCTAATTGCAGGATAACCCCTGAATGAGGGACTGTTGAACTAGGTTCCTAAGGTCATTCATCTAGGTCTCATTTCTGGACTGGTTGACTGTCACACCTGTGTGCATTGTGTTCCCTGACTTCCTGATGGCTTGCTCTCCTGACCTTTCAGGACTCACAAAGTCATAGCCATTTCTGGGCTCCTTTATGTAGAAGCCAGAAAGAATTGATATAACAGAGATGGAACAAGTGGCAGGGTCATGAGCTCTTAGCACAGGCTCTGAATGAGAGGAGTACAAGGCCCTTCCCTGGGAGATCTTTAAAAATGCTATACAAATGCAAAATATTATTTACTAGGGATTTTAATGGTAGGGTAAATTCTAAGGATGTTGAGTTCTTACTTTTACTGACTTCCTTTTCTCACTTTTATTTATGTGTACTTTATCTCCCTTTATACTAACCTAACTTGTGTAAGATCCTCTCTCCCCCTTTCAAAATCCACTGCAGTCTCCCCTTCACCCTCAGCCCAGCCCAACAGCCAGAAATATCTTCATCCCTGAGTCAGTGCAGTGCGGTGTCTAGAACAGATAGTTGGCTAGTTTGTGCTGGAGCTGCTGGACCAATAGAGAGTAGTTGAGGAGAGGGATACTTGTTTTGGCAGCCCCTTTCTGGGATTTTAGCCTAGAGCGATTGCTCAACTCATTCCCTCTACATATCTGGCTCAGAGATGTTGTCTGCTCTAAACTAGGCATGCTCTGAAGGCCAAAATGAGCAGCTACTCTATGGTATCTCACGTGGTGAAGCCTGGGGTCTTGGGAATAAGCTTGAATGAATTCTCATCACTTGACTCTCAGGGAGGACATTTTCTAGACCCGAAGGAAGAATCACTGGAGGCATTTTGGATAATACTAGAGTTTGAATGAGCTCATTCTTATGTGTTCTGATGGATTAGTCAGGGGTCCTTAACCTAGAGTCCATCAATTTAAAAAAATGTTTTTTGATAATTGTATTTCAATCTAATTGATTTTTTATAATCCTATGTATTTTATTTTATGTATTTAAACATGTATAAATTGTATTTGTATACATTATATATATATAATTATATTTACATACATATGCATGTATTTAAACATATACACATACATAAAACATGATTCTGAGAAGGGATCCATAGGCTTTATCGGACTGCTGAAAGGATCAATGACACACAAAAAAAGATTAAGAACCCCCTCAACTAGATGTTCTGTTACACAGGTTATGGCAGATTATTTTTGGCTGATGAATGCCCAGAGATTCGTTGGGAATACAGAGAGTTCTGTCTATGCTATGTTTCTACTCCTCTCAGTCTCCCTAGGTACTCGTTGATGGACCATATGTACTTATAAAGTATATACAAAGCACACAAAATAAATAGAAAATAAGAACATTAAGAAGATGGTAGAATTTAGATAATGCTTTAAGGTTTGCAAAGTTTGCAAAGGTTATTTCATTTTATCGTCACAAAGACACTTTATTCTGAGGTTGCATATACTTTATACATGCACATGTCTCTTCCATAGAATGTATGCTCCTTCAGGGAAGGAATTGTTTCCTTTCTTTGTCTACCCACCACCTAGTACAGTGCCAGCACACACTTGTTTTCAGCTGATTCAATAGCGTCCAACTCTCTGTGACCCCATTTGGGGTTTTCTTGGCAAAGATACTGGAGTGGTTTGCCACTGATACTCTATCCATTTCACCACTTAGCTGCCCTTGGCACTCATTAAATGCTTGTTGAATTGAATTGAATTCTCTAGACTCTCTGACAGAGGTATACATTTAGCTTTTCTTCAACTTTTCTAGGAGTCCTGTTTCCTGCACTGGGCACTGGCTTACAATGTCTCTTTTTGGGCTGCAGAGAACAATTCAGGTCATAAAGTGAATATTTGATTGAGAACCTACAGTGCTAAGATCACAAATGAGCTGTTAAAGTGGCAAAGTCAGGACTTGAAAATAGACTTTGGGTCTGTTTTCAGTCCGGACTTTGGGTCCAGAGCTCTTTCTGCTGCCCTGAATTTGTTCCCATACTGTAGTTGTTACTATGCTAGGTTTTATGGTGGGAACTAAGCGGAAAGAAAGAAACAAGCATTTTTAAAGCTCCTACTATGTGCTTAGCTTTGCATCAAGCACTTTACAAATATTAAATCATTTCATCCTCACAACAGGAGGAAGAGCTATCCTCACCTTACAGTTGAAGAAACTGAGGCAGACAAAGTTTAAGTGACCTGCCCAGGGGCACATAACTAAGGTCACATTTAAACTCAGGTCTTCCTGACTCTAATTCTTTGTGTCATCTAGGTCTTGGCTCTTAGGGAACTCTTCAAATGACATGAAACAGATAATTATTAAATACTAGATTGTACTGGAGTATATTGGCAAGTCTCACTGACCTGATTCTTCTCCAAGTCATCCTACTCCCTGCTAGAAAGATTTGTTAAGCTCAGAATCTTGGATTCAAATGCTATACAATTACAGTTGAGATGGGGTCATTTGGGGGTGTTTATATACTAGCGTTTAGCGTCTTCTGGGTAAAAGTAGAATTCCAAGGGAGAGAAGGGGAGTGATAGTAGGGCTGGGGAGTTGCAAAGGACAACTTGGTGTACTAAGTCGTCTTGGAATTTTTAGCTTGGCTTTCTATCAGCCCTCAGCTGTTCTGCTGGGTGTGTGGAATTTTGGGAAGAGAAAGCCAACTATTTTAGCAATTCACCTCCTTTATGGTTCAATTTACAGTAAATCTGTTAACTACCTTTGAAAAGTTTGTAGGGAGGCATGGTGGGGGAAACAGAGTTGGAGGCTGGGGTAGCACCAAATGACCTTCTCTGTTAGTGACCTCTTTTGCAATGAATAAACAGTAAAGGGGCCCTGTTTGACATTTCTGCCTGGGGAAGGGAGTGGGAATGGGGAGATTAAACTGAAACTTATCACACTGAATTTACTGCTACAATCCTTTTTTGGGAGTCTTGCTCCCAAGTCACATTTCCAAGAAAATCGTGAGCAGTAATGTGAATGTTGTTGTCACTATGTCCTGTTACTATGACCCCTAGCTTCTTTTCTGCCCTGGTCTACTCACACCTTCATGGTCATGACATTACCTTCCCAAATGCATAGTTCTCTTTGAGAATGAAGGACAAACAACAACATAAAGTATTTTCTGGCCTGTAGAAAATGCCCTTTTAAACTTCACTTTAATTTCCATCTGTCTACCCACCTAATTTGTGTAAAGGCACTTAGACATTTGATCGAGCCCTCCTAGGTATTAGCCATCTCACCTTCTACAGTAAGAGCATTTCTGTTCTTCCCCCAACACCATCCAATCCCAGTTTTTGGTCGTTTATCTCTCTAAAATTAACCTTGAATTAAGTTTGTGTTTACCTAACTGTGTAACTGTTGGGATACTCACCCTTACTACCAGTAGACTGTTGTTGAGAGCAGAAACTTTTGCTGTCTGGCACATAGTTTGTGCTTAACAACTATTTCTTGAGTCGAATTAAATTGAGTTTCCATTGGCAAAGGAAATGAGTAGCCAGCCTACTCCCTGAGGAGTGTTGTGGAAATACCAATGTGTCTTACCTTAAGCAAAGCTGAAATTGGAACAAATAAATGCACACATCTAATAATTAAATGGTGTTTACTTGTTCTACAAAGGGATTAATCAGAAAATTCTTTTAAGTGGTACATTTGCTTCCTGAAATCAGGAAGATCAGCTTCAAACCCATCTTGAGACACTTACATAACTGTGTGACCCTAGGCAATTCACTTAACCTCTGTTTGTCTCAGTTTCCTCAACTGTGAATTGGGGGTAATAATTCTGACGTGGTAGGTGCTTAATAAAAGCTTAGTTCCTGCTTGGAACATTTAAAATAGGGTTCAACTTATTCATTTAAAAAATTCACACAGAGCCTTTCTAGAACATATCTATTGTATAAAGCGAAGTATACTTATAATGGCAAAGCTACCCACAGGGTTCCCATTGTAGTCTTGTACTGACAATTCCCATCCATTTCATACCAGGAGGGTTTGTTGTGATGACCTTGTAGATGGGGAAAAAATTACTTCCTTGTTTTCACTCATCTCTAACTGAAATCAAGCATTTCCTTCAATAATTTAAAAACATTATTCTGAGAAGAGTTCCTAGGTTTCACCAGACTGCCGAAGACAGCTATGACACAAAAATGATTAAGAACTTGTAATCTAGTCCAACCTTGTCATTTGTAAAGGAGGGCCTAGAGATGTCTCAGAAGTAACTAGTTATAGTCAGCATTAGAGTCAGGGTTTAATTCCGAATTCAGTGATAACAGGTTATACAAACTCCCTGGTCCTTAGCTTCCTCATCTATAAAAATGGCCTTGGAGTCACCTTCTAGCTCAAAGTCAGCAAGCTTTCCCTGCACCATGCTGGTTGTGAAATGCTTTCAGTTATCCGAATTATCTTTCTTCCTAACTTTCCATATTTTTTCTGTCTTTTCTTATTTTCTCTCTGCAGAAAGCCTATGAGCAAAGATCTCGGTCTTCTAAAGAGGTAAGATTTTTTTTTTTTCCATCATCACCTCACCAGAATTTCTAAATTTGGGTGGTTGAAAATTCAGGAATAGCCACTTCTTGCAACTGGACAGTGGGGGAGAATTAAAGGCTAAAGTGTTGGGTAGAGACCACAGGTACCATAGATGTTCAGAAAAGGGACTCATTACTGTGCATTGAGGGTGGTTAGAGAAGCCTTCACTCATGGGTGAAACTTGAGCTGGATCTCCTGGAGGTATTGACCCACTGGGTCCTTGCCCGTCTCAACTTGAGAGTAGACATCTGAGCTAAACAAAAAGTTTTATTTTGCCTCCTCCCATCTTGCTTCCCAACCTGTTGGGTTTCTATGATACTTAGAACACAATGTGAGAGCAGGGAGGCTGCTCTAAGCTCCCCACAGCCATGCTTCTGGCAAGGGGTTCCATTTTCAGGAGCTCTAGACAGTGCTTGGGCAGGGTGCTCACCAGGTAGTCCATTCAGTTTCCTGTCTTTGTAAGTCTTATGGGGAGGTAGTTGACAACGAATTTCACTGCAGAATGCCAATCAGATGTGTTTTAGCTTGTCAGGGGCAGAAGAGAGACAATACAGAAGAGTGGAGAGAGCCCTAGATTTAGGTAGGAAGCTTTTGTTGTGGTTCAGTTGTGTCTGACTCTTGGTGATTCCATTTTGGGATTTTCTTGGCAAAGATACTGGAGTGGTTTGCCATTTTCTTCTCTAGCTTATTTCACAGATGAAGAACTGAGACAAACACGGGTAAGTGATTTGCCCAGGGTCACACAGCTAGTGGAAAGTGTCTGAGGCTGGTCAGGAAGATGTGGATTCAAATCGTGCCTCAGATAGTTACTAGCCACAGGTGACTAAACCTCTCTCTTAAGTATGAGGGGTGGATCTAAGGGCTTCTTAGGGCCCTATCACATCTAAATCTATGATTCTGCTAGCATTGAGGGATTATTTCCTGAGGCCCTCTCAGACAGCCCCTTCCTTATTTGTCCTTTAAGGAAAGGGAAGCAGGAATCAGTAAGGACATGAAATTTTGCCTACTGGTGGACAGCTAGGTGACACAGTGGATATAATGCTCACCTGCAGTATGAAGACTCTTCTTCCTGTGTTCAAATCTGGCCTCAAACATTTATTAGCTGTGTGATCCTGGGCAAGTCACTTAACTCTGTTTCCCTTAGTTTCCTCATCTATAAAATGAGCTAGAGAAGGAAATGGCAAACCACTCCAGTATCTGTGCCAAGAAAACCCAAAATGGGGACACGACTGAAAAAACTAATCCTAAAGTTATGGACCTTCTCTAGCTCCAATCCTGTTGCATCAGTGTTCACTTGGGCCTCCACAGGCCTGTTCATTCTTTTGACAATGATAATAATAGTTCACAACCATCTAGAGCTTTAGCTCTAAGATTTGCAAAGATCTTTCTTCTCCACAGCCTTGTGAGGTAGATAGTACAAGTCCATTTTACATTGAGGAAAACTGAGCTCTCTTACCTGAGGGAAGTCAAATGACTTGTCCAAAATTATACAGCTAGGGAGGCATCATGGTGTGGTGAAAAGAACATTGGCTCTGGCACCAAAGGACGTGGGTTCAAATCCTTTTTTTTTTTTTCGATGTTTACCACATTGTATAAGTCAAGATTGTGGATGAGGCCTCAGTGTCTTCATCTGTGAAAGGAGGGGGCTGGATTTAATGGCCTAGGGTTTTTTCCCAGCTTTAAAGCTATGATCCTAATTCTTTGGGTCCCTTCAACTACACCTCTTTCAAAGGGCCTTAATTCCTCTTCAAAGCTCTTCCTTCTTTTTCAAGTCTCTGCAATGATAAGTAATCCCAGAACCCCCAGGGCTCCCCAAGTAACTTTCCTGGTTCTGGGGACAAACCCAAGAGACATTCCAGTTAGGATGCAGCTTCACTCTGCCTGTCTTCCCCTTACCCCTTTATCAGAGAACTCTGAGAGAGGCTGGTTTCATTCTCCTTTGGAGGATATTCTCACAGGGAGGAAGATGGGCCAGGAGTCAGAAGGCATGGGGCTCTAATCCTAGCTCTGCTTCTCACTGTCCTTAGGAAGATCTCTAGCAAATGAGAGAACTGACGGTCCCTTTCTACAGATGCTACCTTCTTATGAGACACCACACTGTTCTAGGTTATCTTATTGCTCCTTCTCTGTCTCCTTTCCTGGCTAATAATACCCTTTCAGACATGTTAACTCCATGGTCCTCAGTTTCCTTATCTGTCAAATGACATATCACAGGGAAGTAATAAGGTTTAAATGAGATAATTAATATGAAAACTTTTTTTACTTTCTAAAAAAATCTAAAATTTTGAGTAAATATAATGGGTTATCATGACTCAGTTTATGTGTTCCCCAAAAGATTGCAATCTGGGGAGGAGGATGAATGATTTGGGAACTGATCTATTTATCAACTTAATGTTCAGTATGAAAGGAAAAAAAAGGAGGGAATGACCAAGAAGCCCCTAGGACATATCACTGACAGAGTGGACACCCTAGCATGTGAAAGCCTGCAGCTGTATGTCATAGCAGAGGGAACAGAGAAATCACTCACATCTACAAACAACTTTATGGTTTAAAAAGCACTTTCTTGACAGGACTCTTGTTGGGGGTAAATAGAACAACTCATCATTCCCACTTTACAGCTAAGTAAACAATTTCTACCAACTCAAACTCTTGCAGGAAAAATATGGTGCTTTCAGAGCAATCAAGAATTATTTCAGTCAAATGCAGTTTGAAGAACATTTTAATATTCCTGTTTGTTTCCCTTGATTCAACAAATTTAAAAAATATACAGGTATAATCTTGATTGAAGGAGTTTAGTAGGTGGTTTTAAAAAATGAACTTTGGTTTTGTTCACATTTCTATTTTAAAAATTGGGTTCATTTCAGGTTTCAGCTGATATACTGTGGTTCATTATGGTTTGGGCTTCCTGATTTGGTTCAGTTTAAGTGGCCCTGTTTACTGTTATGGCTCATTATACAGCAACCAAATGGACTCTTCCCATTGGGAGACTGAGTTTTTTGAGAGCCAGTCAGTTGATACAGATAGCTCTTGGAGAATTGGAGACTATGTTCTCCTTCTTTTGTTTTCCTTACAGTGCCTTGTCTGAGTCTGGGTACACAGTGGGCATTGGGTGCTTTATCCAGGGGTCAATAGTGAGGCTGTAAATTTAAGAATCATAAGTAGACTCTGTCCTTGATTGTCTTCCATAGAACACTGGCAGCTGGGTGGAGCAGTAGTTAGAGCACAAGACCTGGAGTAGGGAGGATTTGAACTCGTATCTTGCATTAGACATTTACTAGTCGAGTGACCATCCACCTCAGTTTCCTCATCTGTAAAATGAGGGCAATAATAGCAAAACCTACCCCCCATGTTTGTTATGAGGATCTAATATTTGTAAAGCATGTTGCAAATCTTAAAGGGCTATATGAATGCTATGTATCATTGTTAAAGACTACTGAAAACATTTTCACTTGCTAAAACTTCTGCAGAGAAGGATTTTAATAGGTCTGATTCCTATTTTAAAAGGTTCACTGAGTGTTATAAGTAATCAGTTCGGGTACAGTTCATATTTCAGTAATACAATATTTGGGTTCCGATCAGCAGGATTCAGTAATTTTAGGTTCCATTCGCATATTACCTCCTGATAAAGTCTGCTCTCATCTCCTCAGCTAAAAAGCAGCTTCTTCTTCCTCAGACTTTTGTGATATTTTTGTTTAGACCTCTCCTTTATCCATACTATACTGGGAAGAACACTAGACTTGGAGTTACGAGACCTAAGTTAGAAGTCACTTTCTTACACTTAAAAGCTATTTGACCATGGGCTAATTACGTAGTCTCTGAGCTAGTTTCCTCAAGTATCAAAGAAAAGGATAATGATAGTTTCCTTCCCTTTCATCCAAGGTTGTCCTAAATTCCATACAAATCTAGAGAAGTGACATCATTTGTAAAATGCTGGATTTAGATTTAGGATAGACCTGAGTTCAAGTCCTGCCTCAGATATTAGCTGTGTGATCCCGAGCATTACCCTCTCAGGATTCTTGCGAGGATCAAATGAGATGATCTGAATAAAATGCCCTGCAAATATTAAGGTGATATATATGCCAGCTATTATGAAACAAATTGTTCTACCTTGTATCATTTTTATTTCTATATGTTTATTCCGTACTACCCTCCTGAGATTATAAGCTCTTTGAAGATAGGGAATAGGTAATGCCTTGCACATAGATAATCAATAAATATTTCTTGTTGCTATTTTAAAAAGCTATTCATTTTAGAATGCGAGAAAGAAAAAAATATTTTGTGTTTAATTCCATTCAGCAAGATTTACTGATGCAGCCATGAACTCTTAAAATGAGGGGCATAGACTGTATGTGTCATAGTAATTCAGAAAAAGGCAGAAGCTATGAGCTTCAAGGGCTAGAGAAGTCAAACTTCATGGGAGATGAGAAACTTGAGCTGGGCCCTGGGTTGGCCTCTAAGTTTGGGGTAAGGGTTAGATAAATGGTGAAGAGGAAGGAGGATATTGCAGGAAGAAGACCCAGCATGAGCAAAGATGTTGTCAGCATGCCGGCTGGGGTGACAGTGATGCTGAGTCACCACATGCAAGGAATTACACTGAAAAACTCACAGATGAGTTGGATTGTGCCAACGTCGTGGTTGTACTGGCTAGTTGTGTCTTGAGGGATTTAAGGAGGAAGAACTGTGGACCACACAGCTGTAGCAGGAGAGTTATACACTCATCATTATTGCAATAGCTTCAGTCACTCTCAGAAGTTGACTCTGACATTGGCGAGAACCCAGAATTCAAGATAGGTGAGATGCCCAGGTGACTTGCATTATATGACTTTGTCACTGTACCTCTTCTTCAGAATGCCAACTCCTAGGAAAGGGAGTGGTGAGTGTGTAGCTAACATCTGTATAGCACCATCTATGTTCCAGGCACTGTGCTACCTGCTTTTCATACATCTTCTTTGTTCCTCACAACAACCCTAGGAGGTAGGTGCTATTATGATCTCCATTTTATGTTTGAGGAAATGGAGGTAAATAAAGGTTAAGTGACTTGCCCAAGGTCATGTAGCTAGTAAGTGTCTGAGGCCAGATTTAAACTCAGACTACTTGATTCCAGGCCCAGTGCTCTAACCACTGTACCACCTAGCTATATATGTGTTTCCTCTACCTCTAGGTATTGTGTGCTGTTACTTCCCCAGGGGCCAGTAATGTTAGTCTTCTAGCATTAGGTGATTCTGTGATTTTAAAGGATTTTCCAAGACAGCCTAGGCTACATCTTGATTTTGGTACTCCCTTAGACTGTTCCCCGTCAACCTTAGGGGTAAACTGGAAAGCCCAGAGGCATAGAGACAGAAATGAGTATGGTATGTTCATAGTGGGGGATTGGCCTGGTTGGAGCAGAAAGTAAATATTGAAGAACAGTATTTACCTCCTTTAGCTGGTTAGAATGGGAGTTCCTATATCTTTCTTTCTATCTATCTATCTATCTATCTATCTATCTATCTATCTATCTATCTAGCAGTTTGTCTATATTTTCACTAACCTCTAAGTAAAATTTAGCATTTCCTTCAATTATGATTAAAAAAAATCAAACATTATTCTGAGGAAGGTTCCATAGTCTTCCTTGGACCACCAAAGGGGTCCATAACACACAAAAAGGTAAGTAACCCTGAACGAGAGATTAAGTTCTAAAACCCAGCTCACAATGACCACCAGTTTCTTCAGCTCTTCTCTGAAAAGCCAAGAAAACTCAAAGAATGATACCTCTAGCCTAATCCTTAATTTCCAGAAAAGTAATTGCTGTCTCTGTCTCTTCCAGAGTGTGACAAAGACTCTGCTAACTGGTCATTAGTGTCTAAGCTCACAGGTGCTTGGCTCTCTCTGTGCCTGTTCTCTGAACATAGTAGGTGCTTTATCAGTGCTTATTGAGCTGAATCGAGATGAATGGAATCTTTTAAATGGCTGCTGTTGTTTGAGATAAACTAGATATTGGGGGGAGGGGTTCCCAGCCACCCACTTCCTCAATTCCCTTTTAGAATCTGCCTTCCTTCCACAGGAGCCTCCTCTGTCTTTGGGAGAGGCAGCTGGCTGGAGGGCTGACCTCCCAAGAATATAAACTCAGAGCCAGCTAATCAATATTCTACTGCGGAGGCAGCTCCTGATGTGGTCAGTAATTACCTCAGGGATATGCCTTCTCCCTTAGAAACTGCACCTTCTTTTCTTTCTCCCTATGAGAGAGAACAGAACATGTACACATATAGAGTTGTAGAACAACTTCAAAACTGTTGAAATATTTAGCTTTTCATGTTTCTCATGGAAGACCAAGTCCATTTACCTCTGCCCTGCACCCCCTTCCCTCAGTCTAAAATGGATAAACATAACCATTCACAGACACACAGAGACAGACACTATGATTCAACTACATTTAAAGCCCTTTGAGTTTTCTGTTTAAATGCTATGCCGCCTTCCTTCCCCTCACCTCCCCTCACATACACAACCAAGCAATGTCCCTTAATTCTGAACAGCATCCTCATCATGTACTCTGGCTGCTGGGAGAGGTCCTAGCTTTTTTCCCCAGGACTATAGGAGGCTGGCTAGCTTGCTTCAGGATGGCTCTGTCCTGTGAAGGGAATTCAGAAGAGGTCCTTGTTTTCTTAGGGTGTGCTCTGGGCTCCCAGAGGTTCATTCTAGAGACAGAACAGGAGAGGATTCTGGGGGAAATTCCAGGTGTTGGTGCTTGCTGCAGATTGTTCAACTCAGACAGAAAAATACATTCCCCACCAAGCTCGGAAATAGGGAAACGAGGTCAAAAAGGCTATTACAATCTCTCTAGGAAGCCACAGTCCCATGGATAGGCTGAATCACCATCTCCCAGTTGCTGTGCAAAGACATAATTAGGTTTCAGCCCAAAGCTCATGGGTGTAGAATAAGGTTTAAAAAAAAAACTACCAATGCCCTGATCATAAGCTAGAAATAATTTTGTTCTGCTTGTTTACCCAGGGCTTGGGCTGTAGTCCTGTAGTGTGACTTCTTCACTTCCAGACAGTCTACTGATGGTAATGAGAACCCTAACTGACTATACACCTCTTCAAAGTCTACAAAGAACTTTACATACATACATTATCTCTTTTTGAGCTTTTCAACCACCCTATGAGGTGGATTCTTTAAGTATTTATTAATGCGTGATTTCATCTGAAATTCTTGCTCTGTAAACTCCTGGCACTGAAGAAAATCAGTATCTTACTTGTAATTAATAGGTTCCAGGGGCTGCCTGGAATGCATAAAAGTGGAGTGACTTGCTCGTTGTTACTCCATCAATATGTGTCAGGAGCAAGACTTGAATTTTTCCTGACTCTAAGGACGGCCCTTTATTCGCTATACCAATTTGCCTCTCAACAATAATCACAATATAATAAAAATTATGGGGCATCTAGGTAACACAAAAGATAGAGTACTGGGCTTGGAGTCAGGAGGACCTGAGTTCAAATCTACCCCCAGACATGTACTAACCATGTGACCTTGGACAAATCACTTAACCCTGTTTGCCTCAGTTTCCTCATCTGTAAAATGAGCTGGAAAAGGCAAATGGCAAACCACTCCAGTATCTTTGCCAAGACTAGGGGCAGCTAGGTGGTACAATGCATTGGCCCTAGAGTCAGGAGGACCTGAGTCCAAAGCTGTGACCCTAAGCAAGTCACTTAACCCTGATTGCCTCAAAAAAAATTACGGTGATATTTTATACTTTCAAAATCTTGGGGTTATCTTTAACTTTTTTATCTATCTCATGTCTCATAACCAATCAGAACACTATAGCCCTCTGAAGAACTGAAGCTAAGGATCACCCAAATTGCATTGGAGAGGTACATGGTTGGTATAATCAGACTGCAATATATTATGAATGAGGAATTACACAGGAGAGGCAATGCAAAGGAGAGTATTAAAGAAATTTATGATTGAAAAAAGAGATGGGCTGGATATAAGGAGAGAGTAAGGGATAGATGATGGACCAGCCAGTATGCTCCATTGATATATAAGTTGGGCAAGCTTGGATGGGTTGAAATTTGTATCACTGGAGAGAATACCCACATCAGTGAGATACCCTGGAATATTGAAGTATGGATGAGAATTCTGCAGAATGAGCACTTCACATGTGATTTTCCCCATTGGGGGACTACTCATGTAAATTAAATCAAAGACCCATCAAAATATCTACTTACTTCTTTTTACTCCAGTTCTAAATGGACCTGTGAACTCACTGATGCAGATATTCCTCCATCAATGCAGCCTGCAACCTGGACATGTCCTCCCAGAAATTCACTATGGGGGTACAAACAACATGAGGCTTACACACACACACACACATACGTGAACTTAGATAACAATGTAAGTGAACACCTAAATGAGAAGTACAGTGGTGTGGATTGTAGAAATTCCGAGAAAGGAAGAGACTATGAGCTCTATGGATTGAAATAGGATAGGAGTCGGATAACGGAGAGAGAAGATATACTGTACAGGACAAAAATCTGATCTTACAGTTTTTCATAGCTGTTTTCTCCTCCAGTGCATTGCTACATAGGAAGGTAGCTGGTTCCTGGAGACTGATCTATGCCCTATATAATCATTCTCGTCCAGGACTGAAAGACTCACTACCCAGGGCATACTCCCTGAAATCTCCCTCACTGCCAGCTCATTCACACGTCACATTCCACACGTCCTATACGGTCATCCCATACATTATTTCTCTATCCACTTGACAGCAATCATAGCTCTCAGTCTGGCCTCTAAGCATCCACTTAACCAAACACCAGGAGTAAAACCATGTCCTGACACTCTTCAACAGGCCAGGAGAATGGCAGGCATCTGTGCCCTCTTGAAGCCTCCGTGGCAACTGCTACTCCTTTCCATGTCAGCCCTGAGCAGGGTTCCTGGTGTATTTGAATTTGTAGAATCATAGATTTTGAGATGGATAAGACTTTTGAGATCTAGTCTAACCCCTTTATTTCACAGTTGAGGAGACCGAGGACTAGCGAACTACCTAAGGCCACACATTAGTGAGTGGCAGAGACAACTCTTGAGCCCAAGTCTTCTGACTCCAAATCCAGTACTTTTCCTGTTGCACCAAAATGCCCCAATTCCCAGGTATTTGGCTGTTCTTGGCCTGCTCTTTTCTAATTCTCTACACCCTCCCAGGGCTGGGAGCCCCCACTGAATGGTCCCCATAACACAATTGTCTTCCCATGTCACTTTCCCCTGGCTCCTCAGGGAAGTGAGGCTTCCCCCCTTCTGCTTACCAGAGGCTGGTCATATCTTAGGTAACCAGGAAGAAATGTCTCTGAAAAAGGAAGAGGGAAGTTATGAGGTTGGGCAGTAGAAGCATTTTCCCAGCAGTCTATGAACACACCCATCAGGAGACCAGACTCTAATTAAAGAAGAGTCCCAGGATTTGTATTTTTCTAGGAGACAACAAATCACCATTGTGTGTATTGTGTGGTTGTCCAGATGTGTGTTGTATTTGGTTTCTATTGTAAGACTGACATGTGTGTTTGTATGCTTTCCTTGTATGTCTATTTGAATAATGCTGTGTTTCATGTGTCTTTGTTTATACATATATATGAACTTGGCTCCTGAGTGCAAATAAAAAATTCATAATTTATCTATGTTTGTATATATTCATGTGGATGTTCTGTGTGCATATGCTTGGGGTGTGTGTGTATGTGTGTGTGTGTGAGGTATGTTTGTATTTTTTGTCTACTGATGTATAAAGTCTGTGTGTATGTGCTGAACTTTTCCACCCAACTGAGTTTTAAAGCAAAGCAGGTCTCTTAAACCACATTTATTGGTTTCCTCAATGATTTTGCCTGGGACACAGGTGCTCCTTCATGCCAAATCAGGCAGAATGTCTCAGAGGCCTCCTAGTGCTTTAATGTAACCAAACTGTTAAGTTATCCCACTCTAACGACATACTACCTATGTGGTCCTGGGCAAATAACCTATGCCTCAGTTTCCTCATCTACAAAATGAGGAATTGGTTTAGATGGCATCTGGCATCTTAGGTCTCTTCCGGGTCTAGATCTATGAACATATGATCCTGTGACCCCAGTGCCTCACCTCATTCCTCTTCCATATGCAACCCCACACCCCCAAGTTGGTCACAGTGGTTGGACAGAATGGGATGGATTTGGTTATGTTGGCATTTGGGGAGACTTGGCCTTAGGCTCTATCTTTAATTGTGTGTGTGTATGTGTATGTGTGTGTGTGTGTGTGTAAAAGATGGGGGGGGGAGAGGGGGGAGGGAGGAGGGGGAGAGAGAGAGAGAAAGAGAGAGAGAGAGAACTCCTGAGTCTTTTTGTTGGCTATAGCATGCATAGAGAAGAACCACTTAGACTTTTTAAAAATTTCCATTTAGTTTTCAGAGTTGACTCCTATGAAGTTCTTCTGATATGACAATTTCTGAACTACAACAGAGATGAATGGTCGGCACTCAGTAAACTCTTAATGAATGTTTGTTCAATGCAATGAGATGACATAGAATCTCACTTTGATACTTACTTCTTGGTGAGCTTGGGCCAGTAACTTAGCCAACCTCCCTGGATCTCAACTTCCTCACCTGTAAAAGTGAGGAGGTTAGATTAGATGACCTTTGAGATTCGTTGAAGTTCCACATCTATGATTCTAAGAAACTGAAGTAAATTGAAGAGTGAGAGAGGATCCTTCATACTTAGGACTGGTCGGAAAAAGTTGCCTATTCCAAGTATACCTGCTGACCTGAAGGATTCTATGGACAATAATGGAAAAAAAATGCAAGAGCCCTTACATTTAGATGCTCTGTTTTTATTGTATTTTATTTATTATATTGTATTTTTAAAACCCTTTTACCTCACTCCTGGGCAGATCTCATTTATTACTAATTTTAAAATCTTTATGGAGCCAGTACCGTAGAGAAGAAGGGACAAATAGTACATCCCCTACCCTTTGCTACTTTGAATTTCACCTCTGCCTACAACCTGTAAGTTACTTCTCAGCTCTTTTACCTGATATTAAATGGTTTCTTCAGGTAAAGCTTTGTTGTTGTTTTTTTTTTCCAGTTTTGTCTGGCACTTTCTGACCTCATTTGGGGTTTTCTTGATAAAGATACTGGAGTAGTTTGCTGTTTCCTTCTACAACTCATTCGGCAGATGAGGAAACTGAGGCAAAAAGGGTCAAGTGACTTGCTCAGGGTCAATATATACTAAGTGCCAAATGATTGGTACAAACAGTAAATGTTTTAGGAATTCAGAGGAAGAAGTAATCACGGTACATTGAGGTGACTGGACAGTTCTTTGTGAAAGAAGTAAAACCTGAGCTAGTTTTTTGGGTCTTGAGATCTCTGACATGGACACATCTGAGAGAATAGAGAAGATCTCAGAAGGTGTTGTCAAGGATAGAAGTCATTTTAACCCAGCTATTTGTGTTTATTGATTGATTTTCTGCCTAAGACTTCAGGTAAGATTTCCCCAGGGAAACATATAACATGGTGGAAAACAGACACAGACATACAGGAAAAGCTTCTTAGGGAACTATATTCTCCATAGCTGCATCTCTCTATTCTGCTAAGAAAAGATCTCATCAGATTTCTTACTTTTCCTCCTCCTCCCCTGCTCTGCCGCTGAAATATAATTGCAGCCTTAATGTCACCCCAAGACCCAGGTTCTCTCTGTGTATATATGCTCCTTCAGGGTAGCTCTGGTGGAAGCTGTGTGAGAGCCCAACTCCATACTCCTGCCTCTCTGACTATGGTAACCACCAAATATTGATGATTTGTATCTGAAGGAGAGAGAGAGGGCATTCTGGGCAGAAAATATAGCATGAGCAAAGATGCAGAGACAGAAATAAGCATTGCGTTTTCAAAAGGCAGGGTTCGATCTCTTTGGCTAGGGTAACCGCTAGGCCAATTTGTCTGTGACAGAGTGAGACACTAGGGGAGTAATGAGAAATAACACTGGATAAATCAGCTTGGGTGACATTGTAGGGGACCTTCAAAGCCAGTCTAGTGGATATTCTGTAGGAAATGGGGAATCATTGGAATTTGGTGGGGAGTAGCAAGCTGAAAGTAACATTATAGGAGGATGGATCTGGCAGTATTCTATAGGATGGATCGGAGGGGTGCCTGTGAAGGGGGAGGGGGAGGAGATACTGGAACTAGAAGATCCTTAGGAGACTATGATGGAAATCCCAGCGTGGTAATAAGAGCCTAGACTAGGGGAGGGGTGAAGTACAGAAGAGCTGAGGAAGAGAACTGACGTGATTAACGACTCATCTGTTTCAAAAGATGAAAGATTGAGACGAGTCATGGGTTCTTACATTTAGAAGAGCAATGAACCTTAGATATTATACATCATACATGGCTCATTTTATAGATTAAAAGAAGATCCAAGAGTTTATGTCACTTACTTAGGGTCACAAAGGGAATAAGCTGCAGAGCCAAAACTCGAAATCTATCACTCTTTCCATGGTCCCTTGCTCTTTCTCCACACGTTGCTCCTGTTGCTTTCACAGAGACATGGTGTTCCTGGATTTGGGGTTAAAAGTCAAGCAGAATTATAAGGCCTGTTAATTCTCTGAAACCCAAAGCAAATTAGACTCCTCTTAAGCCAAGAATATTAGAAAGACACCTGCAGAAGACTGTGCTCACACTCTCTTTGCTGAGCTTTGGTTTCTGTTGAGCAGGATACAAAGATGATGAAGAAAAGAAAGCCTGTTTGTCTTGACACATGGAGAAAAGACATTATGGAAAGCAGTTTTGAACAGGAATAACTTCTTAGAATTTTTCATAGTTCTTTGACATTCCATGTTGCTGTTGTTGTTGTCTGGTTGTTTCAGAGGTGTCTGACTCTTTGTGACCCCATTTTGAGTTTTCTTGGCAAAGATACTGGAGTGGTTTGTCATTTCCTTCCCTGTTTACATCCAATATCTTATATATTTACACAGATACACATATACATATACCTACCAAGAGTGTTAGGCAGCCTGATGCGATGGTAAAACATGCTATTTTTATAATCAGAGGACCCACATTTCAATCCTAGCTCTTCCATTTTCTAGTTGTATGAACATATGCACATCATTTTCCCTGTCTAGGCCTCAGTTTTGTCATCTGTAAAAAGAAAAGAATGGACTAGATGATCTCCAGGTGTATATCTATATTCCTAAACAGGGCAAGCATTATTATCTATTTACTGTCTATTGCCTATTTGGCAGATGAGGAAGTTGACTTCCAGAGATGCAAAAGTGACTTGATCTGGACCACACAGCAAGTAAGACAAAGACAGGTGATGTTGGAAACCAAATTTCCTGGCTGAGGTTCACAGAGGTGAATGCTTGACTGAGGACATTCAGCCAGTAACTGTAGGAACTGAGAAGGAGGATAACATGTACTTTTCTGGTCCTGAACCTGCGATGTTAGGAAAGAAATGAGGCCAGGAGAATAATTTTCTCAAAAAAAAAATGTAACCATGCCCTCTCAGCTTCTTCAGAAATTTCAGTCTGTCCTTTCTAGCCTCATGTAGTGAGGATAAAGAAGCCTGGTAGAGTGGGTGGAGATGAGAGACTGGCACATGTGGTGATACCACATGTAAGAGATGGCTTTAAGGGCAGCTAGGTGGCGCAGTGAGTAGAGCACTGGCCCTGGAGTCAGGAGGACCTGAGTTCAAATCCAGCCTCAGACACTTGACACATTTACTAGCTGTGTGACCTTGGTCAAGTCACTTAGCCCCAATTGCCCTGCCCCCCCCAAAAAAACTAAATTTAAAAGAGATAGCTTTAAGATGCTTCAGGATTCCCAGTTATTAAAAGCAACTTCTGTCTGAAGGTCAGGTGTTGCCTTTATGTTTCTGCCTGGAGCTACTAGTAGCCACAGGTACTGAAGGCAAATAGATTGTGGGCAGTCTAGGGCAGCTAGATGGTACAGTGGATAGAGTTCTAGGCCTGAAGTCAGGGAGACTCATCTTCTTGAGTTTAAATCTGGCCTCGGACACTTATTAGCTGTGTGACCTTGGGCAATTCACTTGACCCTGTTTGTCTTAGTTTCCTTATCTGTAAAATGAGCTGGAGAAGGAAATGGCAAAGCGTCTTTTCCTTCTCTCAAGATGGCGGACAAAAAGCCCCCAAATGAACCAAAGGAAAAGAAGGTCAAAAAAGAAAAAAAAGAACAAAAAGGAAGATGTGGCTGAAAAGGTGGTGAAAAGGCCTCGAAAGCACTGCAGTAGGAACCCTGTCCTGGCCCGAGGGACCAGAACTGAAGGTAATACATACTCTGATCAGGCTGAAAACCTCCATCAATGTAGCCTAAGATTGCATTAGCTTTTTTTGACTATCATGTCACACAGTTGATGCATATCTACCTTGCAGTTTACTAAAATCCACTGATTTTTTTTTTGTTATGCAAACTGTTGTCTAGCCACACCTCCCCCATTCTCTACTTGTAAAGTTGTTGTGCTGAAACTAAATGTAGGACTTTACATTTGTCCTTATTAAACTTCACTTGATTATATTTAGTCTATTATTTTAGCCTTTCAAGGTCTTTCTGACTGCCATCCAACATGTCAATTGGCTTTCCCAACACTGTATTATCTGGAGTTTTGAGAAGTTTGCCATCTATACCTTCATTTATGCCATTTATTAGAAATGTTGAACAGCACAGGGCCAAGGACTGATTCCTGAGATCCTCCACTAAACACCTCCTGCTAAGCTCACATGGAGCCATTATAGACACCTTTTGGGACCTGCTCATTCAACTAGTTCTGAATCCAACTAAGTGTTGGATTCTAATTCTAATAACAATAACTAATTCTAGTCCATATTTTTCCATCTTATCCACAAGGAGAGATTGAGACATCTTGCCAAATACTTTGTGGAATTCTTAGTATATGGTATTCTCCTGATCTACAAGTTTAGTAACCCTGTAATTCAAAGGTTTAGCTCTCTTCTCTTTTTTGAATATTGGGGTAACCCTTGTTTCTCTCCTTTCTTACTCCTATCTCTCCCATTCTTCATGATTTTCCAAAGATCATTGATAGTGGTTTAGCAATAAAATCCACCAGCTCTTTCAATATCTTTGGATGTGGTTTATTTAGGTCTACTGACAACTTATTGAGGAAAATTAGGTGTACTCTGAGTATTCACTTATTTACTTTGGGGTTCAATTCTCTGTTAACCACTTTTTATTCATTCTCCTCTATTCTGACTATTAGTTAACCAGAGGAAAAAAAGAAGAAAACCAGAAGAAAAAAGAAGCATGAGAAATGAGTACTTGGTAGTTCTGTTTTCTTCCTGATGCCTTTGATCACAGTTTCATCCACTTCTAGTTTCAGTCCTTTTCCTTCTTTAATCATCCCCCTAGCTCCAGCACGAGCCCCTTTGTTATCCTCAACATTTGTCACCAACCTCAGCCTATTCTGGGCTTTGTTGCTGACACCATGGTTCTTTTTTTAATTAAGTTTTTATTGATATCTTTTATTTCTTACATCATCATAGTTATCCCATGCAATTGTCCTCATTCCCCTCCCAGAAAGCCATTCTATATACAATAACAAATAGTATTTTTGAAGAGGGAAAAATCAGCGCAATTGATTGATACATTGAAAAAGTCCAAAAATATATGCAAGGACTTCCCAACTCCACAAAGGGATAAATTGGGGGTGTCCTCTTATATTTCTTCATTCCTTTATTCCTCACACACATCATTTTTCACAGCACAGTAACATTTCATTACACTCACATATCACAATTTTGTTTAGCCATTTAAACAATGGGCGTTTGTTTCCAATTCTTTGCTATCACAAAAAGGTTTCCTACAAATATTGTGTTATATATGAGGACTTTCTTCTTGTCACTAGCTTCCTTGAGGTATAAACCAGTAATGGAGTCTCTGGTTCAAAGAGCATGGACAGTTCAGTAACTTTATTTGCATAATTCCATGTTGCTTTCCAAAATGGTTTTTATCATTTCACAGCTCCACTGACACCATGGTTCTTATAGAACCATGTCATTCATTTCTCTATATCCTCCATTACTTACCCTTGCTTCTATTTATATGTACTTTAAAAATCCAAGATGGTCACTGACCTCTCTATGAATCTACCTCATTGTGATAGTGTATCAGTAAGGCAATAAACAGAACATCAATGATAATTGTGACTATGCCTATGTAGTTCTGTATCACAAAGTATGAGAGATTCTCCATAAAAAGGTAGAAGTATAACATTTATTCAGACACCAGAGAACCATATCCCATAACCAAATGTTCATCTCTCACAGCCAATTAGCCCACTTTATCATAACAGCAAGGAACTTAAAACAGAACATCAGAACATGGAGCCTCACCATCTTAAAACCTTTATGACCCCCTGCTGGGATCTTCCCAAAAACAAACTCACAGTACAGCTAAGTCAGTCTGTTCAGCTTTAGCTATCACAATGGCCATTAGCAGCTATAACTGCTCTCTCTCTCTCTCTCAGCATTTCCTGTGACATAACTTCCTTTTCCTGTCAGGAAGCTTTTCCTACCACATGTGACTTAGGCTTCCTGTGATGTAAGCAGGTCACATGGCCTATTAATGGGTGGGAAAGACCTTCAAATCTAAATTGCTACTACAGATAGACAGATACTTTTGCTCTGGAGGGAAGAGAAAAATGTTTAATGAGAACCTATGAGTTTATAGACTTTCAGAAGAATATCAAGTTTAGTCTGAACAGGCAGATCTATCAAAAATATAAATTGAAGATGAAATTTTCAACAGTAATTCTAAAGATAGAGATCTTTCAAATGCACCTGTGACTTGATACATTTGGGATGATCCTTCTAATGTTATAGATTACAACCAACCTATGCCTTCCCATCCATTATAATTCTTATCCAGGTCCTCTCATAAGTTCACCATCAAGCATCGGTTAGTCAGTCAATTGGAATTTATTAAGCATCTGCTATGTACCAGGAACCCAATGTATTAGAGCCCTTCCTCAATTTATTCAGAAATTTTGAGGCTAAGAGAGGAACAATCAGACTGTCCATTTGTCATCCTGTAATATCAATTAAATTGGGACTTTCTTACTGTTTTAAAATGATTAATTGTCTTTGAGTCTTACTAGGTGCTAAGCCACAGGCCCAAACCCCAATTAGGTGCTAAACCTATGTTGGTGTGAAGCTTCCAGGGTCCTAAGGGGAGGTGCTAACTCCAGAGCCAATCATAGCAGCCTAAGTTTTGGTCATTCAGATGATGTTTGATGACATCTGAAATGGTATAAGAAGAGAAGACAGAGCTATTTGCTCAGGGCTCTCACTCTCGGTGGCGCGTTGATGTGGAGACTCTGGGCAGCTGTAGCTAAGGGCCCTCCATCTCGTAAACCTGGAGGCTGGGACTTTGTTAAACTCTGGTAACTACGTATTAGGATTTGAATCAGACAAAGTCTGTCTGTCGATGCTTGTAATTTGTTTGTATTTGCTCTGAAGTTCAGGGTGCTGGTTTTTTCCCCTGAATTGAGTGAATGGTATTTGTATGCTGAATTAAAGTAAATTTGTTAACCCCTTAACATTGCTTTCCTTAGTAAAGCAGATCAAAAGAACCTGGGCTTTGGCAGCGTTCTTGTTGTTGGACTTGTGTTGGTTTTTCACCCCCACAGCAGCTGCTAGCTGGATTGTTGAAACACATCCCTTGCCCTCAATATGTGACAGCTCACCTTCATTTTTTATCATACAGATCCCTAATGACACACTTTACTCTAGTTCTTCTTTCAAGTTCCTCATTTGTTATATTATTTGCTATATGTACCTTGCTCATTCTCACCATTCACTTCTCCATTGAGTTTCAGCTAAAGTGCCACCTTCTACAGGAAACCTTTCCCAGTCTTCTTCAATCTTCGTGCTTTCTCTTTGACTATATATAATATAGATATATAATATATACATTATATATACACATACATACATATCTATATCTACTTTATGTATCTCTAGCACTTAGCACAGAGCCTTGTACATAGTAGGTGCTTAATAAATGCTAGTTGATTAATTAATTTCTTTATTCATTTCCAATTCTTTGTAGAACATTGTGCTTCATATTTGATAGCCATATAACTTAAGGGAGCTCACAAAAGACAAAACAGATAATTTTTATAATATTAAATTGAAAAGATTTTTGTAGAACCAAAATCAGTGTAACTAGAATGAGAGAAATACCAAATGGAAAAATCTTTGCATTAAATATCTCTGCTAAAAGTCTGACATTCAAGATGTATAAGGACTCAACACAAATAAAGCTAAGAATCATTTCTCAGTAGCTCAGTAGTCTAAGGACATGGACAAATAGTTTTCCAAAGAAAAGAAATGAAAACTGTCAACGACTATATTTTTAAAATGCTCCAAATCACTTATAAATAAGATAAATGCAAATTAAAACAATTTGGAGGTTTTATTTCATACCTCTCAAAACTATCAAAAGATGGAAATGGTTTTGGAAGAAATGATAGTGAGGAATTCAGAGACATGGAAAGACTTTTATAAACCGATAACAAGGCAAAGAAAGCAAAACCAAGAAATGAATATACACAATGATTGCATTAACGCAAATGAAAACAATACTAAAAGGAAGCTGATCTTAGATTAAATACAAAGACTAACCTTGGTCCTGGAGGACATATTCTGAAACATACTTCTCTTAGCAGAGAGAAGTATGAATGCACAATGTGTATGTGCTGTCTGATACAATCATTTTGTCAGTTAGTTTTGCTTAACTGTTTTTCTTTTTTGAAAGGGAGGAGTGTATTGGGCAATGACTGTGGTCTTTAAAAAAAGCCATCCATGCTACTTAAACAAAACAAAATAGAAATACTATACCAAATAACTCTAAGTAAACACAAAAGAGTAACATCCAACCTATACCCAGGTTCAAAGTACTGTCTTGGATATTATGTGTTCAAACTGCAGTCCATATCCCTACTTGGTATATTACCCTAACATAGGAATACTATACACAGAAATTTTATATATATATATATATATATATATGTATGTATGTATATGTATGTGTGTGTATGCATCTATCTATACACATACATTTAATTAAAACATGAAACAATGTAAGTAACAAGGAAAAAAACAAGACATAAAATATTCTTGAAATCTATAACCAAGAATATATTAATGTCTCATACATAAAGGGGATTCTAATCTAATTCTTTAATCTTTTCCCCAGTATAGGAGGACACAGTCACTTTCTACTCATGAATTAAAGGGCACATACTTAGGATTACACTGTTTCTGTTTCTTGAAGTCTTCCCTCAGGGCAGGTTGAAAATAGCTGACAGCTTTTTTTTTTCTTCTTTATCTCTGTATTCATCACCAACATATTTCAGAGAGAGGATGCTGGATGCAGAATACTATGACCATTGCTGCACTTCCTTCATAGTCTCTCTTCTTCTGACTATAGTTTTACTATCTACTTCCCAAAGTGCTGTCCCTCTGGTTCTCTCGGGCCTGCCTTTTAAAATATCCCACCCTTCACCCAATCAGATTTCTCACTGGATGACATCACCATGCTGGGGGAACCATGTAAACCTTCTGGGAAATGTAGTCCAGGTGATTTCCCCCAATGAATGAGGTGCTCTTGTCCTCAAGCATTGTGGGAAATCGAAGCCATGGATAAGTCCTGAAAACGAACTAAAATTGGATCATCTTTCGGACTCAGGCTAACCCACCTTGACACAAGGCAATATGGGCTTCCCAGCTCTAAAGTAAGAGCAGGGGATGGTGGTGGTGGTGGAGAGGCGGAGAGGGAGAGACAGGGAACGACACAGATACAGACACAGACAGAGATAAGAGAGACAGGGAGAGAGATACAGACAGAGATAGAGAGACAGAGAGAGAGACAGAGATACAGAGATAGAGAATTGAAAGAAAGCTCTGTAAGGTGTTGTTTCCTGTTCTTCCACTTGCAATAGAAGGACCTAAGGACTGATGGGCAAGAAGAATGCACAGAAATCTTTTGTGTCCTCATGTCCTTCCTACTATAGTCACACCATGTGTAATTTCTTACTTTCCGAAGTTTCTGTAGCCAACTCCTCAGGAACTCTTGAGGTTCACAAGTGCCACTCCTTTCTGTGAGACAAGTCAATTTCGAATTTAAAAACTCTGAACCTGTTAACTACAGAGAGCAAAGTTTTCAACACAGTTATGTTTCTGCACCTCCTGTTCCAGAGATATTGCTCCTGCTGGAGCTGAGCAAGAGAGGAACAAATTATTATTATCCGCTCCCACTCCCATTCTGAGTAACTTGAAAAAAAAATGAAAGAAAAGAGAAATAACCTATTCACACTGAGTTTATAAATTAGATAAGAATCTATCCAAAGAAGAGTGACTAGGGTGGTGATCTCAAAATTCAAAACTGCACTTAAAAAATGGTTAAAAGAACATGGAATGTTTAGCCTAGAGAAGGGGAAGGGCAGTGAAGGAAGAAAGGAGGAAAATAAAAGAAGGGCTTTCTCACGATAGTGCTATGAGACTTGTTCTGTATGTCCATAGAGGGCAGAGAAAACAATGGTTAGATGTTTTAGAGACACAAATCTAGGCTTTATATAAGGAAAAACTGCCTAAATTTGGTCTGTTCCAAAGTAAAATGTCCTGCCTCCATGAGTTTCTCATCCCTGGAGATCTTCAAGTGGAGATTGGATGACCATTTGTCAGAGATGTTGTGGAGAGGGTGAAATCAAAGGTAAGGCTTAGAAAGGACCATTGAAGGAAAACATTCAAAACTCTGAAAGGGCTTCCATGAATCTTGTGGTAAGCTGGGTACATGAAAGAAGCACCTAAAGAGACTTTCTATTTCTTAAAAATTAACCAAAATGTAGAATTTTGACAGGAAGCCAAAGGATGTCTGCCAAGTGCCAATGCTCTGCCCCAACGTGTCAGCCCGCATTCAAGCTGATGATTAAAGTTGTTTATGCCAGACCTTTCTGGAACTGCCAAGTGATGTAGACCTGCCAGATACAACACCCAGACTCTACTGGAGTCAGAGAGATGAGAAAGGCTCATTGGGTTGGCTTCAAAAGAGCTGGCACCTTAGGACAGAGTGCAAAATCCTAGGGTTCCCATGGGGAAAGAAAGATGGGCTTTCAGCTTTGCGGGTTTTTGCTGTCTGAGAGCAATGCCTAGCAATCACAGTTGGAGACTCAGCTCCTTTGCACTACTCTGACAAAGTCTACCATGTAGTGATTTCTGAATTCCTTTAGCACTTATGTGCATTAGCTGTATAAACACAAACATGTACATGCTCTCGTAGACATATATATGCCCAGAGAATTAGTCTTATGTAGAGGCTAAGAACTGACCACCTACAATGATCTGTAGTTTCAGGGCCTTTAGTCAGCCTTCTTTAACTACAGATAACTCCTCCATAAGGCCTGCCATAGGGCTTGAAATTTATTATTCACTCCTTTGAATTAAGGCATGAAAAGGTCACTGTTGCCTCCAGGGTTCGCCTTTAGTTACCTTGGAGTATCTAGCCAAGGACACTCCCCTAGATGTTTGCCTTCCAAATATACACTAGTTCCTGACATAGAATCTCAAGACTAGGGATTATGTTCTCTTTATAACTGGCCTATTTGTTTCTCCCTAATCTTTGCACTCCATTTTTTTCCCTTCTGTCTTTTTGCCTAAATGGTCCCCCACACCTACAATGCATTTCCTCTTCATCTCCCTCTCTTAGAGTCTCTAGCCTTCTTCAAAATTCAAGCCTACCCTGAAGAAAGACTGCAAGAAATTTGTGGGAGAGAAGGAATCTTCCCTAATCCCTTTAGTTGCCATTACTCTTTTCCTCTTCCTCAAATGATCCTGTATAAATTTATTAGAGCATATATTGCTCTGCCTCCCTGCCCCCTGTGTCCCACCCCCGTAGAATGTAAACTTAAAGGTAAGGTCTGGTTTTGGTTTTTGTTTATCACCATCATTTAACACGGTGTTTTGCTTTGGAGTAGGTGCTTAACAAATACTTGTTAGATTATATTGGCTCAGATTGGACATAGAAAGTACTAGTAAGTGATAATGTAATAGTAACTATTATCAACAAAAAGTTATTTAATAGAAACTTAACAGATGCTCAGGAGGGTTGGTCATATAGCTAATAAGTGTCAGAAGTAGGATCTGAGCCAAGATCTTCCTTGATGCCAGCTTCAACATCCTATCTCCTACATCACAGTGCTTCTTAATAAAAAGTAATAATAATCCCTTGTATTTGTATAGCAGTTTTCCTGTTTAAAGACCTCTCATACTTGTTAGATTCTCATGACAAGGCAAACATTTATTGTTATTCCCATCACAAAAGATAAAGTGAAGTGACTTACCTATCTTCCCACAGTGAATCAATAGGGAGCTAAGAGCAGAATCCGAGCATCCCATGATGCCTATGCATAGCATAGCATAGCATAGCATACCATAGTATACCATAGCATACCACACTACACTGTAATGTGGCAGTTTTGTTCCATGAGGCTCTGATGATTTGGACAGGAGTTGGACTGAAGGCTACTTTGTACCATCTGTGAAGAAAGACTTTACTTAGACAATTAAGAGTTTAAACAACATGAAGGATGAGTAGGGACAAAGATTTTCCTCCTTAGAGATCCAACTATTTTGAAGAATTTCAGAAAGACTTATTTACATGCAAGCAATTTAATAGCTAAGTATAAGCCATTCATTAATACAGGTCTACTTGACAGCCTTTTTATTATGTGTTGGGTTGTGTTAGATTGTCCTCTTGAAAATAACACTGTACTTCTTTTTTATGCGTTTTTAATTCTGATTTCTCCATAATGCAAACTAGGCCAACTCCCTCTCCACTCCCTAGTCTTGCAGAATCAGTGAGGTTTGCCCAAAGCACCCACTGTTCTAAGGACCCAGGCCAGAAGGTAGCAGGCAGTTTTGGCAGGTGTGAGCAAGTTATAACTCATGGAAGCACCAGGAGATCAGACACTCACAGCAGGGAATAGATTATTGCTCAGAAGGCTCTCTGGGGAGTTCTATAGCAAATACAAATCAGAGTTTTCACTGTCTACCACTGCAAGTCCAAATTCCTTTACCTGCCACTCAAAGCTCTCTATGATTGTGACCAAATCTATTTCTCCAACCTTATCTTCCACGTTAGCCAACTTATGCTTTTTTATTTTAGTCAGGCTATTTATTGTAGTCATTGTTTTTCAAACATATTAGCCAAATTCCTGCCTTTCCTTCTTTGTTTGTATCTCATGTCATCTACCCTTCACCAACTGCCATCCCCTCTCTCACCTGTAATTCAAGGAATGTGACCTGGGGTTCAAACC
Organism: Phalanger gymnotis; assembly: GCA_028646595.1. Lineage (NCBI taxonomy): Eukaryota > Metazoa > Chordata > Mammalia > Diprotodontia > Phalangeridae > Phalanger > Phalanger gymnotis. The sequence goes on from CM053622.1 coordinate 554,776,746, forward strand.
TGGCTATTGGCATAAGACTTTCCTCATTGGTAGAAAGAATGCTTACTTATTGCGTTTCTCCTATGTGAGACGAAGAGTCAAAGGGTGCTTAGGAGAGGAGATTTGTTCTTTGGACTTATTACTGGGCATCCAGAGGCAGAGGAATGGTTGAAATGACCTTTCCCAGTCTAATGATCCAATAATTCTATTCACTTCTAGTGCGATGGCCTAGTAACTTCATTTAGTAAAATAGAAATATAGCCCTTTGACAGTTAGGCCTAATTTCCTTTTAGTGAGAAAGGCCAACTTTAAAAAATAATGTGTATGTGTGTATGTGTGTGTGAGCATGCACATGTATGCACATACCTGTAAAAGATCTGGGCCAGGAGTGGGGAACCTGCGGCCTTGAGGCCACATGTGGCTCTCTAGCTTCTCAAGTGCTGCACTTTGACTGAATTCAAACCTCACAGAACAAATCCCCTTGTTAAAAAGATTTGTTCTTTAAAACTTAGACTCAGTCAAAAGACTGTACCCAGGGACCTAGAAGGCCACATGTGGCCTCTCGAGGCCACAGGTTCCCCATTCCTGAGGCTTTTCATTTGATTGATTTCCCTGTAAATAAGATCTCTGTGTGTGTATCTTTTAAATAATTGGAGATGGAGGGTAAGTATTCCTGCCAAAATCTGTGTAATGCAGCTGATGACATCAGCTTCCCTTTCAGGGAACATCTCTCAGAATTCATTCATTTTAGTGGCTACCCAGGATCTATAGATAGAATGGGAAGAGAAAGGAAGGGAAGAGAAACCCTTAGAAATTTACCGCAGGCTTGATCTAAGCGAATGAAAAGTTTTTGACAAAACCTGCATCCCAGGAAGCCTGAGCAACGTAAGAGTTCAAGAAACTCAGGACCCTGCTGTGGGCTTCAGGAAAGGTGCCAAACAGTAGCTCATGCTTTGGAAACAAAGCCCTCTGGTGTTCAGGGAGTTGAATAAAACACATTTATTGCTTAGAATGTAGTTTTCTGTGGGTGGTGAGAATGGAGATGAGGTTAAGACTGGGGAGTGCAATAGGATTAAGCAATTTAATATCTTATCCTTCTCTTTTCTCTCTCTCTTTTTCTCTCCTCTCCTTTCCTCTCTTTTCCTCTCCTCTCCTCTCTTCCTCCTTTCCTTCCTTTTCCTCCATTCAGCTTCCTTCTTCTTCCCTCCCCTTCCTTTTCTCCCTTCCTTCCTTCCTTCCTTCCTTCCTTCCTTCCTTCCTTCCTTCCTTCCTTCCTTCCTTCCTTCCTTCCTTCCTTCCTTCCTTCCTTCCTTCCTTCCTTTTTATGTCTCTTTTTCTCCCTTCCTCTCTCCCTCCTATTATATGTATCAAGTTTCTTCAGTCTTGTCGACATGAGAATCCAAAGTCATCCCCCATCCAATCTCAATGTCTACTGCCCATCAATAATGAATCCAGGCGTCGCTGTCCACTGCACAAATACCCTGGTCAGACCAGAGCTCAATTTGTCATTGAAATGAGGCAGTGGCCGGGAATGATTCTCTGATGGCGAGTGTTGCCTAGGTAATAGAAGGCTTTCAGAAGCTCTGCTCATGGTCTCCCCCTCTGTGTCCCCTAGCCTTGAAACTTGGCAGCAGCAGTCCTCTGGCTGAGTTTCTCTGAAATCTTTGCCCAAGGATGTTACCCTGCTCAGCTCACAGTCTGCAGCAGCCTGGAGAAAGAGAAGGGAAGGTGTTTGAGGTGTGCATGTATGTTTGTGGAGATGGCAGAAAGGTCTAAGAAGACTTTGGTAAAGCTTCAGTGAAGCTTTTTTTTTCACTAGGGATGAAGACTTAGGAATCAGTAGAAATGAATTCTAGTCCCATGTCTAATGCTTGTTGAAACCTTGGGAAAATCACTTTCATAGTTAATTGGGGAAAAAAATTCTTTGCAGCCAATATCACTGACAAAGTACAGTAATCATATCTAAGACTTATAGGAATTGATATGACTACATAAGAGCAAGAGTCATTCTCCAATAGATACCAGCAAACAATTCTCTAAATAAGAATGGCAAGTTCTCAACAACAATATAAAAGTTATTCAAGTCACTGACAATAAATAAAAATTAAAACAACTCTTAGGTTTCACCTAATACTTATCAGACTGACATTGTAACAAAAGAAGAAAATTTTAAATACTGGGAGGCCTGGGGGAAGATAAGCATATTTAGGCACTCTTGGTGGAGATGTGAATTGTTCTAAGCATTTGGGAAAACAATTTGGAACTATATCCTCAAAGTCACTGACCTATACATACTCTTTGACCTAGAAGGCCACATGTGGCTTCTTGAGGCCACAGGTTCCTCACTCCTGAGGTTTTTCATTTGATTTATTTCCCTGTAAATAAGATCTGTGGCATATTCCTTAAGGAGAGCAAAAATAGAGGGAAAGATCCCATGCATACAGGAATATTTATAGCAGTATTTTTTTGTAGTAGAAAACAACTAGAAACAAAGTATCTATGGTTGGAGGGAATGACAGCAAGTAGTGGGACATGATTGTTATAGAATATTATTAAACCATAAGTAATTACAAACATGAATTATTCAGAGAAACTTGAAGTTTGTTTTCTTCAGTATACTTTTCAGTATTTTTTTTGAGTCTCTTTTAGCAAGTCATTGACTTGTTTTTCATGGTTTTCTCTCATCCTTCTCATTTCTCTTCCCAATTTTTCCTCTACTTCTCTAACTTGCTTTTCTAAATCCT
>CM053622.1:554779968-554808975 GCA_028646595.1 Phalanger gymnotis
GGGCGGATGCGCTGCCTCACCAGCACTCCTCCTTCCCCAAGAACCCCCTACCAGGACTGGGCTTAAATCTTCAGCAGGCTCTTCACTCCTGCTCTGATCAGCCACTTAATTCCTCCCACCAGGTGGGCCTGGGGCCAGAAGCAACTGCAGCCATAGATCTAAAGCTGCCCCACCTCTGCTGCCCCAGGGGCGGTGGCCGAACCACAAACTCAGTCCCACAGCTTTTCCCACTAACCTCTGTTGTCTTGCTGTTTGTGGGTTGTGAGGTCTGGTACATGCCACAGCTCAGTAATTCATGACTGTAGGGCGCTCTCCACTCGTCTCCTGGTCTGGTAGGTCCGCGTCTGGTCTGTTCGCGCCGTGCGCGCTGGGCTCAGCTCTGCTCCCCTCAGCTGGGGACTGGGAGCTTCGTGAGGGACAGACCTTACCCAGAGACCATCCAGGCTGTCCTGGGCTGGAGCCCTGCTTCCCTCTGCCACTTTGTGGGTTCTGCAGCTCTAGAATTGGTTCAGAGCCATTTTTTTATAGGTTTTTGGAGGGACTTGGTGGGGAGCTCATGCCAGTCACTGCTTTCCAGCCGCCATCTTGGCTCCGCTATTATTGTCGAAACTTGAAGTTTGAATGAATTAATGCAGAATGCAGAACTCAGAACCAAAACAGCTAATGCAATAGTCACAATAATGTAAAGGAAAACAATAAAAGACCAGAACTTTTATCAGTGCAGTGACCAATCATGACTTCAGTTAACTGATATTGAAGGATGCCTGCCACCTTTTGACAGAGAGGTGGTGGACTAGAGGTGAGGAATGAAGCATACATTTTCAGGTATGGCCACTGTGTTGACTTATCTTGCTCAAAAGCACTTATTTGTTAGAATGGAGGTGGAAAAATGGCAGTGATTTTAAAAAGATTAAAAACGTCATTAAAAACTTTTTAAAAAGTTATCTGGGAGCATTAAGAGGTTAATTGATTTGTCACACAGCCAGCACGTGTAGCAATGGGATTTAAATGCATGTTTTTCTGATTCATAGGCCAGCCTTCTACCCACTGTGAAAAATCACTCTGAACTTAGTAGGAGTATAATAAATATTTCTTGATAACAAGAAAAGTAATTTCAACTCTTCTGAGTCACAATTTCCTCATCTATAAAATAACAGATTAAATTCAATGACTTTTAAGGTCTCTTCTAGTTCAATAACTCACCTACTGAGTTGGGATGATTATAATCATTGGCATTTATATAGCTCTTCGAGTTCATTATCTCATTTGCATGTCACAGAAATACTGTGAAAGAGGTTCTACAAAAATTATTCTAAATGTGGTATTTTATAGGTAAAGAAACTAAAGCTCAAGAAGGCCCTTGGACCCACAGCTAGCAGGTATCACAGCAAGGAACCAAACCAAGGTCTTCCGGACTCTTTGAGTCCAGTATTTTGTCCACTGTACCATATGACAATCTGTTTCAGAAATGAACTATGCTTTTTCTGAGCCAAGGAGCCATAGGGGAAGGTTTCATAGAGGAAGTAAAATTCAAAGGATGAATAGGCTATAGATAGATTAAGAGAAAGAAAATTAATAGAGGGGGGAGGAATTCAGGAAACACGGGCTAAGTCCCTTCCAAATATATACCATGAGCACAGTATCAGAGACAAAATACAAAAGAAATGTTTGGGGGACAGTGAGGAGAAAGTTGAGTTGAAAGTTGCATATAGAGTAAGAAGGGGAGATAAGATTGGACAAGTAGGTTGGGGCCCATTTGTTGAGAATCTGTTAGACTCCTGCTCTAGGGCTCAGGCATACTTCCCTAACTTGCCACTGTGATTTCCCCAAATTCCTTTGGTCTACTCTCATCATACCCTACTTGCTGGCTCCCCACATCATCAGCCTAAGATTTATTATTGTCATTTGGCTGCAGACACACTTCACATTCCTATTCCTACATTCTCTCTTAACTTCCAGTCTAGCATCTCTAACTGCCTATTGGACATCTGGCACTGGATACCCTATAGATATCTTAAACTGAATATGTTCGAAATTGAAATCATTATCTTCCCACCCCTGTCCTCAAACTTTTCCGTTTTCCTAAGTTTCTTATAACTCTCAAGGACATCTTCCAAGTCATGCAGTCTCACAACCTAGGAATCTCCTTGACTCCTCCCTCATTCTTACCCCTATATCTAATCAGTTGCCAAACTTTGTCAATTTGGAGCCTGTCTCCTATACACCTCCTTCTCTCTTCTCTGTCTTAGCACATAGTAAATACCTCATGAATGTTCTTTAGTCATTCATTTCTTCACTCATTTACTCACACATATGGACATACATACATACATACACACATAGGTGCTCAATGGCATTCTAAAGCCCTATGACTGTCATCACCCTGGGACAGACCCTTATCTTCTCACATTTGGATGATTACAACACCTGCTGGTTGGTCTCCATGTTTTAAATCTCTCCCCACTCTAGTCTGTCTTCCATTCTGCTGTCAAACTGAATTGATGATGTCATCTCCTGATTTAGTAAACTCCAGTGGTTGTCTATTGCCTTCAAGATCAAATATAAAACCCTCTGTTTGACTTTTAAATTCCTTTGTAACATGACCCTTTTCTACCTTTCCAGTTTTCTTTCCCTTGCTCCACCTTCCCCCTCTCCCACCCATGTATTTGAAATCCAATGACTTTGGCCTCCTTGCTGCTGTTCCTTGAACAAGACACCCTGTGTCCACTCTTTAAGCTTTTTCACTGGCTGTCCTCCATGTCCAAAATACTCTCCTTCCTCATCTCTATCTCTTGGTACCTGGCTTTTAGCAAGTCTCAGCTCATAATTGTACCTTCTGCAAGAAGCCTTTGCTTCTTAATCTTAATGCCTTCTCTCTGAGATTGCTGCCGACTTATCTTTTTTACATCGTGTTTGTACCGAATGGTTTGCATGTTGTTCTCCCCGACCCCCACCATTAGACTGTGAACTTCTTGAGAGCAGGGATTCTTTTTTGCCTTTTTAAAATTTCCCTAGCACTTAATAATGTCTAGTTGACTGACTTTTTGATCCTGGGAACAATAGGGAACCACTAGAGTTTATTGAATATGGGGATGGCATGGTTAGACCCATGCTTTAGGAAGAGCATTGACAGCTGAATGGAGAAGAGGTAAAATAGGGAGAGAGGCTTGAGGTATGGTGACTAAGCAGCAGGCTATGGCAGGGGTCCAGGCATGAGGTGATGAAGAACTGCACCAGGGTGGTGGCAGTGTCAGAGAGGAAAGAAGGAGGCATGTGGGAGAGATGTTGGGAAGACAGAAACAACAGTTCCTAGCAACTAATTGGATATGGGGTGGGGGTGGGGCAATAGAGTGGAGAGTTGGGGGTGACACCTAGGTTGTGAGCCTGGGAGTCAGGACACATGGTTTATCTTTTGGATTCTGGCATTTACCAACTATGTGCCCTATGGCTGGTCACCTTCCTCTCAGCCTTAGTTTCCTCATTTTTAAAATGAAGGGCTACACTAGCTGAACCCTAAAATCCCTACAGGCTCTAACATTTTATTAGTCTATGATGAAGGAGTAAAGAGAGTGAGGCATGGTCTGAAGCCTGTGGCATTACACAATGGGAAGCCTTCCACAGTCCCTCCTAACTGGAATACACTGCTTCCTCACCTCTGTCTTTATAGACTCTGCTCAAGTATTAGCTTCAACATGAAGCAAATAAAAAAACACCCAACAAAGGAAAATACAAACTTGCTAAAACAGATAAACTAGGTGCTGATTTTACTCATCGCAAATGTATTCTTCACCTTACAAAAAAAGATTGCTTTCAGGGTTTCTTCTTAAATGTTGGTTCTTTAGGTTATCCTAAAAAGCTGATGAGAAGAAGGCAGATTAAACCTTAGAAAATAAAGGGCAAGAAGCTCACCTGGGGGGAAAAAGTATCTTGAAACAAGAGTTAATGGTGAACTGAAAACCACTTGATAAGGATTGGTGCCCATCTTTTCAAGAGCATAGAAATTTCATAAAATAGAGGTATACCAGGGTACCTATTAAATACGAAGCTTGACAACATGAGAGAGTCTGGAATAAGAAAACTATCAGGAGGCCCAAACAATAGGAGATAATTGCTCCACACGTAACAGAGCCACAGAAGAGATGTCTGCTGTCAGCACATGCCTGAGATAACATGGAAGAGGGATCAGATTTGCTCTGCTTGGTCTCAGAGGGGGCTGAAATAAGAGCAACAGGTGGGTTTTCAAAGAAGCAGATTTTGTCTCAACTTAAAGAGAAACTCTCTGACAGTTAAGAGGTGTAGATAAAGAACTGCCTTCCTAAGCATTGAGTTTTTGATTTACTTGAGTTTCTTCAAATAGAAGCTGGTTGACCACTTGCTTGCTGGGGATATTGTAGGCTGGCAGCCTGGATGAAGGTCCACGTGGCTCCAGAAAGCCTGCCAACATACTTTACTCCACCTTTCCTCAACAGGGGTGGTTCATCTGTAAAACAAGATGATGTTATCTATCTGCCCTACCTACAATTTACTTTTTATTCTCCCTGGCATGGAAAGTCCTTCTCCAATCAGTCCCATTTTACCTCCGACTTTTTCACTCATTATTTCTATAGCATTCATTCCCCCTTCTGGTCTAGCCAGACCATTTCTCTCTCCGTCTCTGTCTCTCTGTCTCTATCTCTGTCTCTCTCTCTCTCTGTCTCTGTCTGTCTCTGTCTCTCTCTGTCTGTGTGTGTGTGTGTGTGTGTCTGTCTGTCTGTCTCTGTCTCTCTCTCTCACTCTCTCTCTCTCATTTACCATGTACATTTCTATCCAAATTTTTACCCTTGCTCAGACTATTGCCTTGAAAGCCTTCCTGCCCTCTCTCTATTCCTCCAAATCCTGCCTGTCATTCTGGAACCAATTCAAGTGCCACTACTCTCAAGATGCCTTGCCTTACTTCTCTGTGACAAAGCAATCACAGCATTAAGGAGCATAGATAGAGGTCATTTAGTCCAACTTCCTCATTTTACAAATGAGAAAACTGAGGCTCAGAGAGGTTGAGTAATCTGTTCAGGGTCACACATGGTCGAAATGCAATTTGAACTCAAATCCTGTGCCTACAAATTCAGCCTTCTCCACATTGTACCACATCTAAAAGGAATCACCCAGTTTCTAGGAGGCTAGTTTTTTTAATCTGTAAAATAGGGATAAAGTCCTATATAAATGGCAGCTACTATTATTGACTTGCCTAAAGCCATACACATTATAAGCCACAGAAGTGTGATTTTAAGCCAGATATCCTGATTACAAATAAAGTGGCCTTTCTATTACCAGGGTTGGGGAACCTGCTGCACTTGGCCTTATTTCTAACCTTTATGATGTTCATAGCCCTCGTGAACTAGACTATGCATTTTAGCACTGAACTGTGTCCTGTTTCGCATTATTCTCTGACTTTTCATGTGTGCTAATCTTATTTCCTTAACTAGCTTGAAAGCTCCTTGAAGATAGGGATGACAGTTTTTATTTTAGGACACAATGTAGCATAGTGTAAAGAACACTTGTCTTAGAATCAGATCAGAGTTTGAGACCCAGCTCTCACACTTAACAGCTGTTTGACTGTGGGAATGATGCTTCTGAGTCTCAGTTTTCACCTCTGTAAAATGGTGATAATAATATATGCTCTATCTATTTCACAAGGTTGTTGTGAGGAGATTGCTTTATAGACTTTAAAGCCCTATATAAATATTTATAATTATTATCATTAATGACATGGAACGACTGGTGCCCCTCAGCCTCAGAGCCTTGCCTCCGAATGCACTCTCTCTCTTTAGTGTTCCCACAGAAGGCGGTTGATAAGAAGCCAATGCCATTGTTTTTCTAATTCTAGCATGATCTGTGAAAGTTAATTTGGTATTAATGACTTTGACTGGGGCCTGGAACCTTCTCATGACCAACACCAATCTTCTGCAACCTTAACTTTGTCTTTTCAAGCTGATTTGTCAAAATGTGAAGTCAGCATAATGAGGAATACCGATTTAATCTTTCTTTAACTAAAATTACAAGGATCCATTTTATATAAGAGAGTCCTTGACTAAGAGGAAACTGCGTGTAGCGTGAGAGTCTCCAGACTACTCTTGGTTCTGGCCCTACCTAGCTGTGTAATCTTGGGCAAACCACTTTACCACCTTGATGGGTCTCTCATCTGTAAAATAGGGATAGTAATAGCTGCCCTACACACCTAAGAGAGACAATAACATTCAAGAGCTGGAACATAAGACCACAGATTTACCAGCAGAAGTAGCTTCAGATGTTATTTAATCCAAATCTCTGATTTTTTTAGATGAGCAAATTGAGTCCCAGTGAAGGTAAATTATTACCCAACATCAGAAAGAGCCAGGCCTTGAACTCGGTTCTGTGACTCCAAAGTCAAGGTGTTGTTCACTGTACCATTTCTTATGTGGTTATACTGTGTGATCCTGTAGACTTTATCGGACTGCAAGCTCAGTATTTGTGAAGCTGTTGTGATTTTATGCCCCGTGGCTCTGGAGGGCATGAGTATAAAAATTGTGAGAAAGGTAGATTTTGGCTTAACATAGTGAAAAACTTTCCAACAATTAGAACTTTCTGAAAGTGGAATGGAATGTTTCAGGTGGTAGTGGGCTCCCTGTCACTAGACGTCTTCAAGCAAGAAGATGTGGGCAACTGTCTCAAACTGGCTGCTACAGGTTCTGTTGGAAATTCTGTTTGGAAATCAGCAATTGCTACAAATCAGGGATTGGTTTACTGGTTTTCTGATTGTCTGGACTTAAGAAAATTGATGGGAAAATGTTGATAATGAAGATTAAACTTCAAAGTATGTCTTGCTACCTTTTTTATTTTTATTTTTTTGAGAACTGATTGTTAAACATTAACCAGCACACCTGTGAGGCTTCAGGCAGAGACTGGATGATAACTTTTCAGGAATGTTGTAGACAGGATCTTGGTCAGGCTTAAACTACATGATGTCTAAGCTCCCTTCCACCTCAGCTCATGAATTTATAAAAGTACTATATTAGCATAAAGTATTACAGCTATTAAAGGCAGTAGGAGTAGCAGATAGGATGCTCAACTAGGAACCACAAAGACCTAGATTTGCCTTAGATAAGACAGTTAACTTTTATATATTTGGAAGACTCTCTATGATCTGAGGAGGCCAAGAAAGGACTTACACGGAATTTCCTATTCTGAAGCAGCCAGGTGGTACAGTGGTTAGAGCACTATACTAGTGACAAACTCAAATAGAAATGGGGACCATGAAATTGTACATAAAGTCCCCTGTGGGCTGCATATTGACTTGGAAAACCACATATTAATATTATCCACGTTTAATTGTATTTATTTTGTTGAATATTTCCCAATTACATTTTAATCTGATTCAGGTCATACCTCAAAGTTTTCCAGGCCATATATGCCTGGCTGTTGGCCAGGCTTGGTTGACATCTTTGGATCACTGGACCAGCACTGAGGAAGACCTGAGTTAAAATTCATCTTCAGATACTTACTAGTTGTGTGGTTCTGGCCAAGTCAGTCAATCACTGTCTGCCTCGGTTTCCTTATCTGTAAAATGGAGATGTTAATAGCACCTACCTCTCAGAGTTGTTGGGAAAGATCAAATGAGATGGTCGTGAAACACTTTGCAAACTATAATCTCTATATAAGTTCTATCTATGATGATGATGATAACAAAAGTATAGATTCTTCCATATTTCTTCCTTTTGTCAACATCAGTTGAAGGTCAAGGTATTAAGTACAGATATTATCTCTAACTCTAAAGTTTTAAAAGGTGTTAAAATGCAGGTATTATCTCTAACTCTAATGTTTTAAAAGGAACAGAACAAGAAAGCTTTAAAACTCTCTAAGACCTTCAAATGAAGATTATTTTGTTTGTTTTTCAAATAAATTTCTATAAAGTCAGGTGTTTTGCTTACAAAAGGAAGAAGCAACTTTACCTGTCATGCTTTCAGAAATCCAGGAAAAATCAGTTTTTGTTTTTATTATTCTTGTCTTGGATTATGCAGAAAATGACGAAGTGTGTGACTCTGGGTAAATCTCTGAACCTCTGGGCCTCAGTTTTCTTATCTGTAAAATGTGGACAGGACTATGGTGGAGAATCTGCTCTGTGAACCTTAAAATGTTTTTATCAGGTGGACTGCTGTTATTATTATACGGCTTCCCATTGTACTCAGAGTAGTAGCATGTAACTGACCCAATTTTAAAGTGTTGACGGTTTTACCAGGTTTCACTCACCAACCTTGATTCTCCCACGATCTCTGTGTCCTGTTTATTTGTCAGCCCAGCCCAAAGGTAGAGAACACAAAATCCTTTTTCAGCCCTCCTTCATCCTATCTGGGAATCTTGCAAATCACCTAGCCAGAATAATGCCCTATCTAATTCAATTAGACTCAATTCAATTCAACAAAGATCTAGTAAAGGGCTCAGAGAGAGGCAGCCTGGTATGATGGAAAGGATTCTGGAGCTTGAGCGAGAGAACATGGGTTCAAATCCCAGCTCTCACCAGAAGCAGATGCTAAGCTATTCAGCCTCAGTTTCCACATTTGTAAAATGAGCTCGGAGATAGGGGGGAGGGGTAGGAAGAGGTTGGACTGAATCATCTCAAAAGAAGTTCCTTTCACTCTGTAAATCTGTGATCCTCTATTCAGGCCTTTTGCTAAGAGCAAACATGCCCAGAGGTAAGTTTCCCTAAGTAGTCCCATGGAAGAGTTGACCAAAGTCCCCTCCTCCTTTCCCACATTTGGGATTAGCTTAACGTGAGGCCAACTAGGTGACTACAGGTACTAGGGTGGCTAGAGAGTCCTTGGAAAGGGGCCTCCCTGACTTCAAACATAACCACCTGGCTTCACTGCATGGACTCTCCTCTCCACACTAAGAGAGTCATACCTCTTGGTTACAGCTGCCTCTGCTCTTTTTTTTTTTTAATGCAGAGGCCTCTGGGAAGGAGAACACGTTTAAGTAAAAATAGCTTTGGATGATGGAATTTATCCTGCCCCTTTCCTTTCATGTAGGTGAGTCCTAGATCAGAATGTAAGAGTCCTGGAAGCCCAGAGGAGAGCAGGTATTGGAGGAGGAGTAAGTAAAAGGTGCAGAGAGGGGAGGCTGAAGGTACCAATGACAGACCACCAAGTCACAGTTTTGCTAAGGGCCAGATTTGGCACATGAAAAATGCCAGGGTTGAAAGGAACCGAGGGAGATCATGTTATCCAAGCCCCTGTTGCCAAGAGGTGAATGGTGCCCTGTATCCTTCCATGACAGAGTATGTCTCCAAAGTCTTACTGCAGTTTTAAGCTGTTTAACTTTTAAGCTGTTAAAGCTTGATTTTGCACTAAGACTTTTGGGACACTCTGTAGAATAGTTATAGTTTATAGTCATAGATGCTTTACAGTTTTACAAAGTGCTTTCCTCAAAACAAGAACCCTGTGACAGAGAAAACACAAGGCAATGTAATATAGTATTTAGCAGGTAGGACTTAAAAGTAGAAAGATCTGGGTTTGAATCTCACCAAGGACAATTAGTAGTAACACTTTGCAAGGCATGGAACCTCCAAACCTAAGTTTTCTCCTCTGTGAAATCAGGCTAATGTTAATACCCAATTCACCTGGTTGTTAAGAGACACAAAGAAACATAACTGTGTAAAGGGCTTTGCCACCCTTCATATCTATGTAAATATCAGCTATTATAATACAAGTATCATCACCATTTTTTGATGTTGACATTGATCAAGATGAAGTGATTTGACCATAGTCCTATAACTAGTAAGTGGCAGAACTTGGACTCTGGTCCCACTCTGTCATCCTGCCTCCCATAGGACAGCTTCTCTCATATTTCCAAGGCTGGATGCTTTGAAAAAGGCATTACTTGAACCTTGGAGGTTGGATGGAGGTACCTGTGAGAACAGGCAGTGGAGTCCAGAAGAAGGGGTCCCAGCCATTAGTCCCAGATATTGGGCTATGCATTCATTGCTAGTAGTCGTGGAAATTTGTCTCTGAAGAGTATAATATAGCAGAAAGCATTTAACCAGGAATCAACAGACTTTGCTTATGAACTTGACTATGTCTGTGACTCTTTGCATCACCTCCAGCACTTCTCTTGACCTTTCTGAGCCTCATCTTTAAATATGGGAATAATTCTTGCCCTACTTATATCTCTGGGTTGTTCATTTGTTTGTTTTAGGGTGTGTGTGTGGGGGGGCGGATGTGTGATTTCAACAGGATAGAGAATTCCTCCACCAATGTGGATGGTCTAGACAAGGCAATAAGCATTTGTTAAGCACTTACAATGTTCCAGGTACCATGCCAAGTGCTGTCGATACAAAAAGGACAATCCCTTCCTTCAAGGACCTTGCATTCTAACGGAGGAAGATAATACACAATAGGGAGTTTAAAAGGGAGGTGACAAAGGACCCATGCAGGGGCACACTGTGAAAGTCTGGAAAATCATAAACAGAGCCTGAGAATAAATGGGGACCAGCTTAAATGTCTGTCTGAAATGGAGACCCTGGAATGGACTCACCAGTGGGAGAAGGGGGCCAGCACAGCAGAGGGGTGTTCCAGGGTAAAGTGGCTCTAGGCGCTAAAGGAGGTTGCAGAGTGAGATGGCAGCTGAGGCATGCTAGCCATGTCTGGAAGTCCAGGAGTAAAGCAGGGAGGAGGATGAGATAGGTACCTGCTCTGCAACTTAGAATCTTAGAGAGTTATCTGAGGGCACCGAAAGGTTGAATGACTTGCCCAGGATTACAGAGTCACTATGTGTCAGAGGCAGACCTTGACTTTCTGACTCTCATACAATCTCTCTGTCTCCTACAGGAAGATGCCTCTCCTAGATTAGTGTGAGAACAAAATTCTGATCGAAAGGAAATCGCTTTGTAATAGGTAAAAGTGCTATACAAATAAAAAGCATTATTATTTTAAAAATTTAATAAAACTACTATTTTAAAATTATTGTTATTATTAGTTATTGTATTTTCTTTTGGTCTGAACCTGTGGTTTCATCTGTGTGGGGAAACCCCCTTTATCCATATAACTGGACATTTATAACTTATTATCTTAAGGAGTTGCCCAGGTCATTGAAAGGTCAAGTGACTTGCCTATAGTCTGTCAAGAATTGAACCCAGGTCTTTCTGACTCCAAGGCCAGCCTCGAATTGACTAGATTCTGCTACCTCTGTGATCCCTGAGCTGTATTTGATTCACCTCTCAGGGCAAAGGATGGAACCAGATTCCACTCTCCATTTGTTTCTCTATGAAAAGTCTACAGACAAAGAAGCGAAACTTGAATGGGCTGCACCACTCCTAAGTGGTCTAGACTCTAAGGTGAGTCATCCTGTGAGGCACTCTGAATAGTTTGACATTCCAGAAAACAGTGAATGGGTTCTGTATGGACCAATTAGGAAGGGGTTTAGAGATGTGTGTGTGTGTGTGTGTGTGTGTGTGTGTGTGTGTGTGTGTGTGTGTGTCCATCTGTCTTCCAGCCCGTGTATATTATGAGTGGAAAAAAATTAAAAGAAAAACCAATTTTAACCGCAAATGACAAATGCAAAAATTACATTTAATTAGCACCAAGCAAGAAGTTTGAAGCAGGGATTTACAAGTATTTATTTTTGGGGAGCTCTGGCTTGCTGCTTCATTTTTGCTTCCCAGCCTGTAACAATTAATGTTAGTTAATATGTGATTTGTTCGTTCTGGAGAAATCTCAATACAATGTACAATTACTACTGACAGTCTAATACTTAATGTTGAGAATCCAACAGAGCTGATGGAGTTGGGGCCACAGCTGGAGAATTAGGCTATGTCTTTCAGCATTCACTGTTATAATTATAGCAGCCCAAGAAATGCTATGGCATTATTTGCATATGAAAAGCTGGTACAGTGGAAACAAGATATTTTCCTCCTAATGTATCTTTCTCTGTTTACCTCTCCCCCTCTTTCTTTAAAATATGGAGACCAGATATTCCCTCTGGTATCCAGGGTGTCACTACCTTTGAAGAGTTTGCCGAAGACACAAATTAAATTATAGTTTAAGATTTAGAGATACAAGGGACCTTTAGAGATTGTTTAATCTAACTCCTTTTTTTTCCCAGACGAGGAACCTGAGGCCCAGGAAACTTGGGATTTGCCCAATAATACACAGGTAGTAAGAGGCAGAGTCAGGATTTGAACCTAAGTCGTCTGACTCTAAAGCTGGCCCTCTCCATTGCTCACCTAGCTCATAAATGCAGATATTAGAAAATAAATTGCTAATAACACTTCCCTTGGACAGATGGTTGTGAAAGTCTAGATGCTGCACGTGCTGTGATAACTAGCACATAGAAGACACTCAGAACATTCTTGTTGAAGATATTTCAGATGTGAAGTATGGTGTGACCGTAAGCTAATGAGAATGAATTTGTTAAAACACACTGGCACATATCCGTTGAAATGAGTATGGAGACTTTAAAAATAACCCCTTTGAGAACAAAGTTGGGTGATGTAGTGGTGTAGAATGATGCAGTTGGAGTCAAGAGATCTGAGTTCAAATCCTGCCTGAGACACTGGCTATATGTCCTTAAGTAAGTCCTTTAACCTCTGTATACTTCAGTTTGTTCATCTGTAAAATGGGGATAGTAAGAGCATCTACCTTGCAAGTTTGTTGTGAAGATCATATGAGAAAATATTTGTAAGGCATTTAGACTGGCACATTGTTGTTCAATGGCGTCAGATTCTTCATGTCCCAATGTACCATACTGTCCATGGGATTTTCTTGGCAGAGATACTGGAATGGTTTGTTTTTTCCTTCTCCAGTAGATTAAGGCAAACAGAGATTAAGTGAGTTGCCCAGGGTCACACAACTAGTAAGAGTCAGAAGTCACATTTGAACTCAAGTCTTCCTGGCTCCAGGTCCGGTGCTCTATCCAGTGAGCCACCTAGCCACCTCCAGACTGCCATGTAGTAGACGTTTAATAAACGTTAGTTCCTATTCCCTTCCCTTTTCCCCTACTTAATTCCTCCATGACTTTGGTCAGCTCTTAGGGTCTCAGTTTCCTCATTTGTGAAGTTATGCAGTTGGCCTAGATGATCTCTGCAGTCCCCTTCCAGGTCTACATTCCATTATCTTATGATTGCCTTGAACAGTTAAAAAACTGCCTCTGAAGGTGCTTCCAAAAAAAAAGAGTCTCCCAAATAGCCTTTCTTTGATATCCACATCTAATTAGTTGCCTGTTGATTCTCTCTCCACAAGACTTCTTTCCTGTGCCCTATTCTTTCCACTCATACAGCTGTCAGTCCAGCCCAGACCTTCAACATCATTTTCCTGGACTGTTGTAAAAGCCTCCTAGTTGGGTATCCAGTCTCTCCTTCCACCAGTCTTTCACACCATCCACAAGATCTTGTAGGCCAGGCTTCATATAGCCAAAGAAAAAAGCAAGGAACTTTCACTGATAAATAGCCCTCTGAATTTAGAGTATTACACAAGGAGATAGGCTCTCCTCTCCAAAAAAAGGAAAATACTCAAGATGGATAAAGTTAAGCAACTTCCTCTCCAGTGAGCCCCACTGCTAACTGTAATAATCATCCATACTTATTAAACTACCCTGGCACCAAGGTCTGTCTACAATGGGAATTGCATTCAGGATTGACAGAGGGTTGATCTCCTTCCCTTGGCTTACCTAGTCCACACACCAGACAAGGGCCTGGTTTGTTCTCTATATCTGTTGTGTCAAACCATTGACATAGAAACATAGAAACAGGGGCCATTAAACCAAACATATCATAAGGATCTCTGCAGACCACATATTGACTCAGAAAACCTCATATTGACATTATTTATATTTTATTGTATTATTTATTTTGTTAAATATTTCCCAGTTACATTTTAATTGTTTTGGCAGTACTAGAGAGTGTTGTGGGCTGGCAGTATTTTGATGCCACTGCTCTACATCATAGTTTTGTTCTTACTGCTCCTCAGCTCTATGATCAGCTTAAATATAGTCCAGAAATTCCTCTACTTATTCAAATAACTTCGTATGGTCTGAGATTTCCTCTGTTGAATTCAAGAGGCTTGGTCCAGACTCTCTTCTGTTGTTCTTCCATTGTCTCTCCAGTGCCACCAGATTACATCCTTACCATTACCACCTTTGCCCAGTAGGTCCTCTCTATCTTACAACTGCCATTGTGGTTCCTTAGACCGGTGCACTCCAAAACTTTTGATCATATATCCCTATCATTTATATTAAAAAAATTATTGTGCATCCCAATATATGTATGTTTACTTATTTGTAAATTATATACATATAATACCATATCAATTAAACATGTTACATAAATTATACAAAAAATGAAAACTTAAAAAGACTGCAACAAAGATGAAATATTTAGTCCTAGAGTGAATATGGAGACTCTGGAGTAGGGGAATGGAATGATCGGAATGATAAGATCTATTTTGGCAGTTATGTGGAAGAAAACCTGGAGAGGGGAGAGATGGGAAGTGGGGACACCAATTTGGAGGCTATCGTAGGAGTCCAGAGGAGAGTTACTGAAGGTCTGAATTAGGATAATGGCTGTTTGATTAGAGAAAAGGGGACAGATATGAGAGAGGTTGTGGAGATGGAAATGACAAAATTTGGCAACCAATTAAATAGGTGGAGAGAAAAAGTGTGAAGAGTCAAGGACAAAATTGAGATCTCGAACCAGGGTGACTGGAAGGGTGGTAGTACCCTACGCTGAAATAAGAAAGTTCAGAAGAAGGGGCAATTTTAGAAGAAATAGAATGTAATGAGATTTGAGGTGCACATTGCAATTCATTCGCTACCTTGGACTGCTGAAGCCACAAGGTGACTTGAGAGAGAAAGAAATGGAAAATTTTGCCTGCATAGCTATTGAAGATGCTTATATGTAATCATCTGAAAGGTCAAAGCCCTGTACCCTGAGAGATCAGTAGTAGGAAGGGTTGTGGTAGAGGCAGGGGTGGTGTTGAGCCATACTGAATGAAGAGGGTACTGTAGTTGGGTGGAATACAAGTCTATGATTGGCTATTGCTAGGAGGGTGGGATGGAGCCCATTTCCCCCCCTCCCACAGTTGGATGATCCCATACCTTTTAGGGTCATGCCACAAGCCCCCTTGCAGTCATGTCATAGCCCTCTGGGGATACATGGTCCTCACTTTGGCCAATGTCCTACAGAACAGGGGTCATTATAACCCCTGGTTCTCTGATGAAGTCATGCATAGACTTCCCTTTATCTTCTGTGTTCAGATTTTGAGGTCTGGCCCTTTGTTACCTATTTGTCTCTGCTTTTTTTATTAAAGGCTAAAGTGAAGGTTGTTCCCTAGTGTTTAATATAATATCAAGAAAACTAGAGGAAAGCCATTGGATAGACCACCTGGAAGAACTTATGCAAGGCCATGAACATGGTGAGTGCAAGGATAAGAGGGTATGATTGGATTTCATTCTGCATTGATTGAGAGAGTGCCCGCATCAGTGAGGTCACAGATCCACCAAGTAGTGATTCATCCACATATAACATACTAGGCTTTGCCCTCCTCACCATGCTGCCTATACAGTAGGGCTTTAAATGGGTCCTTTACAAATAAGTCAAGTACGAATGCAATCTGGTGTTGCCATCCTCAGTCCTCTGTCACATGCATCTGCAAAGGCAGTCTCTTATTAGTCCCCAGTCACCTACAAAATTGTTCAGACTCCTTGACCTGACATTCAAGGCCCCCACAGCTTGGCTTAAACCTACCTTTCCACAATACTCTCCCTGAAATAATTTACACTTGCCGAGTTGGACTGCTCATAGTTTGCTGGATAAGTCCAAGATCCAGGAAAACCCCACAAAGAAAGGAAATGGTGGACAAGATGAAACTTATACACATACAGAAGTGCTCTTCTACTCTCACTACCCAAACTTCCTTGCTGCCAAATCCCATCCCCACTTGTCTTTCACTTTACAACCAGAGATAAAGCTAAAAATGCTTATACACACTTCCCAATTTTCCTTATAACTATATTCCATCACCAATACTGACCAAACCCACGCATGGCCTCACATGGCCTCAACTCCTGGCCCAGGTTGAGCTGGTGGCTGAGCCTACATCTTAGTTATTATTTTAATAGATTCCAGCTGTCTAGCTAACCAAAAGTCAGGAGGCCCTGGAATGCAGAGTAATTACACTACAAGAAACTCCAGAAAAATTTTTCCCAATCCTTATGCCTCGGCTGAGACCCACCCAGTGGCCCCACAGGCCAGGTCTGCATGAGAATTCCTGCAAATAGTAAGTATTAGCCATCCTTCACACTTGCATTCCATTTCATATTTTCCAAAGTGCTTTCATAGCTATTAGTTCATCTATTTCTCACAACACCCCAGTGAGATAGGCAGGGGAGAGATTATTGTCCCCATTTTCATAGATGAAGAAACTGAAGCCAGGAGAGGTTAAATGTTTGGGCCAAGGTCACTTGGCTAGTTAGTGGTAGAGCCAAAATCAGAGCCTAGAACTCCTTATTCCCATGGAACAGCTCTTTCCATTTTTTTCATAGATAGTTTTATATTAGCACTTAATAGCAACTCACATGTCTATGTACAATCAAAGCCAACAAGCATCTCTATGTTGATGATTTTCAAATCTGCATACTTTGCCCCAGCCTCTCTGCTGACCTCCAGTCTCACATTTCCAGCGCCTTTCAAACATTTCAAACCGGATGTCCAATAGACCTTATAGTCAATATACCCAAAACTGAATTCATTATCTTTCCCCCTAAACCCTCCCAATCTTCTTCCTTCTTCTATTATTATAGTGGGCAACGCTATCTTCCCAAACCCTCAGGCTCACAAGCTAGGAATTAAGAGGAACTCCTCATGATCTTTCCCCCTCCTTCCCTCAATCTGTCATCAAGGCTTATTCATTTCATCTTTGAAACATCTCTTAAATATATTTCCTTCTCTCTAATATACCATCATTCTGGCTCAGGTTCCCATCATCTCAGGCCTAGACTATTGCTGTAGCCTGCTGGTGGGTCTGCCTGCCTCAAGTCCCTTCCCAATTTATCCTCCATTCAGTCACCAAAATGGTTTCCCTAAAGTGAAGGTCTGACCACGTCACTCCTCTATTCAATAAACTTCATCGGCTCCCTATCATCTGTAGCATCAAATACTCTCTGTTTAGCATTCAAAATCCTTCACAACCTAGCCCCCTCCTACAATTCCCATGTTCTTACACCTTATTCCCTGATGTGTACTCTTTGATGCAGTGGCACTGGCCTCCTGGCTCCTCTATGAATGAGATGTTCCATCTCTTGGCTCTGGGCATTTTCTCTGATTGGTCCGTATGTCTGGAATTCTCTCCCTCCTCTGCTCTAACTATTGACCTCCTTGGCTTCCTTTAAGTCTCAACTAAAATCCTATCTTTTACTGTAAGCCTTTCCCAATTCCTCTTAATTCTAGTGCCTTCCTTCTATTAATTATTTCTTGTGTATATTCCCTGTATATGTATGTATGTGTATTCCTGTAAATATTTCATACACATACATGTATATATGTTCCTATAAATATTTCCTGTACACATATTCCTATTCTGTATGTAGATTATTTGTTTATATTTGTTTGCTTGTTGCCTTCTCCATTAAATTACAAACTTCTTGAGGTCAAGTACTATCTTTTGCCTCTTTTTGCATCCTCAGTGCTTAGCAGAGTGCCTGATATATAACAGGTACTTAATAAATGTTTATTGACAAAGGGCTATAAAACCTGTGCATACCCTTTGACCCAGCAATACCACTTCTAGGGCTGTATCTCAAAGAGATCATACAAATGGGAAAAGAACCCAAATGGACAAAAATATTTATAGAAGTTCTTTTTGTTGGTGACCGAGAATTAGAAATTGAGGGGATGCCCATCAATTGGGGAATAGCTGAACAAGCTGTGGTATATGAATGTAATGGAATACTATTGTGCTATAAGAAATGATGAGCAGGCAGACTTCAGAAAAACCTGGAAAGACTTATATGAACTGATGGTGAGTGAGGGGGACCAGAACCAGGAGAACATTGTACACAGTTACAGCCACAGTGTGTGATGACTGACTTTGATAGACTTGGCTCTTCTCAGCAATGCAAGGTTCTAATACAACTCCAAAAGACTCATGATGGAAAATGCTATCCACATCCAGAGATAGAATTATGGAGTCTGAATGCAGAACAAAGCATACTATTTTCTCTCTCTCTTTTTTGTTTTGTTTTTTCTTTCTCTTAGTTCATTACATTGGTTGCAATTCTTCTTTGCAACATGACTAATGTGAAAATATGCTCAATGTGAATGTATATGTAGAGCCTATGTCGGATTGCATGACGTCTTGGGGAGGGGGGAGAGGGGAGGAGAGAGAGGGGGAGAAAATTTGGAACGCAAAAGCTTGTGGAACTGAATGTTGTAAACTAAAAATAAATAAATAAATTTTTAAAAGTTGATTGATTGACTAATAATATCTTTCATGCTTTGTAGTTTATTTTCCTCTTGGTGATCCAATGAGGCAAGATGCTATAGTGGAAAAAGCATTGGATTTGGTGTCAGAAAACCTGGATTAGAGTCCTGGCTTTTCTACTTCCTGTCTGTGCAATCTCAGGCAAGACACTTTTCCTCACCTGTAAGTGAAGAGGTTGGACTGGAGAATTGATCTCTGAGGTTCCTTCCAGCACTACTAAATCCTTTGATCTTTGAGAGAGAAAGAGTGATTATCATAAAAAAAATTCTTGTCTCTCAACTCTGTGAGAGCAAAACCATTTTTGTTTCCCTGAGAATGATTGGTGTCAGAAGTAGAATTCTGGAGGCTCCCCAAATGCTCTTTGCTCAGTATAGTTCTATAAGGCCAGCCCTGTTAATAGACTAGGGAGGAATTAGTTATATTGAGCACTAGCTGTGCTAGATTCTTGGAGAGATACAAAAGAAATACCATATAAAATGAGATTTCAGCCTCAGGGAACTTACAATATAGTTGTAGAGACGATTCAATTCAACAAGCACTTATTAAAAGGGCCTACTATGTGTGAGGTACTATACTAGGTGCTGGGGATGCAGAGACAAAATGATGAATCCGTTCCTGTCCTCAAATAAGTGACATTCTACTGGAAATAAGATGGGTATATTGAAACAACTGCATGTAGAACAACCAATCAATCAGTAGGCATTATTGTCTGCTATATTACCAGGCACTAGTTGTTTTCCAATTATTTTTTAGTTGTGTCTGACTCTTTGTGACCCCATCTAGGGTTTTCCTGGCAAAGATACTAGAGTGGTTTGCCATTTCCTTCTCCAGCTCATATTACGGATGAAGAAATTGAGGCAAACAGGGTTAAGTGACTTGCCCAGCACCACACAGCTAGTGAGTGTCTGAGGCCAGTGTTGAACTCAGGAAGATTCTAGGCCTGGTACTGTATCCACTGCACCACCTAGATGCCCCTACTAGGCTCTAGACCCAGGATAAAATGAGGAAATATTTATAAAGTGCTTAGCACAGTTTCTGGCACATAGTAGGTGCTTAATAAATGCTTATTCCTTTCCCTTTGTTAAAACAGAAGAGAATCAAGTGCTAGATTGTGTGGGACTGATGAGTATCATAAGATTTCCAAAAAAAGAGAGAGATCCCTGCTTTTTTTTGAGGGAGTGCAGTGGAAGAGTCCATCAAAGCTTACTGGAGGAAGCTTAGTAGGATTTATATTGCTTCTCATCTTTTCCCTCCAGCCAGTCTTTTATGTACCTTGGCCCTGTTCCACTCCCCACCTGCTATTCTGGAATCTCCCTGCCACCATGAGTGCTACTCCATCAGGACTCTGAGAATATACAAACATGGGAATCTCCCTTAGTTCAGATCCCCAAAATTCTTCTAGTCCAGGTTCCGGGGGCAGTTTGGAGGGACTAACTGTCCTACCTTGGGTAAGTCACTTTCTTTCTCTGTCAAGTCAGACTGTTTGTCTAGATGTCTCCTTCCTGTTCTAAAGTCTTATGATATGTCATCCTATGGTCTTAAGTCATAGTCTCCAGATCGAGCCACCATGGTTTGAGTGAGATAGGAGGATCCTTAGGTTCACATCACATTTACAGTTATCCCTTCCACATCACAGAGATTATAAGCACAGTGTCTCCACAATCTGGAAAATCCATGTAAAATTTTTTGGCCCTCCCTTCATACCAGAGAAGTCCGAATTATTATGGTATTAAAAGATAAAGTATGCTGATATTATATAATACTATATGTATGTTTTATGCATTTCTGAGTTTCTAAACTTCTTCTGTGTTATCTGCTGGTTTTCTCATGTCATCCATGGTTTCCACAAAACTGCCCCCAAATTCCCACTTAATTTCTTATGACAACCAGTGATATATAGAAATCAAGATGGGGAAAGTCATGATGTGGAAGGGATAACTGTATATTAGGACAAGTCTTTCCCTGACCCATCCCCTAGATGGGACACTTCCTGAAATTAAGGACAGTCTTCTCTTTCCCTTGTATTTCCCTAGAAGACCTACCATAGGTTTGGCACATTAGAGCTTCCCAAGAAACACTTTTTCACTTACCAGCTTTCCAGCTTCTCTTGCATGGCTCCCCATACCTGTAACCCTCCTGTCCCCATACTGGAGTTACTTCTAGATGCCAGAGGTTGCAAAGTGGACACAATGGTCTAGAATATTTGTGTCAAACTCAAATAGAAATGGGGACCACTAAACCATACATGAGGATCTTTATTGGCTGCATACTGACTTAGAAAACCATATATTAACATTATCCACGTTCTATTATGTTTTATATTTCTTTTGTTAACTATTTACCAGTTACATTTGGGAGTATTGTGGGCAGTGTGTTTGACACTCCTGGTCTAGACAATTATATTTTTAAGGCACCTACACTGGTCTATATAGTCAAAGCTATGGTTTTTCCAGGAGCAATGGCTGTGACAGTTGGACTATAAGGAAAGCTAAGGGCCACAGAATCCATGCTTTTGAATTGTGGTGCTGTAGAAGACTTTTGAGAGTCTCTTGGACAGCAAGGAAACCATCAGTCAATATTTAGATTAATTCAGAGTATTCACTAGAAGATCAAATACTGAAGCTGAAGCTTAAATGGCCCCATAATGAGAAGATAGGACTGATGGTGGGAAAGATTGAAGGTAAAAGGAGAAGGGGTTGGCAGATGATGAGATGGATAGATAGTGTCATGGAAACAAAGAGTATGAACTTGAACAGACCAAGAGATAGAAGAGCCTGGTGTGCATACATGGGGTCACGCAGACATGGACATGACTGAACAATGACACTGGTATCCCCACAGTTGTAAAGAAGTAAGAGATAATATCTCTAGACCCCATCTTTCTTGCTCTAGGACAGTATTATTAAGGGAAGGAATATTGAGGGAAAGGAAAAAATATTTAATGACCAAATGTATGCTGTACATATGCAAAGCTGATGCTTTAGACACACTGTCAATCTTGTATCATCATCGTTTTTGTCATCATCATCATTATCAGCTGTTTTGCAAATGAGAAAATTGAAACTTACAGAGGCTGTGACTTGAACATGATCTTATAGCTACTGTGTGGGAAAAAGAATTTGAACCCAGGTTTTCTGACTCATGTATAATGACAACAGCAACTAACATTTATATATTGCTTTAAGATTTGCAAAACACTTTGCATATTTTAATTCATTTGATCTTCGCAACAACCCTTGTGGCTAACTGCTGTTAATATCTCCATTTTAGATGAGAGGTATATGAGGCTGACCAAGGTTAAGTGCCTTGCCCAGAGTCACACAGGTAGGAAGTATCCGAGGCAGGATTTGAACTCAGGTCTTCCAGACTCCAAGTCAAGCAGTTTCTCTGAGATGCCAGTTTGTTAGTTAAAGTGGACATTTAAATAGGTCAAACCCATGCAGAACGACTGTGGTTTGCTGCCTGTTCCGTAGAAGAACTGGGCAGAGAGGTGATTGCTGGCCAGGGATCCACTCAGAACTCTGTTCCAAGGAAAACTAATCCTTTCTCAAAGTTGGAAAGGAGCTGGGTTATTCGCTCTCCAGACTTTGATCCAGGAAGAGCTTGGCAGCCAGCTAAAGTCAATAGCGCTAGGTCCACCAATGTAGACAAGTGAGAGGCAGAAAGTGTGTACATTTCTCACACAATCTATGGGCTTGCAACTTGAAGCTCACTGGCCTGAGCTGCAAGCCAGAAATCCAGTCCAAGTCTAGCAGTTGGGCATCTCAAGAGATTAGCTCCTGGCAGGAGGTGGGGGCTTCCCTGAAGAAAACCCAAGAAGAGAAGTATATGTAGAGAGCCCTGAGCTGGTATTCAAAAGACCAGACTTGGCTGTGGAGTGGCTTGCTTTGTGACCTTGGATTTGACTTCTCTGAGGTTTGCTGGCATCTGTCAGATAGGAAAGAGACTAAATGCTCTCTCTACTTCACTAGGTTATTTCAAAGGTTAAATGAGATAATAGATGTGAAGGTGCTTTGGAAAACTAAAAAGTCCTAAAGAAGGATCAGTTGTAAACCAGCGATTCTCAAACTTTTTTGGTCTCAAGATCTCTTTTCACTCTTAAGAAATATTGAGCATCCCTTAAAGAGCTTTTGTTTGCATGGGTTACATCTATAGAAATTTATCCTATTAAAAATGAAAGCATCTTAGTATTATTGTGAAAATAGTTTTGATCTCAAGGATTCTCCTGAAAGGGTCTTGGGATCCCTAGGGATCCTTAGACCACACTTTGAGAATTACTGGTCCAAACTTTAATTTTAGCTGCTTGATGGTTTTTTCCATGGGTGCGCCTGGGTGGGGTCTTTCTTCTCCTTTCTCCTGTCCAAATTTCCTCTCTTTTGCTCTCCAACTAACCATTTACCCTCTTCTTCACTTCCATCTCTCTTTGAAGAAGGAGATGCAGAACTCTGTGCCCTGACAGAAGGAGGGACAGGAAAACCTGCTCCCCGAAGCTGGAGAAACTTTCTTCTACTAATTGTTGTGGCTGAGCTGCTAGAGTTCCCAATGAACCTCAATAGTACTGACCACCACAGACAGATATCTTTTAGTTGAATATTTTTTTTAAAAAGTTAGTTATTATCCCTAAGACAGCATTGAGAAATTGTTCTGATGTATTTTGTCCATCGGTATGTAGAAAAACATATAGCTCACATCTATTGTTTATCACATGACTTATTAATTAAACCATTTGCACAGTGACCAGCGTCATAATATTAACACATTTATATAGCACTTCAAGGTCTGTAAAGCACTGCTCACGTTAATACTCTTGAGGGAAGAGTCATCTTTTGAAGAAACTGAGACAGGTTAAAATCACTTATCCATGGTCCCGCAGCTAGCAAGTGTCTGATGTAGGATTTGAAGTGAAGCCTTCCTAACTCTACACCCTATGCTCTAACCTCAAGACCACCTAGCAGCTACATTGGGTGAAGGGCTTCATCCACTGGGGTTAAGAAGACCTCAATTTAAATCCCATTACTAATATTGGTCGTATTGTTGTTGTTCTTCCATTGTTTCAGTCCTGTCTAACTCTTCGTGACCCCATTTGGGTGTCTTTTGGCAAAGATAATGGAGTGGTTTGTCATTTCCTTCTCTAGCTCATTTTACAGATGAGGAAGCTGAGGCAAACAGGGTTAAGTGACTTGCCCAGGGTCACACAGAGTCTGAGGCTGGATTGGAACTCAAGTCTTCTTGACTCCAGGCCCTGCCCTCTATCCACTGTGTCACTTAGCTGCCCTGTTACTAGTCATATGCCCACAGGCAAATCACTTAATCTCTCTGTGCCTCAGATAATGATCACCTCTAGTAACCACCTCACAAGGTTGTTGTGAGACCCCAAGGAGATAATGCATACCAAGTGCCTTGTAAACTTTAAAGCAATACGTTAATATCAGCTATCATTATTATATATACATTGCCTGGTCCCTAGTAATTCTTAAGATCTAAGCGTTGTATAAAGTAGCAGTGTTATGGTTGCTCTTTTGAAATATCTTTATTCCTTGGATGCTATTTGGGCCATTCCAATTTCCTTGTTTCTTGCCCCAGTGGAAAGTCATTTGGGCTTCCCAACACACGCCACTCGGAAGGACTTCAGGGCTCTGCTTAAGGATTTAAGCTGGTGGCCGTCTCCCTTGGGCCCAGTGGCTTGGGACAGGAGATACTTCTGTCAGTTGCTCAGCTGCCAGGACTATCTCTGCGGTCTGGGCTGTTTACAGGTGAAAGCACGAAGTGAACCAATTTCAGGCTGAGGGAAGCATGTGCCCGAGTCCCCAAGGGAAAGCTGCATAGCACTGCTTCTGGGGGTCATTTAGCCAAACCAGATATTATGGAAATCAGGATCACCCTTTTGGTCTCAAGTTCCTTTGTGGGTTGGGTTTTGAGTTGTTGGTTTTTTTTTTCCAGTTCAAAATAAGGCTAAATTATGACTCAGCCCAGACTTAAAACCACCGGAATGTGATCAGAGTAAGGAGGTTATTTATTTAAAGAATAGAAGGAATCTGGCAGGACATGGGGAGTAGTTGGCAGAGTTAGAGAGGGTGAGCATAGCTCCTGGTGCGGCAGAAAGACTAAGGGATTGGAGGCCAAAAAGAACTCTGTTCAGTCTCATTACCTATGTGACCTCTGGCACATCACTTAACCCCTGGAGTCCTCAGTTTTCTGTACATGATCTTAACACTTGCTTCCACTTCTAAACCTATGCTTTTATGAACCTGCCTCAGGGAGTGGGCCTCCTTCTGACCTTCCTGATCCTAATACAGATGGCATATCTGAGGAGCAGAGAGGAAGAAAGGCTACTATCTCAGTTGGTGAAGTGGCTTCTCCTGATACTGTTCCCCATGCCCTCTTCCCCTCAGGATTTGGGGGCTCTTTTGGGGGATGTGACCTTTGGAACATAGGCCTAATCACTTTACAATGCTCTAGCACACCTAGCGTGTTTTAACCGTTGGCTCTCTAGGGGTGAGAATGTATGCAAGACACACTTTTAAGTTTAATCTACATTAACATTTTCTCCAAGACTTTCTTAAGCCTAAGCAATCAGCAAAATGATAAATCAAGCTCTGATTTGCAGGTTTGCTGAATTCCAAGGTATAAATGCTCACTGAAGATTTAACAATCTGTTCTCTGGAGCCTGAATGGTCTGGCACACCCCTGCCTATACTTTCTACACCCTTCTTTTGGAGTGACACCTAAACAGAAACTTATCCTCTGGCTAGTCAGGAGTGTGCAAGTCAAGTAAACAAACATTTTAGAGTACCTACTATGTGCCAGGCTTTGTGCTAAGTGTCAGAGATATGAAGAAAGGGAAAAAAAATTCAACAGTCCTAGCTCTCAAGGAGTTACAGTCTAATGGAAGAGACAATATGCAAACAATTAGGTACAAACTAGATATAGACAGGATATATTGAAGACAATCTTTGAGGAAAGGTATTAGCATTAAGGGGCATCCAGAAAGACTTCTTGTAGAAGGTGGGATTTTAGCTGTAACTTGAAGGAAGCCAGGAGGCAGAGATGAAGAGGGAAAGCATTCTAAGTGTGGGGGACAGCCAATGCAAGTAAATAGAACCCAGAGATGGATTATCCTGTTCAAGGAACAGCAAGAAAGCCAGTGTCCCCAGATCACAGAGTACCCAGAGAGGGGTAAATTGTGAGAGAACTGGAAAGGTATACCTGGGCCAGGTGATGAAGGGCTTTAAAAGCCAAAGAGGGGATTTTTAAAATTTGATCCTGGAGGTAATAGGGAGCCCTTGAAGTTTGGTAAATAAGAGATCGCCAAGTTAAGAACCTGTATATAGATCGATTTGTCAGCTGAAAGATGGGGGGGAGAGAAGTGAGATGAGGAGACCAACCAGAAGGCTGTAGCACTAATCCAGGTAAGAGATGAAGGCCTGCGCCAGGGTAGTAGGAGTAGTGTGAGAAGAGTGAAGGGGGCATGTGTGAGAGATGTTATAAAGGTAAAATCAGCAGGACTTTGCAACTGATGGTTTAGATATGAGGAGCGAGAGAGAAGGAGGAAACGCAAACTCTCTTGCTTTAAGAGTGAGGAATGAAGGTACAAGTGCTACACAAGCAGCAATTACATAAAGGAGATAGAGATTCCATTCTTGTCCTGATCAAGAGACATATCTTCAGCCCTTGTTCACATCCTCCCTGAGCATCTCCTTAAGGGGCTCAAAATCTACTCAACATCTACTTCTACGACTCATACTCACCTCTCCTTCCTCACAACTCCTTTTTCAATTGCTGTCTGGACCACGTGATCTGAACTTGATGAGTTCATGTACTATTCTTCTGTCCTCTGATCACAATTTTGTGATTTATCACAGCCACAGATTGCCCAATACTTGGTAACTTCAGTGCTTCAGCAACCTATGATTAAATCTGTCTGGGGACTCTTTCCACTGCCTCCCCATCGTGATAACAGAAGGTCTGTAGACTCCAAATTCATCATCTTGGAGTTAGTCTTGACAATGAGCCTCTCCAAACTTAGCCAGGCCGGCTCTTGGATGACATGCATTCTTGGACTTGAAGCCTTTCCAGCTCGGCAGGTAGGGCCTGACAGAGCTCGAGCTTGTATTTTGCAGCCTCAAAGCTTTTGAGAATCCAGTGGCAGCCCTATGCCATCAGGAGGCATCTGAGTCAAGCTTTAATGGAAGTTTTATGATAATTATAATTTGAGTGGACGTTTTATTATATTGCTAATGTGTGTTTTGAGGAAGCATGGTGTGGGGAGAGAGAGAGAGAGAGAGAGAGAGAGAGAGAGAGAGAGAGAGAGAGAAGGAGAGAGAGACAGAGATGGGCTGGAAGTTTGGAAGACCCAAGTTCAAGTTCCCGTTCCAGCATATAATCACTTTTTGACCCTGAAAAGTCACTTCCAGGGCCCTAGACAACTTTCTAAAACTATAAATTGCAGGGGGGAGGGCAGATAAGCCTTGGTAAAGGGAATTTGCTCATCCAAAGTCCTATATCTAAGAAATCACAGGTCCAGTTCAAAAAAAGAACACATACACAGACATACAAACATAGTGTCCCAAAAGCCTTAGTGCAATTTTAAGTTACAATTGAATTAAGACTTTTGGGACACTCTGTGTACATGTGTGTATTATGTGTATATATTGCATATATATATTTGTACTACATGTATGTATATGCATGCATGCGTAGCATATAGAGAAGTCACATTATGTAGATCAGAAAGACTCGGGTTCAATTCTTGTCTTTGCCACATACTGCATGGATTCCACATCACTTAATCTCTCAGTGTCCCAGGAAACTTCCCAAGAACAGTTTGTTGCTAATTGACCTATTGGAATTTCTTCATTGGGAGCTTCTCAAGATAATGAAATCATAAGTATGGACAAAACTCACCAGTGTATGGTATGTTATAATGTCTTGTTAACAAATTAATTCATGCATCTCATTTGTCTCTCTACTTAGACAATATGCTCTTGAAGGGCGGTTAAGAAGCTAAGTGGGAGGGGCAGCTAGATGGCACAGTGAGTTACAGCACTGGCCCTGGAGTCAGGAAGACTTGAGTTCAAATCCAGCCTCAAACACTTGACAGACTTACTAGCTGTGTGACCTTGGGCAAGTCACTTAACCCCAATTGCCCTGCCGAAAAACAAACAAACAAAAGAAGTTAAGCGGGTTGTAGTGGAAAGAGCACTGACTTTGGAGTCTGAAGCCAAGGTTGGAGTCCTGTCTCTACAGACAAGTTCATTTAATCTCCTGAACTTTCATAACTTCCGTCTCTTGAGATAGGTTGTTGTGGGGTTGTTGTGGGTATCAAATGAGATAATGAATGTAAGCTATAAGACTACTCAAATATCAGCTATCAGGTTGTGTTTTAGATAGGATGTGGGGGCTGGAGTCAGGAAGACCTGAGTTCAAATCCTACCTGAGAGTGGCTTTGTGGCCCTGCTTAACCTCTATGCCTCAATTTCTTCAAGTGTAAAATGAGAATAGTAATTGCACCTATCTAATAGGGTTATTATGAGAATCAAATTAATTAATATAGACAAAGTACTTTGCAAACCTTAAAGTTCTATATAAATGTTAGCTGTTATTTTTAATGATCCTTTGGCATCTTTTAGTGTATCAGGATTGAGTACGTAGCAGAAACTCAGTAAATACTTGATTTCAGGACTGATATAGGAGGGTAAGAGATAAAAAAATAAAAAGTAGAATAGAAGAAATGGAGAAGTAGAAGAGAAGAAAGAAAGAAAGAAACTAATAAAAAGGACAGGGAAAGGTGTTGGGGGTAAAGAAAGAAACTTAGGTTGGACCAATCCTCCCTCATTGGCTCTGTAACAAACATTTTCTTTTTCTCTACCTACCTCAAAGGGCTGTTGTGAGAAAAGCACAGACTTGTTGAGGAAAAAGTCCTGAAGTTTGAGCAGAAAGTCCCTTGGACATCCATCCCTTATATATAAATATATAAGTATAATTTAAAAATGATTGCACATGAAGGTGCAAACATACGACTTGCTATTCCTTTTAAATAGATAATGAAGTTATCACGCAAATTTCTTTTTTTTCTTCCCTCCCTTCCCCTGCCCCAGTGTTGGCTACCATTAGACACAAGTATACATATATATATACATTTATATATACACACACATATATGTAAAATCATTCTATATATACTTCTATTTATCACTTCTTTCTCTATGCCATCTTAATCATACCTAGCATTTATATAGCACTTTACAGTTTGCAAAGCACTTTATAAATATTATCTCATTTTATCTTCATAAGAACCCTGAGAGGTAGGTACTATCATTATACCCATTTTATAGATGGGAAAACTGAAACAGACAGAGGTTAAGTAACTTATTCAGGGTCACACAGCTAGCAAGTGTCTGAGGCTAGATTTAAACTCAGATTTTCCTGAATCCAGGTCTAGTGCTCTCTATCCACTGTACCACCATTATGTGCCTTTACTTGGATTTAATTACATCTACTAGATGACTATTCAAGGTAAGCTTACCAG
>CM053622.1:554809475-554926220 GCA_028646595.1 Phalanger gymnotis
CTGGTAAGCTTACCTTGAATAGTCATCTAGTAGATGTAATTAAATCCAAGTAAAGGCACATAATGGTGGTACAGTGGATAGAGAGCACTAGACCTGGATTCAGGAAAATCTGAGTTTAAATCTAGCCTCAGACACTTGCTAGCTGTGTGACCCTGAATAAGTTACTTAACCTCTGTCTGTTTCAGTTTTCCCATCTATACAATGGGTATAATGATAGTACCTACCTCTCAGGGTTCTTATGAAGATAAAATGAGATAATATTTATAAAGTGCTTTGCAAACTGTAAAGTGCTATATAAATGCTAGGTATGATTAAGATGGCATAGAGAAAGAAGTGATAAATAGAAGTATATATAGAATGATTTTACATATATGTGTGTGTATATATAAATGTATATATATATGTATACTTGTGTCTAATGGTAGCCAACACTGGGGCAGGGGAAGGGAGGGAAGAAAAAAAAGAAATTTGCGTGATAACTTCATTATCTATTTAAAAGGAATAGCAAGTCGTATGTTTGCACCTTCATGTGCAATCATTTTAAAATTATACTTATATATTTATATTACGAAAATGCTTGTTTAATTCCATAATTTTTAAAAAATAAATAAAAAATTTTAAAAAGATGGCATAGTAAAAAGAGCAGCTCCAAACCTTGGCATCCTCTCCATGAACAAACATGATGTCAATAAGGAGATTATGTACAAATTTAGAGAACCCCATTAGTGAGGTACATGTAAGTGCGACTAAGGGAGCTCACACATCGGGTACAGCAAGGTCCTGATATCTTTTCTTCTCTTCTTGTGGTGTCCTCATGCTGTTTACCTCTGGGTGAAATGTCTTTGCTGGGTAAATAATTCTGCTGTAAGACACCATGGCAAATTCCCCCACCTGTTGCCTTCTGGTAGAGGAGGCCAGGATCACGCTCCTCAAAGCTGCTTCCTGCTTCCAGTGTCTCAGAGCTGGCAAGCTTAGTTTTTGAATGATCATCATGGGTGTGATGTCAAGCTCCCCTTCCCAACTCTATCGGGATTTTATTTCTCATGGTTTCCTATAGGCATACTAGGGCTTAGGCAGGTTTGGTTTTTTGTTTGGTTTTGGTTTTTTTGCTCTGAGTTTAACATATTAACACTTCATTATTTCTGTTATCCCGCTCTATAATTCTGCCTTTCATCTGCTCCTTACTTTCTGTGTTTAATTAACTTGGGGGCAGAGGGGGAGAGGAGAGGAAAACTAATTTCCCTCCTCCCCGTACAATAATATATAAAATCACTGATGTGGGTAAATACACAATTGTACATATACATAGTGGATTATACATAGTAGGACATATACATAGTACATATACATAGTAGGACAGTTGTAACACTTTAAGGTATTGTTGTTGTGACATTTAAGGTATCCTAGAAATATGCGTGTAGATGTGGGTGTTGGATATATTTCTGTAGCTCAGGGAGAGACACTTTTGTTCATAGTCAGGTCTCAACCTTAGATTCACTTTGAATAGATAAGTTACAAAGCTGGATTTTGTAGATGGGGCTGACACAGGGACACATCCCCACCCCTCTCACACCCCTTACTGCTAAATAGGTTTCAGGACACCAGCTGATTCTCTCTCTGAAGCTCGCACAGACAGTAAATAAGGAGCAACTTCCACCCCCCACCTCTTTCCCAATTTGCATTTCCTCAATGGTGCTGAATTCCCTAGCAAAGAACTGGCTGAAGCTTTTAATAAACATGAGAAGGCAGGGCTTGGGGAGGGGTGGGGAGCAGGATGGTGAGGGAGGGAGATTGGGAATTCTGTACCCACTGCAAACCCACACAAGAGACTCTCACCCATTGACTAGGAGCTCAGGGCTGGCAAAAATTCAGAAGCCGAGCTTGTAGGAGAACATGTGCTTTCCCTGGGAGATTCTCCAGCCACCAGGCACTTCGGAAGGGCTCACAAGCAGCCGTCCTTGCCTGAGTTCCTTGGGCATGGCATCATTCCGGGCATGCCTACTCAGACAGCTCTGGGGCCAGTAAGCTGTGAACAAACCTGTTTGCTTTGCCTGCGTATAGTACAGTGCAGCTCCGGCAGATAAGCCCTAATTGTTATGCAACTCCTTAGCATAAGCTCCTGGCATGGCTCTTATACTTCACTTGGGCTGAGATCATTCAAAATAGCAACAAGAAAGCATGTAACGAAAGGCCGGGCAGAAAAGAACGAAATCCCCTTTGCCTTGAAAGATCTAGGGATCAGCCAGTTCCTGACCTGAAGCCTCCAAAATGCTCAGTGTGATGTATTTTCTCCGGAGCTTCTTCAAGGTAAGCCGAGAACTTTTCCTGGGCTGTTTTGGGTTTCCTTGACTGTGCAGAAAAGGGAGGGGAAGAGAAATCTCAGAAGAGGAATGTGGGAAGTAGCTCATGGGGACCAGTGCCTGGTGCCCCTCTCTGGGCTGCAATTGGGTAGGGTTCAGAGCAGTTTGGTGTAGTGAAGATGATTATTGGCTTTAGTGTGTTTCAGCAGGCAAAAAAAAGGGGGGGGGGGAGGAGGGATAGGGTGGGTTAGGACCAGAGCCCCAACAAAATAAGTTTTTTGGGTGAGTTGCCGATGGCAAGCATGTTGGAATAATAAGAATAGCTGACATTTCTACAGAACTTTATATTTCACAAAGAATTTTCCTTCTATAGGGGTAGGTGTTAAACCTGCAAGTTTTATTAGACAGGTAAGAGAGGTGACATCACCTGTCTATAATCACACAGCCAGTTAGTGTAAGAATCAGAATTCAAAATGAGGCATGTCAAGTGACCCCAAGTCCAGTGTCCCTCTCACTACACTATGTTGCCTTCTCGTCCAGTTGTTCTCTGGGTACCTCCAGAATGCCAGGTGCTTTCTCAGAACACCTTGTTTCTAAGGAAGTCTTCAGATGATCAATCACCTTTGGTGTTTTCACTTTAAGTATGCCCTTTTTGCCACACACATGGGCGGAAGCATAGTACAAGACAGAAAGATATTTGGGTTTCCAATGCGGGTAGTTAGGTACTTCCTACATTAGAAATGAAAAGAACTACAATTTTAGACTTGGCCACAAAGGATGAATTATCCCTATCTAATGATTTGAACTTTTTGAAAGCTAAGTTCAAATCCCACTTCTACCCCTTATTACCTGTTTGACTTTGGGCAAATCTCATAGCCTCTCTTGGGCCTCAATTTTGATGGCCCTAGGTCCCTTCAAGCTTGAAATATATGATCTTCTGGATACAGATAAGAGCTGAGGTCGCCCATGGCTCACTTTCTGGTTTTGCCTTTCTTTGTACCCCTTTTGCTTGGCACAGTGCCTGGCACACAGTAAGGACTTAATAAATGCTTGCTGATAGATCATTGACGGATTTCCACTATGTCCTTGGTTATAGAGACTCTAACACCTATCAGAAGCTCCATTTCATTGTAGAATGATTAGAGAGTGTTTTTGCAAAGTGGCCCTTGCTAGAGTGCCTGGTCTTACAGAACACTCAATAACACCAATGAGGGCTGAATTAAATGCTTTTTGGTTCCTGGGTGAGAGAACATTACAACAAAAGGTGGCTTTGTTACTGTGTACAAAATGAGAGTGATATAAGAATCTTCACTGGGAGAAGAAAGCTAGCCTCTTGGATGAGTTGGTCTGTCCTAATCAGTTGGTCTAACCTACAATGTGTGATAGATAGTCACCCCAAAGCCATCTGTCCATATAACTGGTTGGCATTTGGAAAACTATTCCCCTTTTTTTTTTCTGTTTCCACCTCTCCTGTCACCAGCCCTATCTCCTCCCTTGCCCTTCTTTCTAGCTAGTACTATCCCAATAATGTGTGGTAATGACTATTGACTCATTTTTTAAAAAATTTTAAAAGGTCAGGAAAGAAAACCCTCTCGATATTTAGGCAGTGTGACTGACTAGGGCTAAGGGGTACAGAGATTGTGAGTGTGTGAGGAGGATGTGAAAACGTCTGTCACCCAAAGCCGGGCTAGAATTTCAAACTGACAGATCTGTGAGGGTAAGATGAAGTTCAAAGCTTCCAGGGTAGGAAAATACCACACTTGTCCTCCGGTCCAACTGTAAAGTCAGTACTGTGGGAAGAATGTCCATGAAACAGTTCATCCATAATGTTGTTGTTCTTTTCATTTCATTTCAGTAGTGTCCAACTCTTCATGACCCTATTTGAGGTTTTCTTGGTAAAGACACTGGAGTGGTTTGCCATTCTCTTCCCCAGCTCATTTTACAGACAAGGAAACTGAGGCAAACAGGGTTAAGTGACTTATCTAGGGTTACACAGCTAGTAAGTGTCTGAGGCTAGATTTCAACTCAGGAAGATAAATCTTTCTGACTTCAAGCCAGGCGCTCTATCCACCGTGCCACACCTAACTGCACCATCCATGATGAACCTTCAACAAAATCATGAAGTACATATAATTTGTCATAGCAATGTCTCCTCTTCCTGCTCACTCTCTGTTTTCAGACACTGAGTTCTCTTGTCACAGGGGCTCTACTGTTAAGATAATGTCTAGTAAGCTGTTAGTAATTGCATGTGGTCCCCTTCTTAGAAATATTCATAATGAAAGAGAGGATTTGGAAAGGAAGACCCAAAGGAATGCATTTCTAAGGCGAAAAATTTCTAATGGAAGCTTACTTACATAAAGGGAGGGGAGATTTTTTAGGAAAAGGAGCCTTCTCAGTACCCCTTAAATCACACTATATAGACTGTATCTTATTATATCTATGAATCCATGCTAGGGTCCTTTTAAATAGAGAGGGCAAGCCATTAACTCCATTTGGTGTTACCAGTGGTCTCTCACCAGAAAACAGAGAACTTTGGGTTTATTTTTAGCAGTAAATAGTCTTAGCAGAAGGCAGCACTGGAAACAGCAGTGGTAAGAGAGATACTGTTGAACTCCACCTCTCTTGAAGAAGCTTCCCCCCACAACCTCCCCCAACCCCAAAGAAAATAATATAGTAATTTAGGAGAAGCTTTCCATTAAAGGTAATTCTTGTTTATTTGAATAGCACCTGTCTGGGATTGCTTAAGGGCACAGACAGAGATTTCTGAGAAGTGGACTGATTCTTTTGTTCAGAAAGCAATACCATTAGTATTCTCTTAGTAACATTTTGATATGATCCATTATATTCCCTCCCATCCCATCTAATGCCATTCATATTTCCTGAGTTTACCTTGTCTTGTGCTAGCTGCAATGATATAAGACACTAAGGTTACCCTTATCAGATCACAGAACATTAGGGATAGGAGGGCTCATAGATATCATCTAGTCCAAGACTGCCCCCCATTTTATAGTTGAGGAAATAGAAGCCTAAATAAATGAAGTGATAAACATAATTACACTAACTTTCTAAGTCAGGGCTGTAGTGAATAGTAGGACAAAAAGCGAAAGGAAAGACCAGAGAAAAGAAAGATAACTTTGGGTTAGATTAGGCAAGAAAAAATTTCATAAAGGAGATGTGGCATGAAATGGATTTTGTATTCAGCATCAGACATCTGGATAAAAAGCAAAAAAAAAAAGTAATAAATCGTCCAGCTATTTCCAGATATCACAATGTTTTGGAATTGTATAGAGGTGTTCCTGTCTTTGGCTCTCTGTGTCAACATGGAGGTGAGAAATCATTAAGTAAAAAATCAGGACCAAATCTCTTTCTCTAGGGGTTTATAATGAAGTTGGGAATGGGTAGTATGTCAATGGTAATACAATGATGGTGTCACTCAATATATTTTGAGGTCAAACTTGAACTCAGGTCTTCCTGACTCTATCTACCATGCCACCTAGCTGCCCCCAAGAAAGAATAGACTATACTTAACGTATTTTCTTATAATATATAGGGACAGGGACTGTGTCTGTGATTTCATGGGTATAGGGCAATATTGGATGAAAAAGCCCTCTCTACCCTTCAGATCAGCCCTTTCTGTGCAATTTGTAATCTAATAGTTTAGAGAATTGCCTAGGACACTGAAAGGTTAAGTTATTTTCCTAGGGTCACACAACCACTTTGAGTTAGAGGTAGAACTAGAATGAATATCTTCCTGGCTTTGAGACAGATTCTTTATTCATTACACCAAATCTCTGCCCCACCTTTTCTTTCTTTCTCTCACCTTCTTCCTCCTTCTTCTATACACACATATGTGTCTATACACACATAGTTCAGAGCTGGCTGTATAGAAATTATACATACACACCTGCCTCTTCAATCAGATTCTTTAAAGTTCTTTGAAGGTAAGGATTAGTGTCTTTTCCTATATGCCACTGAACAAGGTCATCCAACTAGGCCCTCAGTAAATACAAATGAGACAAGCAAAGAAACCTGCATAGCCAGCTGTGAGTTACTTGGGGGTAGGTTATCTCTTTTGTTATCTCTATAGGCCCCTTGTTTTGCAACTTCTTTCTACTTCCTATGATTTAGGTACTTTGCTGTTCCCAGAAAAAAACAGCAAAGAGGGTGGGAAGGAAATGCATTTCAAAGAAGCCCATTACCCTGTTTGATGATCTACTTAGTAAAGTAGATTGTAACTTAGCTGGGATATACAGTAAGAGAAGGAGTATGTAATGTAAGTTTCTGCAATCATCCAGATGTTTACAAATATCTGAATGTCATATTATTATAATAGTATATGAAGTGAGAAGAAATGAGTGTTGGAACTAGGGTGGTAGCAGTAGAGATGGAGAGGAGAAACAAGATTTGAGAGATTTCAGAAGCAGATATGATAGATCTTGGCAACAGACTGGATTTATAAGTTAGGGGACAAGGGCAAGTCAAAGTTGGCTGCAAATGACTGTATTATCGAAAAGATTATGCTGCCATTCATAGAAATAGGTAAGGCAGGAAAAGATTTAGTTGGGAAGTTGTTCAATTGAGTGTTAAATATATTAAATTTGAGGGGTTGATGGTACATCTTGGTAAAGATGTGGCGTAGTTAGTTGGAATTATGTGATTGAAATTCAGAGAGAGGTTAGGGATTGAGACACAGATTTGGGAGTAATCTTTTTTTTTTTTAAAATTTATTTAATGGATTTAGTTTTCAGCATTGATTTTCACGAGAGTTTGAATTATGAATTTTCTCCCCATTTCTATGCTCCCCCCTCCACCCCCGCTCCAAGATGGCATATATTCTGGTTGCCCCATTCCCCAGTCAGCCCTCCCTTCTGTCACCACACTCCCCTCCCATCCCCTTTTCCCTTACTTTCTTGTAGGGCAAGATAAATTTCTATGGATTTGGGAGTAATCTACATAGATGTGATAATTGAAGTCACAGGAGTAAATAAGATTCCCAAGAGAGAAAGGTAGGAAAGACCACAGAAGTGAGGGCATATTCATGGCAAACTCTGACTTTTAGGGAAGAGAAGGAGCTGGCAAAAGATGCAGAGAAAGATTAATTAGAAACAAGAGAACCGTGAAGGTTCAGTGCCTCAGAATTTAGGGCAGGGCTGTTCAACCTTAGGTTTTTATTGAAACAATAGACCATATATTTTAATTTGCCATTTTTGTGAGAGCTCTGCTGTAGGTCAGCTTAGCTTACTAAAGCATTTATGTAAATTTCTATGCTTGTAGACAGGCCGCATGTGGCCCATGGGCCGCATTTTGGACAGCCCTGATTTAGGGGAAAAGAGGATATCAAGTAGGAAGGGTGATGACCCACAGGGTCCAATGCTACAGAGAAATCAAAGAGGAGTGTAGAAAAAAGACTGCAGGATTTGGGTATGAGGAAGTCTGTAGTGACTTTGGAGAGAATGGTTTTAATAGATTAGTGAAGATGAGAGAACAGATCACAAAGAGCTAAGTAGTGAGTAGGTATTGAGGAAATAGAGATATTAAGTACAGTTGATTCGTCTTGGGGGCAATTAAGTGGCACAGTGGCTAGAGTGCTAGGCCTAGAGTCAAGAAGACTTGAGTTTAAATCTGATGTCAGACACTAACTAGTTGTGTTACCCTGGGCAAGTCATCTAATATTGTTTGCCTCAGTTTCTCATCTGTAAAATGAGCTGGAGAAGGAAATGACTCCAGTTTTTTTTTGCCAAAAGGAATCATGAAGAGTTGAACACAACTGAAGAAATGATTAAATAAAAAATTTGTTTCTAGGAGTTTGGTGGTGAAGAGAGAGATGGAATTTTAGCTTGAAGGGGTGGTAGAGTCAAGGACAATTTTTTTTTCTTTTCATAATAAGGGAGACCTGAACATATTGGTTGGATATGGGGAAGGAGTCATTGGAGGGGGAGGGATATTGAAGATTTGTGAAAGGAAATAATTGATGGAAAAAGTTCATGGAGAAAAATATGATGAGATGGGATCATGAGCTTCAGCCAAGAAGGTCACCTCTTTTTTTGAGTTTGGAGGAAAAGTGACAATAGACAAGGCTGTAAAGAGATGTTCAACAATAGAATGAGAATGCCTTCTTAAGTAGTAAGCTCCTCATAGCTTCCTCTATAAAAACAGGCCATGACCTTCTCTGAAATTTATAATTTTAGAGAGCTGCCTAGAATACCAAGAGACCAAATGACTTGTGCAAAGTCATATAACCAGTATGTATCAGAAGTGGGATTTGAACTCAGGTCTTCCTGACTTCAAGGCCAGCTCTCTATCCACAAGAAAAACTTTCAATGTTATTATTTTTAAGGCTCATCTATCTCTCCCCTCCACAAGTGTTCATAATGCTTAATGTAAATCTCTTTGAAGGAAATCTCTGTCGTGAGCAGTTCCCCAGGACCCACTAGAATTGGGAGTACAAAGGGTTAACCCAACAGAAAGTAACATCGTCATATTAAGTCCTTTATATTTGAGCCTATGAACTAATCTGTGAGGTGGCACAGTGGAAAGAGGACAGGACTTGTAGTCAGAATGACTGAGGTTGAAATCCCAGGTTAGTCATTTAGCCGGAATCTCAATTTACTTATCTGCAAAATGGGCAGAATAAGTGCACCTACCTCACAGAATTGTTGAGGGGGCCAACTGAGAGAGTATATGTCTATTTCTACAAAGGAAGGGATTGAAACTCAGAGAGGCTGCAGCCCATATGTGTTCACACAGCTAACAAATACTAGGGGCAAGATTGAAATCCAGGTCTTCCGACTGCAAGGCCAACATATTATTCGTTATATCACATTCAATCTCATTTTTTTATTAACAAAATAATCCTGTGTATCTGGTACTTATTTCTGTGGCTAACTTGTTATTGGTTTCTCTCTATTAACAAACCAGAAATTCAGCCATATCTATGTAGCATCTTCATCTATGTTTAATCTCAATTTTTTCTGTGCCTTATAGAGTTAATAGTAATTCTCATCCCCTCTCTGATGCAGTTTTTCCAAATGCTTAATCCAAGGGGCAATGAAATACTTAGAATTAAGAGGTCATAAAGATTCCCCTCTATTATCTTTAATTCCAAGCTCTGGTAATAATCTCTATAGAAATTTAACTTTTTCAAAGCACTTTCAAGTCTCTTTTCCCATTGAATCCTCATGACAGCCTTTTGAGGTAAGTAGGATAGAATTATCACCATTTTACAAGTACAGAAACCAAACCTCAGAGAAATGAGATGACTTGCCCAAGGTGGTGACAGGGGTAGGACCAAAATTCAGGTCTTTTAGTTCTTCTTCTTCCGTTTTTTATTTTTCCCATACCACCTTTCATATGGGAAAATAACATAGTTTTGCCCCAGATAGCTAAGTTATTTCTTTGAGATTTCCAGGCTCCAATTTTCCAGTAAGATACAGAGCCCTTAAACATTTAATGTACTCAACATGAATTTTCCCAGATACTGGGAACAATTAGCGTGGTGATAGCTTTAGTTCCAGAAGTAACAGATCAGCTGGGTAACTGTAGTGACAGAGTACATTGTACCCAAGGCTCCCCCATTAGCCTGGGAGCAAAGGAGCCAGTGAATTAAATATAGAACTGGCAATGCAATGTGCAGTCAAAGTTTCAGCTGTCTTCCGGCCAATATGGAGCATGGAATGTGTTAGGGAATACCCGGGCTGCCAGACATGCCCTACCATGCCAGCCATCTTTACCATCTTTGCTTAGGTTCAGTTTGATTGCCCCGATACTCTCAAATACTCAGAGGCAGCCATGATCTTATCAATGTGGGCATCCCCTCCAATAGTGCAGAACACAACCCATTCATGCCTGCTTATCATCTATAACTCTTGTTCAGATCCTCTCTTGATCTTCCTAGTGTTTCCTAAAGTCCAACTAATCAGGAATCAGAGGACCAGCCTTCCTGGATTTCCCTGGACATTTCAAAGGATAAACAGGCTGTCTGCTGGTTATCCCCCACTCTTATTGCATGACCAGCCCATCTTTATTTTTTGCTCACGGAGTCCTTTAATAACATCTTACTCTAGGTCTTCCATTTGTAATTCGTCTGTTCACATTCACTCCTGTGTCTCTTTCTGTTGCCCTCTGGGTGATTGATACTCGTTTCCAATTCTTCAGAGACTGTAGTGTTCTATGGCTCCACAGCCACCCAACAATGCCTATAAAATATTGGCTTTAATCTGGCTAGTTGGTAGGAGAGCTGGGGCTGAAACTCATGCCTCCTGATTCCTAACTCAGTGTTCTTTTCCCTATACTGCAAATAGGTACCCATCCCACCCCCAAAATTCTATTGTGAAGGAATCCAATCTTAACACTCAAATGTGAATGATTGAAAAAAAAACTCTGAAAGTCTCCTGGACACTTGGAGAAGGAAAGTCTGAACCCAAAGGAATGAATTTAATGATGCTCTTATCTACCTGGTTCCACCTACCATCACCACCAAGGAAGATGAAATCTCATTGCTAGTTTCACCAAAGGCTTGATTCTGCTACCATTTATAGGAATCTTGTTTAATCTACCTCTATTCTCTTACTCCCTAATACCCAGGACTCAGTTATAACTGTATCTTTGGAAAAATTAGCTGGGGGTGGGAAGTGTAGCGTAGAAGACAGTCCCTTCATCAGTACAGTAAGGCTAGGAGGAATGGGCTATCACCCAGAGAGTTCAGCTCTTGCTCCGGTGGGGATTGAGGAAGAAAATAGACCATTGGAAATGGGACCCTGGGGATGGTGCCTACACAAAGCTCCCCATGTGCTAACTGAAGGACCACTAAGCAAAATACTAGAATGAGAGTTACCATAAGGAGGAAGAATATTCCCCTGCTCAGAAAAACAAAATCCCCAGAGGTCAATACCTTTATGCAAAGCTCAATTCAGGCCAAGTTTCTTGGAAGTTTGCCCAAACCCTTGACTTTGGCCAATGTGGACCACTGCTAGGGAATTCTCATTCTACTTCCTAGGACCCTCTTATTTGCTGAGATTGTCTCCCAAGACTCCCTTCTAAAGTCTAACATCCCCAGGAATCTTGATGTGACAATCATGACCCTGTATCCATCCTCTCCCCCAAAGCCATAGTCCAGAGAAATAAACTTTGTGGAGGTATGACCAAGTATTACCTGTGTAGGTGCTACAACACTCATCTTCTCAACAACCTCAGCTACTGAAGACCCAGAAAAGAAAGTTCTCACCACCTTGGCAAAGTCAAATGGCCCATCATCAGAGACATGGTTTTATTAATGGAAATGATGTTAAAAAGTATGCATTACCATTGGTTTTTCTACTGAAGTCTGTGAGGCCTTTCCATGTGACTTGTGGTTGAAACCTCCTCCGTATATTGTTCCCCCGATTAGAACATCATCCCCTTGAGAACAGGGACTGATTTACTTTTCTGTTGGTAAATGTAGAGCTTAGTACAGTGCCTGGCTCATAGTAAGCATTTGATAAATTAATTTTCATTCATTCATGTTTGGCATAAGGGTTGATGGACTCACGAAGGTAAAGCTAGAAGGGATTTTAGAGCTGATTTGACCTAAATCTATCCCATTACAGATAAGGAAACAGAGAGGTTGAGTGACTTACCCAGGGTCAACGAGTGGCAGAAATGGGTTTCAAATCTATATCTTCTGACTCCAAATCCAAGACTCATTCCTCTAGGTGGCAAAAGAAAGGAGTCCCTACTCTCATCTTCTGGCCTCCTGGGATGGAAAGTAGAGTGTTTGTGTAAAGCATAGTATAGGGAAGAGGGAGTTCTGGCTCTAGTGTCATTTGGTCTGGGGTTCAAATTCTGACACTGTTGCTTACTACTTTTGTGCTCCTGGGTAAGTCTTAGCCTCTCTCAGCCTCATTTTCTTTATCTGAAAAATAAGGAGGTTGGACTAGATGGTCACTGAGGCCCCTCCCAGCTCTAGGTCTGGGATTCTTGAGCATAAATGATGGTTTGATTCAGTAGTATTTATAAAGTTGTACTGGATTTAGAATCAGGAAGGCCTGAGTTCAAATACAGCCTCTGATCCTGACTAGCTCTATAACCATGGGCAAATCACTTAAACTCTGAGCCTTTGTTTCCTCCTCTGATAATAATATCTATAGTACTGTATCAGTAAGGCAATAAACACAACATCAATGATAATCGTGAAAATGCCTATGTAGTTCTGTATTGCAAAGCATGAGAGACTCTTCATATAGAAGATAAAAGAAGTATAACATTTATTCAGACACCAGAGAACCATATCCCATAACCAAGTGTTCAATTCCCACAGCCAGTTGGCCCACTTCTTCATAACAGCAAGGAACCTAAAACACAATATCGCAACATGGAGCATTGCCATCCCAAAACCTCTCTGACCCCGTGCTGGGGGCTTCCCCAAAACAAACTCACAGTAAGGCTAAGTCAGCCTGTTCAGTTCTAATAATCACGAGGGTGGCCATTAGCAGCCATTAGCACCCATAACTGCATTCTCCCTCTCCCTTTCTCCCTCTCTCCCTCTCTCTCTCTCTCTCTCTCTCCATTTCCTGTGATATAACTTCCTTTTCCTGTCAGGAAGCTCTTCCCACTCCATGTGACTTAGGCTTCCTGTGATGTAAGCAGGTCACATGGCCCATTAATGGGTGGGAAAGATCTTCAAGTCTAAATTGCTACTACAAGTACCCACCTCCAGAGGTGATAGTTTTATATAAAGTATTGTGTGTCAGTTGTTATTATGATAGTTCAGCTACATTATGGGTTAAACAGGCTTTTAGAGTCCTAGTAAGCAGGCCCCTTGTTAAATCCTTGGTGACTGAGACTTTACCCAGGCTTCTGAAATGTGGGATGAGGGTCCTAGCTGTGCTTTCAATCT
This sequence comes from Phalanger gymnotis, assembly GCA_028646595.1. NCBI lineage: Eukaryota > Metazoa > Chordata > Mammalia > Diprotodontia > Phalangeridae > Phalanger > Phalanger gymnotis. Next base: position 554,822,649 of record CM053622.1, read on the forward strand.
TTCAACAGCATGGAAGCAAGTAAGAGCAGCACTTAGTGATCGAGAATAATTAATTCAAATAAGAAGGTACCAGGCTGAGGATTCTCCCTCCTGCTCTCCTTCTCTCCCCCACCCCCAGCTCCTTCTTGGGCAGGCCTTCCTCTGAAGTTCTCCTTGACCCTCCATGCCCCCAGTGACCTCTCCAGCAGCAGCCTCATAGTGTCCCAAGAAGCAACTCTTCCTCGGTTGAACTACATTGGGAGTGCTAGTCTTAGGAAAGGTTTTTTGTTTTAACAATTTATATAAAATCCTTTTATTCCTTGTCCCAGATACTAACATTTTTATTTATGGCTCTGCTTAGAGGCCAACATCAGTAGTCAATAGCACTAATAGTGAGGTAAAAGACCACTGAAGAGGGGGGTGTCTTTTAAACCCAGAGGTACTGACTTGCAGACAGAAGACTTCAGAGGGCTGGTGGAGAAAAAAACTGACCAGGAGTCTGATTGATTCTAGAGTAGGGGTTCTTAACCTCTTTTTGTGTCATGGCCGAAGAAAGACCCTTTCTCAGAATAATATTTTTAAGTAATTAGAGGAAATGCTCATTTTTAGATAAAGGGCATGAAAATACAAATTTAAATTTATTTTTTTTCCCATCCAAGGTTAAGAACCTCTGCTCTAAATTTTGTCCTTGCCCTCTGGATTTGGTCTGTGAAGTTTGGATTCAGCCAAAGGGCCACACTTGAGCACCTAGAGGGCCACATGTGGCCTAGAGGCCGCAGGTTCCCCACCCCTGCTCTAGACATTTTGGATGCTACCTTGGTCTTTCAAATTGAGAACTATGCCTCTTCATGCTGGCCCTGCTACTTCACAGTGACCACTTAAGCCAGCTACTTGACTGAACTTGTGTCTAAGTGCTTAACCTCTCATCAGCTGCATACATCCTTTAACCCTTGGCTGATCAGGTGGCCTAGATGCATAAATGGCCCATGAACCTAACCACATTTATAATAATGCTCTAATGGAAAAATATGTTCCAATCTGGAACTATAACATGGGGATAATAATACTTGTACTTGCTATTCATAAAGTTATTATGAGGATGACATAAAATAATGCATGTGAAGGTGCTTTTTAACCATAAAATGCTATTTAAACATCAGTTATGGCCTTCTGGTGCCTAGTATAGATTGTGTCTCTAACTAGATGTATGACCTTGTTCAAGTCTCTTCCCCTGAGCCTTAGCTTCTTCAACTGTAAAATGATAGAGGTACCCTCTTCCCATTCTAAACCTCTATGAGACTATGAGTTCATAGCATGTGTCCTGAACTACGAGATAAACTAGAGAGGGACCATGCCATACTTACACCCTTATTTGCTCACTCCTTAGTAGGACTAGTTTACTGATACATGGGAACAAATTCCCATGGGCATGGGATACAGTAGAGGAACCTGGGAAAGCTGAGGTTTCAAAGGGTCAGGATAGGTGCTAGTGAAGAAGCAGGCTTTTTACCACTCTCATGGGAGCCAGACTAGAAAAGGGACAGTAGCAGTCCTGGGATATCCTTTTGGTAAAAGCCTCTGCTGCTTAGTTAGCCCCAGGGAAAATGTTAGTCTCAGCTGGTCCACTTCCATTTGGAAACATTTTCTGCTGAAAAGCCTAACATATTTTGGCTGTGAAAAAGGACTGCAAAACCAACAGAGCTTAAAGAAAACAGCTTTACGGTAAATCTAACTTCAAGCATGTCCTGGAAAACTACATCAAAATCAAATGCTATAATGGAATCCTATGACAAATATTTTGGAAAAGGAAAGATTTGCCGTAAGTCTTGAGCAATATAAATATGACTTTGTGTATATTGGATTGGCTTAAAGTGAGGTACACCTGTGACTGGGGGCTTTGTTTTTCAGGCTATAGACTGGAGAAGATACTGTGATGCTCCTCTTAGTAAGAGATATCATTCAGATGGGTCCTAAAGAGTCTTGGCTCTGGCATTTACTAGCTTTGGGATCTCATGGGCAAGTCACTTAGAGGATTATAAATTTAGAGGTGTTAAAGAACCTTAGAAAGCATCTAGATCCAACCCCTACCCCTTTTAATTGATGAGGAAACAAGCCTAGAGAAGTGACTTGTCCAAGGTCACCAAGACACCAGAAAGAGGACTTAAACCTAAGTCTGCCGACCCCAAAACCAATGAGTTTTCTCACTGTCCCACGATGCCCATCAAATTTACCCATTCTGAATCTCAGTTTCCTCATCTGTGGCATGAGAATTATTTGTAAGTCCTACCTAACCGTGTTGTTGTGAAGAAAACACTATGAAAACCTTTAAGTATTGTTAAATGTGATCGTATTACCATTTTCCTCACCCAGTGACTTCCAAACTTGGATGCAAAGCTACATCTTTGGGGTGTTCTGGTCTATAGTTTTGAACTCTCAAATGCCCCATTTACCTCTCAAACTAGAACCAGGAGTGGAATGAATTCAGAATCCCCTAAAAGAACAAACGCTGTCTGCGCAGTGTAAACCAATCTGGCAGTCCCTGACAGCCCAGAGGAATCTGGGACTGGGCCACCTGCCTTTGATATCTACCCCGTTAATTTGGAAAGAGCTTGAATTCTTCAGCCTCAGGCTCTCAGCCATTTGCCTGAGAGATAAAGATCTCAGGAAACAAATACATCTCAGGTTTTTTAGGAGAGGAGGAGCTAGGGAGTGAGGGAGAGAACACTTTTTGTTGGCTTTTCTAGTTCAGGGAGGGAGGTCCTTATAATTCATGAACTGCTGGTCTGCTCTCCTCATTCCACTGTCCTCCCATGACCTTTACAAAAACCTGCTCTCAAACTTCGCATTGCCCAGCAATCGACATTCAGGAAGTCCCCAATCCTTCCCAGGAACTTAAGCCTCCAAAATTAGATTCCAGAGGGTGGAACCCCCTTTTCATTCTAAACGAATTACAGGTTTGTGAGAATGTGTGTTGTTGTAGACTCATATAGAGCACAGATTGTGTCTTGCTTGTACTTCTCTTGAATCCTCCACAACAACTAATAAAGATTGGGGAGCATAATTTTGTCTTCTTGTCTTGTTTCTCTCTACTTCAGTCTATCCTCCACATGGCTGCTAAAGTGATTTTCCTTAAGCACAGACCCTGTCAGTCTCCTCCTCAATAAACTGTCTTTTAAAGCCCTTTCCAACCTAGCTTTCCAGGCTTATAGTATTTCTCCTCCTATACGCTGCAAATCAACCTTTTTTTCTATTCTTCACACATACCATTCCATCTCTTTGCCTCTCTGCTTTTTTCCCTCACCATCAAAAAAGCCTGTAATGCATTCTCTCCTTACCCCTGCCTGCCCATTACAGTCTCTCTCTTCCTTCAATATGCATCTCAAGCACTACCTTTTATAGGAAACCTTTCCTGATCCTCCCCACAATGACAAATGCCCTCCTTCTCAAAACTGCCTTGTGTTTAACTACTTTGTGTTTATTCTGTATATATTTATATGTGTCCCTAATGATAATGTAGCATCTTGAGAATAGGGACTATTTCATTCTTTGAATTTATATCCTATCTGGTTCAGGACTTAGCTCACGGTAGACCCTTAATAATTTAATGTTGTAAGATTGATTGACACCCAAATAGTATTTATTGAATTGAAAATACTTTGTGAAATTACAAGGTGGCAGAAAGAGTCCTTACTTGGGAATCAGGAGACTTGGGTTCTAGTATCATCTTTGCCACTAACCAGCTATGAAACCTTGGGGAAACTGTCCAATAGATCTTGTCCCCATAACGGCTGCACTCTGTGATTCTCATCTGATGTCTAGATAAATTGGGACTGGTTTGAAATTATAAATCTATTTATAGTCACATATAAACTCGAAGCTTAGAGATTGTCCAGCTCAACCTTATTTTACAGATGAGGAAACTGAGGCCAAGAGAGAGAAAGTGATTTATCCAGGATCAAACAGGTGGTTAATGGCAAAACCTGGATTCACATTCAGGCCGTTTCTCCTTGTCTCCCATTATTCACTTCTTCCTTCCTTCCTTCCTCCCTCCCTTCCTCCCTCCTTAACTCCCTCCCTCCCTTCCTCTTTCCCTTCCTCTCTCCCTCCCTTTCTCCCTCCCTTCCTTCCTTCCTTCCTTCCTTCCTTCCTTCCTTCCTTCCTTCCTTCCTTCCTTCCTTCCTTCCTTCCTTCCTTCCATTTTTCCTTCCTTCCTCCCTTCTTTCCTTCCTTCTTTCTTCCCCTCATTCATTCATTTGTTTAACAAACATTTAACAATAACGTTTATCTAAAAACAAGAAAAGGGCAGTTAAATGGTTCAGTGGATAAATCACAGAGCCTAGAATCAAGAAGACCTGAGTTCAAATCTGGCTTCAGATACTTACTGGCTGTGTGACCCTGGGTAAATCACTTAAGCTCTGTTTGCCTCAATCTACTAGGGAAGGAAATGAAAAATCACTCTAGTGTCTTTGTCAAGAAAACCTCTTGGACAGCATGGTCCACAAGGTCACGAGGAATCAGCCATGACTGAGGAACATAATAAATAGCACTGAAGTAGAAGAATTCTCCTGGAGTTCTCAGAGGTTCAGAAAAGCATTGATTTTGAAGAAAATATATTTTGAAGAAAGAAACCCTGTCCTCAAAGAGCTAATAATGATAGAATTGAGCTAAAAAAGTTCAGGATACAGAAAACAATACAATACTATATAAAATTAAATGTTATTATACACATTAACAGCAACATTGGGAAATGACTAACTTTGATAGACTTACCTCTTCTTAGCAATGCAAGGATCTAAGACAACTCTAAAAGACTCATGATGGAAATTGCTATCCACATCCAGAGAAAGAAATATGGAGTCTGGATGCAGATCGAAGCAAACTATTTGCTTTCTCTCTTTCTGTTTTCATTTCTCCTTTCTCATGGTTCCTTCTCTTGGTTCTAATTCGTCTTAATGTGAAAATATGTTTAATGTGAATGTATATGTAGAGCCTATATCAGATTGCACACTAACTTGAGGAAGGGGGTGGGGAGGGAAGGGAAGAAAATTTGGAACTCAAAATCTTATGGAAGTGAATGTTGAAAACTAAGAATAAATAAATAAATTTTAACATAATTAAATGTTAAATTTTGCACTGGCTTATAAAAGTTGAGAGGAAAGGAAGCTCATTAAGGGCTGGAATCATTAGGAAATAGTCTATCCAAAAGAATGAAGAACAGGAGGCATAATAATGATAGAATCATAAACTCATAGAATTGCGGAACTGGTTGAGGTTTTAGGAATCATCTATTCCAAACCCTTTCTCTGTGAGGCCTTCCAGAAATTAGATTGTCCCAGGTCAGCTCTAGAACTAAATGTAGTCTTTCTGACCTCAGATTTCCCAAGCCACTTTGTTTGACTGCTCCTACATAGATGATCTCTTTTGCAATTTATAGTTATTTTGAACATTACACATAAGTAAGTACCTCATGGGTAAGAACTATGTAATTTTTTATCTTCGTATCACCAGTGCTTCACATATAGTAGGCATGAAATCAGTGTTTAGGGAATTGAATTGAAACTTACCAGCCTATGGCTTGAAAAATACACTTCTTCCCCCTTTAAAATAATAGAACTTTTATCTGTCACCAATCCTGGAGTGTTTCTCCCACCCTCTATATTCCTCAAAGCTCATTGCCGGTGTCTCAGCCAGGTTCAGGCCACAAGTTCTTTCCATACCCTTGGGTTGGATTTCCACTGGGCCTTGTAACTTGAACTTACTAAAGACAACTGTCTAATCATCTTCTCATCCGGAAATTCAATTCTTGGCTATCCATTTTTGTTCTGGTCCTTCTAGCTGGAAGGTCATTCTTTTTGGTATAGAAAACAAAACCATATTTGGAGTTAATGAAAACAGACAAACCCCATCCCATGGAAAAAAAAAGACCCACAACAATCCAAATGAAGTCACAGAAAAAAATAGTCAATAAAATAACATTTGATGAAGTTGGTTTGGAATATCGACCCCAAATTCTCTTTTTGCATAAAAGAAAATGAGATGGATGAGTATGGAGAAAGGCATTTGAAACAGATGTAAGGGACCACTTCAGTTCCAGGAGGGAACATTTAAATTTTAAGCCAAAAAATGCTTTGTCTGATGGAAAAGCTAGAACCTACACACAGTGAGGCAACCACTACCTTTCCTAGCTCTTAAGTGTTTCTTCCCTTGATCCTGGTAGATCATCTGAGGGCATCTGGCCTCCTAGATAAATGGTTGGCTCCCCTCTGACTTGGTGCCATTAACCCTCTAAAATGCCCTGAACATAATTCCAGGATCTGCCCACTCACTATTTCTCACCCTAAAAATAGGTCCCATTCTGTTCTTCTTCACCCCACTCCCTCCCCTTTTGGCGGCAAACTCTGCATGGAGAAAACTGTCACTGAGCTGACAGCTCAACAATACAGTGAATTAGCTGTATTCCAGAGGCCTATCCCTGCTCTTCTCTCTGAGGCCACAGACAAAAATAGTAACAAGGCCTGCCAAGTGTGAGCTCCATCTCCCACAGCTCTGTCACCGGAAGCTGAGATAGGGGCTGTGGCAGTATTGTACCACAGGGTCTAATTATTCATCAAACCCATCTGGGAATGGTTCAGATAGTGCAGCATGCTTTATAGCTTTGGGTAGTCCACTCTGACCCAGGGAGGGATAAAACCAGGCTGAGGCAAGGGAATGTTTTCCGGGAACTCATTACTCAACTATTCTTTACCTTGTCATCAAATCTCATCTGGTTTGCCAAGAGGCCGCCCAAAGCCGAGTTGTGAGGTATGTTAGGTTGCTCCTCTGTCTTCCTGTATCACCATGTTTTGTTGTACTCTCTCTTCTTTTAGTGTCCCTTCCTTCTCCATTGTTCAGGTGCCTGAATATCCTCTCAGGGTCCAGGGATGATCACCTAAACCTGTCTTCCCTGTACCTGGGCAATGCCTTATGCTCTAGACTTTTTCTACATATATTAAGTCCTTCCAGATTAGAATGCTGGCCCTGTAGTCAGAATAACCAGAATTCAAATCTTACCTCAGATGTATACGAATTGTATGATGCTAGGCAAGTCACTTAACTTTTGTTTCCCTCAGTTTCCTCATCTGTAAAAGGGGGATGGGTCGTTGTGAGATCAAAATAGATAAAATAATATATGTAAAACACTTTGTAAACCTTAAAACACTATAAAAATGTCAGCTGTCATTATGATTATTACCTAGTTCATGCTTCAGTTGAGAGTGAGCAGCGGCTTTTAAGTGGAAGAAACTGATAATTTAATTTATAAGAAGTCAGTTATAATTAATACTGATTTTTAAAAATGTTTTACCAATACCTTTAATCTTTGTATCATATCATTTCCCACTCCTGCTTCCCAAACTGAACCCTCCCTTGTAACAAAGGAAAATAATTGAGCAAAAATATCTGATAAGGAAACCTTGTCTGACAATGTATACAATATTCTGTCCTAGTAGTCTCCCACCTCTCTGTTTAAGGAAGAATTTCTGTTTTGCTCTGGCATCTCTTTGGACTTTCTCCCACCCTCCCCCACCAACCCCATCCCACACCCATTACTCAGTTCAACAGCCTTTTGGGAATCTTTTCATTTACATTGTTGTGGTCAATATGAATATCATTTTTTTGGTTCTGCTTATTTCAGTCAGTATCAATTTATACAGATTTTCTTAGATTTCTCTGAATTATTCATATTCATCATTTTACTGCATATTAATACTGCACTACATTCATATATCATAATTTTTTCAGCCACTCTCTAATGTGTAGCATGTACTCCCACCCTATGTCCAGTTCTTTACTACAACCACGAATACCATGATGATATCCTTTTCTTTTTTCTTTTTTTGCAGGGGGGAAGGCAGGGCAATTGGGGTTAAGTGACTTGCCCAAGGTCACACAGCTAGTAAGTGTGTCAAGTATCTGAGGCTTGATTTGAACTCAGGTCCTCCTGACTCCAGGGCCAGTGCTCTACTCACTGCGCCCCCATGATGATATTCTTGTCCACATGGGACCTGTATTTCTCCTTTGAACTTCTTTGGGGTTTGTGCCTAGCAGTGAGATTGCTGAGTCAACATCTTGTATAATGCCAAACTGATATCCAAAAACGTTAGAATCATATCAGCTCCATCAACAGCCACAATGTGTTTTCAGTCCCTTTGACAATATCTCCGCCCCCCCCCCCCGCCATGACATTTTACACCTTTGCCAAGGACCTTTGTAATGTGCAATAAGACAAGAATTTCAGGCCTCATCCCCAAAAGTCTCCATCAAGCTTTGGATGTGGAGGGTAGGTATCCTGGCTTCTTTAAGGTTATGTCAAGGAAGTGGTAGCACAGACTACCTACACAGACTACTAGGTAGACATTTTCCCAAGCTGGAAAAGACTTCGGATTTAGACCAGGTGAGCCTATTGGCAGAGGACCAACATAGCCGAAGATTGTGATCACAGATTAATGAATTTGTGTTCTACCTCTTGATGACCATCTGCTGGGTGGCAGAAGGACTGTAATAGTTCTGTTTCTGTAGAGTGAGTATACATACTGATGAATAGGATCATGGGATCCTGGAACTAGAGCTGGAAGGGATCTCAGAGAACATTTAGTCCAATGTCCTCATTTTACAGATGAGGAAACTGAGTCCCAGAGAAGCTCAGTGACTTCCTCAAGGTCCCACAGGCAGTTAAGTGACAGGATTTGAACTCAAGCCTTGTACCATGCTCCATGAAGTATTACATTAAGAACTAGCCTGTCCGTGGTGGAGAGCTTTATGGAGGTGGTGTCAAAAGTAGTTTGGGGGTGGTCCTCTGTAAGTGTGAGATTTGGGATTTCAAGGAACAGAGACATGGCAGCAATCAACTTAAGCTAAATTGGTCTAACTTTGGGGCTTACTGAATTACATACGAGCCTTTGGCATACGCTCATACAGGAAGGTTAGAAGTCACGTGCACCAGCCAGGGGGTCTTCATTCTCTGACCCACTGAAATGAAGCTACACATGTAACTGCTCCTAGAAGAGGATCTTTTCAGACTTGGACCGTGCAGGTTTTATCCTGAGTTAAACAAAGGGAGCTGGACCCTCTCACAAAATAGGACAGAGAAGCTAAACACAGGATTGGTAGAATTCCTTTGGAGTCAAGGGGCTATTCTCATGGATATTCATCATGCTTCTACATTCGAGTCTCCCCCTCTTCCTCTCCATGAAAGAAAGCCCCTGGTCCAACTGGCCGCCTTTAGCTGGAGCAAGCTTGTCACATAGCTTGTATTTACATTACAAAAGCATTCAAATGCATTATCTCTTTTGATCCTCAATTCAATGCCCTCTGAGGTAGGTAATAGTAACAACCACCTTAGGAACTTTGGACATTGCACTTCCCAATCGCAAAGTCCTTCGGGTTCTCATTTCATTTGATACTGACCAGAGAGGTGGGTCGTGGAAATTACAGTGGGTTTTTAGACAGGCCAAACAACTGGCTCGGGTCTGATAATTAATCTCAAACTTAGATTTTCTGACTCCAAGTCGGTACTCATCCTATCATTCTAGTCTTCTTCTCATATGGTTAGTCACTATTCCACCTCAGTGTAAGGCTCCCTCTGGCAAGTTTAATTGGGAGCCTAAGTTGTTGTTCTGTGTCAAGTTTCTTCCTGGTTCTGTTTCAGTTTCTTTTCTCTCTCTGTAATCTTGGGGTTTGATGAAAAGTTGGGTGTGGATTCATTAGGGAAAATACTGGTTTAGACTAGGAGTGGCCCACAGGTAAGGTTCTGCTAAGTACAGAACCAGGGGAAAGAGGCATTTAAAGAAGCACACACCCTGGTAATTTTACCAAAAAGAACCCAGGGGTCAACATCTGTCCCTTGTTAATACTTGTTTCTATTATTAGGAATTGTCACCAACTCTGATTCCAGTGTGTTGTCATTTAGTGTCTTTTTTATGGCTCACTGCTTTGGGCTCTGCATTTGGAGTCAGAGGGCTTGGGTTCAAAACCCAATTCTGTCTAGGTAGCCTTAAACAAGTTCTTTGGGCCTCAGTTTACTCATTTGTAAAATGGTGGTGGTAGTGTTGTTGTGGGGGTGATGTAGATGAATCGTAAGTTCTTTTCCACCAACTCTAAATCCTATGATACTATAAAATTTCTCAATATGGCAATGACTAGGCCATATGAGAGTGTCCTGAAGCTGTGCCTGATTATTTCCCAGGTATCAATACTCTCTCCCTCATGAAATTATTTTGTGTATGCTTCTATAAGTTGTATTCTCCTCATCCCCTCAATAGAATATAAGCTTCTCAAGGGCAGGTAGTGATTTTTCTTATCATTTATACTCAATACCTGGCAAATAAACTTCCAAATAGCAGGCTTTTTGAAATATTTGTTGAATTGACTAAACTTTTTCTTATAATAAACTGGGCATTGCAAAGAAGTTCTCCTGCTCTTCTTGGCAAGGCAGGAATTTTGTTTCTTTTGATGGTAAAGGATTGCACTTAATCGTCCACAAGTTCACATTATCTTCTGTTATTTATGTGTGAAACAGAAGGCTGGAGCTAACCTAGGTGCCTATGGGTCACTCTGTGGCCAGGGTTGGAGATTGAGATCTATAGCTGAGATTAACTATGGACAATTAATTACTCATGTGCAGTAACAGAAATCATAAGATCATACAGCTACAGTTGGAAGAGACTTCAGTGGCCATCTAATCCAACTATTCATTTGACAGATTTTATAATCGTGGTGTCTTTTCTAGCTCTAGAGGTCTTATGATACCATAAGAACTAAGAAAAACTAGCTTTTCAGAAGACTGGAAAGAAGTAACCAGTGAGTTAGTTTTGTCCAAGGATCCTTTGATAGGTTGTGTTGTTGTTTTTTGAATTATTTTCAGTCTTGTCTGACTCTGTGACCCCATTTAGGGTTTTCTTGGCAAAAATACTAAGGTGGTTTTCCATTTTCTTCTCCAGCTCATTTTACAGATGAGGAAACTGAGGCAAACTTGCCTAGGGTCATACAGCTAGTAAGAGTCTGAGGCAGATTTGAATTCAGGAAAAAGAGTCTTTCTGACTCCAGGCTAAACACTCTATCCACTATGTCACCTAGCTGCCTTAGGTATTGTTACCATAAAAATCATCAACTCACAAAGGCATGGAAAAACTGGTTTATTGAATACTTAGAGAGTAGACTTGCTATATAAAAAAGTCAGCGAGCCATGAACAATAGTTTCAGCAACCTTATGTAGATTTTAGATAATAGGAAGGATGGGCACAATGGAGTTTTATACAAGGCAGAAGGGGAAGTTAATAACTCACACATAAAAAAAAACAATAACAATGGGGGAAGATCTATATTAGGTAAAACAGTAAACTAGTCAGTAAACACCAGGGATATAGTTGCAACTTGCAAATTAACACCAGAGCTAAAGTTGATATCTCAGCTTGATTTTGCAGATCCTAGCTCATTTCATGACTTACTCAACTTAAGAAAATGGTGCTAAGAAAGTTAAGCCAGAAATATTCTTTCATGCAGTCAATAAGCATTTAAATTCTGTTATGTGTCAGGCACTGTGCTAAACTCTGGGAAAACAAAGAAAGGTAAAAGTCAGTCCCTGTTCTCCAGGAGCTCAGAGTCTAAGCAACTATGTAGACATAAACTACATTGGAAATAGAATCTATTGGAAATAGTCAATAGAGGGAAGACACTAGCATTAAAAGCATTGAGAAAGGCTCCCTTTAGAAGGTAGGATTTTAGCTGGGACTCGGAGGAAGCCAGGGAAGCCAGCAGGCAGAGATGAGGAGGGAGAGCATTCCAGGGACACAGTAACAATTAGGAAAAATGCCTGGATTCTGAAAATGGAATGTATTATTTGAGGAACAGAAAGAAGGCCAGCCTCACTGGAGGGCAGAGTACATGGGGAGGGATTATAGATAGTAAGATTATTGTTGTTTGTCCTTCATTTTCCAAGAGGACCGTGACATAGGGAAGGTGATGTCATGACTTACAAGTGAATAAGATGTAAGAAAACTGGAAAGTTAGGAGGGAGACAGACTGAGAAGTGCTTTGATTCCAAATAGAGGATTTTATATTTGGTCCTAGAGGAGATAATGAACCACTGGAATGGGGAGGGCTGGGTGGCATGGTGAGATCTGTGCTTCAGGAAGATTAATTTAACAGCTGAGTGACTGTTGGATTGGAGTAGAGAGAGACATGAGACAAAGAGACCAATCAGAGAAGTAGGAAGAGAACCGGGATGGTGTAACATTTGGGAAGCCCATAGAAAAGTGTTAAGGAGACGGATAGTGAACTGTGTGGAAAGCTACAGGGTTGGCTAAAAGGGCGAGGGCTGAAGAAGGTGCCACTGGCCTATGTGAAAGATGTTTTACCCAAGTTGATGATCGGAGTGCTCCATTGGTACCCTCTTGATGTGGAAAGAAAGCCTTTGGCATATTAGGTGGACCCTTAGTGCTGTACTTTTGATAGGAGAAAGATGAGAGTCACACAGGATGGACAAGCTTGGATGAGTTATGATCAACATCGTTGAAGGAGACTCCCAAATCAATGAAATCACAGATCTATTTGAATATTTAATATAGTAGATGAGGGAGGTATATCTGAATGGGGGAGGGTAGGGAGGATACTTCCTTTATAATATTCTAGTTTGGCAGTCCCCTGCCTATTTTATGAGAGGCAGTGATGCAGAGTGTAAAGGTGGGGAACCTGTGGCCTCAAGGCCTCATGGGGCCTACTAGGTCCTTGGGTGAGACGTTTAGACTGAGTCCAAGTTTTACAGAACAAATCCTTTTATTGAGGGGATTTGTTCTGTGAAGTTTTGATTCAGTCATAGGGCCGTACTTGAGAACCTAGAGGGCCACATGTGGCCTTGAGGCTGCAGGTTCTCCACCCCTGGTAGAAAATAGGTCTCAAGCCTGGAGTCAGAATGACTTGAGACAAGTCCTGCCACATACACTGTATGGCCCTGAATGAATCACAACTTTTCAGTGCCTCCAGGCAACTAAGACTATAAACTGAAGTTTGTTCAATCAAAGAGGTAGAGAGGGTTTCCTCATCAGGTGCTCCCAATAGGAATGAAATCATAGGACAAGGCGGCCTCCTTTTCTACTCTGGGCTCATCTCATTGTCCATCTGTATTGTCTTTCTTAGATAGACATAATGTTGGACAAGCTCTGTAGAGTGTCTATTCAAATGTATGGTGAAATCTGAGTAACAGATATTTTTCAACCATTTGGTCTTTCCTGTATGGATGGACAGGTCAGATTCCTTTGAGTGATTGCAGATCTCTTCCAGGAGGCTCTGTAGTGTCTTGGGGCTTGTGATCTGCAAACAGGAACATCTGGAGAACCTCACTAACCACAGGAAATCCCTCCTCAATCTGAATTCTTCTCTGTATCTTTTCCATTATAGTGGAGAATACTTTTGATGAACATTCTATTTTATGCCTTGCCTGCCAGTTATTATCAGAAGGTCACTGAACAGGGTTATTTTTGTTGTTCCAAGGAATCTTGAATGATCTTGATATGTGAATGGGAGACACTTGTAAAAGAGCTTATATCACTGCAATTTGTTCGATTAAGTCAATCTGCCATAGTATCTGAAATTCTTATGACTTTAAGGCACTGCATTCTCAACTTCTCTTTTAAATTGGAAGGCATAGCCCATGAGGCAACTATCCATTAATACCTTGGTATGAAATAATTTGTTGTGTGTGGGTATAATTCTGCAGGCAAGCTATTGAGGATAGAGAACGGACACTGCCTGCCTCTGTGTAGCCTGGGCTAACGTAGTGGTACTGGGTGCCTAGGAGACACTGGCCACCAAAAGATGGGATCAGGATGAAAAAAGGAGAGGTGAGAATTCAAGGAAATCAGACTCTATTGGTATTACCAATTTTCCCATTCCATTTAGGAATGTGGTGACTAGAAACAGTTGGAGTAGAAACTGTGACTGAGAGAAGGAAAAGGAGACCTTATAATCTCTTAACAGAGGTGAGGAAAGCCCAGGACAAATGCAGTGCCCTATTAAGAGAGCAGGGGAAATTTTCAAATGTGTTTGCCAGAAAGCAAAGGGATAAGCAGGGAGCTGCAAAATTACTTACTGAGAATGGGTCTCCAAATATGTTTACCAGGAAATGGACATGGCCAAAGACTCATGGCAGAATTTCTGCTAACTGCTGAGGGCAGGATTGGTCCTAAGACAAACTGGGAAGTAAGTGATGGATGTCTTTAATGCCTTCTCCATCTACGTTCAGCAACTTACCCCTATCTCTTTTTGACTTTCTGCCCACTAGTACAGGAAGCCTTGCCACTTGATCCTCCCACTCCCAAGAAAATCCCTCATATTCTCTCATGTTGAGCCCTGACAAAGCTATCATGGTCCTGAGCAAACAGTTGGAGTTTGATTTTATTTGCCTTAAAACCCACTATCAGAGATTCATTCCTTTGGTTTAAACCTTATCAATTGACTTTTCCCACTGCCCACTCCTCTTTTTAAAATGTAGATACTCAAGGGGTGGGTCATATATTAAGTCTCTAATACCAATGATGTGAATGTTAGTCTGATCTGCTTTATTCCTGACTGAAGGGACAGGTCAACCCTGGATGCTGGGAATGGGAGATGCTGAAAGTTAGAGGGAAGGTATGTGTAGAAAGGGGAAGCTGAGGGATGCTAAGAACCAACCACCTGCCTCGAAGTTTTCCTGAAGGCTCACTGTGACGTTCATAGAATCTCTGAGTTGGAAGGGACCTTTGTAATCACTTAGTCTGGCCCCTGTTGTAAGCTTGAATCCCTTCCACAATATTCCTGCAAGTGGTTTACCAGCCTCCACCTGAATATCTCTAGTGACAGAAACTCATTGCCTCCTAAGGCATTCCATTCCACTTCAGGACAGCTCTAGTCTCTTTGATCAAGTGACCTTTTGCTGCAACCCATAACTAAGACTTGTCTCTTTTCATGCTTCCCTACATTCCTCCTCCTCCCTCCTCCCCCCATTAAAAACTTCCTTATCCTATTGCCTTCTCGGAGGCCAATCTGGTCAATCAATCTGTGCTATTGGAAGAAGGCTAGGAAGCATCTTTGGAGCAACTAGGTGGTATATTACATAGAGTGTTGGGCCCGGAGTAAGGAAAACCTGAGTTCAAATGTGAACTCAGACAGTCATTAGCTGTGGGACCCAGGCAAGTCAGGTAACCCGTGTTTGCCTGTTTCCTCAGACGGAGATAATGATAGCACTTACTTTGCAGGATTGTTTGATGATCAAATAAGTTAATTTTTGTAAAAAGAGTTTAGCATAACACTTGATGCATAGTAGGCATTATATAAAACCTTCTTTCCTATGCATTTTCAATGCCCCTGACTTTTTTTTTTTGTCTTACTCATTAGCAACTGGTAGTAAGGATGTCAGGCCAGGTAAGAGGGTGAGAAGATCAGTATGGTAGGTCCCTGGAAGAGAAATTTTGGGGATAGGATGAGCTTTATGTTACCCTTCATATGGGCCTCTAACCGTGCTGCGGCATTTCAGGGCATTGCTGAGGGTCACCTGGACTCTAGCTGTACATCATTTCCCCACACAAACCAAATCACTTAGGAAAAAGCAAGGAGAGCAATAAGCAGCAGTCTATGAATTTAGCAGTATTTACTGTTGCTTGGTTATTTGCAGAGTAGCATACACTTGGCATACTGGGACCACAGCCAGGGTCCTTCTTGTGTGAAATCAGTAGAGGGGAAGGGCAGAAAAAGAATGTGTCCAGTACTCTTGAGAGGGCAGTCAAGGCCAATGGAGCCACTACAAGAAAACAGATTGAAACCATTGCTATTGACGCCTATGGAAAGAGGAGGAAGTGACTTCCTTTTATGGTAAATAACACATTTTATATTTCTGGGGCATCGATGGTTCAGAATTCCTTATCTAGCCTACACACATATCACAACATGTGGGCAGTCACCTACATTAACTATGTGTGGGTTTAACCCTGCTCGTAATGTCAATTACCTTAGCCACTAGGGTGGGGGTGGGAGGCCATGCCTCTGTTCACTCCATCAAGCCATAGAATTATAAAGTCATAGAAATGTTAGAGCTAGAAGGGATTGCAGAGGTTGCCTAGTCTGACACCCCTCAAAATAATTTAATTCATTAAGCACTTATTAAACACATACTATGTGCAGAGTACCATGTGACATGAGAGAGTGATCAAATTTAGACAAGACATTTTCCCTGGCCTCATGGAATTTATAACCCTTTAGGAGAAAAGACATATTGAAAGATAACTAAATACACAATTGTATGCATAAGTATATTAGAGAGGTGCAAAATAAAGTGTTGCATGGGGACTAAGGTGTGGTTTGGGAACTGTGGAGATCAGGGATGGCTTCCTGGAAAAGGAAGCATTTGAAATGGGGTTTTAGAGGATGGGTAGTGATTCAAGTACCTAGGTGGCTTAGTAGATAGAATGCTGGGCCTGGAGTAAGGAAGACCTGAGTTCAAATCTGGTCTCAGACACTTACTAATTGTGTGACCCTAGGCAAGTCACTTAACCTCTGTTTGCCTTAATTCACTGGAGAAGAAAATGGCAAACCACTCTGGTATCTTTGCCCAGTGAACCCTATGGACAATATAGTCCTAGGGTCATTTAGACTGGATACAACTAAACAACAGCAAATAATTCAAAAAGGCATCACAGAAACAGATCCTGAGGTAAAAGAGAAAATGATTGAGGAAACAATGGTTTGCGCTTTCGAGTATATCTATTTATTAGGCAATGTATGCTAATTGCCTAACAAATCAGGACCAGACCTCCTCAGTTAGGGCCAAACCCCAAATATAAGGAGAGACGGATTTTTTTTTTAATAATTGAAAACAACTGATCAAATAAGTCCAATGAATGAAAAGAAAACAATCAACCAGGATCCAAAATTAGATAATCCGGTTTCTAATTGGAGGAAAGATCAGGCACTTTCTAAATTGGGAGGCCAAGAGTGAACAGGGGCAATTCCCTGAATTCAGAAAAAGAGGTGTCCCACTTTCCTGAGTATCTATAAAAAAAAATCAAAGGAATGTGAGAAGAATAGCTGAACAGTTCTGGGCCAGTTTTCGGATAAGACGTATGGGTTGCCTGAAATTTATAATTGTGGGAAAACTCCTTGCATCAGTCTTTGGATCTGACTGGGTTTCTGGTCAGTATAACCCAGGTCCATAGTTAAGGGTCTCTAAGCAGCAGGGAGAGGTGGTCCAGCTTCTCAGCCATGCAGGGCTAGGTTCAAACAATGCAGTAATGTTTTCCCACAATCCCCACAACCGAATAAAGTTGTCTCACCAGGCAGAAATTGGACTAGACCCATGACTGAATAGAAAGAGAATTGGGCTAGATCCAGAATTGAGTCACAAGATGGAGTCAGTGTGGTTCATTTCATTCCCACTACCATTGGCTGTTCTAATCATCTCACTTCCAAGCATAAGGAACAGTATTGGCAAAAACATAAAAGGAAGAAGATATCTTATTTTACAGATAATAATAGTGAGCATTTATACAGTTCATTAAGGTATGCAAAGCACTTTGCACATAAATTCTCTCATCTGATTCTCGTACAGTAGGATTATTATTGTATCCATTTTACAGATGAGAAACTGAGGCTGAGAGAGCATAAATGTCTTGCCCAGTCATTCAGCTAGTAAATGTTTAGGCAGAATTTGAACTCAGGTCTTCCTGGCTTTGCCTTGAGCTCTCAATTTACTATGTCACCTCTAAGCCACTTTCTAGATACCCACCCCAAGGTTGTATGTGTGTGTGTGTGTGTGTGTGTGTGTATCACTGCTCTCAAAAGTTTCTTTTCTTCCATTCCCCAATCAAGGACTGAAGGAAACAAATTATTTACAGGCCATTGAGGAGGTAGAGACTCTAAGAAGGCAATTAATCCAATTCCTTTATTCTCAGCCTGATGCTGGATGCTACAGAACTTCGAGAGTCATCATAGTGCAGGGAAAAGAGGACTAGATTTAGAGTCCAAGGTCCTGGGTTCTAATCTCACCTCTGTCACATGCAGTACTATCTGCATGGTCTTGCATGGATATGTCATTTTATCTTTCTAGGACTCAGTTTCCTTGTCTGTAAAATGAGGAGATTAGACTATATGTCCTCTAAGGTCCATCTCAGCCCTAAATCTAGGATCCTGTGATCCTTCTTTGAATAAGTCCTCTCAGATTACACACGGGGTGGTTTAGTTATTGATGTATCAGACGGGCCTTAAGGGTCTAGAATATTTCAAAGGCTGGAATCTTATTCCAACTTATCATAATCATTAAATAAGCATTTGTTAAGTGGCAGCTAGGTGGGCCCAGAGTCAGGAAGACCTGAATTCAAATCCTGCCTCAGACACTTACTAGCTGCATGATCCTAGCCAGGTCACTTATCCTCTACTTGCCTCAGTTTCCTCATCTGAAAGTGGGGATAATAATAGCATCTACCTCCCAGAGTTGTTGTGAGGATCAAGGGAGACCATAGTTATAAAAGTGCCTGGTACACAGTAGGTACAACATAAATGTTAGTTATTATTATTTTGAGGCAATCAGGGTTAAGTGACTTACCCAGGGTCACACAACTAGTAAGGGTCTGAGGCTGGATTTGAACTCAAGTCTTCCTGACTCCAGGGCTGGTACTCTATCCACTGTGCCACCTAGCTCACTCAATGTTAGTTATTCTTATAAATGGCTACTACATGCCAAGCACTGCACTGGATATACACAGCCAAAAAAGAACAAGGCTCAAGGGTAGCAGTACAATTTCTCCCAGAAATAATGTAAGTAAGCAGGATCCACAGGCATCTCTCTAAAAGCTTTTAGGGAACCAGTGAACATCCACTGTGATCATTTTTGCAAAGTTGCATAAAAGAATTGAACCATTATGGGAGCAGCTAGGTGGCACAGTGAGTAGAGCACCAGCTCTGGAGTCAGAAGGACCTGAGTTCAAATCTGGCCTCAGACACTTGACACACTTCCTAGCTGTGTGACCTTGGGCAAGTCGCTTAACCCCAATTGCTCTGCCTCCCATCCTGCAAAAAAGAAAAAAAAAAGAATTGAACCATTACGGTGGAAAGAGAGAAAGCTAATGCGGTATCCACCTACAACTTAGAAGGGTAATGGAGGAGATCTGGAATCTAGGCTTATGAACAAGACCTACCTCTCCTGGCAGCTTGGGAAATCAGCTGAGTCAAAGCATGAATTTCTCCTTTGACCTCAAGCCTTACAGGGTAGTCCCTGATTGGGCCAGGTACAAAACTGCTACTCCTGCTTAGAGCAGCCCCAAGCTGGCTCCATATTCCATTGACAGAATCTTTGACCTTCAAAGCACTAAGTGATGATTTAGGAGACCCAGGTTTGAACACTAGCTAGGTATATGGTATTCAACAAGTTACTTCATTTTTCCATATCTCAATTTCTTCAGCTCAAAAACAGAGATGGTAATATCTGTTCCTGGGCAGCTAGGTGATACAAAGGATGGAGCTTAGGAAGACACAAGTTTAAATCTGCACTCAGACATTTTCTAGCTGTGTGACCCTGGACAAGTCAGTTGATCCTGTTTGCCTCAGCTTCCTTGTCTGTAAAATGAGCTGGAGAAGGAAATGGCAAAACCACGCCAGTATCTTTGCCCAGGAAACCCCAAATGGGGTTGCAAAGAGTCAGATATGACTGAACAACAACAACAAATACCCGTTCCACTCACCTTGTCTGATTGTAGCAAAAGTGAAATGAAATAATGGCTATAAAGAGCTTTGAAGAATGTAAGAATGAACTCAAAATGGTGATTTTTAAAAGCCGTACCTTTATGAATTAGAGGCCCATTTGCCCAGTAGAAGAAGAGAGGATACTGATTTGTTATCTGAAACTTATAATTTTGCAATCACTAATTCTCCAGGCAGGTATGAAAACTATCCTTCCTCATAGACTCATAAGATTTAGAGTTAGAGTTGGAGATGGTCTAGCTTGGCGCCTTTATTGGATGGAGCAAGTTAGAGAGGCAAAACACTGAACCAGCTGTCAGGAAATCTGAGTTCTAGTTTTACCTTGGACGCTCACTGTATGACCCCAGTCAGTTTACTTCTCTGTGCTGTCAATTTAGTCATCTGTAAAATAGAAATGAAAACTTGGAGACACAGGACCTAACAATCAGTTCTTGGCTCTGCTACCTGCGGCGTGTTGGTCAAGCATCTGAGCCTGTTTCCTTTTCTGTGAAGTGGGGGGTGGAGGGTGGGGTTGGACTACGTGACCTCTGAGGTTTTTTCTGGATCTAAATCTGCCAACCCCTGATTTCACTGTCTGGCCTCTGTATCCAAAAAGATGCTTCTGCTCTAGGAGTTGTGTTTTGACTGATTGGAAGGAATTGAATTCAGTCATCTATATACTCTTGTGCTCTTCTTGTGGGAGGCCTGAGCTAGTCATTCTGAGTGAGTTGTTCTGACTTTTGTGGTGCTATTGGACTTGATGACTCTGGAGGAGAGAATGAGGCTGATGACTGTGTAATTCTGCCTCGCTTAAATCCAGTTTGTGCCCAAGTCAAGGCATGGGTGACCACGATGTTATTGGTTCTCTTTGAAAACAAAAGATAAATACCAACAATCTTGGACAAGGCATTTAACATCTCGGCCTCAGTTTCTGTAGCTGTAAAATGAGGGGAGTGGGTATTGGTAGTTTTTAAGGTCCCTTCTAGCTCTAAATCTATGATTCAATTTAAATCTGGAGTAAATCCTGCCCCTGACGTGCTAGCTGTGTGCTCTTAACCTGCTGCTGCTGCTGCTGCTGCTGCTGCTGCTGCTATCACCACTACTACTGTTGTTTTCGTTTCTTCTGACTCTGATCTCATCTGGGGTATTCATGGCAAAGATATGGGAATGGTTTGCCATTTATTTCTCCAGCTTATTTTGCAGATAAGGAAACTGAGCCAAACAGGGTCATACAGCTAGGACATGCCTGAGGCTGGATTTGAACTTAGGTCTTCCTGACTCTCGACTTAGTGCTCTCTCCACTGCACCACTATCACTACTACTAGTTAGCTAGCATTTATACCTTTAAGGTCTACAAAGCACTTATATTTGTTGTCTCATTTGGTATTCACAAGAACCTCATGAGATAGGTGCTATATTATCTTCATTTTAAAGACGAGGAAATTGAGGCTGAGTGAAGTTAAGTGACTTGCCCAAGGTCATACAGCTAAGTGTCTGAGGAAAGATTTAAACTGAGGTCTTTCTGACTCCAAGTCCAGAGTCTATCCACTGGGCCACCTAGCTTCCAATATTAACATTCATAAAGTACTTTTAATGTCACAAAGGACTTTATATTGACTAGTATATTTTCACTTCACAAGAACTCTGTGAAGCAGGTTTTGAACCCAGGTCTTCCTGTTTCTGTTTGCCTGATTTCAAGTCCAGCTTTCTGTCCAATTTATCACCTATCATCTTGAAGGGATTGTCTATCTTCCCTCCACCCACCCCCTTGGCCAGGTAAGTCTCTAAGACCCTAAGTAAAGTTGATGAACTTCATTTGTGGGGAGTGGGACAGAAGACACACTGAAGCCAGAGATCTGGCTCTACCACTTCCCTAGCCACAAATAAGGTCTCATTTACACTACCCACTTCACAGAGTTGTGAGAGAAGTGCTTTGTAAACCTTAAAGGCTACATAAATGTGAATTGTTATCATTACAGACAGGAGCTAAGTTAGCACACACCCCCATAAACCTGGACCCTCTCCAGGATCTTTGATCCTCAGGCATAAACTATGACCTAAGAGGAGATGATGGGTGTATTTACTGGAGTGGCAGGGCCAATGACATCGCATCTGCGGCTGATAACAGGCTATGAGTATGAGGTTTGTGCCAAGATGCAGTGTGTTTATTTATTTTTTTTTGTGGTTGGCATGAAGTAAAGAAAACAAAATAGGGAGCAGAAAGAAGCAATTTGAACTGGGCCACTGCTTTTCCTGGCTCTCAGGCAACATGCTATTGGCCCAGTTTCCAAAATCAGGGCCAGTTTGTTTTAGCAGCTTTGATGCTTTTAGTCTTTGGACAGCTCAGCCCTTTCAAAAAGCACCAAGCTGACTGAAATGCTTCTCATTGAGATTCATCGTGCTCAGATAACATTTAAAAATAAGAAGGGAGAGATGATGGAATGCTTTGTCTAAGCCAGAAATACGGAGCTCTCTCTCTTTCTTTCTTTCTTTCTTTCTTTCTTTCTTTCTTTCTTTCTTTCTTTCTTTCTTTCTTTCTTTCTTTCTTTCTTTCTTTCTTTCTTTCTTTCTTTCTTTCTTTCTTCCTACCTTCCTTCCCCTCTCTCTCTCTCTTTCCCTCCCTCCCTCTCTCTCTCTCTTTTTCTTTTTATCTCAACCAATCTGTAGTTTTCTCTCTCTTTCTCTCTGGGAAAATACATCTCCCTCCATTTAAAATATGGAAACATACCCACTGTCATGCCAGTAAGAGGTGAATGTGCAGCCAGAACCTGGAGAGAGCAACAGCTTAGCTTTGTCTCTGGGGCCCTGGGACACACAAGCATCTGAGTTTTTGACTGCTTTGTGAGTCTTCACAAAGGCTAGTAAAGCTGAAGTCAGAGGGGTTTGCTGGCAGGATGCTTGTGTTTTACATCCACCCTTGTAATCAGATCACATAATGCAGACTCAACATTAATGGAAACTCTGCTTTTCCTTTGGCCGCTAGTCTCATGGAGCACAAGATTGGGAATTAGGAGACCCAGGTTTGATTTCCCGGTTATGACAACCCACTGTGTGATCTGGCCTGTGTCATGGAGCTTCTCTATTTGTTTCCCCACATATCACCGTGGGACTCATCCCATCCTGACAGTCATCACCACCACCATCTTTACCACCATCATTGTCAGCACTGTTATCATTACCTAAAAACCAGTACCACATCATTAACACCATTACCATCAATACATATGAAGCACCCCTTATATGGCATGGAAGGATTTCATTAGGCACTAGGAAAGCTACTGTTAGCAACAAACAGGCAAGAAGAGCACCAAGTGGGCAGAGGACCAAGAAGAGCCTAGGTACCTGGCAATACCACCCCTGCAAGGACAGTAATTAGATTCAGCCTGGTTGTTATGCTCATTCAGTCGTTTTTCAGTCATATCTGACTCTTCACGACCCCATTTGAGGTTTTCTTGGCAAAGATGCTGGAGTGGTTTGCCATTTCCTTCTCCAGCTCATTTTTACACATGAGGAAACTGAAGCAAGAAGGGTTAAGTGACTTGCCCAAGGTCACACAGCTAGTGTCTGAGGTCAGATTTGAACTCAGGAAATTAGTCTTCCTGACTTCAGGCCTGGTATTGTATCCACTGTGCCACCTAGCTGCCATCACCCTAGTTAATGACAGGTTTTTGGGGGGTGTAAGCTACTGCTATTACAGAAAATGAATGAAAACAAAACTTTTTTTACTTACTTATTTACTATGTGCCAAGCACTGTCCTTAGTACCAGGAATATAAATACGAAGTGAAGACAGTGCTTGCTTTTTAAGGAACTTTTACTCTAATATGAGGAAATAACCCATGTAAGGAATGGTGACCAGGGAAGGGTATTTTGTTTTGGGATGTTTCCAAGATGGCAATAATAGTGAC
The DNA here is from genome assembly GCA_028646595.1 of Phalanger gymnotis. Taxonomy (NCBI): domain Eukaryota; kingdom Metazoa; phylum Chordata; class Mammalia; order Diprotodontia; family Phalangeridae; genus Phalanger; species Phalanger gymnotis. The sequence goes on from CM053622.1 coordinate 554,846,272, forward strand.
AGTATTGATATGAGTTTAGATTGAGAACTAGAAAGTAGAACGGAAGTGGAGAAGGCAAGGTTATACTTCCTCTCACAAATACTACCTATGTGATCCTGGGGGCAGCTAGGTGGTGCAGTGGATGGAACTCTGGGGCCTGGACTCAGGAAAACCTGGGTTCAAATTCAGCCTCAGACACTTAATAGCTGTGTGACCCTGGGCAAGTCGCTTTACCCTGTTTGCCTCAGTTTCCTCATTTGTAAAATGAGCTGGACAAGGAAATAGCAAACCACTTGAGTATCTTTGCCAAGAAAATCCCAAATGGGGTCATGAAGAGTCAGACACGACTGAAAAACGACTGAACATCCCAGGGGTACGATCTTAATAGTGCAACTTGTTTCCTCTGACTGGAGCCATGGAAGCAAGAGATACAGAGCACGCAGTGGGGGAATCAGTCAGGGAACGACCAGGACTCACAAGCCCAATTATCTGCTGTTTTTCTGAAACCTCCTGTTGATATTCTCTCCTTCCCTTACTTTAAATTTAAGTATATTTTTGAAGGAAGGATATTAGATTTTTAAAAGAGAGAGAGATTTCTTTGCCCAGGGAAATGAAAAAAATCATGCTTACTGCTTGCTAAGAGCTTCCACGTTTATTAATAACCAATCAAAAAAGTCTGTGACAGTAAAGAGAAACATGTCATCAATGACCCTACATGTAGCCAGTGTATGAGGACTTCCTCCTTGGCATAATTAATGGATGGTCTTCTGCCCCAAATATCTGTATTTGGAAAAATTCCACCATTAGAGATTCTCCTAAGGTGTTATCCCTTAGACCAGGCAGATGTCCTGGACTGACAATACATAAATCTGTAATCAGTTATCTAGATTGGGGGTAGCGGAGAGAACAGCACTAGGCCACTTCTGGGTCACACTTCCGGGCAGCCGAAAAGCTCAGCGGAAGCCCAGGGGAAAAGAGTCCAGTGAAGATCAAAACCATGAAAGGGCACTAAATGCCAGGGTCGCCAACTTCATAGTTTTCTTAAGCAGAGTTGTGAGCAGGAATTCAAATTAAGCACCTGGGAAAAATTTACTTTAGGGCTGCTGGAAGTGGAGAACCTAGAACCCAATCCATCTAGGTCCAGTTGGATGTGTCCTTGCAGTTTCTGGGGGTCGAGGGGAGCAAGAGAAGACTATTGGAGAGGAGCACTAGGTGGGGCTGAGGGTCATGGGCAGTTTCACCATGTCGAGAGGAGGTGAATGGAAGAGAGGGATGGGGACAACTGTTGCCTCCATGAGAAAATGTTTCCTCCCACTCTCTCTGGAAAGCACAATAGTCAGATGCCAGCTCTGTGGGGCACAGCCCCCGTCCCTTGGCACTATGAGTGTTCTGTATGGGAGACCCAGCCCTACACGGGTCTTTGTGGAATACTCACTAGAATTCTTTCAGGCACTCTTTTTCTCTGCCTTGCTTTCTCTTTGTCTCTCAGGGCTTTGGAAACAATGGTCACAGCCCATGCACTTTTTGGATGCCCAGGGCATGGAAACAGAAAGGTACTTAGAGAGAAAAGAGCAAAAGCCATGGGAACCAGGATCAGAAATGTCAGAAGTCGCCATGATTGTTTTGGATTGAAAGCAATCTTTATTCTTCCTTTCCTCTCCCGAAGGACCAGGCCACCAAAGCAGTCTCAGGAAGCTTAAGCTTGGTGTGTCCTAAGGGAGACGTGCTCTCCTTAGCCTTCCTTGCCCTGGCTACCATAGAAAATGAACCGATCGGGATATAAAGTTGGCAGAGCAATGGGAACAGGGATCTTTCCGACCATCTCCTAAACTGTGAAGTTGGCAAAGTGTGTTTTCTGTGGCCTTTTGTTCCTTCTGCCTTCAGGGACACAGTGCCCTCATGCAAGTCTCCTTCTGTGGGGGAGTCTCCTGCCCCAGACTTTCCCTTCCTGAGCAGTAATCCCTGCCTAAACCTTTTCCTTCCTGCCCTCATCGAAACAAATCTGTCCTTTGTTCTAAAACTTTTGTTTTCTGCTCCTAGCTAGAGGTAATTCTATTTGGACTGGGAAATCAATGGGTGATAAGTTTCATATGTGATCCTGTTTATTAGTATACAGCAGATCTATAACATGGCTGACTCTGGCCCCATTCTTTCAGGGCCTGTTACATTTGAATTCTCCCCCCCCCCAACTCCTCACAGGCTCCTTCAGTGCCCTGAAGGGGTTGGGGAGTCTCTTTCATCTACTATCAGCTCAAGCTCCTATCACCTATGTTTCCCTCTACTTTTAAGGGTCCAGTGGCTGGCACTCTAATTTCAGGCAGCTGGGGTAGAGTGCTGGGTCTGGAGTCAGGAAGACTTGGGTTAAAATCTGGCCTCAGACACTTACTAGCTGTGTGACCCTGGGTAAGTCACAAACCTCTGTTTACTTCATTTCCTCATTGGAAAAATGGGAATAGTAATAGCACCTACACCCCAAGGTTATTGTCAGGATCAAAGGAGAAAAATCATTGTAAAGTTCCTAACATAGTGCCTGGCATATAGTAAATGCTATATTATTATTATTATTATTATTATTGTCAGATTAGTTTTATAAGGGGCATTTACTTCAAAGATATAGCAAGAACAAGCATATAGACATTTTTCCCAACTTCAGGGCCATAATAACTTCTATACTCCTAGGTCTGCTGTGAGGAGTGGCAAACAGGTAGGCTCACAGCTTGGCTGAATTCCTACATTTCATTAGTTCCACTAAGTTCATGTCCATAGTTGGCATCAGTGATAGCTTCTAGTAGACTGCAGTTGTAGGGCCCTGGTTCTTCAAAGCCTCAGCTGCTCAGCTGGCTGCATCCAAGCGATACCTAGACCCCCAGATCCCTGTGGTTTGATCCTAGGCCAGAATGGAGACTATTTCTTGTGCCTAGAATGGAAAAAAAAAATAAAAAGGCCAAAAAAAAAAAAAAAGCCCATTTGTAAGGGTCACATGGCCTCGGGGGGAAAAGGAGACCCTAAAGCTCTCCCCTTTTACTTTGTGGGTTGAGTGAAGGACTCACCTGCACCCTTTGACAATTACAAAAAAAAGCCACAAGCAGGTGCTACTGAGTCAGGCTGTTTTTAAAAGATAGCACCAGTTTCAGCTATTTGATCAATGGAAAAATAGTCCTCCCAACTGACAGATGACCACGTATGCTCCACTTATCACTAGAGTCTCTCCCAAGCAGGTCCCTAGAGTGAATAACACCATCTTAGCAAACTGATGGTGTCTGTACATGCACCTGACCCTCATTACACATCCCTGTTGACAGAAGTTTTAACTTTTAACAGTGCCTTAACCTGATCCCTTCAAGTCTGGCTTCCTCTATAGAAAACTCTTCTTTCTAATGTTACCAATGATCTCTTAAGTGCTACATTTCATGGACTTTACTCAGTCTTCATCCTTCTTGATTTCTGGGCAGCTTTTGAAAAAAATAATTATCCCTTCCTCGTGCTCTACTTATCTTTCCTGGGTGGTATCACTTTTGGCTTAGGGATGTGTGTGTGTGTGTGAGAGAGAGAGAATCGGTAGATCTACTCAATCAGAATTTTGATTCCATCTCCCACTTATTAATTGACCTCACCTCCTTTTGAAATACTGAATTTCAAGGAGCACTGGTCAGTCACATGACCTTGGTATAATGGAGTAAGTCCCCCCATGGAAGCAGATACTAGAGAGCTGCCTTCTATACTTATAGACTCTTGACTTTATTATCCTTATCAAGTAAATAAATAATATTTCATAACAAGGTGATAATTCATAATAACAAACAATGAACATCTACTACCGATTTCCTAAATCCTAGAAGTCTTTTAAATACAGGAATGATCCAGACCTAGGAATTCTAAAATATGAACAGCTTGAGACTTTTCTTGAGCCAACAAAGCAAGGTAATAACACATTTCTTCTGTAATGTAGAGAGCTAAATGGTACAGTGGATCGAGTGCTGGACCTGCAGTCAGGAAAACCTGAGTTCAGATCTGGCTTTGGACACATTCTAGTTGTATGACTCTGGGCAAGTCACTTAACCTCTATCTGTCTCAGTTTCCGCCTCTGTAAAATGGGGATAATACTAGCACCTACTTCCCAGGGTTGTTATGAGCATTAAAGGAAATAATAAATGTAAAGTCCTTAGCATGGTATCTGGTGCATAGTAAGCACTATATTAATAATAATAATAATAATGTACAGCTTGAGTCTTCTGAAAGCAAGGTAATAACACATTTCTCCTGTAATATAGAGAGCTAAGTGGTGCGGTGGATAGAATGCAACATACACCTGGAGTTAGGAAGACTTGAATTCAGATCCAACCACAGACACTTACTAGCTATGTGACCCTGGGCAAGTCACTTAATCTCTGTTTGCCTCAGTTTCTTCAGCTCTAAAATGGGGATAATAATAGCACCTACCTCCCAGGATTGTTGTCAGGATCAAATGAGATAATATTTGTAAAGTTCTTTACAAACTTTAAAGTGCTATATAAATACCAGCTATGAATGCTTGCTTTTCTGTTCCCTTCAGACTTCCCTTAGGACTGGCCATCTGTTGTAGATGCAGGAACTCTGGAATCAGGGTCTCAGCTCACTCACAGCATCTCAGCATGGAGTATAGGTCCCCATTTAAAATAGAACTCAGATGAATTAGTCTTTGAAGTGCTTCCTCAGTTCAGAGGTCAGGTTTCTTACCTTTGACCTCAACTGACTAAAGTGACCCCGTCACAGAAAAGAGCGAATGGATTAAACAGACAACCCAACAAGGAGCCATTATACTTCCTGCATCTCTTTCATTTTGACCTTGACCATTGCCCTATGCTGCCACTGTATATATAATACTTCACCACATAATCGCCACAGATTTTATGTCAAATTTTTTGCAAAAAGGTAGGGTATGACCATTATGTGAAGCTTTAAAAAAAATTTTGCTGGTATTACTTAAAAATCATTTATTACTTAACTGTCTTTGGTGCAAGATTAGGATGCAATGAATATACGTTCAAATTGGGAAGATGCAAGTCTTACCATATCATGTGACTTACTCATGGTAGCTTCACCTGTCGGTGGGTTCCCTTTGCCCCTATGGCTCTTCATTGGGTTGAGTGACAATACCTTAGTACTACAGCACTCTAAACAAACCACAACTCGGCTTTCGGAAATACACAGACTGCGCCTGCCATGAGAATTCTAGGCTCGAAGCCCGCAGTGCACAAGAGATAAATGAGGATCCATATGTCACTTGTGGATATGTTGCTGCTCTGTTTACCTTTAAAGGGGCATGATGAACAGAATTATATGTGATGAAAGATTATAAACCTATATATAAAAAATATGTGATGAAAGGTTATAAACCAATTTTTGGACTAAAAAAACAGGGTGCGACGATCACGTGGTGGTGATGATCATGTGGTGGCGATGATTATGCTGGGAAATACGGTAATCCCTTTCTAGCCCAACTGCACCAATGGTACTGTACAGCGAAAAGAGCACTAGCTCTGGAGTAGATGTTGATAAAAATCCTGCCTCTGATGAAGAGTGACTGTGTGACCTTGGACCAGTGCCTTAACCTCCCTGAGTCTCATTTTCTTATCTGTAAAATGAGGGGATTAGACTAGATGGTCTCTAATATCCCTTCTAGCATTGTAGATTCCTGGTCCTAGGGTTCTCTTCCACATTAGTTTTTTACTACCCTCAGGGCAGGGGCTGTGTTATTTTTCATCTTTGTATTCTTAGCACTCAATATACATTAAGGAAGAAACAAATAAGCTAGTGCATATAAAGTGTTTTATAAACCGTATATGAGCTCTTCTTCTTCAGCATCATCATTACATATGATTATTGGCAAAAGCATTATGCAAATGTAAGGTGTTACTTTGTATGTGAGGACAACACGCAAGAGACCAAGCTCAGTTTTCAGTTGGCACCTCCTAGCCCCTCATAGAAAGATGGCAGTGGGGTTCTATTTATCAATAGTGTCAGCCAAAGTGCAGGTTACAAAGGTGTATTTTGTCCAAGTTCCTATCTGGGCTCCTGCATGCAGAGACTTGTTTCAAGAAAAGTCAACAGCTTGTTTTATCTTTCCCACTATCACACCCAGGGCTGCATTCCTTACTTCCATATTCTGCATTCCAGGGGATAATTAGAACAAAGTGCTCCAACCTTTCCAGGGGAGTGTCATCGGTTTCTATTTGGTCATGGAGGAAGGCTCAGGGTAACTGCTCAATAGTCCAGAATTTGCTTGCTACCCCACCCCCCACTCCCCACCCCACCCTGGCTGGCAGGTCTTCTCTGCAAGGGTTTGTTTGGTGTGGCAGCCAGATAATCAATTTAAGGTGGCCAGCTGCCAAGAGATATGGCTGGCACCTACTGACCTTGAAGGATGGAAAGTGTACTGGCCTGAGAGTCAGGTTCCCAGTCTTCTAGCATTAGCTCTGCTTACCAGCCAGTCAATATGCATTTATTAGACACCTATTATTTTCCAGGCACTGTAAATTGCTTTGTAACCCTAGGCAAGTCACTTTTCTCTCTGAATTTCAGTTCCTTTATCTGTAAAATGAGGATAATAGAATTTGAACTACCAACCTCACAGAGTTGCTGTGTGGATCAATATGACATAAAACACTCCCTGCTTTGAGTATCCTTGAATCATAGCACTAGAGAGCTAGAAGGGACCTCAGAGACTCCTTAGGCTAATTCCCTCATTTTACAGATGGGGAAACTGAGGCCCAGGGACATTAAATGATACTCTCCAAGGTTACACAGAGAGCAGCACCATATATAAAGTATATAAAGTGTATAAATGTTAGGTGTTGTTACAGTCCATGGTCAGGTGACCTTTGGTACCAGTCCTGCTAGTCGCTGAATCTGTTTTGAGGAAGGTTATGTAATCAGGTCTGTACAGTTGTGCTTTTTACTCTTTTAATTATTTCTTATTTATGCTACATATAGCTCGCTTCATACATATTTGTTTGCTTATTGTCTGTTCCACTAGATTGCAAGCTCCTTGAGGGCAGGGACTGTCTTTTGCCTCTTTTTGTATCCCTGGTGCTTAGCACAGTGCCTGGCACAGGCTCCTAATAAATATTTATTGAATGAATGAAAGGAAGAACCAGGGAGTTGGAGAAGGAAAACATACATATATTATAAGACGACTTCTAAGAAGCTGGGGTGGAATTTTGTAAAATGCTAAACTTGGAATCAGGAAGACATGGGTTCGAATCCAGCCTCTGACACTTACCAGCAATTTGATCCTGTGCAAGTCTCTTCATCTCTCTGAACTTTTGTTTCTTTATCTGTAAAATGAGAGTTGGATTCTATTGCCTTTAAGGTCACTCACAGCTCTAAATTAATGACTTATGATCTTATCCAGTCAGTCAACAATCATTTATTAATTACTTACTAAGTGCCAGGCTCTGTTCTAAGAGCTGTGGATGTAAATCTAGAAAACAAACCACACAATATAAGTGCCAAATGAGGAGTACGGGCAATAGTTGGTTTAGAGGAGTCTAGAGGAACAAGAGATTAGTGTGGGCTGAGACAGTCATTTATTAAATGCCTACTGTGTGCCAAGCACTGTGTTTAGTGCTGGGGATACAAAGAAAGCAAAAGATAGTCTCTGCTTTCAGCTCACAATATAATGGGAGAAGACTACACACACTCACACACACACACACACACGCACACAACTATGTACAAACAAGCTACATACAAGATAAATTGGAGATAATCAACACAGGAAGGCGTTAATCTTTAGGAGGTGAGACCTGAGTTGGATGCTGAAAGATGGATAAGATTTAGGTAGGAAGAGAGTAGTAGGGAAGGTATATCTGGCTGGGATATACAGACCCATGCCTGGAACAAGGAGAGAACACATCTAGCACCTGATGTTATTAAATACTTGGTTCTCTGGCAGAAAAGTTATATGAAAAAAAAACCAACCTGTTCTTGTGCTGAAGCCTCCCTTTGTAGTGTTATTCCTCACTTGCTTCATGTTATTTCCAACTTTCGACCATCTCTACTCCTGTCTTGCCCTTGGATTTGATGACCCAAGTACTCTGGCTTTGCATGGCATGGTGTATTGTTTACGCAATCCAATGACTTGGCTCTTACCTTCTTTCCCTAAAAGCATTCTCTCTCCTTGAGCTCTGTAAATTGGACCTAAATACCTGTAGGTGTGGGCCTCAATTCCTCCTAGGAAATGAAGATCCAAGGTCAGCTGGAGTGAAGTTTCTTTCCTCTCTCCTGTAGGATGCTCTCTGTACTCCTTTGTGATTACACTTGCTCTTCCTGTCCATGGCCTACCTAGGCCTCTCCTACCTAGGAAGCTCCCCAGCTCCAGGGTTTAAATTCTCATCTAGACCTTTTGCTACCTTTTCCATGCTCTGTGGTCTTAACTGTCCATATCTCTTTTTCTCTGGGTTCTGCTCTCTGCTTTCTATTATTAAACTCAGTTTACTATTTACTAATTTGACTTGAAGAAATCTCAGTGTGTTTCCCCTCTCTTTGGTAATCATTGTAATGAGGGCCAATGCCTTAATCCAAAGTAATAAATCTCTAATGGTGGGATTTCAAGTACATTGGCAGATTGCTATCAAGCATCTTATGACTTCTGACCATTGGGTTCCCTCTCTCTACCTCTGGCACAAGTATGACTGAGAAAATAGAGATGGTCTCAGAAGCCAGCTTCTGCTGGCCTTGTGACACATTATTACCAACAAGTCCGACTGGCATATATCATGCCTTTAGACTCTAAGCAGGCTGCATTATAGCACCTTGCATATGACTCTCCCCATGAAAGGCAGCCACAGATGTACAATGAAAACCACCTAGATTAGCAGATTTCCTCCTTATAACCCTGTAAGATAAATACGATAGGGTTTTGGGTTTTGGGTTTTTTTCTTTGGTCTGAACCTGTGATTTCACTGATAAGAAATTCCAAGTGTGGAACTTTCCTCTACTGATGAAAATAAGCAATTTATTTATAATTTATATTCTTAGAGAATTATCTATGGTGCCAAGAAGTAAAAGAACTGTCCATGATCGCATAGCTGACATGTGGAAGGTGGGACTTGAACCTAGGTCTCTTTGACTCCAAGGCTGGCATATATATGGTCATACTAAAGCCATATGGACATAATAATAAGATATTATTAACTCATATGAGTTAATAGATGAAAACTGAGTCTCAGAGAAGTTTAAGTGACTTGCCCATGATTATAGAATCTCTAAGCATCAGAGGCAGGATTCTAACCTAAATGCCTTCTAATCCAAGTCCAATACCTTTTCTACTATACCACCCTGCCCTTTCCTTCTCTGAAATTCAAATTGTGGTAAAAACCAGAATGGGAGATATTTGGGGAACAGGAAGAAATTTTGGTAACCCTCACGTTATACCAAGTAGACATAAGGCATATATAAGTTTTCCTGCCTGGACATTCAGAACTCTGTTGCCTGTCTGTAGTTCCTTTGTGATCACTATGAATACAAATATTGGTGTGGGCATCATTGTAATGGAATGTTGTCAAGGAAAGAAGAATTTCCCTCCAGAAAATATGTTTGATCTTTCGTCTACCAGCCTTCACCCCTAGGAGTTCAGTGGAATTTCCCTTTAACTGCCTACAATGGCACAGCCAGGAAGATGTTAGGGATGTTAATCTGTTACTTACCCTCTTATAAGATTGGACATGTGAAAGCCAAATTAATTCTCAAAGGATTCCAGAAACATTGGTTTGAGAAAATGGTCAGTTGTACTAAAACATAAACTTCTTGTAGGTAGACACCAAAATCTATTACCTTGTGCATTACTTTCTTCTCCCAATATAGGGATCTGAAAAGCATTTTAGAAGAAAGAGCAATGACATAAGAAATGGGATTAAACAATCAACCCCTTCCCATATACACTGGTACCTTTCCTCTCCCTCCCACCCTACTTTTCAAGCTTCCTTTTCTGTTTTTTTTTTTTCCTATTAGATGATAAGCTCCTTGAGGGTCATAGCTATATCCCTAGCACTTAGTACAGAGCCTGGCACATAGTAGGTAATTAATGACTATTGAGTGACTTAAGAAGCACCTGAGGTTGAATTTGAATTCAGGTCCTCACGACTCCATGGCTGGTGCTCCATCCACTGTGCCACCTAGCAGTCCTACAAGGTAAAACATAGTAGACACTCCTCAGCTCTGAGGATACAGTAACAAAAATGAAAGTCCTTGGTTTCAAGAAGCCAATATGTAGAAGTTGTACCCATATAAAGAGATACAAGAAACATATGGTACAAAGTAAATACAAGGTAGTTTTGGCAAGGAAAGCAGGAGAATCTAGGGAAATCAGGGAAGGTGACATTGACCTATGCTTTGAAGGAAACTAGACATTCCAAAAAGTAGAGCTGAGGAAGGAGTACATGCAATTCCAGGCATGGACAGCATGAGCAAAGACATGGAGATGGGAGAGGAATGTCATGTGTGAAGAACTGAGAAAGAAGTCCAGTTTGCCTGCACTACAGAAGTATACATATAATAAGATTGGAAGTAGGTTAGAAGATCTGAATGCTAATCCTGATGGTCACTAACAGGCTGGCTTACCTTGGGCAAATCTCTTAGCTTTTTCTAGGTTTCAGTTTCCTCTTCTAGGAAGTGAAGAGGATTTTAGGATTTGGACCTGGAAGGGGCTTGGTTATTGAGTCCTACGCTTTCTCTAGGGTCTCTTCTAGCTATAAATCCTATAGGAGGTGAATAAAAATGCAAGTGCTAATGATATTATCACTGGAAATTGCATGCTACCTGTGATATTTATTGTAATGTGATGGTTTTAAAAATTAAGACACAAGGACAAGATCCATTCAGGGCCATTTGTTTATAGAACCCACCCTTGCTTGAGGGAATTGATAGGGTTAAACATCTTATTTCTGTTTTGCCAGCAGGTTAATCAGTGAAGGTGCAACAAATACATTATTGCCTACAGTTTACCCTCCCTCAAAGGCTCCTTATGTGGCCCAGACAAGCAACAGCTGCTCAGGGGAAGATGGGGAAATAACCACCAAATGGTTCTGGGATTATTGTCTCAGAGCCAGGCACCCCTTGGTCCAGAGTGAATAAGGTGACCCTGGGGAATAAGCTTGCCTGGAGAATTCTTGGAGGAGCGAACACCCCAGCTGTGACTTACTGAGAAGGCCTTTGCCTTTTGTATGAATCATGTACTTATTAGACTATCAGAGTATCCTGGTGAATCCTTATCCTGAGGGTAGAATAACTAACTCCTGCCACCCAAACTGTGACTTAGCCAGGTCTTAACCCAGAGGGAACTAGCCTAGCAGCAGGAAAAATTTTCCTGATGTTTATATTAGCCATGCACATGTCCTCTGGAAGTGGGAAGGGAAGGCAGGAACTGTAACTCCTGATCTCCTAACCTTACTAATCTATTACCCCCAACTTCTCCTCCTCCCCAATGCAACCTTATGTCAAAATGAAAAGGATATGGACTGAGAACAGGAATAAGGAGTTGAGGGCCATCTTTAGCCTAGAGAATAAAAGACAGGAGGGTCAGGTGAAGAGGATGGAAATCACAATCTACAAATATTGGAGACAGTGGAGGAGGGATTAGTCTTTATGGCTATCACCAGATGGTAGGTAACACTAGGGCCACTGGTTTGTACTTACAATGAGAAAGAATTTAACTCAACTTTAAAGAGGGGAAATCACCCAATAATGAGAACTGTCCCTACATAGAATAGACTGCTTTTGGCAGCTGCGGTTTTCCTGTCACCAGAGGTTGTCAAGCAGAGATGGATAGCTGGCTGTTGGGAATATCAAAGATTGATTTCATGATTTTGGTAGGACTTAGAGTAGAAAACCTCTGAGTTCCAACAATAGATCTATGAACCTTATTTTATAGATGAGAAAAATGAGGCTCAAAGAAATCGAGAGAAATGGAGAAACAGAAACTGATGCCAAGTCTGCTTCTCTAATCTAGGTTGCCCAGGAATATTTGGTGTCTAGTGGGGTTGGCTATGGAGGTTGGGCTTGAGCTGAGTATGGCTAGAATCTAGAGAGTTGGTGGGTAGAGGTGAGCATTCTAGGGGTATGTGTGTGTGAGTGTGTGTGTGTGTGTGTGTGTGTGTGTGTGTTTGAGAGAGACAGACAGGCAGAGACAGAGAGAGAGACATACACACAGAGACAGACAGAGACATAGGTGGGGGGGTGGGGATGAGCAGAAACAGAGACTGGAATGAGCATGGAATGGGTAAGATAATAAATGAAGAGACCCACCTGGAGTCCTTTATTTAAGTCTGGAGGTTGTGTGAATAGAGTGGTCATTTTAAAGCTAGGAGGTACTTCAGGTGAAGGTGAGCCTTGATAGCTCTCTCCATGGGCCCCCAGCAGCTGCATTTTTATGTGTTTTTCTCTAGGGAAGTCCACACTAACCCACAGTTTCCCCTTTGAGGTTGGCTTTGATGCCCTGTTCCATCTCTTGTCACATTAGATCCCAGAGCAGAAAACCTTCATCCTACTGCAGGACCTGGTGAACTAATTTTATTCCTGCTGAGAAACATGGAGTCCCCACCTTGAATATTTATTTAGCTCCTCTCCATACCATTTGCTGCAACAGATGAATGAGACCAGGCAAAAGCCAAGAGCAAATTGTCAAAGGAGTCTCTCATCCAGGGCTGGCCTGATGCATAGATGAAACAACTGGTCATATAGTCAGTATGATTTCAGGGATATTAGAAAAGCCTTCCTCTTTCATCCTCAGAACTTCTCACACTAGTCCCACAAATGCCTGAAAGTCATTTAAACAGGAAACAAATAATGATAACTCATGCTTCCATAGAGTCTCATGGTTTACAAGGCACTTTCTTCATAATAAACTTATGGAATGTGAGGCAGGTGTTGCAAATATCACTGTCCCCATTCAATTTTACTTTTTTTAAAAAATATTTTTATTTTCAGCTCCAAATTTCCTTCCTCTCTCTATCATTCCCCCACCCATTAAGAAGACAAGAAATAATATTATAATCATTATACATATGAAGTCAAACAAAACACATTTCTGCATTAGCCATATTCTGTAAAAAAAAAAAAAGCAAGAAAAGTAAAAGGATAGAAAATAAGCTTCAATCTGCACCTAAGTCCATGGGTTCTTTATCATTTTATGTCATGAGTCCCTTGGAGTTGTTATCAGTCATTGCATTGATCAGAGTTACCAAATCTTTCAAAATTGATTATCTTTATAAAACTATTAGTGTATAGATTGTCCTCCTGGTTTCTCTCACTTCACTTTGTAGCAGTTCATAGAAGTCTTCCCAGGCTTTTCTGAAACCATCTCCATCGTTTCTTATAGTTCAATAGTATTTTATCATATTTATATGTGTGTGCGTGTGTTCAGCCATACCCCAATTGATAGTCACCCTTGCCACCACAAAAAGAGTTGCTCTAAATACTTTTGTATGTATTTTTTTTTCTTTGACCTCCTTGGGGTAAAGATCTAGTATTGCTGGGTCAAAGGGTATGCACAGTTTTATGGCCCTTTGGGCATGGTTCCGAATTGTTCTCCATGATAGTCTGCAATTCCACCAACAATACATTAATGTACTTATTTTTGTGTATCCCTTCCAGCATTTCCCATTTTCCTTTTCTGTCATCCTAGCCAATCTGATGGTTGTGAGGTGGTACCTGAGTGGTTAATTTGCATTTCTCTAATTTATTAGTGTTTTAGCACATTTCTTCATATGACTATTGACAGCTTTGATTTCTTCCCTTGAAAACTGCCTCTTCATAGCCTTTGTCACTGTCCTCATTTTATAGATGAAAGAACCAAGGTTTAATGATTTGTCCACTGTGTGACTAGTAAGCTTGGATATACATTCAGATCTTTCAACTTCAAATCTGATGTTCTTCCTACTACATCCCATTCCTTCTAATTTTATATTAATTTGTAGGTCTGAGCATGCAAATACATCTAAGAAAGAGATAACTGATTTACTTTCAAGAACGATAGCCATGAGTCAACAGTATGACATAGCAACTAAAAAAATGAATGTGCTTTTAGGCTGCCCTAGAAACTCAGCCTCCAGAATGATGGGAGTGATAACCTCTCAGTACTCCTTCCTGATCCCACCACATCTGGAGTGTTGTGTTTGGCTCCAAGAGCCGCATGTAAGGAAAGATATTGAAAAAGTACATGTCTGTAATGACACCCAGAGGAAGGCAACCAAGATGGTAGATTATAGAACCATGGAATTCAAGATAGAAGAAACCTTAGAAGTCATCTTGGCTCTATTCTCATTTTATAGATGAGGAAACTGGGGACTTAGAAACCATGAAATACAAGGACCAACTGAATATAACCCTTCTTTCCCCCTTATTCAGCAAGCTATTCTTTATAAGAGTATAAAAGAAAGAGAAAGAAAGCAGTTAAATGAAACCAACAACAAATCGACCAAGTCTGACAGTATATGTAATGTTTCACACCCATAGTCCCCTACACCTGCAAACAAAGGAGGGAGAGCTGTACAAAATCACTTTTTCTACGTGACATATAATCAGAAGGAAAACCCTAGATTCCTAATTCCAGGTATTATTAGCCAAGGGTCCATGAACAGATTTCTGTGAACTTGATTGGGAAAATCGTTTTTGATAATTGTATGTCAGTATGTATTGCTTTCCTTTGTAATCCTACATATTTTATTTTATGCAGTTAAAAACACTATTCTGAGAAGGGGCCCAAGGGCTTTGCCAGACTATTAAAGGGGTTCACGACCCCAAAATGGTTAAGAACCCCTCTTGTAGTCCAAAATCTTAATCAGAGCAGTAGTTTTCCTTGCAGAGTCAAGGTCCGAGAGTAGAGAGACCATTGGCTTTGAAATAGGGAAGACCTGGGTTCAAATCTCATTCCTAACATTTGCTATAGCCGTAACACTTTTGATGCCAAAGCAACTTTCTAAGAGTAGAAGTTGGGGGCCAGTTAAGTAGCAGAGTAGATAGAGTGCTGGCCCTGGAGTCAGGAGGGTCTGAGCTTAAATCCAGCATGGGACACTCACTAGCTGTGTGACCCTGGGCAAATCACTTAACCTGGATTCCCTCAAAACAAACAAACAAACAAACAAACAAAAAACACACACCAAAAAACCAAGAGTAGATGAAGTTACAAAAAAGTGATAATCTACTTTGGTGGATAGACTTTCCAAGTTAGGGGCTAAGTGAATGAATGAAAGAATGAATAAGTAATGAGCAAATAAATAAAGAGATAGGTAAATAAGTAAAGTAAGTAAATATGCAAGGAAACAAATGGCTGAATAGATGCAGAAAGAACCCAGAAATCTTTCCCATTAATCAAAACAAAGAATTCAGCCTTTACAATATTAGGGCAAAGACAACCACAATTCATTAATTTGCTAAATGTTCTTCTCTTTTGCTTATGCTAGAACTTAAACTATGCACTATGTTTGAGTAAGGACACATCATAATAATTCCTCCCATATGTAGTGAACTTTATAATTTTTAAAGTGTCCTTTAGAGTTTCCTCATCTTTGAGGCATCTAGTATGCCTTCCAGCTCTGAGTCTGACCCCTTTTTGCTAAAGGCCATGAAAATGTATTTGTGACTACACTAAGCAGTCTAAATCTAAACCATTTTACATTTCCCAAATGGGATCTAGACCAGTCAATAGCTTCCTGTGCAGATAGACGACTTTAGGCAGAGGATGTTACTTAATATAAAGTGAATGCATATTTCTGAATTTGCTAATTGTTCATCTGTTATATACATTATCCTTTTTGTCTTGAATTTTATAATATATGTATATATGCATACATATACATATGCATACACACACCCAGTTGAATGAATGAAAAAGCATTTACTAAGGACTTACCATGTGTTTACACTGTGAAAAGTCCCTGGGATACAAATATAAAAAAGCAAATGATAACAAATAATAATAATAATAAATAACATATATAGCTTTAAGCATTTGTAAATGATTTAAGATTTGCAGAGCACTTTACAGATATTATCTTATTTGATCCTGACAACAATCTTGGAAGGTAGGTGCTATTATTATTCTTGTATTATAGATGAGAAAACTGAGGCACACAAAAGTTAAGTGACTTGCCCAGCATCATGCAATTATTAAGTATCTGAGTCTGTATTTGGACTCCTATCTTCCAGACTCAAGGTCCAGTGAGCTATTCACTGTACCACCTAAGGATTAAGGATAATCCCTGCCTTCAGGGAGCTTACATTCTAATGAGGGAAACGATGAGTACTACATATAGTTCTCTTAGTGCAAAAGCAGAGGGCAACCTCCTCAGTTTTAGTGAAAGGTTTTGCTAAATTTCTGTGACCCTCAAATTCCATCGTCTGGTAGCACAACCCAGAAGCTGTGACTGCTAGCATTGTTTTCAAGAGCCTAAACTCCCCAGTTTAAGGTAAGATACCTGGGAAGGACCTTGGTCAAGGGATAAATTCATGTCTCCACTTAAATTGGGGGGTGCAACAATTCTTTCTTCTGATCTCTTGTACCCTGGCATGGGCAGCAGATTTCTGGCTGCCTCTGGGATCTTGGCAAGCAACAAACAGGGCTTTGTCTGACAATACTGCTGTCCCTGGATCCTACTGTTAGTCATTCCACTCTGCGTCTCCATGGCAGGCACTGGACTGTGAGCTTGGGGTATGAGAGCCACTTCTCTGAGAGCAGAAAAGCCAAGACCACACAAGCAGAAAATACAATCAAACTCGCCTGTGAGGAACAAAAAATGAAGTAACCTAGGGCTTGATTTACAGCAGCCCATCAGCCTACATACTAGATTTTGTAGAACTGGAAGAGACCTTAAAAGTAATTTTTTCTATACTTCCCTCCCTATTTTGTTCAAACAGAATGTATACAGGGTAAATCAGTGATAATTGACAGAGAAAAGGAATTACAGGGAATTAGGAAAGGCTTCTTGTGGAAGGTGGAGTTTTAGATTGGACTTGAAGGAAGCCAGGAGGCAGAGATAAGGATGTATTCTAGGTATGGGGAATGACTAGTGAAGATCCATGAAGTTGTGTGTGTGTGTGTGTGTGTGTGTGTGTGTGTGTAAATAATAGGGAAACTTAGCTCCAAAGAGAAGTGGCTTGTCCAATGTCACTAAATGAAAGACAGAATTCAAACCCAGCTCTTTTGAATCCAGTACAACTAGGTCTTTCCACTACAACGTGATTAAAGAAACCCTAGGGTAGGGCATGGTCACCCAACTGACAGGCAAATTCTTACTGAGAGTCTATTATGTGCTAAGCTCTGTTCTAGGTACTAGAGAATGAGGCCAGGTCCTTGCCCTCCAGGAACTCTAGGGTTAGTTGGAGAGGCCATATTAAACAATTAGAGAACAATTAAGTAGCAATTTAAATCATTTAAGTAAATTAAGAGTTTAGAAAAAGGTATGTTCAATATGAAATGTAACATGATTTAATGGGTAGAATGTTAGACTTGGAAATAGGAAATTATGGCTCCAAATTTCACCTCTGAAACTTGTGATCCTAAAGCTGAAAGGGACCTCAGAAGCTTTCTAGCTAAATCCCCTTATTTTACAATTGAGGAAACTGAGGCCCAAGGAGATTTAAATGTTTTACCCAAGATCAAACAACATGTAGTGAGCATCAAAGACAGGATCTGAATTCAACTGAAGTTCCAGAGTCAGTGTTCTTTCTATCTTGGGCAAATCATTTAACCTCTCCGAACTTAAATTTCTTCATCTGTAAAATAAGTGATGACTAGATGGCCTCTGAGATCTTTTCTGGCTCTAAGTCTATGATCCTATAGTCTGCAGAGGTCAAAAGCTTCATGGAGATAGTGGGACTTGACCTGGGCCCTGAAGAAAGGGTAGGATTTATTAGGTGGAGGGGGAAAAAAGGGCATTTCTGGAATAGGAATCAGAACTTCTCTTCCATGATTTCCTTTTGCTACTGAGAAGTGAATCAAATCATAGAATCTCTGAGTTTAAAGGATTTTACAGGTCATCTGTCCAACCTCCAACCCCAAATCAGACTTCCTTCTATAATATTCCTAACAAATTGTCTTCTAGATCATTTGAACATTTCAAGTGACATGGAGCTCGCTACTTTTTTTGAGCTTCTGAGCACCAGTACTGTATAGCCAACTACCTATTGGACATTTCAAAATAGATGTGTCTAGACTTCTCAAAAATAACTTCAAAGCAGAATTCATCATCTTCTTCCCCCAGCCCCTCAAATCCACTTCTCTTCTGAATTTCTCCGTAACTGATAAGGACATCACCATCCTTTCAGTCACACAGGTTTTCAACCTTGACTCATTACTCTCACACACTTCACACAATTAGTTGCCAGATCTTGTGTTTCCATTTCCACAATATGCCTCACATATGTCTCCTTTCTCCATTCACATACCTTAGTTTGGGCCCTCAAAACCTCTCACCTGGACCCCTATTTGTGCCCCACTGTTTCTTCTTTCCCCATTCCAATTGATAACCAACACAGCTGCCGAAGAGATTTTTCTAAAGCATAGGTCTGATCATGTTGACCCTGCCCCTACTCAATATACTCCAATGGTTTCCTGTTCTTCTAGGAACAAATGTAAACTTCTCTGCTTGGCATTTAAAACTCCTTACTATCTGGTTCCTTCCTACTTCCTCAGTCTTCTTCCAGGTTACCCTTTTTCATTGGCTTTAGGACCCAACCATAATGGAAGACTTGCTAGTCTTCACACATGACACTGAATTGCTTGTCTCTGCACCTTTGAACTGGTTGTCGCTCATTCCTGAAACGCTATTCCTCTATCCCCTCAGATATCCTGGTGTTTTTCAAGAATGAGCTCCACCACTTTTTGCACGTTCACCCTAGTGCTAGTTCCTTCCCTTCCGTGGTTACTTTGTATCTGCTTTGAATGTCTCATACATGTATACACCATCTTCCCTATTAAAGAACAAGTTCCTTGAGGGCAGGAACTATTTTGCTTTTGTATTTGTATCCTTAGTCCCTCACACATTGTTGAGTGCTTGATAAATACTTGTTGATTGATTGAAGTAACTCATTCCATTTACAGACGAGTCTAATTCTTGGAAAGTTCTTTCTACTGAACTAAAATCTGCCTTCTTATAGCTTCTACCCTTTGGTTTTAAGTCTGTCCTCCTGGTGCAATACAGAGTAAATTTACTTCTTCCATATGATAGCCTCTCAAATGAAAACATCAATCATGTCTCTCCTGGCACCCACCACCCCACCCCAGGCAGTTTTCTTTTCTCTAGGTTAAACACTTCCAATTCCATCTGCTAATCCTCTGATAATGTGGTTTTCAGACTTCTTAATATTCTGTTTACCCTCAGCTGGGCATACTTCAGTCAACATTCCTTTGTGATAAAAATAATTAATACAATCAGATCTGACCTGTGTTATGCAGGATGGCACAGTACAATTATCTTCCTTTACATAGACACTATGACTTTATTTATGCTATCTAAGAGTGAGTCCTCCCTCCCTTCATTCTTTCCTTTTTTCCCTTCCTCTTTCCCTTCTCTCTCTCTCTCTCTCTCTCTCTCTCTCTCTTTCTCTCTTTCTCTCTCTCTGTCTCTGTGTCTGTCTCTCTCTCTGTCTCTTTCTGTCTCTGTCTCTGTCTGTCTCTGTCTGTCTCTCTCTCTCTCTCTCTCTCTCTCTCTCTCTCTCTCTCTCTCTCTCTCTCTCTCTCTTTCTCTCTCCCTTCCTTTGGAATTCGCATCATGCCATTGACTCATGTTGATCTGGCAGTCTATTAAAACCCACTAATCTTTTTCCTATCAGCTCCTGTCAAGCCAAGTTTCTCCAATAGTGTATTTGTGTGGTTATTTAAAAAAAAAAAACTAAATGGAGGACTTTGCATTTATCCCTGTTAAGTTTTATTTTGCTTTATTTCAATCCATTTTTATGTCAAGATCGTTTTGTATCCTGATTCTGTCCATAAGGTTCCAATTTTCTGTCATTTTCAAATTAGATAATAGTGCTTCAGTGCCTTCCTCTAAGGCTGGTTAAGTACCCTTACGTCTGGAGGGGATCTATTGATCTGGAAGCTCAATAGTATTTCATTTACTTAAATAATGTGCTGAAGATGCTACTGACTCATCACCAGTGCAAGAACATGGGTTGCATCTCGGGAAGGGGAGATGGACTGCACTGATCCATCTGCACATTCTTGCCCACATTTATGAACTAACCTTGTGGAGTTAGGGAGCTAGTCTTTACATTCAGGTGAACAGGTGGTATGTTCTGGGTCATGCTCTTCTCAGTACTTCAGAGGAAAGATGATATGGGGAGGGAGCTGCCCTATGTAAGGTTGAGGAAAAAAAAAACAACATTTCAATTTAATTTAGGTCATGTCAAGTGAAAGAGGAATTACACTTGCTTTGTCTGACCCCAGCTGGCAGGACTAGGGGATAGGAGCTGCAGAGAAGTAAACTTCTACTATATGTTACTGTCTCTGGGATCATGGGGTTCCTTCCCTTCTTTCCTGGAGCTGCTTGGTTCCCCTCTCCACAGCTGCCATTTTGTGAGCTTTATATTTGTGCTGGTTTTATCCCACACCCCAACCCCCAAGGGACCTGAAATTATCATCTGTTTCAGGGCTCATCTCAATTCTACTCTGTTTAAATTCTGGCTTTTGCTCCAGATTTTCAGCAAATCTGTTTCCTTTTGTAGGCAAGTCTGAGGGAACTCAGATCAGTGGTAGCCAGACCCATTTAAGTAAATGAAGAATGCTATGGCTCAATCAACCATCATCATTAAGACCGTAGCATCTTTGGATCATGGATTTAAAGCTGGAAGGGACCTTAGAAGTCATGTGTTCTAACTCTCCTCATTGTACAGACGAGGTAACTGAGGCCTAGAGAAGTTAAGTGATTTGTCCAAGATAACACAGGTAGAAGAACCAGTACTCCGACTCTCTTTTCTGAATACCTTCCTTAACACATTCCCTCCCCCCAAGGAGTCTATAGCTATAAGTAAAGTCTAGTCTAGCCCTCTCGTTTTACAGATGAAGTACTGAAGCCCTGGGAAATAAAATGAGTAAGGTAGTAAGCATCAGGAGTGGAATTTGAACCCAGGATTTGACCTCATAGACAATGATGTCATTCATTAGTATTTTGCAAAAAGTCATCAAGTCAAAGATTTCCTAAGCAGGGATGCTGACCATGCTATAAAGTGGCCCATTTGGCTAGATAGTCTGAAAAGTCCATTCCATTTCTAAAATGTGTGATTTTATAATTCTAAATTCCTTCATTAATGTTTCAAATTCTAAAGCTCAGAAATCACAAATTGAACATTAAGGGCTAGGTCCTTAGATTTGTTTATAGCACACCCTCACTCATTTCTTCTGCTACTAGCCTCTAATCACCTTTCTCTCCCTAGACCAAGGGTAGGGAACCTTCAGCCTTGAGGCCACATGTGGCCTTCTAGGTCCTCAAGTGCAGCCCTTTGACTAAATCCAAACTTCACAGAACAAATCCCCTTAATAAGAGGATTTGTTCTTTGTTCTGTAAAACTTAGACTTAGTCAAAAGGCCTAGAGCAACACATGTGTCCTCGAAGCCAAAGGTTCCTTGGTCTACACCTTCCCCTATATCTCACGCTCTCCTGTTCAGCTCTCCTTCCATTACAGGGCCCCATGCAAAAATTTGATCCCTTCCTTATTCCATTCCCTTCCAAATCTTATCCATCCCTTTCAGGGAGCTGCTGGAGCAAATCTTAGTTTATAATACTTTAATAGCCATTCAGATAATAACCACGATAACAACACCAACAGCTAACATGTCATGTATGTTGCACTTTAAGGTTTGCAAAGGGCTTTTATATGTTATCTCATTTGATCCTCATAGCAATCTTGTGAAGTACCAGGGATATTACTATTACCATCTTACAGATGAAGAAACTCCATGCCTCAACCCAAGGAATTGTACAGAGATGAGAAGTATCACAGATTTGGTGTCAGTTCTAGTCCTTACTCAGCCACAGCAAGTCTTCTCACCACTCAGGGCCTCAGGGTTTTTATCTGTAGGAGGAGGTACTAGATGATTTTTGAGATTCTATAGGCCATTATTCTTTAGCTATCTGAACTGACGCTAATCATTTCCAGCTCCATGTCAGACTGTCAGAGAAGACTTATATGGGTAGGATATCTTCCTGGAGCCCCTCACATTGCACCTGGTAAGCAATTTACTTCATGTCAAATAAACGCTACCATCTAGTAGCCCTGGGGGCCTAGAGCTTAGTTGCCGTCACAGTTGTGTACTGTTCCAGGATGAATAGTAAGGAAATGTTGGGTTGCCTCTGTAGTTCTCTGTGACTGGAACTAATCAACGAGAATTTGGAGCTGGTACAGCAGGGACACAATCTGCTGTCAGTCTCGTTCTGGCATCAGCCAAAAGGCCATTATAAACTTCTCATTGCTGCTTTCTCTAAACAGACACAGTGTTTCATTACAGCAGGACCGTCCCTTTGGCCATTCAAGAACAATATTCATCCTTTACCCATAATTCCCACCAAGGGACTTAAAAAAAAAAAAGAATTATATGTTCTTTAGATCTGAAGCCAGTGGGACTGCAGATTCTTACAGCTCTTCATTTTCCTCTCTGTTTCTTGTCCACCCCAGGGAAAAAGCTGGAATCTGGCTTTAAAGGTTGAAAACTGAAACACTGGACCCAAAGAAATGGGGCTCCAGTTAGCTTATCTTGGATGTAAATTCACATGCATGTTTGCTGTGCATCCAAAGCCTGTTTTAATTACTGTGAGGGGACACGAGAAAAAGAACAAATGACATTTATCTAGGCAGGGTGGTGTGGGGATAGAGCACTTGGCCTGGAGTCAGGAAGATCTGAGTTCAAATCTGACCTCAGATACTAGCTATGTGACCCTGGGCAAGTTGCTTAACTTTTGTTTCTCTCAGTTTCCTCAGCTATAAAATGGGGATAACAGCAGCATCTATTTTGTAAGCTTGTTGTGAGGCTCAAATAAGATATTTATAAAGTGCTTATCACAGTGCCTGGCACATAGCAGGTATAATATATACATATGTGTGTGTATATACATATATGCACATATATACACACATATATGCATACACACATACACACGTGTATATACATATATACACATATACATACATATATACACAAAGACACTCATATGTATATGCACACATATACATACACGTATTTATGTATGTGCATAGACAGACACAGACATATGTATGTGTGTGTATATACACACACATATACATATATTTGTTTATTTACTTCCTTTTCTATGCCAGACTACTTGCCTCAGGTAAATCTTGCATGTATTATTGTCTTCATTTGACAGAGAAATAAACTCCAACAGATGATAACTCACATTTATATTGTACTTTAAGGCTTACAAAGCACTTCCCTTACAAAAGCCCTTTGAGATAGGTAGGTCTCATAGGTATTATTATCTCTATTTTAAAAATCAAGAAACCGGGGTTATGGTAAGTTAAATGACTTGCCTGTGATAACAAAGCCAATAGGATTCTGAGGCAGGATTTGAATCCAGTTCGCTAACCAAGGCCTGCCTCCAAGTTAAATGCTTTGCCTGAAGTGACACAGCTAGTCCATGACATAGCTCAGTTTGAAAATGAATTCTTCTGACTCAAAGTCTAGTACTCTCTCTGCTGTACCACACTGCCTCCCTTCAACAAGGACGCATCCTCTTAAGGAGTTTAAAATCCTTTCATGGAAGGACGATTGAAAAGTAGACAAGACAGCAATACAAGAGAGCGCACAAAAAAGTACTGAATTGAGCCAAATGAGCCAAATAAATTTCATTATACATGAAAAGAGAACATATGAAAAGGAGACATTTATATGATGAAGTTATCTGAGAGGGCTTCATAGAGGGGGTGGAACTTGAGCTGGGCTTTGAAAGATGGGGCAGGCTTGAATTTGCAGGGATGAGGAGGAAGGATGGTCCTATCCTTGAGCAAAACACATTGACATTGTTCAAGGAGAGCTATGAGGGGAAAGATTTGGCTAGAGCGAAAGCTATATCTAGGAAAGCAGTGGGAGATGAGGTCAGAAAGGTAAGGTAGTGGCAGATTATGGAGGGCCTTGAATTTTCGAAAGAAGAATGCATTTGACCTGTAATAAGTGGGGAGTCACTATGGCTTCATAAGTAAAGGAATGATTTGACAAATATGGATTTTTAGGAATATTGTTCAAGCACGTGAAACTAGGAAAGTTGTTCTGGAGAAGAAATAGCATAAAGTTATCATCATCAAAGAAATCATCAAAGACATGGATGAGTGGAAAAGGAGGTAGACTGTCCAAAGAAGCAAAGGGGGAGGGGATAATACAAGAACAGTCTAAGTGTTGTATTACTATGGATGAAATATTAAAGCCCAGAGGAAGACCCCCAGCCCATTGAATGGATCATCTATGAAAATCTTATAAAAAGGCATTTACAAAAATTACATGGGATACTGAGTGTGGATGGATTCTGGGAACAGTGATCATGGATCCACTCAAATGGAACTGGATCAGGCACTAGACTAAACTTGTTGCTCCCAGAACCCCTTTACACTCTCAGCAATTATTGAGGCTCCCCAAAAGCTCTTGTTTATGTGAGCTCTATCAACTGATACCATATTAGAAATTAAAACTAACAAAATTTTAAAATAATTGTTAATATATCTTAAAATGACAATAGATCCATTATGTTAACATAAATATTACATGAAAAACAATCATTTTTCAAAACAAAAAAATTAATGAGAAGATGGCACCATTTAATATAATTTTACAAATTTTTAAAGCTCTGACTTAACAGAAGACTATTGGATTCTCAGCTCTGCTTCTACATTCAACCTGTCGCAAAATGTTGTTTGACTGAAATATATGGAGAAAATCTGGGCTCACGTAGATTTGTTGTTGGAAAAGGGAAGAGTTTTAAGAGACAAATAATGAATTGGTATTATTGAGTAATAATTTTGACCTCTGTGGGCCATACTTTGAGAACCTGTAGACTTGATGATCCAAAAGGTCCATTCCAGCTCCAAATCAATGATCCTACAATTAATGCCACAATGCACCGAAGTCCAGAAGTGATAGGCCAGATGTATTGGAGGTGATGAAGCTAGGAGCAGGGAGACCTCTTTAGTTTTAAATGAAATGCTGAGGGTTAATTTGTATATGGGCATACATATATCCCACATAACATTGCTCAGAAGAGTCCTGAATTTCACAGGGAACAATGATATAAACATTGTTTATTACTTAGGGCAATTAGTTTTTTGATGTTACAGTTTGGTTTCTCAAAAAAAAGAGCCAGCAGAGCATTGCAAGGATACAGATTGAGTTATTTGTAAATCTTTATGATACTTGTTAGGGCAGCTAGGTGGCCCAGTAGATAGAGTGCCAGGCCTGGAATCAGGAAGATCTGAATTCAAATCTGCACTGAGATACTATCTGTGTGACGCTGGGCAAGTCACTTAACTCTGTTTGCCTCAGTTTCTTCATCTGTAAAATGAGGTGAAGAAGGAAATGTATCTTTGCCAAGAAAACCCCAACTGGGGTCATGAAGAGTCAGACATGACTGAACAACATAAAAAAGATATTTGTTGGGGAGGTCACTTTTAGTGTGTTAGACATATTCTCTTCTTTCTTACCTCCACATCTCTGCTCATACTCTTCTTGTTCCCTCACCTCTCTCATACTCTGTCCGTCTGTGCCTCTCCAAATCCTCTAGTACTTGAAGTCCTAGTTCATTTCCTTGGCCTCTCCTGACTACTCCATTCCTCAGTGATCTCTCTCTCCTTCCACTGAATTCCTCTAATTTATCTCACTTGACTTTGATCATATAGTGTGTTATATTGCCTTTATTGTTCATTGTTTATTCCATTATGTAAGTCCTGTCTCCCCAATTGTCTATGTGCCGTTAGGGCGGGAACTCTCCATAATGTGGAGTGATCCCCTGGAAATGATGGCCAGGCTGAGGTAAGACTTCATAAGAACCCTGGGAAGGTGGGGAATAATAAGAGGGTGCCAGGTGAAACAATGGTACTAGGGTGCCACAAAGGGAAAGAAATGCATGGAAAAAAATGGAGGCTTCAGGGTCCAACATAGAGCAAACACCTATACAGCGTCATTTGGGCACCTTTGGCGGGTCCATGTCTTCATTTAATAAATGTGGATGTGTAGGAATAAGAAGTGGAGAAGTAAGGCAGAATTCTTAGAGATAATGGAGAAAAGCCAGGACTCCTCCTCATGCGGCTGCTGTCATTGAGGAAGGCTTGTTCTTCCTCTGTGGGCACATTGCCAACTCTCTCCGTTTTTAGCCACTGCTTCTCTTCCCATCATCTCCCTACTTACTGTGGAGTACTGCTTAACCTGCCTAGCTCTTGCTGAAATTAAGGGTCTTTAATTCCCTCCTCACCCTCTGCCCTTGGCCTGTTATGCAGAAAGCACTTCATAAGCCTTAAAGCTGGATTTACCACACAGTAATGCAGTGACCTTTTTTGTTTGTCGTTGTTCAGTAGCGTCCAACTCTTTGTGACTCTACGGACCATAGCACACGAATACTGTCCATGGGGTTTTCCTGGCAAGAATACTGGGGTGGTTTACCATTTCCTTCTCTGGTGGATTAAGGCAGATAAAGGTTAAGTGACTTGCCCAGGGTCACAGTTAAAATCCCAACCTCTTTTCTCCGACTCACGTTGAACCACTGTCTAGCTTGGATTTGAACACAGGTCTTTCTGACTTCAGGCCCAGCACTCTTATCTACTATTCTTCCTCCTGGGCAAATAGAGGTTAAGTGACTTATCCAGGGTTACACAGCTGAAGATTTGCAAAGTGCTTTACATATATTATCTCATTTGATGTAATGTTCCCTTAAGGAGATTACAGTTTAGTAGGTAGATAAGAATTAAGGAGTTAGAAATTTAGGAGGAGAAGGTGGTGTCTTCAGAGTGGAAGGAGGAGAGCATATCCCATAAAAAGGGTAGAAAATGCTGTTAAAATCTACAGAAATGCCAAGGGTAATGAGGACAGAAAAACCACTTTACATTTGGGAATTAAGAGGTCACTGAAGACTTCAGAGAGAGCAGCATCAGTAAAAGGGTGGAGATAGAAGCCTGATTACAAGAGACCAAAGAGGGGGACAGAGTGAAAGTATAAGGCATAGAAAATTTTTTCAGGAAGTTTTCCAAGAAGATGTGGGATGGTAGCTGGATCATAAAATCATAAATTTAGAGCTTGAAGGGACCTCAGAGATTATTAAGTTTAACCCTCTCACTTTGTAGATGGGAAACTGAGGCCTACGGGGATTAAGTGACTTGCCTAGGGTCACACAGCTAGTGTCCAAGGTGGACTAAAAGTGCAGTGCTCTAGTCACTATCCCACATGGAGAAGTCAAAGGAAATCTTTTTCAGGACTGGGAAGAATATCACATGTGTAAGCAGTTAGGAAGGAGCTAATTGTTACAAAAAGAGATCAAGGCTGTGTGGGAGAGAAGTTACCTAATGAAACAGAATCCTGCAGAAGGGAGAAGGCAGTGGGATCAAGGATACTGAGAAAGCGTAAGCAATAGCCTTATCCCATAGCCTTAGTTCAATGGTGGGGTTCAAATGAATTAACAACTGGTTCAGAGCCGAGGTGCCACCCTGGCCACTTAGGAGGCAGTCACAGGCTCTGCCCCCGCTAACAACCAGTTTCTAGAACCCAACCAAAAATTAGGTACTGGTTCTAGCAAACTGGTGCCAACTGGCTGAATCCCAACACTGCCTTAGTTAGTAATAGCACTACCTCATCTTCTCTGACCAGAGGGAAGGAGGAGACATGAAGATGATGCTATTGAAAGGTTGGAAGAAAGAGAGTTGAAGGTGTTCAGACTGATGGCCTCAGTCTTCTCAGGGAAGTAGGAGATTGTCAATAGAAATTAGATCTAGCATCTTTAAATTGTCTACTCCAGGAATCCATGATTTTGAGAAACTATCTCTTCACCTCCATTTTTATCTATGGTCAGGCCTGGCTATCTGTGCACATGCCCCTTGTCAGCCACTGATGTGTCAAACTAGCTTTGTGACCTTGACCAAGTCTCTTCCCCCTGAGCTGTACCCTAAATGCCTTGCTGTGGAATAAGAGTTCGTTTCAACCCAAACATTCTGTGCTTGCTGTGTTAGACAGCCCAGAGCTGTGGGGGATGCAAGGCTGAAAAGGAAGACACATTCTCTGACCTTGACGAACTTGCAATATTGTTCCAGAAATAAGACTAACAAATATGCAACAGAAAATGATACAAGGGATCATAGAAGTGCTAAACCATGCCCTGGTGATTCTAAGGAGGACAGTCAGTGCATTGCCAGCTGGAGTGGTCAGGAAAGGAAGGGCTTCATGGAAGGGGAAACACTGGAGCTGGGCCCTAAAAAGTGGGTAAGAATTGGATGCGTGGGGAGGAGATAGGAGGCCATTCTGTCTGAGAGAAGTCCATGAATGAATGTTCAGGGGGCAGGAAGGAAGGATAGTACCTTTGAGGAAGAGCAAGGACTTGGTGTGCTAGGGAACATAGGGAGGTAAGGTTGGATAAAGATGTGAATCCAGTTTCTAAAAGTGGGTTTAAAGCTTCCTGTTGGGTCTGCTAAGTTGTTGGGTCACCATTCTTGGATGGGGAAATTCTTTGGTGGAGGAGTTTGAGTTTCCAGCTCTCTCCCCCCGCTGCCCCAAGCTCAGTCTGTTCTGCCAGGTTGGAGGGTAAAAAGAGAGAATGTAATTGTTTAATGGGATTTAGAGCTGGAAGAGACCTTAAAGATCATCTGTATCAAGTTGATAATTTTACAAATGAGGAAACTGAGAGTTAAGGAGGTTAAGTGATTTGCACCAGGTCTAGTACTTGGCAGAATCAGGATCCAAACCCAGGCTTTAAGGCTTAAAATCCCAACCTCTTTTCTCTAACTCATGTTGAATGACTGATAGTCCTAAGGATTTCCAAAGGTATATTCAACCTCAAGAGAAGCATCATAGTACAATGAAAAGTAGGCAGAGAAACTTGAGTTTCAGTTATTCTCTCTGACTCATCCTCCCTGTGTGACTTCAACTCCTTGGACCTCATTTTCCTCAGCTATAACATCAGGGGATTGTACTAGATGGCCTCAAGAAATGTTATCCTTTGACCTAGAGATAGAAGGGGTTTTTCTATTAGCTGCCTCAGACTCAGAACCCATAATTACAAAACAGCCCAGTGAGATAGAGGTTCCTCTTTCCCTTGACTTGTTACTGAGTCTGAGACTCAGGTAAAAAAGAATGCTGGAAGACCGGTTGGCAAATTTCACTCTTTGCTCTGGCTCGGGCTCTGGCTTTTTCAGTTAGACATCTGTGGTGAAACAGGAGGGATAATGGGCATGACAACCCAGGGTTGTGTCATATACAACAACATAGAATTGAGAGCTAAAAAGGACATCCTAGCCCAGCCCCCTCATTTTGCAGATGTAGAGATCTAGCCGACCAATTTGCTAGCCCTGTGACCCTGGACAAGTCACTTTGTATTTCATTTTCTTCATCAATAAAATGGGATTAAAAATATTTGGCTGCCTGTCCTTACAAGGTTGCTCTGAGAAAAATGCTTTGTTACCTGAAAGCAAATGCTCTGGAAATGGGAGCTCTTAGTGTGAACTGCTATCATATTGGTATGTGGCCATAGGAAGGTCTCTTGGCTTCTTGGGGGCCATGGTTTTTTCATCTGAAAGGCCGTGATAATAAAACCTGTCCCATCCGCAGGGGTGTGAAGTGGCTCAAAGGAGGTAATGGATATGAAAGTTCTTTGTAAAATGTAAAATATTCTATAAACTTAAAGTAGTAATGATGATAATAGTAATAGTAACTGCCATCCTCGTTTATCATGATGATTATAGTTTTACCTCCAGCGTCAAGGCACAGACTCTTTATCCCATGAGGAAACTTGCTTCTCAGAAAGGCTGGCCAGAAGCCAGGACACTCAAGGATTGTGTATGCTCCAGAATTCTGCTCACTGTGGTACTTAGGTATTAGTTTTGTGATAAATCAAATGGCCTATACTCCATAGTACAGGCTCAGGGTCTCTAGAGGGAAGCAGAAGCTCAGGATGCAGCTTATTAACCTTGTCATGAGCACAAGAGTGCTGTGTTCCAGCTCTGGCAACTAAAGGGTCAGTCAGGACCCAGGAAATGTATAGGTCAGAGTCCCAGCAAGATGGATAGATAGATGGAGATAGATGAGAAATAGACAATTGATGGATTGATAGATAGTAGATGAGAGGTAGACCAACAGAAAGATATTCAGACTGAAAGTGTTTATTAAGGGCTTACTGTATGATATGTACTGTGGTAGGTGCTGGGAATACAAATAAAAGTAAGCCAGATAGTCCCTGCCCTCAGGGAGATTACATTCTACAGGGTGTCCCTAAAGTCTGGACACATAGGCAAAAATGCATATTTTGAAATATTTGGACTATTAATAGACCTCAGCCCCCTTTACTTCTTTTTCTGGGGTATGCTAAAGGAGAAGGTGTACTCGATGAAAATCACAGATGCAACACACTTGATTGAACGCATAAAGAGTGAATGTGCTAAAATTGATGGCAATGTGGAGTTACTGCATCAAGTTCACATGAATCTTGCAAAGAGCATCAACCTTTGCATCACAAATGATGGAAATCATATTGAAGATGTTATCTGTTAATATTCCAATTAAATAAAATGGTGCTGAAAATTTCATTCATTTCTTGAAAATATGCATTTTTGCCTATGTGTCCAGACTTTAGGAACACCCTATAATGTAAGTTTTCAGAGCTCCAGACTCAAGATCTTCTGACTGAGGCAATCCTCTTACCTCAAGCAAGAAGCTTACACACACACACACACGCACACACATTCTTCATTTTGGGGTAAGAACCAGTCCTAGGGCATAGTTTGCCCAAGGGATGAATTTATGAGTATATCAATTAGTCAACAAGCATTTATTAAGTGCCCCAGTGGGGCAAGAAGATTGTGAAGGACACCAGGGTTACAAAGCTAAAATTAAATACTTTCTGCACTCAAAGAGCTTATAGTCTATTGTGGGAGACATACTAACACATCTGAGTACATGTACGCAATGAAGTATATACATTTATAATATATTAATACAAAGTAATTTCATAAGGGTAGAAATTAGTTGCTTAAGGTAATTAGGAAGACTTCATGGAGGGAGTGGTACTTGAGCTGAATTTTGAAGAAAACTAGAGATTCTATGGAGATGAAGGCGGAAAATATTCCAAGCATAGAAGGCTGCCTATATAAAGGTTTGGAGACAGGAGATGTGATACCATGTTGTAGACACTTCATTAAAGGCAGTTTGGCTAGACTATAGAGTGAGTATGCAGCAGCTTGGACAGATGGTGAGCAAACTAACCTGCTTTTTTTGAATACATTAGGAAGTTGAATGTAAGAAAATGTCCTGAATGACAGCTCTATCTCCAGCCTGCCTCAGCTTCTGCACTTGAATGACTTCCCAAGAGTTCAAATATTTGGTTTACATATTCAGTCCCACCCTGCACCATCCCTGCATCACTCACACCATCCATCATGTTAAGTGTTTCCTAAGTGTCAGGGAAGGAACATATCATAATTCATGGATGTTATGATTCAGTTTGTGTGTAGCCATGAAGACGTACCTAGCTGTCTCTTGCACCTCTTGGATTATCCAGCTTTGAGCAGTGAACAGAAGTATCATTAAGTATTCTTGGATCACATGATTTAGATCTGAGAGGAATCATAAGATTTACTGCCTTCATTTTGCAGAGAGGTAAGGTCATGCCAAGGTCACATTGATAGTGAATAGCGTAGTTAGAATTAGAACTCAGGTCCTCTGGTCCTCTGACAACAAATCCAGTTCCCATTCTGCAACAGAGAGCCAGAGAAGAGGCAACTTTGTCTGGGTCTGACTAGGTTGAGGGGCAGCTCTTTTACCAACATAAAGACTCTTGAGGCAAAGTGTTCCTTCCCAGGAATCCAGGTTCCCAGTGGCTGAGCCTGTCCCATAAACACACATGAAAGGCTTTTGCTCAAGTTTCACAGACTGACTCTTCAGCCCTTGTCAGCCCTCTGAACAAGGGAAAACTTTTATTTCCTTTCCTCAGTCCCCCGCCTTGCCTTTCATGTGGTCTGAGACATCTGGTGGCTCAGGGCCAGCTAGAGAGAGCCAGCCAATAGTGCCTGCCTCCTTCTCTTTCAAGGTCCCTGCTTTCACTGCCCAGGGGATTCCCCCAATCCCCAAATCCTGCCTTTTTAGGAATCTACCTTCTCCTGTGTAAGAAGTAAGGAGAAAGGCACTAGGTATTAACCCCTTGCCTGCCACACCGAAACATGTCTACATGGCTAATAGAAACATGGTATGGTTTGGACTAAAACGCACAAAGATCTTAACTTGAGACAATTCTAGAAGATGCTAAAGATCCAACCCTGTGGTCCATGGCAGCTTTTAGTCCTAAGACACTGAGAACTTAGAGGTAGTGTGGCACCTAGATTCTAGTTCTGACTGCCACTCAAGAGCTTTGTGACCTTGGGCAAATCACTATGCCTCATAGTACCTCCATGTTTCTAATTTGTAAAATGGGGAGAACAAAACCAACATCAAAGGAGATCACGTACGCAAGAGAATTTTGAAAATTTGCTGTTGTTTTTCAGTTGCTTCAATCATGTCCAACTCTTCATGACCCCTTTTGGGGATTTCTTAGCAAAGATCCTAGAGTGGTTTGCCATTTCCTTCTCCAGCTCATTTTACAGATGAGGAAACTGAGGCAAACAGGGTTTGCCACAGAAGTGGTAAAGGACAGAAGTAAGGTTTGAACCTAGGCATTTTGTCTCAAAATTGGGGTTAAGTGACTTACCTAGAGTCACATATCACATAGCTAGTATCTGAGGCAACATTCAAACTCAGGTACTCCTGACTCCAGAGCAGGTGCTCTATCTACTCTGCCACCTAGCTGCTCCACACTTACTATGTTCTAAAAGGTAGAGTATAGTAGGCACTCTTCTCAACCTTGAGGAAATAGTAACAAAAATAAAACAAGGACAGAGCATGTCTAGCACCCTAGCATTATTACTTCTGTGGAGGAGTCACCCAGCTACCAAGTGTCTGAGGTCAGTTTTGAACTCAGGAAGATGAATCTTCCTGACCCCAGGCCTAGCACTTTATTGACTGTGCTACCTAGCTGTCCATTTTGAAAATAGGAAGTGAGAAATATTAAGTCATAGAATGTTAGAACTGGAGGAATGCCACGTGTAGAACATCCGAACTCCAGAAGGGGTAGGATACTTTTCCTCTGAGTTTCTTAAGGCAGCCTAAGCCTTGTGGCTTCCAATCTTTCAAGGGATGCATGGGTGGCAGATTCAGCCCTAGAGGACTGCTTTGGGAGAGGGGTAACATTAATGGAATAGGAAGATCTTCCCCTTCCATTAATAGGCCTATGTAACCACATGTGTCCAATCATAGCTGTGATACATCCAGAGTCACATAGAGTCCATTGGGGGAGGAACTTGCCTAAGGAAGAGCTTGCTTAGGGGAGGTTTGCTTGCAGGAAGGCTTTTACACCTGTTGGTATCAAGCTAATTAGGCACTGAGTCATGAGGGTTGTGAGGCCTTCTGGTTCTGAGCCTATTAGCCAAAAGTTTATGTAGTTTGTTTTATTAGGCGGTTGTATTACATTATTCAGACAGTTGGAGCCCTGCCTGTTGATCTTTGTGCTGATTTCTCTGCTTGTATTTTCTCCATGTTCCTGGTACTGACCTTTCCCCTGAACTAGTGAATGTAATTAAAGTAAGATTGTTGACCCCTTTAAAAGCTGCCATTCTTTAAGAAAAGCAGATTAAAGAACCTGTGCTAGCAGGCCATCCTAGGTGTCCCAGGGTGCTTGCTGATACAGAGAGCCTTCAGAAGAGTTTCAATGTGTTTGCCAACTAGGGAGAACTCAAATGTTTTGTATTCGATGAGACCTTATAGTACTTAGAATTCATAAGAGAAGAGAGGAATGTTGGGCATAGTATGATGGGGACCCTACATTTCAGGAGAGCCCATCTCAAACAGTTCAGAGGAAGAAGACCTTGGCCTGGAGATTAGGGAAGGGGCTGCGAGCAGTTCTCCAGAACAAAATTCTGAAGGCACAAACTAAAATAATACTGACAAAGAGTAAAAGAGGAAATAATTTCAAGAGATTAATGTGATTAGACAGGGGACTCATTCATCAACTTAGCTTTGAAAAAGACAGCTACTAGACAGAGTGGAGGACTTATTGCCAGGAAGACCTGAGCTCAAATCCTACCACAAACACATTAGCTATAAGGATCCTGATCAAGTTGCTTAACTTCTTAGTTTATTCATGTATAAAGTAGGAATGATAATAACACTTACTTTATAAGGTTGTTATGAGGATCAAATGAGATGACATGTAAAGTGTTTTACAAACTTGAGAACTGTAAGTGCTGGATGTTGTTATATAATTTTTACATGTATAGAAATTGGAAACCAGGAAGATAACAGAAGATGAACACCCAGATGTGTCATGGCCTCTAAGAGTAGTGTCAAGAGTGTTAAAGCTCAGAATAAATGGAGACTGTTAAATACTAAGGATAACAAAAAAGAGGCTTTAGCTATCTTGTAGGGGGAGGAGGGAAGAAAGATTAAAGAAGAGATAGGACATAGTTAGGATGGATGAAGGGATGATGATAATAGACAATGGAGAGAAGGAATACCTAATTCATGTTTTTCTTCTTCTTCTTCTTCTTC
Source organism: Phalanger gymnotis (assembly GCA_028646595.1). Lineage (NCBI taxonomy): Eukaryota > Metazoa > Chordata > Mammalia > Diprotodontia > Phalangeridae > Phalanger > Phalanger gymnotis. The sequence continues at coordinate 554,881,052 of CM053622.1, forward strand.
TTCTTCTTCTTCTTCTTCTTCTTCTTCTTCTTCTTCTTCTTCTTCTTCTTTTTATTTCCCCTCCTCCTCCTCCTCCTCCTCTTCTTTCAATCAAAAAGAATCATCTTTGGCCTGGAAATGACTGATTAAAGTGACTAATAGGGAGTTGATGCCCAAGATAAATAGAAAGATGCTAGAAGGAAACCTTGTTGTCATTACGAGTTGGTCACCAGGTAGAGATGAATTATGTCCTTGATAAGTTGAAGAACCAGCATAAGTGATTGCTAAGTCAGTGTCACTGACTTTTGAAAGATAATTGGTAATGAAAGAGATACTTCAGGATTCAAGGAGGCCAAATGTCACAATTTTCCAAAAATCATGGAAGAGTAGGGCTGGTAAACTAATGGCCACATTCTAGAATGTATTTAAAAGGCTGTTAGTGAAAAGTTTGAAAAAGGAGTGACCATCACAAAGGGCAAAAATTGCTTTTTCCATAAAAGGTCATGTACTTAGAAGTGATGAATGAGTGAAGTAAACAGAACCAAGAAAATAATATATGCATCTATGGCAATATAAATGGAAGGAACAAAAGACAAAGAAAGAAAATGAATGACATTTAATTATAAAGACCAAGTTTGGCCCTAGAGAAGAGTTAAGAAATTATACTTCTCTTCCTTCTTTGTAGAAGTGGGAGACTACGGGTATGGAGTATTGCATATGCTGTCAGACATCCTTGATCTCCTATGTTTTTGTCAATGTGGACTAGTTGATAGTATAATTAGGTGGATTGAATGCTAGTTGAATGCTGGATCCAAAGAGAGACCAGTCATTAATGGTTCAATGCCCACATGAAAGCAAGTTTCTAGAAGAGTGCTCCCATGGAACTTTTTTATCTATCATTTTGGTCCTGTGCTTATTAATGTTTGTCTCAATGACTTGAATAAAGATATAGATGCCATAATTCTTAAATTCATAGGTGGCATAGAGCTGGTAGGGATGACTAACATGTTTGATGGCAAAATAAGGATCCCAAAAGATCTTGAATATTGGGCTAAACCTAATAAGATTAAATTGAATGAGGATAAATGTTAAGTCTTATACTTAGGTTTAAAAAACAACAACAATTTTACAAGTGCAAGATGGGAGTGTATAGAATGGTTACAAAGGAACTTGTCAGAAAAAAAGATATGAGGGTTTTTTAATGAACCGCAAGCTCGGTACACATTAATGTTGCACTTTGGTGACCCCAAAAGCTAATGTGAGCTTAGTCTGCATTAAGAAAGACATATTATCCAGAATAAGGCATGTGATAGCACTATTGCACTCTGCCCTGGTCAGACAACACCTGGAATACTGTGTTCTGGTCTGTATAACTCATTTTAGGTAGAATATTGACAAGCTGAAGAATGTAAAAAGGTGGACAAGGTTATGAAAGGTCTTTTTTTCCATGCTGTATGAGAATCAGTTGATGGAAACAGTGATGTTAAGACTGGAGAAGAAAAGGCCTGGGGATTGTGGGGTAGAGGCCTGTGATAGTTCTGTTTAGGTATTTGAAGGGCCAGCATGGGAAAGAGGGACTAGATTTATTCTGCTTGGCCTCATAGGGCAGAACTAGGCTGGAAACGAAGAAAAACAGACTGAGGCTTGACATAAGGAAAAGCTTCGCCAAATGGATTTGGCCGTCTCTTCAGGTAGTGGGTTCTCTCTTAATGGAGATTTTTGGGTAGAAACTGAATGACCACTCCATTGGGATATTACAGAAGAGAATTTGGGTCAGGTGTGAGTCAGACTAAGTGGTTTCTATCTCTTGAAATCCTGCGACTTGGTGATTTATTTTATACTGTTGCATATTTGTTGTTTTGGGACATTCACTTGCATGAATCCAACACTTAGCACCATACCTTGCACATAGTAGGCACTTAAAATGTTTATTGATTGGCTGAAGATGGGCCCTAGCTTAAAATGTCAGATTTCTAGAATTGTTAATGACTTCTAATGATGTATACTTTTTGGTTTTTTGATTGATTGTTTTAAAGAATGGCTCTCCATATATTGCCCAGGCTAGTATAGGGGCTATTCAAAGGTTGATCCCGTTCTTACTGACTGGAGTGAGAAGGGGTTGACCCGCTCTGTTTCAAACCTGGATCCGGCCCTTCCTTAGGAAACTTGGTGCCCATCTCTAGGGACTCACCATATTAATGTCCGACATAGTGTGGGCACCACATTGGCTTCACTTAGTGCAAGACTTAGCTTAGAACTCCTGAACTCAAGAGATCTCCCATCTTCAGCCTCCCCAGGAGCAGGTATTACAAGTGTGTGCCACCACACCCCATGATGACAAGTACTTTTAAAGCATTTTATAATTTTTAAGTATACACTATTGCTAGTTACCCCCTTTGTCGGTCAAAGAAATTAGGCCTTCTTCCCGTGGCCGGTTGCTGGTTGCTAAGGTAATAAGCAGAAACTCTCTGGGTGTGTGCGTAGGTTTGGGACAAGACGCTTTGTTCCTGAATCAGGTCTGGCCCATCTTGAAGTCACCAAGCCAATCCGAAGGAAATATGCTCACCTATATTGTCCTTCCCTCCCTAAGAGTCCCCCACCCAGAGAGTTCTGTCCTCTCAGGCTTAGCCTCTGCTCTCTCCTCCCCTCTTTTCCCCTCCCCTCCAAAGCCTTGTCTTTAAGGCTGAATCAGGCTCATTGTTGTACCTCCCTTTTCTCCCCTCTCTCCCCCATGACTGCCCTTCACAATCATAAATCTTAATGCCAGGGAAGTTCTTTTGTCCGACTTCCAGCTCTGTTCTTAATGAGGCCTCTAATCGAGGGAGTCGGAAAGGACGCTGTATTCTTGCCAGCCCTGGGAGAAAGGGAGAGGGAGAGGGAAGAATTTCCCTGTTGTTTTGGGAGTGGGGGTGGCAAGGGAAAAGGATGAAGGTGGGGGTGGGGGAGTTGGGATGGGGGAAGGAACAAGATTGGAAAAGAGGGGATTGTCCTTTTTGAGAGCTTATGAAACTAAAGAGAACCAAGAGCAGGGCCAGGGCACCACAAATTCTGAGGTTGGAGAAGTTTGTCTTTGTTGGCTCAACATTTCCCATTTCAGTACCTCTTTCCTACCCCCTAGCACCTTCCTCTCCGAAATGTTCTTTGACAAAGGTGTTTCCCCTTTCAGAAATATTTGCATTTTCATAGGGTACTCTTAAAGGTAGGGTGTTACACTGGAAAGAGTAGCGGATCTGACATCAGAAAATCTGGGTTCATTTCCTCAACCTGCGTGACTTTGGGCAAATCATGCTGCCTTGAGCCTCAGTTTTCTCATCTGTATAATAGGAACAATATATTGTGGTTGTGGTGGGTGGAAAAAGTGTAGGATTTAGAGTTAGGTGAATTAGGTTTATATCCAGGCTATGCCACTTGTTACCTAGATGACCTTTGGCAAATCAATTTATTTCTTTAGGCCTCAGTTTCCTCATCTATAAAATGAAAGGATTGGAGTAAGTGACCTCAGAGTTCCTTACCAGCTCTAACTTTATAAAGTGTTGAAGCTGGAAACTATCTGGTGTCCAATCCCCTCACTTTGAAAACCTTCAGACCTTCCCCTTCCTGTCCAGAACCTAGAGAGAGAAAAATGACTTGCCCAAGATCACAAAAGGAATCAGTAAGAGAGGCCTAAGTGGAGAAGACTAGAGTCCTAGTCTCCTGACTCCTGGTTCAGCATTGTTTCCCCTGAGAGAACTCTGGCTCTGAGAGAACATCCCTGGGAAACCAATGGCCTGAATGAGGCACTCTGTGGCTGGGGGAGGGAACAAAGTAGAAAAAGAGTTACTGAGGGATTAGGATGGGAGCATCAAACACCAAATCCATCCTTCACAATTTTGCCAACTGCTGCACAACCCTTCTACTCTTTGTGATTAGTCTCTTACATTTTGAAACTTAAGGGATGTGAGATCCATGTGTGCAAAGCCTCCCCAATGCAGATTATGACCTCTTCCTTCCTCCTTCCCATCCCCAGCTTACTACTGAGTCTTCATTAGTTTCTGTGGTCAAAAAAATTAAAATGCTGGTGATGAGCCTCTCCTCTCTTAGCTAGGATAATCTCGGGCTAGAGACTTTCTGGATTAGTAGGTGTTGTCAGAATTGGGCTCTAATGACACAGCTTTTAAGAGCTGGGAAGACCCAGTGTAGTCTTCATATATTATGAAGCAATGAGGTAGGACTTTAGGGGTGGGATCATGCTGTTTTATCACCCTCTTATTCTTCAGGGGTTCGTAACTTGGGATCTGTGAACTTGTTTTAAAAATATTCTGTTAATTATTTTAATATAATTGGTTTCCCTTGTAATCTTGTGCATTTTATTTAACACATTTAAAAACATGATTCTGAGAAGGCTTCACCAGACTGTCAAAAAGGTGCATGATATAAAAAAAAGGGTAAGAAAGAACTCCTGCTCTAAATTTTCTTTCTTGTGCATCTTAAATCCCTACCTAGACTATAAGTCCCTGAAGCATAGGAATATGTTTTCTCCTTTATCATTCACAGCCTAGCCCAGTCCAGCCCAGCCCAGCCCAAGACAGAGCACACAGGAGATGCTCAGTAAAAACTTATTGACATGACCATATTGATTCTTCAGTAACTCAGTTGCCCATAAGTCAGGTCTTCCTGACTATGTCCTGATTTAGTTATTGTGCTCCCTCCTCCCCTCTAAACCCCAGTTATTGTTTATCTGACCTTGTTTCTCTGAAAACAGACTCAGGGGTTCAGCCTGTCTTTAAGGTGGAGAAAGCATCTATCAATATCTTCCATTCTGGACTGGTGAGTGGAAGGTTCACTACCTGGGTCATTTATTCCCTACCCACCCCACCCCACCCCATCCCTCTTATCTTTGAGCTGCATTCCAAGGGTGGTCCAAGAACTCCCTCCAGAAAACTTCCTTGGGGTTTGTAAGCCCAAGGCAACTTTCTAGTCCTCTTGGTTTCAGCCAGCTAGGAATTGTATCTCCACTACTCACTCCTGTGGACTCTGAATTCTCTACTCAATCAGGGCACTGGCCTCTCCGTAGACCCGCCATGTTTTCCCCAACAAGGTTTCTCCCAACCAGGAACACGCTCCTTCCTCTCTATCCTATCCAAATTCTACTTATCCTTCCAATCCCAGCTGGATGCTCATCTCCTTCACGAAGCCCTCTCAGCTAAACTCCAGCCTACAAAGGGGCTTCCTCTTAATGTTGAATTTCCTTAGCATTTCTGCATATTCTGCTCCACACTATCTTATACTTTTCTATATACCACATAAATCAGGGATTGTTAACCTTTTCCTGCATAGATCATGGACCCCTTGGGCAGACTGGTGAAGGTTATGGGCCCCTTCTCAGAATAATGTATTTAAATATGTAAACTAAAATATATAAGAAAAAAAGAAAAGCAATTATCTTGAAATATGGTTATCAAAATATTTTAAAAACAAACTCATCATTCCCAGGTTGAGAACTGGTATAAAAATTGTTCTCGTGTTCTATTCATGTAAGCCTGCTCTTACTTGATTAAACACTTTCTAGGGAGACACTGTGTTTCATCGTTTTATAGCCTCTTATATTGCCAGCTACAGTTTGTGTATAGTCGTTTGAATGTTCTATCTCCCATTAGACTGTGAGCTCCTTGAGAGCAGGGACTGTCTTTTGCCATTCTTTGTGTCCCTCGTGTTTAGCACAAGGGCTTAAATGTTTATTTTGATTAAGAAGATCTTAGCTTTCATCACAGTGTCCATTTCCTCCATTGATGCAGGTCAACTACCCTTCCCCTGAACCTTAGAAAGTCTTTCATATAAGAGGTTAGAGTCGGAAGGGATCTTAGAGGTCACCTAATCCAAGCACTTGATTTTATAGATGATAAAATTAAGGTCCAGAGAAGTCATGTGACTTGCCCCAAATTATGGAAATAGTAAATGATAGAGCTAGGATTTGAACTTGAGTCTTCTGACTCCAAATCCAAATTCTTTCCACTGCACTAGGATATGATTTCATGAATTGTTGTGACCCTCTCAAATTCCATCACCCAGTGATTAACCTTCTGGTGATGAGAAGACTTAACTAAACTGGTTACCAGATAGCAGACAGATATTAGGTCTGTAAACCCTATTCTACACCTGTCTTGCTATGCAGTAGCTGCTTGATTTTGTGCCCTCTGAGCATAGCCTTTGAGAACTTAGCCAGGCTACCCCTTCACGCTAGGAAAGAAACAAACAAACATTCATCGAGTGCCTACCATGTGCCAGGCACTGTGCTAAATGCTGTAGCACAAATATTACCCCATTTAATACTCACAATAACCCTAGGAGGTAGGTATCCCATTATCCCCATTTTGCAGTTGAGGAAACTGAGGCAAACAGAAGTAAGTGATTTGCTGAGGGTCACACAGCTTGTCAAGTGTCTGAAGACAGATTTGAACTTAGGTCTTCCTGACTTCTGGTCCAGCATTCTATTTACTGTTCCACCTAACTGCCTCCACTGGAGATGGATGTTAGTGGAGGCTGGGAATACAGAGTAGGTTTTTAATCATGCAAGTGCTTGTTGGATGAATAAATGAATGCTTATGAGTTAAGCTACCTCGTGTTTTCTGGTTGAGACTTCCAGGAGGTCCAGTCACATTTTGCAATTAATTATCTGGTTTCTAATGTGTACATTCCCCCTGCCTTGTACCTCATTGCCCACTCATATCTTAATTTAATGTCTTCCCATCACCCTCCGTAAACTCTATATATTTTGTAGGGAGAAGAGCCCTGTACAAACAGACAGGAAGTTCAGACTCTGCTACTAACACCTATAGACTTGATTAACTTTTGGGCTGTTATGGTAATTAAGGTGGGACTTTTTTTTTTTTTTTTACTGTTTTCTCTTTTGGAATGCTGAGGTAATCAAGGACCTTTGATGAGTTTTGCCTTTCGAATGTAATGGAAAGCAAAGTGAACTTTTTGTTGTCTTTGTTCTGGAGTGCTTCTCTGCACTAAGGAATCTTTGATTGACTCAGGAGTCTTTGCTGACCTGTTTACGGGAAGGGAAGGCTTAGTTCACATGAGTTTGAGTCATATGGTTGTGGCACCCTTTGACCCTGAGACTTGATCAGAGGTTAATGTTTTGCCTTGGGGGTGCATTCATTGAAAGAATGTTGCTGACAAGACTCTGGGTAAGCTATTGAAGCAGCCCCCTGGCTTTGAAAAACCCAGATGTTGGTGCTTCTCTGGTAACTATGTATATATCAGACAGAATGTTGATCTGTTTATAGAGTCTCTGTGATTTCTGTTTGTATTTGCTCTGAAGTTCAGGGTGCTGGCTTTTCCCCCTGAACTAAGTGAATGATATATGTATATTTAATTAAAGTGAGATTGTTAACCCCTTAAAGTTGCTTTCCTTAGAAAAGCAGATCAAAGGACCTGTGCTAGCAGCCCTCTTGTGTGCTGGTGTTGGTGATCTTTTACCCCCACAACAGCAGCTAGCAACATTGTCGTTACGTGGACCCAGTTTTCTTATTTGTCAAATAAGGATAATAATTTCTGTCTGACCTGTCTTAAAAGGTTATTATGGGGAACAAATGAGAAAATGGATGAGAAAGTGTTTTGAAAAGAAAAAAAAATAATTTGCAGGTCGGTCTTGGAACTTAAGCAAGCAACAAGCTCAGGAGAGAGACCTAGATGAATCAAATAGGGAGTGGGCTGCATAGAGATGATCTGTGGGAGCTAATAAGGTCAATAGGATTAAAGAGAGATAATAGGAGAGGACCCAGTACACAAACTTGGGGTATACCAACAGTGGAGGACAAGCTATAGATGGTGATCCAGTAAAGGAGACTTGGGAGGAGCAGTAAGATAGGTAGAAGGAAAACAAAGAGACATCAATGTCACCAAAAACTCAGAGAGCTGTGAATATTGAGGAGATGGTCATCGACAGTGTTAAATGCTGCAGAGAGGTCGAGAAGGATGAGGACCATCAGATTTGGTAAATAAGAATGATAACTTTGGAGAAAACAGTGATGACATTGGAAGGCAGATTTCAAAAGGTGGAAAAAAGATCATGTAATTTTCTTTGAATAATAATTGTGCTCTAAGGTCTACAGAGAGACCACATGGCATAGTAGCCTGATCTCAGATTCAGAAAGACTTGGGATGAGTCTTTCCTCTGACTTGTACTAGAAGTATGACCCTGCACAAAAATATTTTTATTGAAATCCTGGGGTTTTATGTCATCTGGACTTCCTCTTCCACTCCCAGAGAACCATCTTTTATAACCAAGATTTTTTTTCAAGAAAAAAGGAAGAAAAGCAAAAAAATAAAAATCCAGCAAAACCAATCAAAGCATTGAAAAAAATTTGATATTACATGAAATATTCCATATCCTTGGACTTCTGCAAAGCAGCAGAGGGAAATCTTTTCTTGTATCTTTTTGTTGGGGCCAAGCTTGTTCTTTGAAATTTCCCACCATTCAGTTTTGATTGTCTTCTGGTCATTCTTTTCATTTGCATTATCATAGTCAGTGCATGTATTGTTTTATCACCCCTGTTTATTTCATCAGTTCCTTTTAAGTCTTTCCATGATTCTCTGTATTAATCAGGTTCAGTATTTCTTATGACATAGTAAAATTCCATTCCATTCATGAATGGTGCCACAGATTTTTTAGTCATTCCCCAATCAACGGGTATATATTTTGCTTCTAGTCCTCCACCAACACAAAAGTGCTGCTATAAATATTTTGGTGTGTATGGAGCCTTTCTTTTTGTCAATGACCTCATTGGAATCATATGTTTATCAGTGTGAACGCTGGGTTAAAGGGTATAGACACTTTATTCACTTTATTTGCACAATTCAGCGTTGGTTTCTAGAATGGTTGTACCAATTCACAGCTCCACCAACAAGGCATTAGTGTGTCTATCTTTCCGCAACCACGCCAACAGTGATTATTCCCATATTACATGATCTTTGCCCATTTATCCTGGGAACGCTGGAGGAATGACTGCAAGGAAGCAAGCCTAGAGCTGGAGAGAACCCTTAACCTATCCCTCTGCCTCAGGAAAGGGCCCTACTTAAACCACAAATGGAGCTTCAAGTTTAAAAGCCCACCCAAGCCTCGCTCATTAATTTATCACTTCCTGATGTCTATGCCACCTTCTTGAATTCCTAAGGCTGCTCTTCTTAGTAGTTTGAACTTTCTAGCAATTAAGAATAATAACTATTAGGAAACTAGGAAATGAAGCATTCTTTCCTGGACTAAAAGAGTCACGGTGTGTAGGGTTCATGTATCAACTCCATTCATTTCTAGACTAATTTCATGCCCATCCTTTGCCCCCAATGCAGGGAATGCCAAACCTCAATGAAGCAAGAGCAACAAAAATACTAATCACTCACATGTATATGTTGATTTACAGCTTGCAAAAAACCAGTTTCTTCAAAACACTGAAACACTATACAGTGTCGGGCACATAGAGGTCATTTAATAAATACTTGCTTATTGTTTGTTGGAGGTGGCCACCATTAACAGATGAGGAAACTGAGGCCCATAGAGGTGAGGGCCCTATAGCAACCAAATAGTAAATCTGCAAGTAGGAATACAAGGCTCCAAACTCCAGCTCCAGTTTTCTACATGCTATTGCCAGGTTATGTGTTTTGGTCACTTGCATAGGGAAGGCAAGGCTAAGTTGTGTCCAGAACCAGTTCTCAGCAAAATCAAGACATAGCTGAGGTTCGTCTATCTCGCCTTTAATGGCCTCCTCCCTTTTCATTTCCCTCACATTGTCCCCTGGCTGCCTGAGTAACCTCCTGCATTGCTCTGGCCAAGGCTTCTCTGGCAGATAAGGGCTGTGACATGATGGATTTTACTCTATAGTATAGTTTTATGCTGATCCTTAGCTCCAAACATTCAAAAAAAGGAGGCTCATATGCTTACCTTGCTGCTTAAAATACATGGTAGGCCAGATTTGGAGTTAGAAGAGATGAATTCCAGATTGTCCAGTCCAATGTCTTCATTTTGGAGATGAGGAAATTGAGACCCAGAGAAAGAAAGTGATTTGCCCAAGGTTATAGAAGTAGTAAATAGCAGAGCCGGGATTTGTTTTTGTGATTCTGGTCTCCCTCCTTAGAGTGTAAGCTCCTTGAGGGCAGGGACTATTTCAATTTTTTTCTTCAACTCCCCAATGCTAGCATAGTGCTAGGAGTAGCATTTATTATACATATATATATTATAAATGCTTGTTGATTAACTTCCACCATTAGAATGTAAGCCTTCCAAGGTCAGGGACTGTCTTTGTTTTTGCTTCTATTTGTAGCCCCGGCTTAGCACAGCGTAATAAGCACATAAGAAGAACTTAATAAATGTTTGCTGACTTGACTGGACTTAATTAATAGATTGGTCTTAGGTGCCTTGAATCCAAATCCAAAGTTCTTTCTAGTACCTCATGGAAGGCTTTCCTTGATAGAGAGCACTGTTAAAGACTTTAGTAGGCATAACAGAAAAGCCTGAATAAATAAATACACTTTCTGGACAACTTCAAACTTGACCAAGGAAGTTTTGAATATTTTTATATGGAGGCAGAAGTATAGGCTTAACGATCATTCAAGCCGCTTGATTCCAAGAAAAACATTTTTAATTCCTGGGTATTTAATGCCATTCTGTAATGAACAGCAAGGTGCTTCTCCCTTTGGGTGTTTGGCAGCTCACCCAGGTTATACTGCGCTGGAGTTAAGCCTAGATTTCCTGAAAAATCACCCTCAGTTTCCTCCTAAGATGCCTAATTAAGCAAGCCACTCTTCAGCAAAATTGTATTATGTATTCAAGGTCTCCCTCTGCTGGCCATAGACTGGTTATGGCTTCAAGATTTTTTTTTTTTTGTTGAGTTGTTTTCAGTTGTGTCCCACACTTAGGGATCCCATTTTGGAGTTTTATCGGCAAAGACACTGAAGTGGTTTACCATTTCCTTTTCCACCTCACTTTACAGATGAGGAAACTGAGGCATATAGGGTTAACTGACTTGCCCAGTGTCACACAGCTAGTAAGTGTCAGGTCAAATTTGAACTCACAAAGATGAGTCTTCCTGACTCCAGGTCCAGCACTCCATCTGTTGTGCTACTTAGCTGCCCCTTCAAGAATTAGATGAGCATGTTTTGAGTGTCATTTGAATCATAGAATATCATTGATTACCAGAGCTAGAAAGGTCTTCAGAGATCATTTGATCCAAGGCTTCTTAACCTGTTTTATGTCCTGGATCTCTATGTCACTGCTGAATTTTATGGATGGCTTCTCAGAATAATGTTTTTACATGTAAAAAATAAAATCCATAGGATTTCCCAGGGGAAAAAGTTAGTGAAGCTGGATATGTGACAGCTAGGTGGTGTAGCAGGTAGAATACTGGCCTTGGAGCCAGGAAATCCTGATTTTGAATCCTACCTCTGATGCTTCTTAGCTATATGGCTCTCAGCAAAGTCACTCTTTCAGTTTCAATTTCCTCATCTGCAAAAAGGGCTAATAATAGCACCCACCTAATAGGATTGTTGTGATGATGAAATGAAAAAAATAGGCAAAAATTAGTTATTTTTCTTCTGTAATTATGTGATCTAAGTACACAGACTCCCTACAATCTAACCATGGGACCCCTTTTAATGTTTATGGGTCCAAGACAAAAACCCTGATCTAAATCATTTTATAGATGATGAAACTGAATCTGAGAGAAGTGAGTTTTCTACACTGTTATCCAGCAAGAAATCAAGTCTCTTAACAAATGGAAACAGGGAAGAACTTGTAGGCTGATGGGCTTCAGGACTTGGTTGAACACAATTGTTCCCATTCTAGCAAATAGGGGAGATACCCAGAAAGTTTATGAGGGTTTTTTGTGGGTTTTCTGTCTTTAGTTTGTAAATTGAATCACACTTATCATCTTCCCATGAACATCTGACTCAACCACATGACTCATTGGCAGATTTTCTACTTTTGCAAGTTTAGGATTCAGGCAGCTTGGCAGGGTTGGGGTTGGGGTGGATAGTTAGTGATTAGAGACTTAGCCTTGGAATCAGGAAGACCTGGGCTTAAGTTCTTCTTCCCTTCCTCCTCCTTCTCCTTCTCCTTCTTCTTCTCCTTCTCCTTCTCCTTATCCATATTTTATTGTACTTCTATTTCTTTTGTTAAATATTTCCCAATTTTACATTTTAATATAGTTCAGGTCTCACTCAGGAGTGTTGAAGGCCACATGTGGCCTTCTGCAGCAGAAAGAATGCTGGGTTTGGAGTTAGGAAGACTTGGGTTTGAATCCTGCCTCTGACACCTACTAGGAGCAAGTCATTTAACTTCTCTGTGCCTCAGTTTGCTCGTCAGTAAAATGGGAGTATTAATACTTATAGTGCTTACCTTGTAGAGTTGTTGGAGGCTCAAATGAGATAAAACATGAAGAAAAGACAGTTACTATCTAACGAGATAATGGGTATTAAAGTGCTTTGGAAAGCATAAGGTAATGCTCATGCAAATAATATAATTTATTTATTATTGTGTTGCATCCATAAATAACGGAGGCTCTTTTGAGTTAAATCAAAAATATTTTTGTAAAGTAAATAATCACCTGCTGATTTTCTTTCCTCGAAAGCTAATTTTCACATATTGGGTTTGTTTAATGTGAGGCCCACCTGCGATCATATTCCTCTTTCCCTTTGTTCTACCTAGTATTGGCAAACCAGTGGGAATGGATTCAGCAAAGGGCATTTAAGATCTATGACCCTAACACTGTGTATCATCAAAGGATCAAAGAGTTAGCAGGAACTTTCAGGTTCGGCTAGTACAATCCTCTGTATTTGGTCAATGCTCAAAGAGATAAATAACTTCTTTTACAAATTCTTTAACCCCTTCCCCAAACTTTTCCCCCATAAACCCTTATTTAAGGGGTTTAATTCTGACCAATGGGAGAGATGAAGGTGATGGGAAGGAAATCTCATCCCTGCCCCCATGATGTCAGAAAACTATAAAGTCAAAAGAAATTTTGAGATGAACACTTTCCCTCCCCTTCCCCCCACTCCACCATAGGGCCCACAGACCTCAGTCCACCTCTTCTACCCCTCACACACTCCTAAACATGGGTTCTAAGCCTTAACGCTCTTTCCTCACACACTCTCCAACTCACCATTCAGTATACTATGATGAATACTGTTCCTCCTCCTCTAGGCCCTCCAGCTCTGCCTTCTTTGTCAAAACCTGTTTTTCCCTAGCACTTTTCAAGGTCTTTGACAAACTAATTTACACTAAGGTGTAAATGATGACTAAAAGCTTAGTGTGTGACCCTCCCAGAACATGATACTTTAACCTAGAGAAATGAATGTAATTTTGAATACCTAGGTAGGTCAGTGAGTTTTTTTTTTTCCAATACTCTTTCCCACTGGAAGAATATATGGGACTCTTCCTCTCATGTTTAAGGCTAGCCCATTCTATAGGTAAAGGGAAACTAAATAAAATTTTAATTCAGAAACACTTTATGAACTTTCCTTCTCTGGGACTTAGTTTCTTCATCTGTACATTGAAATGATTGTACTAGACAACCTTTCAGGGCCTTCTCAGATCTGGTAGTCTATGACCAGACTTTCCATCCTACTCTTCTCTAGTTTTACATTCTGTACCACAAGATGGCAGTCCAAGGAGGCTCCATTCACCAGGAATCTTTCTGAGGCCCCGAAGAAAAATGAAAAGCAGTGAAAATGAGGAGGAAATAGGTTGATTTTGTGAGCCAGTCACTGGACTGAAAATTATTTTCATAGCATGCTAGATCAGGAAATATGTCCTAGGAATGCTCCAGTCTGTAAAAGGTACTGATGGTGATCAGGAAAGCCAAATTCTAGTCCAAGCTTTGCCACCATCTTGCTTTGGTGACTCTTGGCCAATCATATCTTTAGGTCTCAATTTCTTCATCTGTAAAATAAGTTTGGACTAGATGGTATCTTTAAAGTCACTTCTAGCTCTAATGTTTGAAAGTTCTATGAAGCACAGGCCTACAGAGGATATGTCTTTGCATATGCTGTTCCTTGTTCATAGCATGGACTCCCCTCATACCTCTCCACCCCTGGAAATCCTTTCTTTCTCAGACGAGGTGCCAACTGCTCCCTGAAATCCTCCCTGGACCTCAAATTAGACCTTTTATTGCTCACTTCTCCTGGAACTTTTCTATTTGTACCCTGTCTATTATACTATTGTAACTATTTGTACCTGTCTTTTCTACCATTCTGAATTATAAATTCTTTGAGGAGAAAAACTTCCTTGTTCAGTTTTGGGGTATCCTCAGCGCCTAACACAATGTTTTGTTAAATGAATGTTTGTTAAATAGAAGGCAATTGGGTGTAACAGAAAGAGCCTTGGGCTCAATAGAGCCAGAGAACCTGGGTTCAAATCTCTGACACCTCCTGTGGGACTTTTGGAAGCTCGTCTCTACCTTTCTGGGCTTTCATGTTCTCATCTATGAAATGAAAGGAATGGTAAACCTAATCCTAGGGTCCCTTGTAGTTCTGGTGATCTGTCAGTCATTCTATAACTTGACTTGTGTCTTACCAAAGGTCACAGATAGTTGCTGACCTAGAACTAGAACTCGGGTCTTCTATGAAGCCAGTGCTGTTTCTACCACAAGAATTCTGTCCCCAGGGTCTGCTACCAGTTATATTCCAGTAGAAGGACCTGAGGGAAGGAATGTGGCATGTAATGCTTAATCAATCCACCTCCCCTCAGAGTTATCACCAAAGTATTGCATCTGAAAATGCTCTGAACACTATTGCTATATACAAGCAAACATGCCATTGAATATGACACTTCATATTCATACTCATTTGTTTTACTAATATGTGTATTAGTTTTTTTTGAGCAGGATAGGCATTTAGGATTTTTTTAAACCGTGTTTGGGGACAATGAGTCACAACTCTTTGGGTATTCAGGGCCAGAGCATGATTATGAGAAAGCTGCTGGTCCCAGGGATGATGGGCCTGCAGGCTTCAACTTGCCCCCAACTGAATGTCATTAGTGGGAGAGAAGTTTTTAAGGAGAAGTTGCAGGGTGGGGTTAAGTATTGTGCAGAGCAATCTTTCCTAGGGTGGGTGGGTTCTGGATCTGGGAACCCAGCCCACAGTGGGTTTCCCAAATAGAGTCTCAGTTCTGGAAAGCACAGAAAGCACCATAAGATCATAGAATTATAGATTTAGAGGTAGACAGCACCTTAGGGGTCATTTTGTCTAACCCTTTCATTTTACAAATGAGGAAACCAAGGCCCAGAAAGCTTGTAGCTTGCCCACTATGAGACAGTGGCAGAACTGGAATTCAAACCAGGTTTCTCTGACTCCAAATCCAGTGCTTTCCCTTTTATCCCCATCCCCTCACTGTACCATACTGCCTCTCTATAATGAAAATACAGAGAATGTCATTAGTTTCCTTCCCCAGAGTGCCGGCCTTCTTTTTGCTTAGGCCAGCCCATTCCATTCACTCTCAAATTCATTTTTTCACTCAATAAGCCTATAATAAACAGTCTATATGTGCCCAGTCTTATGCAAAGTGTAGTGAAAGGAAAAATAGAGTCTGCCAGCCTTGGAGAGCTTATGGGCAGATAGAGAGACTTGGGGTCAACAGGAGTGAGATGACTTAGTCAAGGTCACACAGCTAGTCTCTATCTTAAGACCATCTTAATTTCTCTGACCTTAATTCTCTTCTCCTGTAATGATAATCTCTGAGGTCCCTTCCAATTTTAAATCCTGTGACCGTGTAGGTTGAGCTTGTTCATATCATGGTCCTGCTTCCAATATCTTCCTTCAGATTGGGGAAATATTCACATTATAACATTGTCTGAAACCAGAAAGAAGCACAGGTAAGCAGGACAGCTTTGAAAGCTATAGGTTGAATGTATACACTTAAAAGAAAAGCAAACTATATACAATAAACATCTCCAATTTTAGGTACAATTGTCTTTCTCTAGTCTGTTATGTATATGGAAAATCTATTTTATTTGGGGCTTGTTAAAGTCAGAATAAATGCAGTTCTTACAAAAATAACACAGTCTGAAATCCACCATTAGAAATTCATTTAGATTAGCAAAGATCTTCCTTGGTTCTGCACTTTACTAGACATATGATCTTGGGCGGGTTATTCAAACTATTTTGTTCTATCATCTATGCAGTAGGGTAAGAATGCATGCATTGCCTACCTCACAGCTGTGAGAATCAAATGAGACAATGTATGCAAATCACTTTTAAAATTTTAAATCACTTTTTAAAATTTTAAAGCTCTAGATAAAGGTAAGTTATTATTGGCATCATCTCTCTGAGCCTCAATTATTTCATCTATAAAATGAGAAGAATGAGATTTGTTCTGGTCAGCATACTACCTACATCTGGGTATTATGTTTAGTTCTGGATATCATTGATGAATGGCAGTAGAAGATGCTAAAGATGGTGAAGGGCCTCAACGTCATGCTGTATGAGGACTGGTAGAGAGATGACAAGATCATAGATCCATATCTGTAAGGGACCTTAGTGGTCATCTAGTCTAACCCCATTAGAAGAAATCTGAGTGGGATTAAATGGCTTGCCCAATGCCACAGAGGTATATGTCAGAGGCTGACTTTTAAACCCAGGTTCCTTTGAGGCAAGAAAGCAGAGACAGAGTTAGGCCTGAAATAAAATGAGAAAGTGGAACAATATGATGTCTAAGGTCTAAGGTCCTTTCCTGGTAGAATCCTTTGATTCAACACTTCCAGGTAAAGGAGAGCTTCCTAACAATTGTTTACTCATTTTTCAGCCATGTTTGACTCTTCATGACCCCTTTTGGGATTTTCTTGGCAAAGATATTAGAGTGGTTTGCCATTTGCTTCTCTAGCTCATTTTACAAATGAGAAAACTGAGGCAAACAAAGATTAAGTGACTTGATGAGGGTCATACAACTAATAAGCATCTGAAGCTGGATTTGAACTCAAGTCTTCCCTATTCCAGACCAAGTGTTCTCTCTACTGCACTACTTAGCTGCCCTTCTAATGATTAGGGCTGTCCAAAAATGGATTTGATTTTTTTTGGAAAGTAGTGAATTCCTCATCACTAGAGGTCTTCAAGGAAAGGCTGGATGATCACTGGTTTTTGACATGTCGTAAAGGGGGATCCTGGTTAGGCAGAGTGGTTAGATGAGATAACCTCTGAGTCTGAAGATTCTCTTATTCTGTAATTCAAATAAGGAATACAGATTCAGATAGGAAGGAATAGCTCAGCAGATATGGGAACAACGAAGATCCTTTCAATAAAGTCAATCTGAGTTGTGTGTGTGGGTGTGCCCTGGCATGCATGTGTGCTGGGGGGGGGGGGATTTCATCAGTGCTGAGTCTGTAGCAGCTGAGAAGGAAGGAGGATAATAAAGGAACCAGCTATCATTACATAGTGCTTTAAGGTTTGCAAAGCCTTTTGATCTCATTTGATCTTCAACCCTGTGGGGTAGGTGTTATTATTATCTCCACTTTATAGATGAGGAAACTGAGGTTGAGAGACATTAAGTGACTTGTCCAGGGTCACACAACTAAGACGTCGGGTATTCTGTTCATTACTATTCAACTATTCATCCCTAGTCTGGGATAGGATTTGATTTCAGGTCTTTCTGAATCCATTGGCCAATGTATAGGCTTAGCTCTGGCTGAAAGGAGAGCAGCCCTCCCAAGCTGTGGTGGTGAGCATCCTCTCCTCTCTTGGTGAGGAAGGAAGGAGAGGAAAAAAAAACCTAGCCCTACATTGACTCTCTAAGCCTTTTATTTTGTTTCTGCTGTAACTGGGGAATAACATAGGCAAAAGCATAAAACCAGGAAATCTCAGAGTATTCAAGGAATGATGAAGCCAACTTGGCTGGAGATGAGCTGAGTGCTGGGGACGAGTCGGAGATAGTAACTCACATTTATATAGCACCTTACAAAGGTTTACAAAGCATTTTCCTTGCAACAACCCAGTGAAGTAAGTAAGGTTGTTGAAAGAGGGTGTATTCCTGTATCCGTAGCCACACCTAACTGTTAAGATCTTTGTCTTTGCTGCTAACTAGATGCAAGGCTTTACTTAACTTGGTCTGGATGGAGTAGAGGATCCATGTTGGAGAGAAGAAGTTGGTTTACGTGATGTCCATGATCTCCGATTTTATTGGTGTAAGAAATTCCTTCCTCCAACTGGATAAAGACCAGTTGGTTTCCCAGAAGTGAGGTGACCCGACATCATAGATAGAGTTTTGGATTTGAAGTCAGTAAGACCTAGCTTCAAGTCTTGTCACTGATATGCAAGAGCTCTGTGACTGTGGGTTTCAATGATAAGGGTCAGAGTTTTGCCCACAATGTTGTGTTGTTAAGAGACTGAGAATGTTCACAAAAGACTCTGCTTTTGGAGTGAGGGGCGAAAGGTGAATCCATGGACAAAGCAACAGGGTCATTTCGGAAAAAAAAAATTGGAAAGTTTGTTATCTATCTCCCTTTTCAAGGCCCCTTCTTCCTCTTCTTCCTCCTCCTCTTCTTCTTTCTCCTCTTCCCCTTCTTCTCTTTCTCTTCTCCCCCACCCCAATCTGTTTTTTTGTATTCTCCTTTCTCTATCTCTCATTTTGTTTCAACAATCCAACTAGCAGCTGTTATGGGGTGAAAGACCAACACAAGCCCAACAACAAGAATGCTGCCAAAGCACAGGTTCTTTTGATCTGCTTTACTAAGGAAAGCAAAGTTAAGGCGTTGACAGGCTTACTTTAATTCAACATACAAATGCCATTCACTTAGTTCAGGGGAAAAAGCCAGCACCCTGAACTTTGGAGCAAATACAAACAAATTACAAACATCAACAGACAGGCCAAATACAATTCATAGTTACCAACATCTAGGTTCAGCCCCGGAGCTCATAACAAGGGCTGGCCCAGAGTCACGCACGCCACCCCAGCTGTGGGTAAGAGCTCCGAAAAAGAGAAAGCCAACCCCTGGTTTTATATGTTTTTCAGGGTCAAGGGTGAGTCACACATGCAACTCACTCACCTGGCCTGAAATGGTAACAAAAAGGCAACTTAAACCCACAATCTCATATGTAAATTAGGCCCTCCCCTGAGGCAAGGAGGTCACCAAGGACTCTCAATCTAATCAAAGAAACAAAGGCCAAACTCTTCAAGGGCACTTGGTTGAACTGAGTGCTAAGAGCCCATTTTGTTTACTAACACAATCCTACAAACCCTGCAATCTCATATTGTTCTGGGTCTTTTTTGTCTTCTAAAATGTGGACTTGGAGTCAGAAAATCTGGGTTCAATTCCTGACAATGTAGTTGTGTGGTCTTGGGCAAGCCACTTAACTTCTCAGTTCTTAGACTTTCTTAGACTATACTTTGCTGAGAGAGTCTCTCATCTTCATTGGTAGGGAAAATTCCTCATTAGGAGGTTCCCCACAGACTTACAAGGAAGTCCTAAATCCAGGCACTGTGCTAGGTGTTAGGGATGGAAATACCAAAATGAAAGCCCCTGCCCTTGAAGAATTCACACTCGATAAGGGGAAAGAACATGTGCATATATAAGTATATACAAAATAAATGCATACAAGGTAATTTTGTTGGGGGCGAGGCACTAGGAGCTGGGAATATCAGGAAAGGCATCAGAATCAGGAGTTGAGTTTTAAAGGCAACTAGCTAGCCCAAGAGGCAGAATCGAGGGGAGACCACATTCCAGGCATGGGGGACAGTCTGTGCAAAGTCAGAGATGACAGACGGTGTGTGAGGAATATCAAGAACACATATCTGTCTGCACCAACATATTTCTGGCTGATAATTTATTTACACTGAGGTTATTAGGGATTCTTCCAAAGGGATTTGCTATTTTAGAAGAGGAGCCTAGAGAGAGAATTGTCTTTACCCGAAGGTGTGAATTTGTAATGAAGATATTTCAGATGCTGTAGAAATATGAGTGTGGGGAGGGGGAGCCTTCAGATCACACGTAGCAGGCAGTCTTGCAGTGGTATGTGAGGAGTGGGTACCATAGCTATGCTTTTGTTGTGTTGATCTTTTTGGCTTAAATCATAGATTATGAAAAAAGCTAAAGATGAAAGAAAAATAGAGTTTGAGAAGGGGAGTGATATATAATAAGCCTGGAAAAATATGTTAAAGCCAGGTGGTGAAGGACTTTAAATTTAAACAAAGGAATATTTGACCTTATTCAAAATAGGGAGCCATTAGAATTTACTGATCAGGGGAGTGATATGATCAAACCTTTGCTTTGGGAAAATCAGCTCTTTGGCTAAAGAGAGACCAGTTAAAGAGACTACTGAAATAGTCTGAGCTAAAGATCCTGAGAAAGTAAACTAGGACTGAAGTCATAGAATGTTAGCAGTAGAATGGCCAGTGAAGATGATGTAGTACAATCCTTTTGTTTTATTTAGAGAAAAGGAAACAGAAGCAAATGACTCCCCATATGTCTGTCACCCATTTAGGTCCTCCAGAATCCATTGGTCCATGCATAGGCCTAGTTCTGGCTGAGGAGAGCAGCCCTCCTAAGCTGTGGAGATAGCAGCCTCTCTTTGTGGGGGAAGGGAGGAGAGAAGAAAATCTAGCCTTAAGTTGAATCCCTAAGCCTCTTATGTTGTTTCTACTGTGGGGAATAGCATAGGTAAAGGCACAGAACCAGGAAATCTCAAGGACTATTCGAGGAATAGTGAAACCAACTTGGCTAGAGCAGTGCTAAGTGCTGGGGAGGAGTCAGAGATAGTAACTCACATTTATTTAGAGCTGAGGCACTAGTATTCTTAGCTGATAACTTATTTACACTGAGGTTATTAGGGATTCTTCCAAAGGGATTTGCTATTTTAGAAGAGGAACCTGGAGAGGGAATTATCTTTACCCAAAGGAATGAATTTGTAATGAAGATATTTCAGATGCTGTAGAAATATGGTTGTGTGGGGGCTTCAGATCACATGTAGTAGGCAGCCTTGCAATGGCATAAAAGGGGTGGGTACTATAGCTATGCTTTTGTTGTGTTGAGTTTTTTGGCTTAAATCATAAATCAATAAAAAAAATTAAAGCTAAAAGAAAAATAAAAGATTGTTGTTGTTGTGTTTGTCCTTTGCTTTTGAAGAGGACCATGGCATCAAGGAAATGAAGACATGACTTGCAGTTGACTTTGATTTGAGTGAGGGAGGGCTGTGCAAGGTCACTAGCCTCCCTTTCTCCTCCAGAGCCATCTGGATCCAGTGACCAGATATTCATCAGGATGACTGGAGATGGCCCAGGATAGATTGGGAGACCCTGGCCCTTTCAGGCTAAGGCCTTTTCATATACTCACTTAGAGTGAGGTAATGCCCATTCAGTGAATTAGCCTCTTTAAGAAGTGAGTCAAGAGATGGCCCCTTTAATTAGAAAAATAGAAAAAAATCAAGCTGGGAGGGGAAGACCTTCAGGGTTGCTGTTCCAAAGAGAACCATTGACATTCACTGTAAGCCAGGAGGGCCCAAAATATAGCCATTAAGTGGAGCTTGGGCAAAGGACCTCTTGTGGTCCAATCTATGAGCTTCAGAGTGAACTGAGTTAAGGGTTTTATGAAAGAGAGAGAGAGAGAGAGAGAGAGCAAGAGCGAGAGAGAGAGAGAGAGAGAGAGAGAGAGAGAGAGAGAGAGAGAGAGCAAGAGCGAGAGCGAGAGAGAGAGAGAGAGAGATGAAGGAAGGAAGGAAGGAAGAAAAAGAAAGAAATCTAGCCAGTAAACCCCAAGCTTTTGTTGTGTTAATTTTGTTGGCTTAAATCATAAATAAAAAAAATTAAAGCTAAAAGAAAAATACAAGAAATTTTACAGTAAAGGAAAATGGAGGCCCAGAGAACTAAGGTGACTTGCCCAGGTTTAGTGGCAGAGCCAGAACTAAGACCCTAGCCAGTCCTCTTTTCACTAGTGTATGATAATTCTCAGGGGCTTCTTACTCTTATTATCCCTTCTTCTCCCCCCCCCCCACCTCCCATGTTGTTTTCTCCCCTCCCCACCGCACCTCCACCACCAAGTTTCTTCTGTGATTTCCCATTGCTTTTGAGTTGAACACTTCCTTTCAGAGAGGGTCTGCTATTACAGGGCAAGGGCTACTCCTGTCAACCCTGGAAACATGCTTTAGCTGAGAATCTGGCACCGATTCTATGTTGTTACTGTGTCTATACAGGGTCCCCGGCCTAGAAGAGGTTCATGGGAATCAAAAGGAGGAGCCTACATTTCTTTCTGTGTGTGCCTTAAGAGTTTAGGAACAAATGTCTTTCTGTTTTTCTGCTAGTAGTAAAGTTGGGCATGCTGAATCGGGTGTTGACTCAGTGGCTGAATGTGGCCTAGTGTGTGGGGGGCTCAGAATGCTCTGTTAATGAGCTCATTATTCTACTTGGTATAGTTGGGGTTATTGGCTAATATGGTAATGTACTTTTGATTAACATCTGAGCATCTAGTAAATAAGCTGGGCTTTCTTTCAGGCGACTTGACTGATGGATTAATCTCTAAGATGCCTCATTGTTTAGTAAATATTCTCTGTTATTCCTGAGCCTTTTCCAGATTTTCTGCCTGAATGTTGACATTGTGGTTCAGCCCCGGGAGAACAGAGAGACAAACACTGGGTTTTATGGACAATTAGTTCTGGCTTTAAGCTGGCAGCAATGATGGTCTCTATAAGGGGGAGGAAAGCACTTGGAATGTGATGCAGGTAGGTTTGTGATCCCTCTCTGACTCATTTTCCTAAAACAACAGTTTATCATGTCCCTCCCTTGCTATGGAATCCACAATGGTTTCCTATTGTTAATAGGATCAAAATCAAACTCCTGTGCCTGTCATCCCAAGGGTTACCCCCAGTAGATTTTGGACATTTGCTCAATGGCTCAAGGAGATAGCTAGGGGGTTGAACTGGGCATTGGAGGGTTAATGGTGAAGATAGGCTTCTGGGTCTCAGACTTTCTTAGCACTTATTTCATAGCATCCAGGGCCATGAATGTGCTCATATGAGAGTAGCATTACATCCAGAAGAATACTTCAACCTTTCTGGGCCTCAGTTTCCATCTCTAATCACAAAGTTGTTGAGAGGAATAAATGAGATAATATATTCGAAAATAAGTACTTGAAATATTGTAAGTACTGTCCAAATGTAGAGTGAAGCCATTATTATTATTATTGCCAATAATAATAATACTAATATTTAATTGTCTGGTTATCACTTCTGTTCAACATCTGTCCATTCCTATATGGTTTTTCTTCCTCCATTGCTCTTCCCTTCCACTCTTACAGGGAGGAGTTTAGGCCATCAGTGGCCTCAGTCCTTTATCCTCCACTCTCCAATACCCTGAATTCCTGCTACCCTGACACTGTTCTCCTCCCTCTGCTTCTGGAAATTGAATTTGATTGAAGTTCCTATTCATCCCTTGCGTTTTGAAGAGACCATGGAGGAGGAAGACAGGGGAGCTGGCTTCAAGTGGGTCTATCTGAGCTCCTAGAGGTTATCTTACATGAGGGCAAAAAACCCCACAGACCATCAGTTCATCCACAAGGCCCTATGAAATCTAGGGCTGGAATTATAGTTCACTCTAAGTAGTCAGCCTCCTGAGGTCTAGACACTATTTAAAGTGACATAATGTTGCTAAAGGCTAAAGTCAAAAAGCTTGGCAGCAAGAAAGTCCTATTCCTGCCTGCAGCCACAGATGGAAAGTAGAGAATAAGACCTGCCATACAGATTCTTTAAGAAAGAAATCTACGGACATCTCCATAACTCCTGGAAATCTGAAACCCTGTGCAAAATTTTGAAGTGATGGAGAGTGGGTTTCAGGATGCCAATCTTTGTCTTTCTGTACCTGACAGACACATTTCTCTATACAGTCTCCCTCTGATTCTGTGTCTGCTCATCAACTCTCCCTACCTTCCCTCCAACACACACACACACACACACACACACACACACACACACACACACACTATCCCAGATGTTCTTCTGTTTCAGTCTCAAGATAACTAGGAACTTAAGAACTATGCCATTAACTCACATCTTCCAGGTCTCTGTCAATCCCAGTGGCTGGAAAACCGATGGTGTTTTATAGGGATCTAGGGATATATGCACTAGGACCCAGAGATGTAAAACTCTTCCACTCCTGGGTACACAGACAAGCTTCTGCCTTAACCCAGATGTTTTTCTTCCTCTTATTTGTATGGAGGAAATGCGTATGAGTAGATATTTGTAAAGTCCTTTCAGTCTCTAACATGTAATGATTCTCTACTACTATGTATCTGTAGCTATACATGTAGCTACAAATACATATGTAAAGAAGGAGTCCACATGTGTAGTGAGGCATCCATGTGTGGATGTTGTCATTGGGTTGGCTTGAAGGGGTGCAAAACAGACCTCTATAGCCTGTTCTATCCTGACCCTTCTCCAAGGGAGACTTTTGTTCCTACCAAGAGGGGAAGCAGGAAGTTGGGTTGGAAGCACCACTCTGCCGTCCTCATAGAGAGGGTACCAGGCTAGAAGTATATCTGTCTGCCCCCTATATTGTTTGTCTAGGAGATATGATTGGATTCCATCTAATTTGTGATCACTTTGTCATTTAGGGGAGAAGAGGGAGTCCCAAAATCTATATCCAAGGCTTGACCCCTTCCCCGCCCAGTACCAGTTCCATGCTGAACACACATAGCAAATAGCAAAGAAGCCCATTTATCTAAACTATATCAAAACAGGAATCAGAGAAGCTATACATAAGAGAATATATGCCAGACAACAGAGAGTGAAAGAGCTCTCCCATTGGAAGTGAAATAATTATTCAGCTCAACCATGGAAGAGTGTCCTAGATCTCACTTAAGGGGAAATTCTCTGAAGTCTCTAGAATAGCAATCTAGAACAGGGACATGATGGAGACTACCAGCTCTTCTCATGTCATCCCACAGTCTTTTCTTTCAGAAACAACCTGAACTGGGGTTGGCCTCTTCCATCTTCTCTCTCAAAGTTGGAAGCCAAATTGATGCTTAAAGAAAACTTGAAGCTTGACCAGTCCCAAAGTGGGGACTAGATTTGAAGAGTCCTGAAGGGGCACCCCTACTTGAAGAGTCCCAAAAGGGGGACTCCAAGAGGATGCTCATTTGGGGAGTCCCAAAAGGGACTTAGCAAAGGCTAGAGTTCTTTCTCTTCTCACCTACTCTGCTCTGCCCTTCATACTAGGCTAAGTATTCATCTCCACCAGTAAGGAAAATATCTTATGCCAATGGGCCTCAAGAGACAGGAATTACATGTAGATAAAACTACTATATGCATGGGGAAAATTTTTTTTCACCCAATGTTTATCTTTTCTAGAGTTGTCAATGTCACTCACAGGATAAAACACGTAGTTCTAAAGTCTTTGGAAATGTATAAGCAGATATGGAGGCCAGCACAGCATAGTGGAAAGAGCTTTGGATTTGGAGTAAGAAGACCTTGATTCAAATCTTGACTGTGATACTTACTGTGTGATCTTGGGCAACTCAAATGACCTCTCTGGGTTTTAGTTTCCATATCTTTAAAATGAAAGATTTGGATTTGGTCCCTCTGAGGTCTCTTTGAACTTTAAATACTATGTTTCCATATGCAACCCATTATCCCAATGGTGTGATTAAAATATACAACAGATTAGCAAGGCATGCCCCCACCTAGTCCTTCCTCATCCTTTCCTGTTCTCAATGGTTCTGTTCCCCTACTAATCTGTCCCCTGTCCTTATCCTCTCTTCTTTTTACTTATTAGTGCCTTTTCTCAGGAAACATTCTGATGTTAGCTATGTACAGTGATAATATGCCAGTGTTTCTTCTTCCATGGGAGATTTTCTTTCTAAGCCTTTTTTCTAAGACTGGTAGAAAGCTTTTCCCCTATAAAATGATTTTTGGGCAAGAGAAAACAGGTGGGGAAGGTACAGAACAGTAGAAGTTAGAGAGCCTTCTTCTAGTTCTTTTATCTGGAATAGCCTAAGCTCTTCTTGTAAACTCTGAGGAGAAATGCGATGGGCCTCCTAAAATATGAAATTCCAGGAACTAAAGGGAAAGGATATTATTCATTTAGATTGAGAAAATATTTGATGGATATATCCAGCAAGATAAGCACTCCTACATTCTCCTACCAAGCTGGCTGAGCCTTCTTTGGCCCCAAAATGTTGACATCATGGTATGTTTTAGACATCACTGCTGGTTCCTACAGCAACAAGAGGCCGTCAAGTGTTGAAGTGAGGGGGCCCAGAATGAATCAGTGAAATGGAAAAAAAGACTCTTGAAGGAGAAGTCTGTGCCAACTTTGATGCTGGAAAAAAAGGCTTCTGAGAAGGGAATGCACCTGTGGGCTTTGAATGGCTTGTTAAGTGGTTACAATAGGCTTCCAACATTTT
Source organism: Phalanger gymnotis (assembly GCA_028646595.1). NCBI lineage: Eukaryota > Metazoa > Chordata > Mammalia > Diprotodontia > Phalangeridae > Phalanger > Phalanger gymnotis. The sequence continues at coordinate 554,907,379 of CM053622.1, forward strand.
TTTCTAAAAGAAATGTATTCGATTAATTCACAGGTTATTTTCTATTCATTATGTGAACAGCCCTTTGCTAGATTTTGTGGGATAGAGTAAGGAGGGCACAACACAGTCACTGACCTCAAGGGACTTCAAGCTAGTTGGGGAGACAGGACTAGCACATGAAATATCTGTACAACAGAGGAAAAAATGGGATCTAATTAAAGTACAGTTATCCCTTCCACAACTCAACTTTCCCTATCAAGGTTTCACACTATTGTGGGTCGGCATAAGAAGTTAAACGGGAATTTGGGGAGAGTTTTGTCGAAGCCTGAGATGACACATGAAGGAGAGCAGACAACATAGAAAAAGTTCAGAAATGCACAAAATGTATCTATAGCACTGTATAATGTCAACCCAAATTTTACAATAAGGTACTGTAAATACACCATAAAAGAAAAAAGAAAAAAATCAGACTCCTTTTCTGCTACAAAGGGAGAGCCAAAAATTTTATGCAGATTTTCCAGATTGCAGCAGTGCTGTACCCCTAACCCCCTTGTGATGTGGAAGGGATAACTGTACCAGATTCTGTATTGTGGAAGGATAGGAGATCATGGAGGAGCAAGAGATTCCTATTGGCCAATGTGGTCAGGAAAGACTTCTGGAAGAGGTAGAGTTTGAGCTATGGGTGAGTAGAATCTGGATGACTATTAGGGAGTGGGCGAGCATTTCAGCTGAGGAGAACATTGTGAGCAAAGCAGGGAGGTGACTATGAACCTTGCACACGGAAGGCCTGGGGTGACGAAGGAAAACCGTGAAGAGACTGACTGGGTTAATTTATGCTCTGGAAGAGCAGTGGGAGATAGGATTGATTAGGTAGGGTAGGGGCATATTATAAAGGACCTTGAAGGCATGGAATAGAGTTATTGTTTTGTATTTTTGTTAATTTATTTGGACTGGGATAATTAGTTAGCTTTGCAGTAAGGGACAAACTCTTCTAGTCTTGGATAGATAAAAATGTTCCAGAAATTTAACAGGGAAATGCATTTTGAGCAACCAGCAGGCAATGAAAATTGATTTTGAAACTGTGAAGGCACATGAGCAAGACATGATAAACTTGTTTGGTTGCTTGCAAAGTGGGACCGTGATTCTCAGGCTGCTGCTCTGAAATGTCGGTTCAGAAGAGCTAAGCTCCTTTATTCTGTTACCCAAAGAGGGGCTGATGAACTTGCCAACCGATAAGGTCTTTCAGCAAAGGACAGAACAATGGTGGGTGATTTCATGGGGATTTTAATTTCCTTGTGCTTCTCTCTCCATAGCTGTAACTTTACTTATGTCACTTTCTTTTTTCTGTGTTTTAAGTTCCTGACCTGATTCTTAGGTTATCTTAGATTTCTCATTTGAAAAACAATAATTAACTTTTACTGATTAGTGTAGCCTCTGTAAATCCTTGACAGGTTTTCACAAGAAAGGACCTGAGTATTTGGAATGTGACAATACTAATAATAAAAATAATAATAGCTAAAATGTATATAGCACTTTAAGGTTTGAAAACATTTTATAAATATCTTATTATATCCTCACAATAAACTTAGGAGGTAGGTGCTATCATTATCTCCATTTTACTGATGAGGAAGCTAAGTCAGACAGAGGTTAAGTGACTTGCCCAAGGTCACTAAATAGCATGTATCTGAGGCAGGATTTGAACTCAGGGTTTTATAACTCAACATATAGCACTCTATTCACTGTACCACCTAGCTGCCTCATAAAGTGATGAGATCAGTTCCAGAATCTATGAGCTCTATTATCTTCAAAGTAGCCACCTAGGGAGTAAATAATCTTGTCTCCACAGTGTTACTTTTGCTGAAAACATATTTGGAACCTGTCTTTTGGAATTACTTTCAGAGTCACCCACAAAACAAAGACAATCTTCATAACTTTGTATCCACATTTCCTTTTTTGACGAATTGTCCCAAACTTAGTCTTAACCACATGGTTCACGAGAGTTGGCTCCAAAGAGCTTTGGTCCATCTCTTTTAAAAGTCCACCCTTGAGGTAGGAAGATTTGCTAGTTCAAAAACTATCTGGTTTTCTGAGCCTAAACTTTCTTTAAACAGTCTATTTTTCTGTTTTTCCCGCCTGGTCCCCTTTAGCTCTCCCTTTTCAGGAATCTTCTATGCCTCCAACCTTCCAAGTCCTATGAAACTTCACTAGTTTTTAAGCTTTCTAACTAGATCCTGCTATATTATAGGTAAATGGTTAACAACCAGTTCTCTAATGTAACTTCACATGTTTTTCAGTTTAGTCTGCATTATTAAGATTTTCTCCATCACTTTAAGTTTAGACAATCAATAAAACAATAAATCAAGTGCCAATATGTAGCACTAGCAATTTCTAAGGAGTAAATGCTCACTGAAAATTTAACCATTGATTCTTGAGATCTGGTTCAAGCTGGCTCCAGCATACCCCAGACTCTGCCCTTCCCTACAAAAACCTAACTCTCAACCATATTGACAAGTGGTCCCTATTGTTTAGTGTGTAATCCAGGCACTCTTGCACTGGGCTAGGTAGAGGGGAGCCTAGCATGCTAGGTACCAGTTATGGAGGATGTCCCACTGATTGTCTTCCTCCTCCAGCCTACAGACTGAACATCCCTTGAAACTTAGTAATTCACCTTCCCCTTGCTGAGTTGATGTGTCCTTCTACCTCTTATTGTTCTGACCCAATAGCATCTATCTCTCCAGTAACTGTGGACCAAATGTATCTGTGCTCTGAACCCCATTTCTTTTGCTCCCTTCCTTGTGCATCTAGGTGCCTCATGTTGGTCATTATGCCTACCCTTGCAGGGTAATTGTGGGAATTAAAATGTGCCAAATAAAGACCTATTCCTTTAAATACCATTGGGCAGCCTGCATCTTCTGTGGTTCCCAAAGGGAATGCCATCCTCATATTCAAGAGAATGTGCCAGAGGCTCTTATAGCAATTGTCCCCAGGGATTCCTGGAATAGGGGCTTAATAAATACTTGTTTTCTTCTTTCTTTCTTTCCTTCCAGCCTTCCTTCCTCCCTTGCTCCCCTTCCATCCCTCCCCCCCTTTTTCTTTCCTTCCCATTTTTGTTCAATATTACCTTTGAGATTCTAGAATTTTTGTTCTTACAGATGATTTTTCCCTAGCTCTATAAAATAATCCTTTGATAGTTTCATTATTATAGTACTTAATAATTAGTATTCTAAATTTAACAATTAATATTTCTGTAATTATTTAACTCTGTATTTCTGGAAAGGGAATTTTATAATTGGATTCCTGTAGTTCCTGGTGGGTCTAGGTTGATAGGCTCCCGATTATTTTGTATCTTCTGAAGTCTTTTTTTAAATGGAATCTCTTTTTCTAGGTCATCCTGCCAGGTTTTATTGTTAACAAACAGGAATGCTGATGATTTCTGTGGATTTATTTATCCTGTAAATTTGCCAAATTGATTGTTTCAAATAATTTTTAGTTGACTCTCATGGGTTTTCTAAGTAGATCATCATCTCATCTGCAAAAAGGATAGTTTTATTTCCCCTTTGCCCATAATTATACACCCATTTTCTCTTTCTTATCTTATTGCTATAGATAGAGAATTTCTAACACTGTATTAAAAAGAGGTGATGATAAAGGGCAATTTTACTTAACCTCTGATCTCACTAGAAAGGCCTCTTAACTTTTTAAATTATATGTAATGTTTGTTCTTGATTTTGGATAGGTATTATTTACAATGTTAAGGAAAAGTCCACTTATTCCTCTGCTTTCTAGTGTTTTTTTTTAACAGAAACTCATTGGATTTGGTTAAAATCCTTTTTGGCATTTATTGCTATAATCATTTGGTTTTTATTATTTATATTATTAACATAACTTATATTTACAGTCCTGCTTATGTGGAACCAATCCTAAATTCCTAACATAAATCCAATCTGGTCATAGTACATAATTTTTAAAAATATATTATTGAAGTCTGTTTTTTAATATTTAGTTTTTTTATGTCAATGTTCATTGGGGATATTGGTGTAGGGTTTCTTTTTTTCTCTTCTTTACTCTCCTTGCTACTAAGACCACATTTATACCTTAGAGAGAGATTGGAAGGGTCCTTTTTTCTATTATTGTAAACAGTTTATCAATTAATGTAACTTTGGAATTAATTATTCTTTGAATGTTTGATAGAATTCATTTAGTCTTAGAGGATTCTCTCTCAACAACCCCCCTACCCTACCTTCCACCTGAGGACTTTATTTATAACTTGTTCAATTTTTTTCCTCCACACACTAAATTATTTTAATTGCCTATTTCTCCTTTTGCTAATCTGGGTATTTTATGTTTTTGTAAGTATCCATCCATTTCCTCTGTCATCAGTTTTGTTAACATACAGAGTGTCCCAACTGCCTTAGTATGATTGAAAGTTTTAATAGCTAAGACTTTTAGGACAGTAGATAATTGGGCAAAATTCTTTCTGATAATTTCCTATATTTGCTCTTCCATTTTTTGAATTTTCCTTTTTTCTTTTTGATATGAACAATTTGTTGTTTGTCATTCTTTTTAAAATATCTGATTGTTTATCTTATTAGATCCCCACCCAATTGCTAATACTGTTTATCAATTCAACATTGGTTTTTTGTTTTTGTGTTCTGTTTTGTTCATCTCTTCTTTAATTTTCAGACTTTCTACTTTGTTGCACATATGGAGTATTTTGATTTATTGTTGTTCAAGTGTTTTTAGTTGCATGCCCAACTGACTGGTTAGACATATATTTTGGCATTGATTAGGCAGCTAGGTGGTACAATGGATAAAGTGCTGGGCTTGAAGTCAGGAAGACCTCAGTTCAAATCGGGCCTCAGACACATACTAGCTGTGTGACCCTAGGCAAGTCACTTAACCTCTGCCTCAGTTTCCTCATCTGTGGAAAGTGTGAATAATAATAGCACCTACCTTCCAAAGTTGTTGTGAAGATCAAATAAAATAGTATTTGCAAAGCCCTTGGCACATAGTAAGCACTCTATAAATGTTAGCTAATATTAGCTATTCTTATTTCTTCTATCTTTTATTAATAGAATCATTTAGAGATAAAAATTTTCCCCTCAGAACTGCTTTAGCTGCGTCTCGTAAATTTCTGTATGTCGTCTCATTATTGCCACTTTCTTTAATGAAAATTTCCTATTGTTTCTATACTTTGTTCTTTGACCCACTAGCTCTTTAGAATTGTTATTGAAGTCTACATTTTATTTTTGATAATTTTTACTTTTATCTTTATTTTATCTCATTCATTTCTAAATACATACTTCTTTTTCCCCCTGCCCTATGCATTGACTCATCACCCTTAACAAAGATTAGTGGAAAGGGCACAAAGCACCTGAAGTCAAAGGGCTTGGCTTCAAATTCTGCCTTGGGCACTTGCAGACTCTGTGACCTTTGGCAAATCTCTCAACTTCTCTGGACCTCAGTTTCTCCTCTGTAAAACATGGGCATTGGACCAGTTGGCCTCTGAGGACCCATCTAGCTCTAGTTTCAAGATCCTATGATTAAAAATGAAAAAGAAAAAAAACGAAGTTCAGCAAAATTAACTAACCTTGACTCTCTGACCACATATGCAGTATTTCACATCCATAGTTACACCCTGTTCCCAACTCTGTCTCACACATCACCACCTCCGCAATGAAGGGAGGCAGGGACATTGTCTCAATTCTTTTTCAGAGTCAGTCTCAGTCCTTATATTTAGCAGGCTTCAGTTTTGTTGTAGTTCCTGTTTACATTGCTGTAGTAATAGCTCTATTATTTTACCTTATATCAGTTCATAGGAATCATTATATGCTTCTTGGAATTCTTTATATTTATTATTTTTTACTATTTAATAATATTCCATTGTTTAGACATTCCAAAATTGATCAACCACATCATTTTAAAGTTGAAGAAATGAAAGCTTAGAGAAGGGGACTTTGTCCAAGGTCACATTTTGGAGAAGCTTAGAGAAGGGGACTTTGTCCAAGGTCACATTTGGGGGAAGCTTAGAGAAGGGGACTTTGTCCAAGGTCACATTTGGGGGAAGCTTAGAGAAGGGGACTTTGTCCAAGGTAATATTTGTCAGAACTAGGATTCCAGCTCAAGTCATCTGATTCCAAATCCAGGACTCATTTGATTACCTCCTCCCAAGTTATTACTTAATGGATAAGGGTAGCCAGATGTTTCATGGTCTTCTGATAGTCTTCTCAAGTTTCAGCAGCACATCTCTGGGACTGGGCACATAGTAGGCACCTAGTAAATACTAAGTCAACTAAATGGAATTGAACTGAAAGTCCTCTCTGCTCAGACTTGTCAAGGAAGGCAGCTTAAGTCAAATCAACTAGCTTTTTTAAGTACTTCTTCAGGCACTGTGCTAAGTTCCAGAGATACAAAAGAAAGGTTAAAAAGTCTCTACCCTCAAGGAGATCCTGGTTCTCCTCTATTCTCTCTGTTTTTATATAGTCTGGTCCGTCGTCTGTGTCTGTACAGGGGGAGTCAGTCCTAAGCCAGGTGTGGCAGTTAGGGAAAGCAGGTGCCTCTTTTTGGACATAGGAGGTTTTACAGCTGCACCTGGTGATTCAGAGAACCAGGAATGGGAGCAAGGAGGCACACGTTAGCAATGAAATCACCCTGGAGGCGATCTTCCAATTTCACAAAGCCTTCCCACCAGCTCAGGCACAGGCACATTTCTCTGGCTCTCTGATGGGAGAGGAGTTCTATCCCAGGCAGCCTTTGCAGCTGGATGCAGCAGGTGAGATGGGCAGTGCTTAGAAAGGGGGGCTATGTGTCATGGGCACCCCACCAACAGGCTCATTGGGTGCACTGTGTGAGTGAGCTGCTGAATTGGATTGGGAAGGGATGACTTTGGAAGAAACTTATAGGATCTTTTAGCTGAACAAGCCCTGTGGGCTCAAGAAGTCTATAATTCTCAGAATGCCTTGCCTTGTGAGTTCAGGGAATCTTTTCATGGGAGACTACCGACAAATGGGTTAGACATCTCTCCTCGGTAAGTTAAGTTGCTGTCCTCCTCCTGGGAGGTACGGAGATGGTAAGAGGTGACCTTAGCCAATCCCTTCAAGTCTAAAGAGTCGGTGAATTGATATGGTCTCTGAATTATGAACCAAGCCCTTTAGGTTAAAGACTGAGAAGACAAGTGCCAACTTGTTGTGAATGGGATTGCTTTCTCTAATAAGTATCTTGTCTTAAGCCAATTTCCATATTCTTTGAAGACACAGAAATTTAATTTTTACCTTTCTGTATGACAGTGGTTATCAGGATGTGAAACTTATATAAGTATGTGTTTGTGTGTATGCCTACTGTGTATATAAAGAGGAAAGGAAAGTGCCATTACGATCAAATTGTTTCCTTTTGGTCATTATGTAAATAGCCATAACTTTACACATCCAGATGGTGGCGTATATTTGTAAGAAAGGTGAACTTTTCTGTGACCATCAATCTAGGATTCTAAAGTCAGAGTGTAATAGGTCACTTAGTAAGTTTTAATTCAAAAATCATTTTTCATTTCGTCCTTATGATCCAAACACTGTTGGGGACTTGTTGTTCAATGGATTTTTTGAGCAGCTCCAGTGGATATGTTACTGGTCTAGATGCTGTGCGGAATATCATGAAAGACAGGATCCATGCCCTAGAGGAATTTACTATCGCGTGGAAAAGATAAAACATACACACCTGAAAAGATAATGAATCAGAGAAAGAAGCAAGAGAGTACTTCAGGAAAGATTTCATGGCGGAGGTGGGCCTTGATTAAGATCAGTCAACAAATATTGTTGTTCAGTCTTTTCAGTCATGTCCAATTCTGCATGACCCCATTTGGGGTTTTCTTGGTAAAGATACCAGAGTGGTTGGCAGTTCCCTTCTCCAGCTCATTTTACAGATGAGGAAATTGAGGCAAACGATGTTAAGCGATTTGCCCAGGGTCACATAGTAAATGTCTGAGGCCAGAGTTGAACTCCGGAAGATGAGTCTTCCTGACTTCAGGCCTGGCTATTTATCTACTGTACCCTCTGGCTACCTCTAGTTTACCATCTTTGGGGCATTGGACTAGATGCTGGGGCCATAAAGTAAATAAATGGAACATTCTCTATTCTTAAGAAGCTTACATTCTACTAGGAGTGAACAACATATGCACAGATAAGTCAATACAAAATATATGTAAAGTAAATGTAATGTAGGGGCAGCTAGATGGTGAAGTGGATACAGTACTGGGCCCGGAATCAGGAAGACTCACTTCACAAGTTCAAATCTGGTATCATGCACTTATTAGCTGTATGACCCTGGGCGAGTCACTGTTTGCCTCATTTGTAAAATGAGCTGGAGAAGAAAATGGTAAACCACTCTGGTATCTTTACCAAGAAAATCCCAAATGGAGTCACAAAGAGGCAGACACAACTGAACAATAAAAATATAATGCAATTTGGGTGGAAGGGGATCAGGAAAGACCATTCAAAAGAAGTAGAATTTCAGTGAGTTTTTAGTGAAGTTGAGGATTCCAAAAGGTGGAGATAAGGAAGGAGTGCATTCCAGGTAAGGGGATATTGCTTGTATAGAGGCCTGGAAGCAGGAGATGAATTATGATAAACAAGGAACGTCGAATAGGCTAGTTTAGCTGAAACACTGCTTCTGAAAGGTGGTAATGTGTAATAAATCTAGAGAGGTAGGCTTGACAGAGGAACTAAGGGCGAATAGGATTCAATTAGGCCCAAAGGAAGAAGAGATCAGGCATTCCAGAAAAGAGTGGCAGAATGAGCAAATTTAGTTTCTAGTCAAACCTCACTTCTGTTGGAATCAGCAGTTGACACATAACTCAGTTTCCTAATTGCATTGTGGGTATGCTGGATCTGTTTCTGCTGATGCTGAATTTCATGTTTACGGAACTGAAATGCATTTTGCATGGTAGTGATCCTGCAGCAGGCTATGCCACAGAGCCTGACGGGACATGCCATTTGGCCTAGGCCTTCTTGTACCCTTGCGTGGTGGGTTCTCCCAGTTTTTCACTGAGGCCTTTAAACTTGCTATTCCTGCAAATGACTTGTAGCTCTCGAAGAACTTTGAAACAGGAATAAGGCCTGAAAACTGGTAGTATTGTAAGGACCTTGCTTCTGTCCAACAAGAGCGATGCTGACTGATAGTCCAACCCCCCACCTGTCCATCTTGGAGCAGAGGAGACTTTTTTTAAGCCAATTAAGTCATGGGTATCTTTTACCTTCAAATCAGTTAATCTATCACTAAGCATTTATTAAGTGCCTATTATGTGTCAGGCACTGTGCCAAGTGATGAGTATACAGAGAAAGACAAAAGAGTACCTGTCCTCAAGGAGCACACAGTCTAATGGAGGATACAACATGCCAACAAATATACATAGCAGAATAAATGGGAAATAATTAACAGAGGGAAGTCTTCTTTTGTAAACCACACTACCCATAATGAGCACAGGCTCTCAGTTTCCTGGTCAGGAGAGCAGGGATGCCAAGATTCCAGAAGAATTCTGTCATTTGGGGTGGCATGGAAGACTGCTTTCACCTGAGGAAGAGAAAAAGAAGGCTGTGTATTTACAGGCACAGAATGAGTTGCAAAAAAGAATAATTTTGCCTCAAGGATCCGAGAGCTGAAAAGGCTGGATATGTCAAAGGTGTTAGCTGTGTGTAGTCTCTCAGTTCAAGAGGATCTAAGTAACCTTTGCATTAACTCTACAATGCATATACTAGCTGGGAGAATGCTACAAGCCCAGGCAGAAAGCCATGTAGAGGCAGACTGACATGAATATGTAAATCTCTTCATAGGCAAAAGCACATTCTCTTGCATTTATACAGCAACTTATATTTTTCAAAGTTCTTTCACATTCATTGCTTCATATGACCTTAAACAATGCTGTGAGGCACATAGGGCAGCTGTTCGTAGAAGCCTTTCACAAAGATTGCAAGAAGCCATGTTTGACCACAAATAGCCCACAGATATCCTAGGCTCAGAGAAGATTAGAGCTGGAAGGAACCTTAGAGGTTATCTTGTCCAATTGGCTCCTTTAACAGAAGAGGAAGCTAAAGTTTCGAGAGGGTAAATAACCTGTCTGTGGTCACGTGGATAATGAACAAGATGATAGGATCACCATTTTTTAAAGCTAGAATAGGTCATGAAGTCCAAATGCTTCATTTTACAGATGAGGAAACTGAGGTTTAGAGAAGGGAAACAGATTGTCCAAGACCACAAGGGTAATAAATGGCAAATCTGAGACTGACCCCAAGTTCTGACTCCAAATTCAATGTTCTTTCTAGAAGCCTTGCATAGAGCAAAGTAAAGAAATTTGCCCAGGGTCACGTAGCCAGTCAGTAGCAAGGCTGGGAGTAGAATGTAGATAAATCATGGCTCCTGCTTTAGTGTCCTTTCCACTATCCCACTGGTCACTGAAAAAGAAGCCAAAGGATCTATGTTCGATCATGGAATCTGAGGAAAGGAGAGCTTCCAGAAGTGGCGATGTGAATGAGTATAGCAGGAAGAGAGTCATGGCCCTAGATAGAGGTCTGGTGAAATGAGTGCAGAGGACGTGCTCTGACTTGGACGAGCCTACAAGCGTTGCTCTGGGCCTTAGAAGGAGCAGACTCATTATGAGGGTGGGGCCTAGGGAAGAGCTAAGTTCCCAGTGGCTGTGGGAATGATCTGGGTGAAGCCAAAGCAGAGATTCCTAGAAAAGGATTCTGTGACTGAAACCAGAGTACACGCTTTCTAATCTGTTTTTTGGATTTTGAGCCAGGGCTAGCTCTATGGATATCAACCAACTGATCAACGAGCATTAAATACCATAGTTAGGTATTAGATACCTAACTATGTGCCAGGCAGCAGCTAGGTGGCACAGTGAATAGAGGGCTGGGCCTGGATTCACAAAGATCTTCTTGAGTTCAAATCTGGTTTCGGAAACTTAGTAGCTAAGTGACCCTGAACCCCATTTGCCTCAGTTTCCTCATCTGTAAAATGAACTGGAGAAGGAAATGGCTAACCGTTCTAGTATCTTTGCCAAGAAAACCACAAATGGGGTCATGAATAGTTGGACACAACTGAAAAATGACTGAAAAGCAACAAGAAGATTCTACAAAGTGAAGGTGAGGGGGAAGGGGTTTCAAGGTATGAGGGTGAGCCAGTTCAAGAGCCTTAAGACAGAAGAAGTGCTGCGAAAAGAGAGAAGGCCAGTTTGTCTCGACCACATAGTAGAGGGAAGCTGGAAATCCAATTGGATCCCAGGTGTAGATGACATTTTTGTGTAGCTAACCATTAAAAATAAATTCTGAACATACAAATACCAAATGAAATGGGCATTTCCATATTTGATAAAAAGGATTGTATATGAAACTGCAGGCCTTTATGAGGTATAGCTTACTTTTTAAGTATATAATAAGTTCAATTTGTAGCTTTCAACATTGACCTGCTTGTTTGGTTCTTTCTGGCTTTCTGTTTTCTTCTTTGCATTTTTTTAAAGATGTCTCTATGACTCTTCTTTCCTTCCTTCCTTCCTTTTTAGCTCTATCCATATCTCTCTTTGCCCTCTAACCCTGCCCTCCATTAGGGTGTGTGTGTGTGTGTGTGTTTGTGTGTGTGTGTGTGTGTTGGGGGGACTAAAACAAAGCCCTCTTGTCAATTATACACAATCAAGTAAAACAAATTTCCACATTGACTGTGTCCAAAAATGTATGTTTCATTATGTACCTTGAGTCCATCGCTTCTCTCAAGAGGCAGATAATATGCTTTCTCACTGGTCCTCTAGAATCATAGTTGGTCATTGCCTCAGTCAAAGTTTTCAAGTCTTCCCGAGTTCTTTTTCTTTATAATGTTGTTATTCGTATATTGTTTTCCTGGTACTGCAAACATGTTACTTTCTATCCTTTGAGTAAAGTTCTTAACTTTTAGTGATATATGGCACAGTGGAGGGTCATGTTGCACTATTCTTCCTCTATTTGGGAATTCCTATAATTCTGGAATAATTCTGCATCTCAAGATATCAATATATTTATCAGAGTTCATCATTCTTTCAATGAGCTCAAGACTTCAATGTCCAAAGGAATTTTTTTCATCCCCATTTTTCTTTGTGAGTGGATGTTTTACAATCTGATGAAGATGTCCAGGTCTTATAGGCACTCTGACAACGTCTGAAAATACCTTTGCTCGAGCTATAAATAAAAAAAAAAGGAGTCTCATCAATTTAAAATGACCTTTTTCCTTTCTTTGGTGCTCTAGTCTTCATATGGTTGTACCAATATCAGGCATGTTTTCTTCGTCAATAGTACCTCAACTTTGGGCCCAGGGTCTCCTCAAATGATTATTTCTGTGGTGTTTACAACAGCATCCAACCAAGACACACTGTGGCAAAAGCAATTTACGCCCGTATCTCTTGCTTTGGGAAAAGGATTAAGCATGAAATCTGAACAGGAGCAGTTTTGCTTGAGAGGGAAAAAGAACTTTATTTGGTACAAAAAGCATTCACTTTTCAAGAAATACCATAAAATCAATATTACATGGAACGTATTTTCTCTATCTGGGATATAACGTTCAACAGGGCAAGAACTGAGCATAGCCTAAGTGATTTCATTCACTCAAATTTTTATTAAGTTAACTTCTTGTTCAACCTTCTACTAGAGACTAGAATCATGGAATTTAAATCTATAAGATTAGCTAATTCTCTTCATTTTTAAGCATGAGAAAATCAAGGTTCAGAGAGACTTGCCAGGTCACATAAAATAGCTAATGTTTATATAGTACTTTAAGGTTTACAAAGCATTTGTGTATATATGTACATATACATGCACGTAAGTCTGTACATATACATAAAATCTTACTTGATGATGAAGTTAATGATGTTATTATTATACCCATTTTACAGATGAGGAAACTAAAAGAGAGGTTAAGTAACTTGCCCAGGGTCATTTCATCTGAGACAAAATTCAAACTCAGGCCTTCTTGACTCCAAGACCCTCATATACTCACTATGGCGCAGAGCCCAGATTCAACTTAGGTCTTCTGACTTTAAATAGTGTGTTCTTTTCACTACATTATATATGATGCAAAAATAAAACTACCTCTACCTTCAAACACTTTATATTCTAGTTGGGGATACAGAAGAGAGACATACACGAATATAGAAGTTCATAGTGATATTTTAGGATCACAGATTTAGAGCATGAGACCTTGGAAGTCATCTCGAACAGATGAAGAACCTGGAGACTAGAATAGTTAAATGATTTAAGCTTCATCATATCACTTCATCCTAGCCCATGTTAGCTTTCTAATATGACCAGGTTAGTGCTGGGGCTGCTATTTCTGGAATGCTGTCTCTTACAAAGCAGTGTGGACAGGCCACACCAATTCAGAGCCACTATATATGTAGCTCACATACACATTATCCCACCATGTCTATCTAGGCACAGTCAAAATAGTTCAAAGTCCTCTGTTCCACAAGCTCCAGACTGAGTAACAGAATGCTTTTGCTCAGTCACTTGGTACTTTGATTTTCTCCTTTTAACATTCTCTTTGATCTTATGGCAAAGAGCTCACCTGGGGAGATTTTTAGCAGTCCCTCATTTACCTAAAGATCAAGGATAGAGTTATTTCTAATTTGAGAAACACCGGCCTAACGGAGGCAGAGTGAAAATTACTTATGGGAGCCAGCAGGCAAATTATAATAATAATATTAGCATTAAGGGAGGAGTTTGAAAATTTGCAAAGCGCTGTATATGTTATCTCATCTGATTCTCACGGCAACCCTGGAAGGTAGTTACAATTATCCCCATTTTACAGATGAAGATTCTGAGGCTAAGACACAGCAAGATTCCAGCTCAGGTCTCCCTGACTCCAGGTCCAGAGCTCCATTCACTATTTTGGTAGGCTGAGGAAGGAGTGATTTTTTTTTAAGAGGAGAGAAAGGAAAAAAAATTAAATTTCTTGATAACTAAAAATTAGGTGCCTAAACTTAATTTTTTAAATTAGATTTTATTTTTTCTGGTGAACAAAAACCCATTCTCTCTCTTTTGCCTCCTCTCCCCATTGAAAAGGAAAAACAAAATAAAATAAAACAAAACAAATATAACAAATTATAACAAATAAGAATAGCAAAACAAATTCTTGCATTGGCCATTTCCAAGAAATATATTTTATTCTATACCCTCTTGACGACCTAAATTTTAACAATTTTTATGTTTTTATGATAATCTTTCCAAGATGTTACATAGTTCCCTGCCTTAGTAAGCTGAGCACAACTTAATGTTTCCCTGTTAACTTGGGGCCATCATTATAGACATCTTTAATAGTACAGTTCTATAATACAGTGGCATTGTCAGGTGTCATTGAATTCTGCCCTTGAAGTGACTGCTTTCACATAACCATTCTGTATGAGGCTGTGTTTCTTCTTGTCTTTTGACCCTTTGTTGTTCAGTCATTTTCAATCATGTCCAACTCTTCATGACCCCATTTGGAGTTTTGTTGGCAAAAATTCTGGAGTGTTTTGCCATTTCCTTCTCCAGATCATTTTACAGATGAGGAAACTGAGGCAAATGGGGTGACCTGCCCAGGGCCACACAGTGAGGAAGTTTCTGGGGCCAGATATGAACTCAGGTCTTCCTGACTCCAGGCCCAGCACTGTATCCACTGTGCCACCTGACCCTAGACATTTCTATTTTCTGTTATCACTGCCTGCAAATATCACTGGTTGATTGTCTTGCTGCCTCCACATTCCTGAATGAGACCAAAACCAGATTAAAATGTAATTGGGAAGTATTTAATAAAATAAATATACAACCCTCCTCCCCCAATAAAACATAGATAACATTACATTTTAAAACGAAATCAGATATTCAGCCTGCAGGATCCTGATGTACAGTTTAGTGGCCCCTGTTTCTGTGTGAGATTGATGACCCTGGCTGCCTCCATTTCACTGGAATCAAGTCTCTGTGACACTTTTTGGACCTCTCCATAGAATACTGCCTGAACTCTTGTCATCATCTTCATCTCTTCCACCAGGACCTTGGACTCTAAGCCCTGGGACTCTGGGATTTGATAGATGAGCTTTTGACTTATCCGGCCTACCACTACACATAGGCTTTTCTACTTTTTATTTGTGTGTGTTTATTTCCCTATTAAAACATAAGCTCCTTGAGAGCAGGGACTGTCTCACTTGTTTACCTTTGTATCCACAGTGCCTGGTACATAGTAAATACTCAATAACTTTCACTCTCCCTCTCCCTTTCTCTCTCTCTCTCTCTCTCTCTCTCTCTCTCTCTCTCTCTCTCTGTCTCTCTCTCTCTCTCTTTCTCATTCTCTCTCACACACACACAGAGTGAATGGATAAGAGTGCTTATCCTCTGATTGCCTCAGTTTCCTCATTTGTAAGATGGAGAAAATAATAGCATCTACCTCATAGGGTTGTCAGGAGGATCAAATGAGAAATGAGATATGTATTCTGTAAAGTGCTTAGCACAGTACCTAGCACAGGGGTGGAGATCTCGAGGCCTCAAGGCCACATGTGGCCCTCTAGGTCCTCAAGTATGGCCCTTTGAATCCAAACTTCACAGAACAAGTCCCCTTAATAAAGGACCTAGCATCCAAGGATCTAGAAGGTCCCCTAGCACATAGTAAATGCTCAGTAAATGCTTATTCCATTCTCCTCTCCATAACCTACAGCAGCTTGTGCTGTCCGCTGCTCTCTTTCCAAAGGATTTCTTTTCTTATAACTTTCCTTTTACTATGACTTCTCTTCTGTATTTTTCATCTGCTTTTCCTGTACTCAGTATCGTGGTGATAGGGTTTGGAACTTTTAGCCTCTGAAAACCAAGAAGAGGCTGTCTTCATCCTGGTGTGTGAAAAGACTTAAGTTCATTGCAACTTCATTTACCTTTTCTGTCTTTGCCTCAAATTGGATTAGGTTCATCTTGGTGCCCCTAGCCCTGTTCTCACTCAGGCATGGGACAAACCAGACACTATCCCAGGTTTATGGCTGAGGGTCCTCCATGATACTGTGGTAGAGGTCCTTCAGTTCTGACTGTGCTATGCCGGCCAGGGCTAGGAGAGTTTCAGCTCATGAGGGGTCAGAACCAAGAAGCGAGTAGGACAGAGATGGTATGTCGGATACCAGAGTAACAAGACAAAGCAAATGGAGGACTAAGACAGGAACTCTAGATGGAGACTGGAAAGATGGGTCAGTAACTGCATCGCTAAGATTCAAAGGGTAAAGAAGAAAATGCAATCCCATGTGAAGCTTGAGCTCAAAGAAACTAGGTTTCCCAACAAGTCTTGGGCTTGAGCAAATAGAAATCACGCACTATTTGTCACTCTTAACAAGCTCAATGTATCTGCATTCTTTCAAGGCTTGTGATGCTAACCCTAGCCTCCTTGTTCTTTAATGAGCTTCAGCTGGGGACAGCTTCCAGCTACCTCTAAGAGGCAGAATAAATGAATAAAAAAATATTTATTAAGTGATTACTGTGTTTCAAGTACTGTGCTAAGGGAATATATGAGTTTCTTACTGCTTCTTATGTCCCTTCTCTGCCAGGGTTTCTGTGCAGCTCTCTACTTCAAAGCCATGGAACTACTATTGATGGTGAAACATCCAGGGCCTAGGAGTAAACTGGAGATGATCACATGGTCCAAATCCAATCCCTAGACAATACTATAGAAAATTGCCGCCCCCATCCTACAGATAACCCTTAAACATCCTGGACCCCCTTTATCTTTGTGTTATCGGCAATCAAAGTTGATTTTAGATAGTAGATGATTTCAGTGTATCTTAGGCATCCTAGGAAATCATCTCCTTCCTTGACAAAAAAGAAATATCCAAGTGCTGGAGATTTAAACGTTAGAAACTCTTTTCATTGGTTTAAGCTTTATTGTTACTTCCAGGATGCTCTGTTAAAATATAAATCCCCCTGGGAAGAAGAAATCCCTTGGTGTGAAAGGTTTTTTTTTGTCCATTTTGCTGTCTAACTGGGTCTGGGGAAAAGTGGAGGCATGGGCCACCTCAAGGTGTGGGGGAGGGGAAGGAGAGGAGAGAAAGAATTAGGATGTGGATAGGAGAACAACAGGGTACAGTAAGGGAAGTTGGGAGCTCTCTGAGACAAATTTTGCTGGTGTCTCAAATCTGCCAAGAAACAGTCCTGACAATAATATTTAAATGTGCAATGTAAAGATTCCTATTCAGAGCCTGACTCTTAAGCAAGTTCCTTTACCCTCTATGAATGCAGTCTCTTCATCTATAAAATAAAGGGCTTGGACCAGATGGTCCCTTCCAGCTATCATGACAGTGAAAGCAAAAGCAGTTAATGGTCATGGAGTGTGGTGTGAAATACTGGACCCAGAGTCACACTAATGAAGTCATTTGCCATTGTAAAAGCATTCTGTCCTCCAATTCCTTTGCAGAGGATTATGAAACACTTCATGTAGCATCAGACATTTTTGAAGGGGTGGTTAGTTTTGCTGAACTTTTAAAAAATTATTTTTTCTCTTTTTTATTTTTCATTATGACAAATGGTTCTCTGGCAGGGAGAAGTGAAGGAATGTGTTGTGAAGTGCAGAGAATGTCAAAACAAAAGATAGCAATCACAGTTGATTTTATAAAAATCATCATTCAAGGTCCGGCTTAAGTCCACACCTCCTCTAGGAAGCCTATCGTGATTTCCCTCAACTTTTTGAACTCCTATATGAACTTATTGCCTGTACTATTCTTTAACATCTAATACATACTGTCTTCACAATACCTCATCCACCCAAGCTCCATCACTGTAAAATATTTCATGTGTGTTGGTCTTGTCTCCTAAAATTATCATTAGGTTTTATTAATACTTTTTGTTTTTACATCATGATCATACCTTCCTCCCCCACCCCTATCCACCCACTGTCTCTTGTAACAAAGAAAAACAGTTTAACAAAACTAACAGACTCAGGCACCAGCTCTGACAACATACATCAACTTCCACACCCATAGTCCATTAGTTCTCCCATGAAAGGCTGTCTCCTCAAATTAGATCGAAACTTACTGAAGGGCAGAGAACTATTCTTTTCTTTTGTATCTCAAACACAGGTCTGGGCATCTAGTAGCTGCTCGGTAAATATTTGTTCAATCAATGAATGAATTGCCTAGAACTGAAAATACTGTTGCATTAACAGAAGAGGAAGCAGGCCCCAACAAGTCCAGAGAATTTTGAAGTTACGGCTCAGAACTGATTCAAGAGAAGGAAAATGAGATGGTAAGGATTTAGACTCTCTCATTCAGGGATGGGGAACCTGTGGCCTTGAGGCCACATGTGGTAGGTCCTCAAGTGTGGCCCTTTGACTGAATCCAAACTTCACAGAACAAATCCCCTTAATGAAAGGATTTGTTCTGTAAAACTTGGACTCAAGTCAAAAGGCTGCACTTGAGGACCTAGAGGGCCACATGTGGCCTGGAGGCCAAAAGTTCCTCAGCCCTGCTCGAGGATCTCCCTTGCATTAGAGATGGCCCATTCCCTGAACTTCCTGCTGTCTCTCTGATTTCTGCTGAAGCATTCCATACTTGCCTGAGGGACTGTGTGGGGCTTTAAGTTTCCTTAAAGCTGGAATAAGCCGCAGTCAAAGGCTGAGTTGGTTTTTCCAACAGTTTCTTCGTTGGTGTGACCTGTGCATCTCTAAAGTTGATGGGGAAATTATTCAGTGTTTTCAGCCTCAGTGATTTCCCATTCAGCTAATCTTAACCATGCTAGTAAACCTCAAGTTAACTGGGAGCTTCCGGCCATCAAAATTTCCTTTGGAGAGGAGAGGGAGATGAGAAACTGAGTTACCCAACTGGCTGGGTTCCCATCCAGGCGGCTCAGACTACT